>JAGTTD010000025.1:16231577-17431577 GCA_018398585.1 Simmondsia chinensis | reverse complement strand
TCATCGTCCTCTACCTCAAAAGCGGAGTGATGATGAGACATCCTTTCAAAAAGCACGACGTGCTTTATTTCCTACTGATCATACGCATTATAATCTGGCACAAGTTGAAGCAGAAGTAGAGCATGTTGCAGAAAATATCATTCCCGATGAAGGGGAAAATATGATTCGTGAGTCTATTTTTTCAGATTACATTATGTTTTATCTTGTAATTGTGTACTAGTTATGGGTACTCTTAACCCTTTCTCACCCCTTTTTTTATCGTTTCCATTTGAAAAGGTACTAAAGGTAATCGTAATTGTCCATTGCGGGAGAAAAGGCTTGATACATCTAGAAGTAATGAAAGACAAGGTTGTGAATTAATCATGTTAATTTTGTAATTGTGGGCATTGTATCAAGTACACATTATGTTCGATGTTTTGATGTCAAGTGACTTTGTTTAGGGTCTGGAATTAGTAATACATCTGGTACATCATCTCAATCTCAAGGGCAAGCACAACAACCTAGAAGCACTCAATCAGGTTGTGTTATAATATTTTTAGGATTTTAATTGCAGTATTGTATTTAATATATACTAATGATATAGCAAATACTTTAATTTGGTAAAGTTAGTACTCAATTACATTTTTTTTGCCTTAAAATTAGCACCTTTAATATATATTAATGGAATTTGTTTGGTGTTGTAGGATTGGAGCCTCAAAAGAAAAAGAGGGGGCCAAATAAATTAAAGAGGTTGAAGGACAAAATTTTTATTGATGTTAATGCTAAAGGTCAGCCCGACGACGACAATCAAAGAAAAATGTCAACTTCGATCGGGATTCATGCTAGAAATCCTCGAAAGTTGCCAATTGATCTAGAGCATTGGTCAGAAATGCAAGAGTGGAGAATTGACCACATATGGCAAATCATAAATGTAACTTATTTCTTATTATGTAACAAACAGAAATAGATTATTAGTTACATTGCTTGAGTTCTAAATGATTGTTGTATTTATATTCAGGAAGAGTACTACTTCCCCGAAGGAAGGGAGCCATACATGTGGGTCCGTTCAAAAATGAATTCTAGTTGGAGAGAAAATAAAAGCGAGTGGAGAAATGACCTTATTGAAGGTTTCTCGAAAGAGAGAGCTTTGGGCAATAAACCTGACGTTGTACCTGATTTACAGTGGAGAAAGTTTGTAGAATTTTACTTTTCTGAAAAAGGGCAGGTATATCAATGTGATTGTAATAGTAATAATGGATCTAATATTCTTATATTGATAATGGTTGTAGTTCCCGCTTTTTTATTAATTATTCTTATAGTGTCATAATTTTTGATACAGAAACGCCGCCAAAGAGCTATAGCCAATCAAAAAGAATCAAAATCGAGACACTATGCAGGAAGCAAGAGTTTTGCCAGAGTACGGAAAGCTAAGGTAATTGAAGCTCTTTTTAGTTTCATATTTCAATACTTTTTATACACTAAATTTTTATGTTAAGTAACATATACATTCTTGTTTGAATAGAGGAAACAAGATGGTAAAGAACCCGATGAGATTGATATCTATAAGGAAACTCATATTCCGAAGCATCACGCTGCGCTTGATGATGATACTTCTACTGCCTTGGTTTGATAATTGCTATATTTATTAGATCATTTTAAATTTGTTTAGTGTTTATGCATTCCAATACCCATTCTAATAGATTAAAATATTACTTTATACAGATGGAGATTGATAGGAGACTATCAGAACTTCCGGATGATGCAGATGAAGCATTCATTAAAGAAGAACGAAGGAAGACATTTTTTGAAGTTGTGGGAGAGAACAATAATGGATACGCAAAAACTTATCGATTAGGTATTAAGGTTCCTCGTTCTAGTGCTAAGCGTGCCGCTCTAGTTAAGGAACAGGTTAAGACCAGAAAGTTGGAGGAGGAGCTGAAAATTATGAATGAGAAGTGGTCTAATTCAGAAGAGAGTTTAAAGAAATCATGGGAAAAGATAAACTTTTTCGAGTCCAGTCTTCTGAAATTTATAGAAAAGGTAATTGTTCAACATATAGTAGTAGAGCAACATTTTATTAGTTTGAAGTTAGCTAATATAGTTCTCGATAGTATGTTAATTAACGTTGTTTCTTATTGAACCTAATTGACTATTGATCATTTACTTGTGACAAAATATATCTATTTTGGCTTTGCAACAGTGAATATGAATTATAAAGATAAATATTCCAAAATATGGTGGTGCAAATGTTAGGACTTGATTGCTAACTATTATGAATAACTAACTTATGTGCTAAAAGATTGGGATCGAGTTTAAGTGGAACATTTAACGTCTTTGTTAATCGTTGTCACAGGAAAAGGGCATGTTAGTTGATGATGAGCTTAATCAAGAGCATGGAGACCAAGATTACACAGATGAAGATGACATATAGGAGGATGTCTTTTTTGCATATATATCATGAATTTAACTTTTTTGCTACATAAACTTTTAGGATTTATTTTGGATTGTTTTCTTTTGTTGGGGATTAAATTAGACATGATATATTTTTTTGAGCACAAAATTAGACATGATATTAAAGATGTATTTTGGATGTTGTGGGGGATTTGGTTGTTGGTAAATGTATATGTATCAATGAAGGGACTAGTTGTATGAAGTTGTTGGGAAATCCTTGGCGATGGAAAATTTTTGTTGATATATACAGAAAGTCTTTGTTGGTATATCTTCTACTACTATATGTTGATTGTAGGAATAATTTTTAGCAATTGAAATTTTTTTTGGTTGGAATACCCTTTGCCAACATGCAGTTTTTATTGGTATAATCTTTACCAAAAAAAAAATTTGTTGTCGGTAAAAAATCTTTTACCAACAAAAAATTTGTGTTGGTACAATCCTTTACCAATAGACAATTTTTATTGGTACAACTTTTATCAATAAAGAACTTATTGTTGGTATACTCTTTACCAATAGAGAATTTGTGGTTGGTAGTAACTTTACCAACAGAAAACTTTGTTGGTATAACTTTTACTAACAAATGAACAATTGTTGCTAATGATAAGCTATTACCAACAGTTTAAAATTTCTGTTGGTAAAACTTTTACCAACAGTGGCTATACCAACAGCTTACCAACAGACTGATTTATGTTGGTAAAGCCTTTACCAACAGAAAAATTGCCATTGCCAACAACAATCCTGTTGTTGGTAGTTGTCACTTTTTTTGTAGTGTTTTGCAAGTTTTTTTTCAAGTAATTAGGAGTATAATGGTGTGAAATCAACTTATATAGTTATGTTTCAAGTAATTATTAGTGTATGATGAATCATACACTGTGTATGATGGGTTATAATGGTGTAAAATGAGCATATATAGGTACGTTTCAAATAATTAGTGGTAAATGACTTATCATACACAATGTATGATAGGTTTTAATGGTATAAAATCAACTTTTGCAGGTTTTTTTCAAGTAATTAGTGGTACAATGGTATGAAATCAATTGATAAAGTTATGTTTCAAGTAATTATTGGTGTATGATGAATCATACACTGTGTATGATGGGTTATAATGGCGTAAAATGAGCTTATATAGGTATTTTTGAAGTAATTAGTGGTAAATGACTTATCATACACAATGTATGATAGGTTTTAATGGTATAAAATTAACTTTTGCAAGTTTTTTTCAAGTAATTAGTGGTACAATGGTGTGAAATCAACTTATATAGTTATGTTTCAAGTAATTATTGGCATATGATGAATCATACACTGTGTATGATGGGTTATAATGGTGTAAAATGAGCTTATATAGGTATGTTTGGAGTAATTAGTGGTAAATGACTTATCATACACAATGTATTATAGGTTTTAATAGTATAAAATTAACATTTGCAGGTTTTTTCAAGTAATTAGTGGTACAATGGTGTGAAATCAACCTATATAGTTATGTTTCAAGTAATTATTGGTGTATGATGAATCATACACTGTGTATGATGGGTTATAATGGCGTAAAATGAGCTTATATAGGTATGTTTGAAGTAATTAGTTGTAAATGACTTATCATACACGATGTATGATAGGTTTTAATGATATAAAATCAACTTTTGTAGGTTTTTTTCAAGTAATCAGTGGTACAATGGTGTGAAATCAACTTATATAGTTTTGTTTCAAGTAATTATTGGCGTATGATGAATCATACACTGTGTATGATGGGTTATAATAGTGTAAAATGAGCTTATATAGGTATGTTTGCAGTAATTAGTGGTAAATGACTTATCATACACAATGTATTATAGGTTTTAATAGTATAAAATCAACTTTTACAGGTTTTTTTCAAGTTATTAGTGGTACAATGGTGTGAAATCAAGTTATATAGTTATGTTTCAAGTAACTATTGGTGTATAATGAATCATACACTGTGTATGATGGGTTATAATGGCGTAAAATGAGCTTATATAGATATGTTTGAAGCAACTAGTGGTAAATGACTTATTATACACAATGTATGATAGGTTTTAATGGTATAAAATCAACTTTTTCAGGTTTTTTTCAAGTAATAGTGGTACAATGGTGTGAAATCAACTTATATAGTTATGTTTCAAGTAATTATTGGTGTATGATGAATTATACACTGTGTATGATGGGTTATAATGGTGTAAAATGAGCTTATATAGGTATGTTTGCAGTAACTAGTGGTAAATGACTTATCATACACAATGTATGATAGGTTTTAATGGTATAAAATCAACTTTTGCAGTTTTCTTCAAGTAATTAGTGGTACAATGGTGTGAAATCAACTTATATAGTTATGTTTCAAGTAATTATTGGTGTATGATGAATCATACACTGTGTATGATGGGTTATAATGGCGTAAAATGAGCTTATATAGGTATGTTTGAAGTAATTAGTGGTAAATGACTTATCATACACAATGTATGATAGGTTTTAATGGTATAAAATCAACTTTTGCAGTTTTTTTCAAGTAATCAGTGGTACAATGGTGTGAAATCGACTTATATAGTTATGTTTTAAGTAATTATTGGCGTATGATGAATCATACACTGTGTATGATGGGTTATAATGGTATAAAATGAGCTTATATAGGTATGTTTGCAGTAATTAGTGGTAAATGACTTATCATACACAATATATGATAGGTTTTAATGGTATAAAATTAACTTTTGTAGGTTTTTTTCAAGTTATTAGTGGTACAATGGTGTGAAATCAACTTATATAGTTATGTTTCAAGTAATTATTGTATGTATGATGGGTTATAATGGCATAAAATGAGCTTATATAGGTATGTTTGAAGTAATTAGTGGTAAATAACTTATCATACACAATGTATGATAGGTTTTAATGTTATAAAATCAACTTTTGCAAGTTTTTTTTTTCAAGTAATTCTTGGTACAATGGTGTGAAATCAACTTATATTGTTAATATTCAAGTAATTATTGGCGTATGATGAATCATACACTGTGTATGATGTGTTTCAGATATTTTATTTTAGATATTTGTATGGGTTTTGTTGATAGTTATGATTTTCCCGCCTGTTTGCATCTGTGTATGTGTATATATTTTCCCGCCTATTTTAAATATATATATATATATTTTTATATTTTACAAATTGCTTTTTCCATCCAACCCGTCCCCTTTCTCTCTCCTCATTTAATGCGCACAGTAGCCGCCATCCCATCCGTCTCCCTTCTCTCTCCTCGCATTTACTTTCACAGCTGTAAAAATTGAATTTTACCCACTCCCCTTCCCGTCTTTCTCTCTTCCCCATAAGCAACTTGTTTTACAAGCCACCAGTCTCTCTCATCTTTCTCTCACCCGTCATTCTCTCTCTCCTCTTTCCCTCACTTGTTCATCCTCTTTCTCCTCTGCTTCAGCTGCGATTCTCATTTCCGTGGGTCTATCCTCTGCTTTCACACCTTCGTCCTTACTCTCTAGCTGCTCCAGTGTTTAATCATCATTTCCGAAGGCGAGTAAGAGTTATTTTTGTAGGAAAATGTATAATATGCGTTTGTTTCGTATGATTTCTTGAACATAGTGCATAGTATTTGTTAGGGTTTAGGGTTTTGGTGTTAGTGGCTTAGTGAGTAAGAGTTAGTGTTTTTTATTTGTGTAAAATGATCTTCTGCATGTTTTGTGGTTTTTTTCATGTAAAATCAACCTTTGTGGTATAATGAACTTCTGCATGTTTCATATGAGCAACCATAAACTGTGTGGGATTGGTTTTAATGGTGTATAACCAACTTGTGTTTGTGTGTGTTAAGTAATTAATGGCGTATGGTTAATCATACGCTGTGTATGATTGGTTTTAACGGCTTAAAATCAACTTGTGTAGATATTTTATAAGTAATTAGTGGTTTATGAGCAACCATACGGTGTGTATGATTGGTTTTAATGGTGTGAAATCAACTTGTGTAGATGTTTTTTAAGTATTAGTGGTTTATGAGCAGTCATACATTGTGTATGATTGGTATACCATACAGTGTGTATGATTTGTTTTAATGGTGTATAACCAACTTGTGTTTGTGTATGTTAAGTAATTAATAGTGTATAATCAGTCATACACTGTGTAGGACTGGTTTTAATGGTGTATAACCAACCTGTGTATGTGTATGTTAAGTAATTAATAGTGTATAATCAATCATACACTGTGTAGGATTAGGTTTAATGGTGTATAACCAACTTGTGTAGACGTTTTTTAAGTAATTAGTGGTTTATGAGCAACCATACAGTGTGTATGATTTGATTTATTGGTGTATAACCAACCTGTGTATGTGTATGTTAAGTAATTAATGGTGTATAATCAGTCATACACTGTGTAGGACTGGTTTTAATGGTGTATAACCAACCTGTGTATGTGTATGTTAAGTAATTAATGGTGTATAATCAGTCATACACTGTGTAGGACTGGTTTTAATGGTGTATAACCAACCTGTGTATGTGTATGTTAAGTAATTAATGGTGTATAATCAATCATACACTGTGTAGGATTGGGTTTAATGGTATATAACCAACTTGTATTTGTGTATTTTAAGTAATTAGTAGTGTATAATCAATCATACACTGTGTATGATTTGTTTCAATGGTATATAACCAACATGTGTTTTTGTGTTCAGTAATTAATGGTGTTTTGCTTTTATTTCAGATGGCATTTTACACACGCAGGAAAAGCAGTCCTGCAGTTGAGGTTGATTACATTTTCCCGAGGAGTTGCTGGAAATTTCTCCAGGTTAACCAAATGGGTGTGTCAACCAAGGTTGTTACGGAGATTCATGAAATTTTGAAGGACAACGAAGCCAAGGTTTGGCTCTGTATCCATTTTAATTTTGTTGACTTTTTACAATTACATTTATGATCCCATATTAACTAAAAGTGTTTTGCATTACAGCTTGCCCTTGCATCACAATACAATGTCGGGCATCTGCTTGAACTGAGTGAGACCAATGTCTACTTCTGGCATAGTCTCATTCACATTGTCCTTCTCCACCAGGTGGCCAACCCCAATCTCGAGGAGTTATCTTTCTTATTTGGTGGGAAGTTAGTGCACCTTGGGAGGAGGGAGTTTTGCATTCTCACCGGCTTGAGATATGCCGGTGTGGAAGAGGTACGCGGTGGACCCAACAGGTTGGTTTCCAAGTACGGCATAAGGGGGAGGATGACTAGGCAGCAGCTGTTTGATGCATGCAGAACCTGCTCCATCATGGAGGACCAGGTTAAGCTTGCTATTGCCTACCTGGTTGAGGGTCTACTGTTCGCCAAACACATGCGAACATGCATTGACCCTAACATCCTGGCCCTCGTGGACGATGTGGACTCTTTCAACAGTGTTGCATGGGGATCCTTGAGCTGGAAATTCTTGGTGCGGAAGCTCAAGGATTTCGTAGCAAAAATGCAACACGGTTTGGAGAAGACCTATTCTGTCCACGGGTTCTATGATGTGGTTTCCATTTTTGCCCTGGAAACCCTTCCAGAACTTGCCAAGGTTGGGGTGGTGAGGGTTGGCAACCAGCCTCTTGGGCGGATCCTTAATTGGAAGATGTCCGGTAAGATTTCGTACTCCGCTTTACTCTCAACGATATTTGATCAGGTAATAATACATTATGTTGTTATTGTTTTACTACTAGTTGTTTCATATCTTTTGGGTTAGAAGTATGATTTGTAATTTTACTAATGTTCATATGATGTATCTTCCTTTGATCAGCAATTGAATGCCGAACCGATTAGACTGACGAGTGCGGAAGCCAGTCAGCCTAATCTACAAGGCATTCCCTATGCTGGGGATGGTGAGGAGGGGGTTCAATCTCCTGTTATGGCAATGCCAGCAGATTCGAGTGATGAGTCACAACCATTGGCAACTCAACGCCCCTTGCCGGCATCCCAGGAGGAACCGTATACTACGTCACCCAATTTGGCGTACCAATTGGTATTGACATTTCGTTTTGTGTTTATTTAATTGCATTTTTATCCTTGTGGATACTATATTATTCAAATTCATGTTTATGACAATTTGGAGGACTTATTGCAGGTTATGAAGAGACTCGGAGCGATGGAGAAAGATATGCAAATGATGCGGATGCACTTCGAAAGCAGACTTAAAGCGCAGCAGCATCAGCTGCAATTGTACTTCGAAAGTAGACTTGAAGCGCAACAGCTTCAGCTGCAAATGTACGAATGACGGTTTGAGGCTCAGGAGGCAATGATTAAGGAGCTCTCAGACCGTCAACCGCATGCCGCATCTCCGCATATCACATCCTCATATATATGTTCACCGACTTCCGCTCATCTATCCCCGATCGAGCAAGCCATTATAATTTCTCCTACACGTACTAGGTAAGACACTATGGATTCCTTGTTAGTGTCCCAATTTGTTATATTTTCATGCATGTTGATGCTTATTGACTTTGGTATTTGCTATGCCATCTAGGGCCGAGGAAAAGGTCTTCAAGGAACCATCGTCAACGTTGTGGACAGTGTTGAAAACTTGATGACATTGTCCAAGATAGTTTCTAGATTGGGGCAAGAGAGGAGGGACACCAAGCCTAACCCCAAGTACAAAGGCGAAGAATGGACCGCGGAGGGTAAGAGCAAATGGGCAAGAATGACCCATCCTGGACCGGAGCCGGTTCTGCCCTTCGATCCATTCAAGCCTCCCTCCAAGGAAGACATCAAACAATTTGATGATTTTTACAAAAGTTTTCACACAATGGTCAAGAAGTGAGTGTGATTTTACACTATACTTTTTGATAATGAGTATGTAAATGTTTCCAGAATGCATCTTTCTTATGGTATGCTTATATATCATGCTTGGTATTGTATATTACAGAAATTTGAATACTCCCTTTCTGTTACCTGGTGATCAACAAATGGATTTCTTTGTTTTGAGTGCGATGACGGGGCAATTTTGGTATCGGTTAAAAAACGAGGACGCCTGGCGTACGGATGAGGTATGTTTCCCATCACGATAATTTTGTCCTGTGATTACCGTAATTGGATCCCATTCTTTTTTTGTTGGTGTGTCAACTAATTAGTGGTGTATGATGAATAATAATACCGTGTATGATAGGTTTTAATTTCCGGGAGTGAAATCAACTTGTATAGGTGTGTTTCAAGTAATAAGTGGTGTATGATTGATCATACACCGTGTATAATTGATCATAATGGTGTATATCGATTTATGTTATTGTGTATTAAGTAAGTAAGTGTTGTATTACTAGTCATACATCGTGTATGATTGGTTTTAAAAGTGTAAAATCAACCTATGTTAGTGTGTTTTAAATAAAGAGTGGTGTATGATTAGTTATACACCATGTATGATAGGGCTTAATTGTGTAAAATCACCTTGTTTATGTGTGTTTGAAGTGATTAGTGGTGTGTGGTTAATCGTACATCATGTATGATAGGTTTTACTTGTCCAAGAACAACTTGTTTTAGGGTGTCTCAACTAATTAGTGGTGAATTGCAAGAAATGGATGCAGTTTTGCACTACATTCTGGAGAAGAAACATCAGTGGCCAGAGCATTTCGACCATAGGGCAACATACGCACATACAACGGTTGCTCCTCAATTTGGAGCCCTACTCAAACGGAGTCAAGACGGAGGAATCCCAATCGAGTCAACTATTGATGATTTTGAATCGTTGATCATTAAGTTTCTTGCCAGGGATACCACATATGGGGTCCGCTGCCATGACGTGGATCGGATATACATGCCCATTAATCAACCTAATCAACAATGGTTCCTTGCTGCCATCCATTTTAATGAATGGCGGATACAGGTATTTGATTCCTTGTACTCCGCCGCAGCCAAGGAATCAAGATTAGAACATATGAAACCATTTGCGAAATTGCTTCCACATGCTCTAGATATGGTTAATTTTTGGGATGTCCGAAAGAACCTCATAAAATTCAGAGGCAAGCCTTTCTTGGTCACATACAACCGGAATGAATGTCCACAACAGAGGGGGTATGACATCTACTTCTCATGCAGTTTTACTATTCCATTCATTGGCCTTTTGGTTATGAAGTAGATGCAAAATAGTCATTACTTGCAATGATGTTTAATTTCTGACTTGTCTTATCTGCATTATTATGAACTACAATTTTTGTTGTAAAATTCATTGAATTTTTGCTGACAAATGGACTGAGCATCTCCCAATGCACGCAAGCGCAGATGGGAAAATTGCGGCTGTATATGTGTGTACACTTGTACAGACATGGAAGAAATAAACAGATGTAAGTGTGTACATGGGAATAAAATTATGTTATTGTATATGACCATATTACCAAAGGATTTACATTGTATACATTATACTAAAAATTGTATGTAATATTGTATATTTCGATATTGTTGTATGTTCCTATTGATGTATTTTCAAATTGTGCACTGAAAATTGTAAATTTTTGAAGTTGGTCGCAATTGTGTGTTATTGGAGTTTGATGCTTACTTGAAGTGTGTTACAATGTGTGTCGACACACAGGGATGATGTGTCGACATACATCCTTACAGACCACCAATATAGGTTGATTTCACAGCATCATACCAGCAAAACCTGAAAAAATACATGCAAAAGTTATTTTTACCCATTAAAACTCATCCTACACCATTTGTAGGACAAACTGGACATATATAACTAGCCTAGCACCGCCATTGCTAGAACCACTTTCGGTTGTCCATCTGCAGTTGTTCCATGACTTGTACAGCGCCTCTCAATCTCTGAATTTCCAACTCTAACGCTTGTTTGCGATCGAGCTCTTTCTCGAGGGTGATAACATAGGGAAAAAGAGGCGCTTTACAAACAGATAATCACCCTCGAGAAAGAGCTCGATCGCAAACAAGCGTTAGAGTTGGAAATTCAGAGATTGAGAGGCGCTATGCAAGTCATGGAACAACTGAACGGATTTCTTGCAGAGGGGCTAACGAAAGTGGTTTTAGTACTGGCCCACCAGTGCCACTGCTGGAACCACTTACAGTTATCCCTCTGCATATGTTGTCTGTAAAGTGCATCCACTGCATGCATACAAAGTTCAAAATCCTTATCATGCGGATGCACTTCACACCATTACAACTCATCATATACCATACACCATGTGTGATTGATCATACACCACTAATTGCTTGGTACACCGTTGATGAAACATGATCTGTAGAAGTGCCACCTCTCTCTGCGTCTCAGCTGTCACTGGCCCACCACTGCCGCTGCTAGAACCACTTACATTAGCAATTTAAATGGCTAGATATATTGAGGAACCGTATATGCTTGGCTTCCTGTCCATCTCATCCATTTATAGGGAAGAACCATGGGAGAGGGGTATGATAAAGTAGGTGGTAGTTGAGGTTATTAAATGTCTTGCTCACTAGTCCATTATGACCCCTGAACATTCAATATTCAACCACCAACCACCCCAACCGGCCAGCCTCCTCCATAAAAATCAACAAGGACATTTATATTGATAGTATACAATTTCATTGATAGTTGTGGCAATTACAGTGTAATAAATTAATTGCACAAGTGTGTTTCAATTACTTAGTGATGTATGACTTACCATACATCGTGTATGATAAGTATTAATGGTGTGAAATCAACTTGTATAAGTGTGTTTCAATTACTTAGTGGTGTATGACTTACCATACACCGTGTATGATAAGTATTAATGGTGTGAAATCAACTACTTAGTGGTGTATGACTTACCATATACCATGTATGATAAGTATTAATGGTGTGAAATCAACTTGTACAAGTGTGTTTCAACTACTTAGTGGTGTAGGACTTACCATACACCGTGTATGACAAGTATTAATGGTGTGAAATCAACTTGTACAAGTGTGTTTCAACTACTTAGTGGTGTATGACTTACCATACACCGTGTATGATAAGTATTAAAGGTGTGAAATCAACTTGTACAAGTGTGTTTCAACTACTTAGTAGTGTATGACTTACCATACACCGTGTATGATAAGTATAATGGTGTGAAATCAACTTGTACAAGTGTGTTTCAACTACTTAGTGGTGTATGACTTACCATACATCGTGTATGATAAGTATTAATGGTGTAAAATCAACTTGTATAAGTGTGTTTCAATTACTTAGTGGTGTATGACTTACCATACACCGTGTATGATAAGTATTAATGGTGTGAAATCAACTTGTACAAGGGTAGTTGGGCGTTGAACATTGAAAGTTCAGGGCTCATAATTGACACCCAGGCAAGACATTTAATAACCTCAACTACCATCTATTTTACCCTACCCCTCTTCTACGGTTCTCCCCATGTTTTTGTACCTTGTGTACTTTTGCCTATAAATGGAGGAGTTGGACAAAATAGCGGGGAGAACCATACCTTGTATGCTTTTGTACAGTATACAGTTGAAGACTCCCCTTTTGGCTTACTATATACTGTAAAAGATGTGTATGAAATAAACTTGTTGTAATGTGTTTGAAGTAAATAGCGGTGTATGATGAATCATACACGGTGTATGATGAGTTTTAGATATTTTATTTTAGATATTTATATGGGTTTTGTTGATAGTTATGATTTTCCCGCCTGTTTGCATCTGTGTACATATACACATTTTGTTGTAGTGTTTTGTGGTTAAGATGAAATGAAAAGACTGTGTCTTTCTCTCTCCTCTTTTCCCTGTGCTTTCTGATGACCAGGAAAGGTTGGCAGTAATACATGACCGAAAGCTTTGATCTGTCATCATCCAATTTAAACGTTTAGGTAATTATTGGTATCGACACACAGACCTGCGGACACCTTTGATGCTGATTTGTGTGTCGACACACCATCCATGCGTGTCGGCATACATCGTAACACACTTGAAAAACACATCAACCACTTAGAACACACAATTGGGACCAACTTCAAAACAATTCATTGACAATTTTCATTACATGAATATTCAACAATATGGAAATATACACAATTTTTATTACACTATTACATACACATCATAACCTTTCGACAATTTTCAATACACTGAATACAATGTAAATCCTATGGTAATATACAATAACATATACACATGACACTGTACGATGTATTACAATGGTGTAAAACGAACTTATATAGGTATGTCACAAGTAAAATTTATACATTTGAAGACTGTAAGTTAATTTGGAGGAGGGACTTGAAATGGACCGCTGGAGTTGGATGAGGTGCCTTCGCCACTAGGACGCAGAGCAATTGGATTCTTGCACGTGGATCGGTTATGCCCGTGTTCCTTGCACCGACTGCACCTTTGATGAACACGTTCCTCACCGATAGACGGAATCCTCCTCTTCCGCCTCCTCCCAGAAGAGGGTCGCACGTCAGGGGGAAGAAGATTCATGTCAGCTACATCACGCGGGATACGCCAGTCACTTATGTGCGGCATCGGGTAGACGACACTTCTATAAAACTCGTACCATTTTTCTCTACTGTAGTACGGCGAGCACAAGTCGTACAGAGCATAAGGACTGCGCTGTACGACGGCTAACGCATGCTCACAAGGAAGCTGCTCAAGCTGAAACCTGCGGCAAGTACATGTCCAGAGCGACATATCTATGCGAAAATTCTTCTCCCAATCGATGACGTCGAAAGTATGATCATCAGCTCGCAATATTTGCATTACCACAAGAATAGACAAACGCGTCCAACAACCAAGGTGCAAGCAAAATAAAAGGAAAAAAAAATAAACAAAAAAAATAAAAATAAAACATAAGCAACGAAACACTCGAAGGGCACCAAAATTAGCGGATTTTACACCGTTTCAAACTTGTAACATACAATTAAATCCTGCCTTACACCCCTAAGAACTTAAAACACGCTATAAACATACTTTGTAGTAGGGATTAAACATGACAATATGTACGGAGCTTACTGTCATTGTTCTTGCTAACTTGAATCTGTCTTGTAATTTTTTTTCAACGTCGAGGGACATTGTATTGGTGCAAGCTTCAGCCTCGGCTCTTCTTTCGTGAAACCACTTCTGCAACAGTAGCCTAAACTCATCAACAAGAGTTGTAATTGGATAGTCACGCACCTTGACTAATACAGCATTCATGGATTCCGAAATGTTTGTCGTCATTATGTTGTACCAAAGACAAGGGGAGTGGGAACGAGTCCACTTGTCCAGTCCCACATCTTCCAAGTAATCTTAAGCCCCGGGTACGGTACAACATAAACTGCAAAACAAACTATGGAACTCTTGAATGTTGTATGCTTTGGCTGCTTTGTAGTAGTACTAATCCAAATGCTTCCTTTTGCTCTTGAATTTGGCCTTTAAGTTGTTCAGCAAGTGGCACATGCAGAGCCCGTGAAATGTGTTGGGGAAAAGTTCTTCCACAGAGCGTTGGATGCTTCGGTGTCTATCGGATACAATGACATGACCAATAGGCTCCCCAGTTACTTCCTTCAACCTACTGAGGAACCAATGCCACTATGCATCATTCTCTGAATCACCGATGCCGACAGCAATTAGAAAAATTTGCTGGTTGGCATCGTGGCAAGCGGCCATGAACAGAAAACCCCGGTACTTTCCCTTCAGATGTGTTGCGTCAATGCTCACAACCGGCCGGCAAAATCGGTACCCATTCAGTAAAGCACCAAACGCAATGAAGGGTACTGAAACCTACTTTCATCATCTGTCTGTAAATAAAATGTGGTACCGGGGTCAGTCTGTTTGAGGACTTGCAGATAGGCAGGCAAGAATGCATACGACTCTTTGGCCGTACCCAATCTAACATTGTCGTATGCAAACTCTCTCGCCCTCCAAGCAACACTGTAGCTGATATCGACATCGTAGCAACTGCGGATGTCATCTATGACATCCCGTGGCTTGAACACTCTCCCGGGGTTCACAAGTTTCTTGTGGACGCACTCCCCGACGACCCAACTGGTTGCCTGCCTGTGTCTAACAGTGGTGAGATCGCTAGGGTGGTTGTGGTTCTTTTCTACTCTTGTAACCATCCAGCAACCACCATCTGCTACACACATAGCCCGAACCCTCCATGTGCAGCCCTCTTGTGCGCAGCGGACAACCGTTAAGGATTTGTTCGACTTGTAGTTCCTGAATTCAAATTTTTCCTTAAGCGCAATCACTGCCAGGTTAGTCAACAAGTCCCTCTTCGTCATAAATATTTGATTCACTTCAATATCCTCAACCATCCGGCCCTGCGCATATACCCCGTCAATCCGGCTCCTCTAATCACCGGAGCCAGCATCATCATCAGAACGAGGATCACCAGCAGCTTGGACGTTGGGGTGGACATTCGGTTGACCGCTGGGTTCCGCATTCCGTTCCAATTCAGGTTTGACAATCAGAGGGTCTTCACGGGAAATATTACGATGCTCATAAATGTGCCCCTCTGGAGGTGATGCATCAGGTACAGTCGGTTGCACCTTGGATAAATTGATATTGTCCAAATTATCCCATGCACTTTGATTGGAAATTTCCCAATCTCCATCTGTTGCTGTTGCCTCAACCGTCACAATAGGCATATTCAAATCTACATCAAATGCATCTACACTGGTTGCTTCTTCCATCCCTGCATCCATACATCCACCAGAAGTCTCGGGAACCTCAGGGTGCGAACGGCCACTGTTCTCGTCACCATCGGGAATTGTTTGAAAGGGAGTCCGTTGCCAATCGAAGCTAGGATTCCTGTCACCGGATGACTCTACAGTTACGATCAAAGGATGCTTCGCCCTATCTTCTTTGGCTAGTGCCTTCCAAAACATAACGGACCTATCATCAATGACATCGAACAAGGGCGCGGCCGGAACGACGGTGAAAGATTGAAAATGCATCTTTCAACCCGCATCCAACTGAGCACCAATCACCTCCGCCACAGTCCTTTGTAAACCAGCGAAGTCAGTTTTCTCATCCACAAAAAAATAAGCCAATTTTTCACCAACGTACTCTGCCCTCTCCTTAAAGTGGCCACCGTACAGAACGCATGCTACAGCAGCATCACCCATTACTGTGGACAAGAAAAAAACATGATATCAAAACAAAAATGACATAAAATACACTAGGGTGGAATGAAAGTACAGCATTGAAACCACTAATAAACGGTGTATGATTGGTTTAAAACCATAATACACAAATAGCACCACTTTAAGAAAGAATACATGGTGTATGATTTGCGTTACAGTCATAAACAAGTTCATCACACACCTTTTAAAGCAATCATACACGGTCTATGGTTAAGGATACTATATTCTATACACGAAAGACACCAAAACAGGTTCATCATAGACCAATCAAAGCTATCATACACGGTGTATAGTAAACCATACCCCATTCTGTACTTGAAAGACACCAAAACAAGTTCATCATAAACCCTTTGAAGCTATCATACACGGTGTATGGTAAACCATACCCCATTTTGTACTTGAAAGACACCAAAACAAGTTCATCATACACCCTTTGAAGCTATCATACACAGTGTATGGTTTAATATGCCCCATTCTATACTTGAAAGACACCAAAACAAGTTCCTCACAAATCTTTCAAAGCTATCATACACAGTTAAAACCAATTATACACGGTGTATGATTGATCATACACTAGTAATTACTTGAAACACACCTAAACAAGTCGATTTCAAACCATTAAAACCTATCATATACAGTGTATGATTGATTATACACCATTAATTACTTAACATACACAAACACAAGTTGATTTCACACCATTAAAACCAATCATACACAGTATATGATTAATTATACACCATTAATTATTTAACATACACATACATAGGTTGGTTATACACCATAAAAACAAATCATACACACTGTATGGTTGCTCATAAACCACTAATTACTTAAAAAATATCTACACAAGTTGATTTCACACCATTAAAACCAATCATGCATAGTGTATGATCGATTATACACCATTAATTACTTAATATACACAAACAGAAGTCGGTTATACACCATTAAAACAAATCATACAAACTGTATGGTTGCTCATAAACCACTAATTACTTAAAAAATATCTATACAAGTTGATTTCACACCATTAAAACCAATCATACACAGTGTATGATCGATTATACACCATTAATGACTTAACATACACATACACAGGTTGGTTATACACCATAAAAACAAATCATACACACTATATGGTTGCTCATAAACCACTAATTACTTAAAAAACGTCTGCACAAGTCGATTTCACACCATTAAAACCAATCATACATAGTATATGATTGATTATACACCATTAATTACTTAACATACACATGCACAGGTTGGTTATACACCATAAAAACAAATCATACACACTGTATGGTTGCTCATAAACCACTAATTACTTAAAAAATATCTACACAAGTTGATTTCACACCATTAAAACCAATCATACACAGTGTATGATTGATTATACACTATTAATTACTTAACATACACATACACAAGTTGGTTATACACCATAAAAACAAATCATATACATTGTATGGTTACTCATAAACCACTAATTACTTAAAAAATATCCACACAAGTTGATTTCACACCATTAAAACTAATCATACACTGTGTATGATCGATTATACACCATTAATTACTTAACATACACATATACAGGTTGGTTATACACCATAAAAACAAATCATACACACTGCATGGTTGCTCATAAACTGTTAATTAATTAAAAAATATCTACACAAGTTGATTTCACACCATTAAAACCAATCATACACAGTGTATGATGGATTATACACCATTAATTTTATACACCATGCAAACAAATCATACACACTGTATGGTTGCTCATAAACCGCTAATTAGTTAAAAAACATCTACACAAGTTGATTTCACACCATTAAAACCAATCATACACAGTGTATGATCGATTATACATCATTAATTACTTAACATACACATACACAGGTTGGTTATACACTATACAAACAAATCATACACACTGTATGGTTGCTCATAAACCACTAATTACTTCAAAAACATCTACACAAGTTGATTTCACACCATTAAAACCAATCATACATAGTGTATGATCGATTATACACTATTAATTACTTAATATACACAAACAGAAGTCGGTTATACACCATTAAAACAAATCATACAAACTGTATGGTTGCTCATAAACCACTAATTACTTAAAAAATATCTACACAAGTTGATTTTATACCATTAAAACTAATCATACACAGTGTATGATCGATTATACACCATTAATTACTTAATATACACATACACAGGTTGGTTATACACCATAAAAACAAATCATACACACTGTATGGTTGCTCATAAACCACTAATTAGTTAAAAAAGTCTACACAAGTTGATTTCACACCATTAAAACCAATCAAATACAGTGTATGATTGATTATACACCCTTAATTACTTACCATACACATGCACAGGTTGGTTATACACCATAAAAACAAATCATACACACTGTATGGTTGCTCATAAACCACTCTTACTTAAAAAACATCTATACAAGTTGATTTCACACCATTAAAACCAATCATACATAGTGTATGATCGATTATACACCATTAATTACTTAACATACACATACACAGGTTGGTTATACACCATAAAAATAAATCATACACACTGTATGGTTGCTCATAAACCACTAATTACTTAAAAAACGTCTGCACAAGTCGATTTCACACCATTAAAACCAATCATACATAGTGTATGATTGATTATACACTATTAATTACTTAACATACACATACACAGGTTGGTTATACACCATAAAAACAAATCATACACACTGTATGGTTGCTCATAAACCACTAATTACTTAAAAAATATCTACACAGGTTGATTTCACACCATTAAAACCAATCATACACAGTGTATGATTGATTATACACTATTAATTACTTAACATACACATACACAAGTTGGTTATACATCATAAAAACAAATCATACACACTGTATGGTTGCTCATAAACCACTAATTACTTAAAAAACGTCTACACAAGTTGGTTATACACCATTAAACCCAATCCTACACAGTGTATGATTGATTATACACCATTAATTACTTAACATACACATACACAGGTTGGTTATACACCCTTAAAACCAATCCTACACAGTGTATAACTGATTATACACCATTAATTACTTAACACACACAAACACAAGTTGGTTATACACCATTGAAACAAATCATACACAGTGTATGATCGATTATACACCATTAATTACTTAACATACACAAACAGAAGTTGGTTATACACCATTAAAACAAATCATACAAACTGTATGGTTGCTCATAAACCACTAATTACTTAAAAAACGTCTACACAAGTGGATTTCACACCATTAAAACCATTCATACACAGTGTATGATTGATTATACACCATTAATTACTTCAAACATACCTAAACATGTTGATTTCACACCATTCAAGCCTATCATACACGGTGTATGATTGATCATACACCACTATTTACATGAAGCACACATAAACAAGTTGGTTTCATACCATTAAAACCTATCATACACGATGTATGACTAATCATACGCCACTATTGTATTCAAACACACCAAAAGAAAGTTATAATACATCATTTAAACCAATCATAAACCATAAATGACTTGTAACACATCGACCTCATACGACAAGGATACATTAATGACAATCACAACAAATGGTCATTTTACCTTCAATATCTGATCTGAAAACCGTGGATTGTGTGTAACAACTCAACATTGAACCTACAGCAATGCCACGAAGCTTCAAACACGATCTTAACAGGGCTTCTTCTTCTTCTTCTTCTTCTTCCGAGGGCCCAATGTAGCAGAACGACACAAAGAGGATGAAAAAAATGGAGCTTGGTGAATTCAGATTGAGAGAAAAATATAACAAAAAGGGTGAATAAGAGGTGAGTAAAATGGGCAGAAAAAGAGAAGAAAGGGATAGTGTGAGAAGCAAGTTACATGACATAAAGTAAAAATATATACTTTTGCAATAAATGAGGAGAGAGAAAATGGAGGGGGATGGGGTAAAGTAAACGGCTGGGTATTAAATGAAGAGAGAGAAAGGGGACGGGTTGGGGGGGTTGAATGGGAGAGGCATTTTGGTCCAAAAAGAGTTATTTAAGGTTATGGGGGTCTATTTTAGGTTAAATTGGGATGGGGGGATCTATAACCGGTGATTTCCCAAGATTTAAAGGCATTAAAGTGACAGCTTGATGCGTGGCATTCGGTTCCAAGGTAGACCATGAGGGTCCCAAAAACAATGGCTATGCATGTCTACCGAATTTAATGGATGATTTTCATCACATATCAATCCAAATACCTATGAGCATCACAAATCCCCAAAACTATTGTTAGAAAAAATAATACAAGCTAAACTTAAATATTATAGAAAAATTGTATCCCAATTTGATAATACAATAAAAACACTCTATCCTACATAGACAATTTAAGGGGGTTTAGTTGAGTTTAAAAGGGTATATGCTATCAACTTATTTGAATTAAGCCATGGGTGAAAGAATGGTGAGAACCACATGCGCGCCGCCCGCCGTGCTCTGGTGAGGGTGTGGGCGATCTTTTTGTTTATGGGTATATTTATTTTACGAAAAATAAGTTACCGTTGCTATTGTCGTTTCACGTTAATTCATACTTTGGTAATAAATCGGGCATATTTGTATAAGGCAATTATATTCCAAAACGTTACAAGATAGTTGTTGATCTCCATTACTGCTTATATGCGTTTCTAGATGTTGGAGATAGGAATTAAGTACATAATTTATGCCTGTTAGCATTTTAGATTAGTATAAATAGGATGGTTAGCTTAGCTTGGAAATCATGCAGAAAAACAACTGCTTCTTCATCTCCTTTCTCCTCTCGGCTTTCTCTCTCTCTCTGTGTGCGAGTACTGGGCAAAGTTCTTGATCTCTCCTACCTAACGTTTGGCGAGTGCACGTTAAAAGTTAGACCGTGTTATTCCTGGAGGACAGCCGCCAGCATCATTGCTTGCATCGGAGCAGCGGCGAAATCGTCATTTAGGACAGTGGTATTTCCCACAGCACGGTATCTTCGGTATTTTATCAATCTGATCAACTTCCCCTCTTTCGATATTATTTGATTGTCTTGTTTAGGTACTTCATTGCGCTTTTTCACTACAATTTTCGCTCACCATTACTGCTGTTTCGGTGACAAAATTACTGGAATTATTTGCAATTCTCACTGAAATTTTCCACTGATTTTTACTGTATTTTACTGATATTCTAATAGCTGAATTTTTCAGATTTATAGCAATTTTCGATTTAGCTTTGCTATTCAATTTGCAGAAATTAGCCGATTATTTTTTTGCATTTTCAGCAGTATTAATGCAGTATTTTATGTTGTATTTTGCGTTGTAATCGTTTCCTACAACAACTATTACATCTTAAAATTGAACATATACAAAATTTAAATATATTTTGCATTTCTTTATCTATTTTAGCAGAAAAACTATTGGATATGTCGAGAAATATTAGCAAAAGCATACATCAAGTGAACTTGACAAACTGGAAAGTCTTGCTGGGTACATGGGTACGCAAGTCGCTTTTCATATGGAATGAATTTTGATGTAATGTGTTAGCATCACTCAACTAATATTTTGTTGAAGTGGGGCACCCAATGCAGCCTAAGAAAATGGAGGTCTACAGTAGATTAGAGAGATCAAGGGGAAGCATGAGAAAAATTGGTATATAACTTAAAGGCAGTTGTATTTTGTATATAACTTGTATAATCCGTACAAAGTATAAAGACATATAAGTATATAATAGATTTGTATAGTAAGAAAAGGGACAGAGAGATAGAGAGATAGAAAGGGAAAAAAGAATTACAGATAAACAAAGGGCGGAAGAGACTCAACACAACTTTTATCCATGCCCTCCTTTTCGACTAAGGCTTGTACATAATAGGGTTAGAAGATGTGTGTAATTATAATAAAGGACTAAACTTATTTACTTATACTTAAATTACCTCTTACTTAATCTCTATATTTTAGAGTGTATCATAAAACATAAGAAGAAAAAGAAAATAGAAAGATGTTTGGGAAGGAACATTACACTAGAGAATCAATTCAGAAAACTAAACAGAAAGATGTTTGGGAAGGAACATTACACTAGAGAATCAATTCAGAAAACTTTATATGAGTCAAAAGGCACAGGAGAGTAATAATAGAAAAACCTAGGTTAGGAAAGTTCTAGAATACACTCTAATATTGTATAATTGGTCTCTATATAGGATAATTGTGAATGTTTTAGTTCAGATAAAACATGTTTTATTAAGTGTAATCTCACATCAGCTGGAAATTTTGCGATGGCAATAACAATGTAACAGTGAATAAATGAGCTTTTCTACTGAATGAGTAGAAAGTGAAAAATACAAAAGGCTTTTATATAGGCAAGCCTGGGACTATAAATTACATGAGTTGCTCTTAGGGTTGGGTTGAGAAAATAAAATGAACATACCTAGTGCCTAAAGGGCTCTCACCTACAGGGGTTCTGAGAGGGGGGACGGATGTACGCAACCTTCCCCCTTCTGAGTGTGTTAAACCTAAAGAGAGGTTGTTTCTGAGTGCCCCCAACCTGAGGGTGAGAACTTCCCAGGAGGTCACCCATCCTGGTGCTACTCTCGCCCAAGCATGTTAAACTTCGGAATTCTAATGGGATCCGGTGACGGCGTGTTGGTGCCCTCTTTGGTAAAACACAGGGTTGGGTTGAGAAGGTAAATACATAATATATGCTTACATAAAACGCTAGACTACTAGTATCCTCAAATATAACAAGTGGACTTTAAGATCCCTTTGGTTTTGACGTTCAAAACTCGAGACAAAGTTTACTTGATTTGTCCATTAAGTCTAATCCCACATATTACCATTTGGAGTAAATTATACATTATTACCCTTGATTTTTTTTATATTAACTTTTTAGTCTACAAAGTTTGTACAATCATTTTTTTTTTTTAATTCTAGAAAGTTACATGTATTTAATAAAGTAGTCCAAATAGCGGTGTATAAAGGCGTAAATAGGCTCTTCTTCCGATTCTTCTCCATTAATTAGCAATATCACAAAATGGCAGTTCAACTGTTGGATGAGGGAAATACGAGAGAGTGGTGAAGTTATCAACAAACTACAACAAATTTTACAGTCTTTGACACTGTTATTTGTACTATTTTATTAAATACATGCATATTTTTTTTTACCTAAAAAATTATTTTACAAAATCTGTGTGCTAAAACGTTAATAAACCAAACTTGAGGGGTACAATTAAGTAATGTAACCTACTATTTACAATTGGAGAAACAACAACTTGAACTTGACTTATCAAAAAAAAAAAAAAACTTGTCTATATATACACACATACATGTGTTAATAATGCATCACTGACAAACAAGTTGTTGTTTCTTCAATTATGTAATATATAATATAAGTGATACGCATATATATTAGCTACTATTACACTAAATATAGAATTATTTCATTTATACTGAGGCTAGGATGGACACATCTGTTGTCAAAAAAGGACCCACTGATAAAATTTGTTTTGGCCCCTAAAACCTCGAGAGTAACCATGTCTACATCTATTGTCAGAAAAGGACCCACTTATAGAATTTGTTTTGGCCCCTAAACCCTCGAGAGTAATCATGCCCACATCTGTTGTCAAAAAAGAACCCACTTGTAGAATTTGTTTTGGCACCTAAAACCTCGAGAGTAACCATGTCCATCTACATAGTATTTACGATCTTAACTTATACTTGTGGATGATGAGGTGATTGAATTTACTTACCATAGAAGAAACAATAATAAAGGGGTCACAACAAGATTTAAAGGCATTAAAGTGACAGCTTGATGCATGGCATTAGGATTCCAAAGCAGACCATGAGGGTCCAAAAACAGTGGCTATGCATGTCAACCAAATTTTATGGATGATTTTCATCGCATATCAATCCAAATACCTATGAGCATCCCAAATCCCCAAAACTATTACACCTTAAAATTGAACATGTACAAAATTTAAATATATTTTGCATTTCTTTATCTGTTTTAGTAGAAAAACTATTGGATATGTTGAGAAATATTAGCAAAAGCATAAATCTTGTTTATTATTAAAGCGGAAAATCAAGTGAACTTGACAAAATGGACAGTCTTGTTAGGTACTTAGGTACGCAAGTCGCTTTTTGTATAGAATTGGGTGCATAAGTATTGCCTTGAATTTGGATGTAATGTGTTAGCATCACTCAACCTAATTTTTTTTGAAGTGGGGCGCCCAATGCAGCCTAAGAAAATGGAGGTCTACAGTAGATTAGAGAGATTAAAGGGAAGCATGAGAAAAAATTAGTATCTAACTTAAGGGCAGTTGTATTTTGTATGTAACTTGTATAATCCGTACAAAGTATAAAGACATATAAGTGTATGACAGATTTGTATAGTAAGAAAATGGATGGAGAGATAGAAAGATAGAAAGGGAAGAAAGAATTAGAGATAAATAGAGGGCAAAAGAGACTCAACACAACTTTTATCCATGCCCTCCTTTTCGACTAAGGCTCGTATATATAGAGTTACAAGATGTATATAATAATAATAAATGACTAAACTTATTTATTTATACTTAAATTATCTCTCATTTAATCTCTATATCTTAGAGAGTATCATAAAACATAAGAAGAAAAAGAAAACGGAAAGATGTTTGTGAAAGACCCATTACATGGGGGGTGCAATTCCCAAGGTAGATGCTGGGCGGGCCTTGCATTGCATTCCCTATTCCATGCAAAACTTAAGCTCGCAATATTACATAATACTATATACTATATTATAAAAAGTGAGAGTTTGTTATTGTTGCAATATCTTTTTGGGATATAAATATCTCTAGTCACCCATAAATTATAAGTCCAAATCAATCTTTTAAATTTTTAATCTGTTTAGAAAAAAATTAATCTCTTAAATTTTTAATTTCATCAAATGCATTCTGAACTATTGATTCAAAATAATGTAAGTCTCTAAACTTCTAATTTTATTAAAGACATCTTTGAGTTATTAGATAAAATCGACGGAATCCCCTTAAATTTAATGTTTTTTCAAGAATAATATCAAACTATTAATCACAATCAATTCGACTCTCCGACTTTTAATGTTATCAAAAGCATTACAAATTATTAGAAAGATATTAAGTGTACTTAATTTAGAATTTCAATTTGCATACCCAACATGGTGAATTATAACTAATAATTTCAAAGCTTGATTATTTTTATTGTATATATACAACAACAACAACAAACCCAGTGCCTCTAAGAGCTCCCGCATAAGCAGGGTCTGGGGGGTTAGATATACGCAGCCTCCCCCCTTCAGAGGCCTACCCTGAAGGGCGGTTGTTTTCGAGGACCCCCAGCCTGAAAAGCTGGTCCGCAACAATGAGCCCAGGATCTGGGCTAGTGCATTGCTGGTACTCTGACCCGGCTAATACTTACCTGGGCCCGCTCTTGCTTGTCGATTGCGGGCCGCTGGCTTTGGATTGTTGGCGGTGGTGATGGTGGTGATGAGGGGCTAGTGGTGGAGGTGGGGCGGGTGAGGTGAGGTGTGGTGTGATGTGTTGTCTATGTGTGTGATGGTGGTGATGGGCGTTGTGGGGTGTGGTGGGCTAGGTTGGGGTGGGGTGGGGTGTGGGTAGCGGAGGTGGTGGTGCTAGTGTCGGTGCGGGTGTCTAATAGGGGGGGTGATGGGTAAGTGAGGCGAGGTGGTGGTGGGGTACGAGGTCGGTGAAGCGCGGTGGTGGGTTATTTGGGTGATGCGAGGTCTAGGTTGGGGTGTACGAGGCGAGCTGGAGGTGGTGTAAGAGGTCGGTGAGGTGAGGTGGTGGGTGTTAGGGTGCGGCGAGGTCTGGATTGGGGTGGGTGAGGCGCGGCGGTGGTGTGGTGCGAGGTTGGAGGGCCGAGGCGGTGGGTGTTTGGGTGAGGCGAGGTGGTGGTGGGTTTCGATGTCAGAGGTGGTGGGTTCGATGTCGGAGGTGGTGTAGGTGGTGGTGGTGGGGTTCGGTTGCCAGTGGTGTGTGGGCGGGTGTGGTGTGGTGTGACGCGGGCCCGGGGTGGGTCTTCGCCTTCTAGATGGCATCGGCGGCGGTGGAGGTGTCCCGGTATGGTGAGTCGGCAAGGTTGCCGACGTTGGGGCCATGAGGTGGTGGGGCGATGTCAGCGAGATGAGGGGTGGATCAGTGAACGTTGGCTGTTTGCATATAGAAAGTAAACATGTTTCTTAAATACTTATCAAGAAGGTTTATCATCAAAGTATTGAAAATGACAAATCTATTTATAACAAATTGAAAAGGATAAAGGAGTTTTGTTTTTTTAAGCAAATTATTCATGTCCATTAAAAATATGTGCAAGTCGATTATTTATTATATAGGATAAAAAAAGATTAATTTATGGTAACTAGATAATTTGATTTTAAATTTTATAATTTAGTAATTTCCTATCATAATATTGGATAAACATGTTACATGTTTAAATTGGTTAATTAAAATCCCTTTTAGTAGTTTGGGATATGTTTAACAAAGTCAGAAGTTTATAGAAACAATGTATTTCTCAAAAAAAAAAAAAAAAAAAAAAATTCCTGTACCACATTGATTTTAGTTTATAATTTGAAGATATTTTTGATAAAAGTAAAAGTTAAGGAATCATATTAATTTTTCATCAATAGTTTAAAAATATTTTCTATTAAATTAAAAGTTGAAGAGTAACTTTAATTTCTACCAATAATTTAGTTAGGACACCATTAGAATAATAATTGTACATAATTTTCGTCATTATCGTATTAAGTAAGTATATTGATATTGATTGCTCAACCATAACACTCAAGAAAATAAAAAGATAATCAATTAATAATTTTTTAGATGTGGAAAGTTCAAAAGGAAAAAAATTAGTGTAAGCAGAAGCAGATGGGAAGGTAAGATAGGACCACCAAAAGCGGATCACAGGAGAGGAACATGCAAATGCAATTGCAATTGCAATAATGGAGTAGGAGATTAGTAAAGTATTAGTCACACTCCTTCAATTGTTTGACTTCTTTGATGACACAAAGTTTTATATTTTATTTTCGGTAATGTCTATTGCATCTAGAGAATTTGGTAAAGTGAAACTTATTTTGAATAAGGAAGCTCGTATTCATCAACTTGAATTAAGTAAAGGGTAAGAGGTAGATGAGTATTACACGTACGCGCACCTTACATGAGCATCCAAAACTCATACTTTCCTCTCTCATACTTCCCTCTAATCAAAATTGCTATTTCCTTTTGGGCAAAGTTCTAAAGGCGCTCTTATCCGGTAATTAACAAGTGTAAGTTAAGAGTCAGATTTCGTTAATCTTGAAGATTAGCCGTCGGTAATACCGTGTGCGCAAGAGCAATGGCGAAATCGTCTTCTAAGACAGTGATTTACGCTCCTGTACACAACTTTACCTCGTATAATGCTATCATGTAACTGTATGACATGACATATAAACTAATTTTGCATGATGAAAGCTTTTATATTATTCTTAGCATTTAGGATATATGTTGAGATTCGCATTATTTTTATATTTTGTATTTTATAAGTCGTAGTAATATAATAGACAATTAAGCTAGTGATTTATTTTTGGTTTTTTTTTTTTTTTATATTTTGCTTTTAGTTAGTATTAGGTATTCAATGCTAATTGGTGTATTCACTTAGACTAATTCATTACGTCATGCTCTAATGGAACATGGGGTCTGAGTTTAGAGCTTGTAGTCTTAATTCTTGAAGTTATTGTTATTTATTATTTGAGCTCGAGATTTGTTAACTTGAAATTATTACATAAACTACTGAATTGATTGAGTGCCATATTTAATCATTCCAGCTCTAAAACCAAACCTAACCACTATTTCACCATCTAATTTGTTTATATTTTTATGTTGTGTTGTTTATGCGGAAGGTTTTCTTACTTTATGTTTTGTGTTCATTTAAATCTTTTATTTTTAATTGTATCAATTTAATCCACGTGCTATTTAGGTTGTGTCAATTTAGTCCCTAGAGTACAATATGCATCAAGTTGGCGAAAAAAACTGTTAATATTTGGGTGACTGATGAGCTTAAATTAACTTAGTGAACGGGTTTAGATTAGGTCATTTGTATTTTACAACCAAATCGTTAAAAATTATATCGTTAACTTTATAAGAATACAAATACTTCACAATACGATGTATTTGTCACCCGTGTATATTTGGTGTTTATAAATTTGCAAATAAAAAGTAATCAACAAATGGGCAAAAGAGTTATGTTTAGCGTGAGCGTAATAAATGTAAATACCAGTCAGGAGGAAGGACGAAGGAGGACTTCCTCCCCGAGCCTCCCCACAAAACAACAAACTTTGGGGTGGGGGAGGGGAGCGCTACGTGTTCGCTTTTCATTGGCCCCCTCTCTCTATTAAGACGTCACTTTGAATTGCAGTCTTCCTCCATTGAGAGACCCTTTGCCTCTTACTTCCCCCGTTTCAATCAATACAATACCATTAGCTAGTTTGGTGTCCTGTTGTTGTGTTGTTGCTGTGCTATACTCTCTCTTCTCCTCCTGCCATGGCTTCTTCTTGCTCTGAGAAGCAAAAGGTATTTTCATTTCTTTTTTTCTTTTTTCTTCAATGATTTATCATGTTTTTCTTTGTGGGTATTGATGAATTTGTCCTCTTCTTCTTCCTCATAAACTCAACCCTTCTTATTCCTTCCTTCTAAGAAACAAAATAGAATTATCTATTCCGTTGCAGTAATTCTACTAGATATAATGAATTACAATCATATCAAAAGATGAATTAATATGGACATGTGTGTATTTGTATACAACAAGGTTACAATAATGATCCTGAAGGTGGATCTTCAGTGCTGTCAGTGCTACAAGAAAGTCAAGAAGGTCCTCTGTAAATTTCCTCGTAAGTTCTCCCTAATCCAAACCCCCAAATTTTGACCTTTTAACTCTTCCAATTCAACTTTGAATTAGTCTATAAAGGTGATTTTTTGTTTTTTTCCCTTTTTTTTTTTTTTTTGAAATGTGATTAATGGCAAGAGAAATAAGAGACCAGGAGTATGATGAAAAACAAAACATAGTGAAGATCACAGTGGTATGCTGCAGCCCTGAGAAGATCAGAGACAAGCTCTACCGCAAAGCCGGCAAATGCATCCAATGTATTGAAATTGTGCCTCCCCCGCCACCCCCACCTGGGCCACGCGGACCACCTGGGCCACGCGGACCACCTGGGCCACCTGGGCCACCCGGACCAACTGGACCACCCGGACCAACCGGAAAAACTGGGCCACCTGGACCACCCGGACCAACTGGGCCACCCGGACCAACTGGGCCACCTGGGCCACCAGTTGCGATCTGTGCACCACCTCCGAAACAACCATGCCAGCCTAAGCCTCCAGAGAAGGCACCCCCACCACGTGACCCAACTCCCAAACCATCACCCGGACCACCACCAAGAGATGTGTGCTGTGGGCCATGCTTGGAGGGTAGGCCAGGCGGACCATGTTACGAAGGAGGCTATTACGGTTGGTACGGTGTGCCGCCCCCCAAGTTCGTGCCACCCTACCCCTCCTACTACTACTGCGGCTGCTGCAACAGGCCCTGCTATGCTGGTCGCTGTGATTGCTTGAGCGAGGAAAACCCATCTGCCTGTTCCATCATGTGATGTGATTACCATTCATCCTCCATTGTTTCTTTCTTATTATTCATCGTATATTATGTACGTTGCTTTTAGTCTTTATACTGTTAATTGTGTTAGTTAATTCACGAGCTTTATGAAATGCCTCTTCAATCCTATAGAGGATTTAAGCGTCTGGGAATACGAAATTGCAACACAGTCTTTAAGGTGATAAGGTTGGAATATTGAAGCATTTTGTAAAGTATATGAATTAGATTGATACATTTAAAAGTATAGAGAATAAAAATATAGAGAAATAAAAGCGTAATTCTTTTATTTTGAGATGGAATAGTTGGTATTAATAATAGAGCAATTAAACAATTGTAATTTGATACAAGTAGCTATCAAGATGGGTTTGATGATAGCAATTGGGAATAATATGGAAGGTACGGTAAGAGTTTTGTTAATTTGGAATTCCTAGCATATTCAGCCCACTCTCCTCATTTCAATTATTATTATTATGTATTTCTCAATGCAACTTAAATATATAATACATGTTCTTTTCGATAATTAGCAACAGAGTTATAATACATAGCAGGCAATTCGAATAATCCGATAAAATATATAGCATATTATTAATATAATTTAGGGTTATTTACACCAAAAACTCCTCTACTTTATTCATTGTGTTAATTTCGTCCCTGTACAATTTATACTATGTCAGGTTTGGTTAAATTGAATGAACGGGTGGACTTGATGTGTGTTACTTGCATCAAATATGATTGTGCTAATAAAAATTACGTCTATAACTTAACTTAAATTTGACCAAAGGACTAAATCGACATAATATAAATTGTAAAGGGCCTAACTGACAGAATTAAAAAGTACAAAGACTAAATTGACAAAATGAGAAAAGTGTAGGGCTCATTGCTATAAATAACCCTATAACTTAACTCATAAGATACTCGATTAAATATTCAACTCGATATTCGATTAAATACGCGATTAAATACTCGACTTGTATGAAGTAATTCTTATGTATTATTTTCTTTCGAAATGAATGGCTTGTGACATTAATAGTAAAATGAAAAAAGGAAGATTGAATTCCTTGTAAAAGAGGATATGTTATATTTATTGTGGAGTGAAAGAACTTGTATTTGGTTTACTTGTAAATTTGAAAACTTCGGTTTAGTTGATTTTAATATATTGTTGATTTATGGTTGTATGTGTTAAACTATAGAGTGGATAATAATTGAATATCCAAATTGAGTATAACTAATATCCGAGTGTATGGAATAATATTATAATAGAGCTAACTTGTTGAACATTTGTATGCATGTCAAATGAGTACTCGAGTCGAGTCAAGCACTCGAATAGTTAATTGAGTTCGAATTCAAGCAAAATTTACTACTCAAATCGAGTTCGAGTACCCGAGTAGTTAATCGAGTTCGAGTCGAGCACCGAGAAACTCGACTCGACTCGATTACACCCCTATTTCCAATCATTTTGTTAATATAAATTTAAATAGGTTCACCAACTCACCAACTAAGTATATAAAGCACATACATTTTCATCGATGTTATTATGTTGTTCACAAAACCATAATTTATCAACATTTTTAATTATTTGTAAGTGCAGCTGCGCATTTATCCATATGTTGGTAAAATGATTATACGTTTGACATTTTAGAATTTAGTTATAGGCTTATGATTGTATTGTTTATTTTCACTTTTAGTACGTGTACTTGGATGCTTAAACACAGTTAAGGAAGATTTCACATCATGAAAGAAACATTCCGTTATTATCTCGGTACCGGATAATCGAAATATGACCGAACCGAGTAGCTGATTTAACAAAAACCGGCTAACGGGTCTTTTCTGTAACAGCAACGAGTATAGTTTTTCCAAGTATTTTGGTTAAGATTATCCTAATTAAAATATTTTCCAATTCAGTTAATGTAACCATTAAGAAAACTAGGAAAGGGACCACTATTCGAGACTTTGAACGTGATAAAGTTTTGGTACGACAAAGGTTCGTGGAAAGCTCGTAGTTACTTTATAGAAACAAACGGCAAAAGATTATGCGTAAGATAAAAAGAAGGGGTTTGCTTTCCAGTGGTAAGGTGAAAGCGACGCAAAGCCAAAAGCACCCAACTCCCAGCTTTTGAATATGCCTCTGAAACATGACACATTCATCAATTCAACTACTATACACCTAGTACGTCATCGTAGAATACTCCTTCTGCTAAGCTCATATTCTGTCAGACAACTTTATTTTACATATTAGTTCGTTTCCTTGTATCGATTTGTAGCATAATTATTTAATGCTTCGTAAGGCCGTATTATCTTCCTAGCATACTTAGGTTGTGTACTTGCTCCCACGAACTACTACTTACTTGCCTACCTATCCTCTGATTTCTACCTGATGTGGCCTGCTTTGTGTTTATTGTTATTGCTTGGGATAGTTTATTGTTTTGGTCGACCTGTGTTTTGAACTACTCATGATGTGATGCTCTTCTACTGGCACCAATTTCTCAGGTTGGGGGTCCTTGGAAACAGCCTCTCTTCAGGGTAGCCCCCTGAAGGGGGAAGGCTGCGTACATCAAGCCCCCAGACCCTGCTTATGCGGGAGCCCTTGGAGGCACTGGATTTGTTGTTGTTGTAAGGGATTAGGTTTAGAGTCATTATCACTTGAACTAACCCCCTATCATCCATTTTAGGTGGGTGGATTAATAATAAAACCACTTGACCCCTTTAGAAATAGCAAACAATTTCCATTTTTTATTTCTAATTTTCCTTTTTTTTTTTTTTTTTATAAATCTTTCATAGGAAAATGTATAACGGTTTCCTAAGATATTTCCTGTCCAACTCGCCCAAGCATAATCTGGGTGGAAGTTGGAAAGCAAGTTGAACTCCGAGTAAGAATCTTGTTCCTCAAAGGCATGTATTCCAACCAGGAATACAACATGGGATCCAAAAGCCATCCAACTTTTTTATGTTTAAATTAGTAGTTTAATTATGTTTGATTTCAAATTCTAGACTTATTAGAATGACTCCTTTAGTCAACCCCCTACGTTTTATACATGACATTGAGTGAGTTCCCCTATTAATTTTAGCTCTTTTTATTAGAAGAGTTTGGTTTAACCTTGCCATTTCCTTCTTTCAATAGTTGTTATTCAATCAAAAAAATTAAGGCCTTGTTTATCGATGTTCACACGGCGTAAAATTTTGTATCAGAGCAAGAGCAATTTTGTGAGTCATGGCCCCGAGAAGACTAGGGATGTTTCTTGTTGATGAGGTTTATGAAAGAGACGATGTTGTTTTTCACCTGAGGTTGAACTGACAGTGCATCGAATTGGAGGCACGCATGCCTTAGAAGTATGCATGGCAAGCAAAGCAACTTGCTAAAGCTTACCTCAGAACGTCTGTTAGCAACAAAGATTTATAATACATGTATCGGACACATCCTTGTTTTGCCATTTGAAAAGAGCATTTATATATAGTAGCAAATAATACGATAAAATACGTGTTTTCTTAATTTTATAATAAACATGTTTTAACTCAAGTGGTCTCCAAGTAATCCCACTCTCCCTAGACCTACTCTAACCACAACCAATCGAGTCGGTTCCCAAAATAATGCTAAAAAATAAAAAATAAAAAAATAGTGCTGAAAAAAAAATATTTCCAAATCTACTGTTGAACCGCGTTTACTAAACGCGGCTTTGATAAACCGCATCCAAAAATAGCGTTTAATATTAGAATAAACCGCATCTTAAAGACGCGGTTTTACTTAAACAAAACCGCGTCTCAAAGACGCGGTTTTATGTTGATATAACCGCCTCTCTATGACCCGGTTTACTAGGTTTACCTAATTCACGCGTGTTCTATCCGCTGCTTTCACCATCTCTCTGCCTCTTTCTCGTTAACCCACCACCTGTCACGTCGTTCGCCTCCTCCTTTCTTTTGCGTATACACTGAAGATCTTTCAAGTACTATTATTGGAGTTATTTGACCTCCACTTATGATGTTGGAGCTTTATTAAGAGAGACATGGGATCAATATCATAATCATCACAAATTGCGACATAATAAAAACTATAAATAAACAAAAAATTGAAGAATTGCGGCATAATGGTAAGTATAAGTGAAAAAAAAGGGCTTTTGGATTGCTGACGTTAAACCGCGTTTTGTAAACGCGGTTTAGGGGTAAACCGTGTTTAGTAGACGCGGTTCAGTTATAAACCGCGTTTAGTAGACACGGTTTATATTAATATAAACCGCGTTTATTAAACGCGGTTTATACTGATATAAACCGTATTGTTTTATCCGGTTTTATTGAAATTTAAACGCGTTTTGCAAACGCGGTTCAACAGTAAATTTGGAAATATTTTTTTTTCAGCATTATTTTTTAAATTTTTTTATTTTTTAGCATTATTTTGGGAACCGACTCCAACGAATCCACCCTTCATAATTCCAATACAAGCCAAATACTGGACAAGGAAGAAGGCAAGCTATGGGAAAATAAGGGAGATCAGGATCCCACTCAACCAATATGCAACCAATGGAAGGGGTGACTAATGCTCTCATGATTACTGTCGGATTGTACAAGGATCTACTTTGAGCCCTTTCATGTTAGTTCTGATTATGGACGAACTCATTAAGCACATCCAAGGGAACGTGCCTTGGTGCATGGTTTTTACAAATAATATAGTTCCGCAGGAGGGTCAAGAGAAGGGGTGAATGAGAAGCTAGAAATTTGGAGAAGTGCATTGGAATCGAAAGGTTTTCGGCTCAATACATCAAACAATAAGTATATGGAATTTACGTTTTGTACCACAACCAGGCCAAGCATAGAGGAGGTGAAGATTGGAACAAAATGCATACTCAAAAAAAAGAAATTTTCAGATACTTTGGCTTTATGGTGCAACAAGATGGCGGAGTTGAGGAGAATGTTAATAACCGAATTAAAGTGGGATGGCATAAGTGGAAGATGGCTTCGGCAATACTACGCGATAGAAAGTTTCCCTTAAAGTTGAACAGAAGATACGATAAGACTGTATCAAGACCGACAATGTCATATAGTGTGGAATTATGGCTGGTTAAACAGCACCTCACCCAAATGTCGAAGGTGGCGCAGATGAGGATGTTGCAATGAATGTGCAGGCATACTAGGAAGGATGTGATCACCAATGATGCTATAAGGAACAAATTAAGTGTGGCTCCCATAAAAGATAAGTTGAAACAGCGATGTCTGCAATGTTTGAGCACAATTAGGAGAAGACCGATTACCGCTCTTGTCAGGAAATGTGAGCTTCATAACATAGATTGGAAGATAGGTAGGGGTAGGTCAAAGAAAAGCTATATGGAGACAATTAAGAGAAGACTGATTACCGCTCTTGTCAGGAAATGTGAACTTCATAACATAGATTGGAAGATAGGTAGAGGTAGGTCAAAGAAAAGCTATATGGAGACAATTAGGAGAAGACCGATTACCGCTCTTGTCAAAAAATGTGAACTTCATAACATAGATTGGAAGATAGGTAGAGGTAGGTCAAAGAAAAGCTATATGGAGACAATTAGGAGAAGATTGATTACTGCTCTTGTCAGGAAATGTGAACTTCATAACACACATTCAAAGAGAGGTAGAGGTAGATCAAAGAAAAGTTGGATGGAGACGATTAGGCATATGATTTTACCCAACTAAGTCTAACCAAAGAAATAACCTTAGATAGAGCTCAATGGCAGTTAAAAATATGGGTGGTAGACACAACGGTTATGAGATAGGAGCACATCGCTGCATATTTTTTATTGTTGTTTTATTGTTACTTGTATGTTTGGTATTGCTTTATTGTTTTGAGGTTGGGGACCCTTCGGAAACAGTCTCCCTACATGGCAGCATTCTGTAGGAGTAAGGTTACTTACATCTTACCCCCTAGGCATTGAGTGGTGGTTGTTGTTGACTTGTTCTTATTATTATTTTACACTGATACTAACTTAAGTATCAAAGGGTTTACACAGATCAAACCCGTGTAAGCTGCCATCTTCCATTCCTCAAACTCCTCACCCACATACGAAAACAACGGCCAGTCCCAAAATTTATGAAGTTATTAATTGGAAAACTGCATGTAAAATAAATTTTGACAGAAAATGTCCGTTGGAAGTCATGAGAATCTTATTCATTTCGTAAGTTCATTCTTTACAACTTCTATAAGAGGAACGGTTGAGGTTGAGGAGGTTCAAAACTAGCACTGCAGCAGGAAAAGTTCAAGATGCCAAAATCATGTATTTTAACAACTATAATACAAACATCTCGAACAAAATCATTCTCTTAACAACTGCAGAATTCATCAAAAACTTCCACATTCAAATCAATTGATGTATTACTAATTACACGTGTAAGGTACTCATCTCAGTTTTTTCACTGTTTTGAGGACAAGAAGAAAGGGTATCAATATTCATTCATGGTTTCAAGCTCTAGAGGAGAACATTACCTGTGTATTAAATTCTACTACTCTTGTATATGATGGGCTTCATTGCCTGCTTTGTTTGTTCATGCTATGCTCAAAAGGCATCACCAACCATCCTTCAGCATCCGTTCTCTCTCTAGAATGTACAACCCTTCCTTATATTTCTCACTTTCTTCATACGCCTTTTCCTACAATCACAACCATCACCCCGCATAATGATGGATCAGTGCATTTCGACACTGAAGGTACTAAACAAAGATTCAACAGTTCAGGTTAATCAAAAGAAGGAAGAAGATGAGGCCTGTTCAAGCAAGAAGCAAAAACAAAGGGCAGAAAAATAACTCCAAATATACAAGCTATATGCAAAACTACTAGACATGCTATCTTTAAGCCTCTCTGTAAAAGATGCTAAAATAAGACCACATCACACTAAAAACAACGAAATCCTGATTAATTTTGAAGATAACTCCAAGTCCATGAATACGCCTCAACATTTGCTAAAGGGTGAATCAAGCTCATTGTTGGAAGAGGAAAACCTAAGAAGATCAGTGGCAACTTCGCAACTCTGGACTTGGTACCGAAGGAAAGAGAGATAATGGCTACAGATGTCAAGAAGTAAAGAAGTAAAAGAGATGGATCGAAACACAAAATACTTCCAAACACTTGCTTCGATGAGAGCCAGCAGCAAGACAACGTTTAGAATCAGAGTCATGGGGAAAATGATTAGAAGGCCAAGATTTGTAAAGAGAGAAATAGCTCACCACTTCCGAATGTTGTATTCAGAGGTCAAGAACCGTAGACCGGTGCTGGGGAACCTCCATCTTCCCACGCTGAATAGTGACGATGCATCTGACTTGGATAGCTTGCCGCTCGATATTGAGATCTGGAATGCAGTATGGGCGTGTGGAGTGGATAAAGCCCCCGGTTACGATGGCTTTAATTTCAAATTCATCAAGAACATATGAAGCACTATAGGTAATGATCTTACGCAATTTATCCATCAATTTTTTATGACAGAGAAAATGCAACCCAGTATCAATACTACTTGGGTATCATTAATCTCGAAAGTAGCTGATGCGGTTGATATAGGCGACTTCAGACCAATAAGTATGGTTGGATGTGTGTATAAAGTAATATCAAAAGTGTTAAGTACGAGACTTGCGAGAGTTATGCCAGGCCTAGTAGGAGAATCACAATCAGGGTTTGTAGCAGGCAGACATATTCTAGGTGGGGCGCTAATAGCAAACGAAGTTGTGTACTGGCTCAAAGCGAAGAAGAAGAAAGGGGTGCTTCTCAAGCTTGACTTTCAGAAAGCTTACGATATTGTAAATTGGGCCTTCGTTGATCAAGTGCTTAATATGATGCAATTTGGTCCTAGATGGAGAGCTTGGATACATGAATGTATAACGACACCAACGATGTCCATTCTAGTGAATGGAAGCCCGACTCCGCCATTTAAGATGCAGCGTGGCCTACGCCAAGGGGACCCACTATCCCCATTCTTGTTCATCCTAGTCGCCGAAGTTCTTAACCAGCTCTTAAATCAGGCAGTGCAGCTAGGTGTCATCAAAGGACTAGAAATAGGCAAGGACAAGGTGAAGCTCACTCACCTACAATCCGCAGATAATACATTAATTTTTTGCCCTGTAGACTTGGACATGATTTTAAATGTGAGAGACCTGTTGAACTGTTTTGAAGCAATATCGAGGTTGAAAATTAACTTCCGGAAATCCACAATAATTGGTATTGGATTGTCGCAAGAGCGGACTGCAGATACCGCAGCGGCAATGGGCTGTTCGGTTGCTGTTTTGCCAACAAATTATCTCGGATTACTGTTGGGGGCCAACCCGAGGCTCGAGATTACATGGAAGCCGATTATTAAGCGGGTTGAATTAAAGCTAGCGGGGTGGAAGTCAAAGTCTTTGTCGAAAGCCGGACGACTTACATTGATAAAATCGGTGCTCAACAATCTTCCAACCTACTACTTTTCGCTTTTTTGGATGCCGAAGAAAGTTGTGAGTAAGTTAATTAAGTTACAGAGGCAGTTAATTAAGTTACAGAGGCAGTTCTTTTGGGGCAATTGGGGGTGGGGGGGATGGGGGCCTCCCATGTATAAAATGGGAAATAATACAAGCACCAAAAAACTTAGGGGGTCTTGGGGTGGGTGATCCGATTATCAAGAATGCAGCCCTCCTATTCAAATGGTGGTGGCGCTTTTCGATTGAAGGATCAACCCTTTGGAAGAAGATCATCTGCTTTCTCCATGGTGGATCTGATCGTGATATGTGTCTGTCGGGAACGACAAATACTCGAAGCAACAGGATATTCATTGCAAAAGTAAAAAGCCTAGCTCAACACGCCCATCAGATAATTCAAGAAGGTATGATAGTCAAGTTGGGAGATAGTTCGCGTCTGAAATTTTGGAAGGATATTTGGGTCGGGGACACTTCTCTCCAATCAAGATTTCCATATTTATTTGGAATTTCGCTCCAACAGGAGAACTTAGTAAGCCAAATGGGTATGTGGGATGGGTTAGAGTGGAGATGGTTATTAAACTGGCGGCGCCGATTCTTCTGCAGAGAGGACGATTCAGTGGCAGAATTTCATGAAGTACTAAATTCAGTCCAACCTATCAAAGAATCTAGCGACACTGCATGTTGGCTTCACGATCCATACTCACGGTACTCCACCAACTCGTTCACAAAGGCTGTATGGTCCCGAGCACTGTCAGGTACGACTATTGATCACCTGATTTAAAGGGTTTGGAAGGGCTTGGCTCCACCAAAAGCGGAGTTGCTTGTTTGGATGGTTCTCCTAAGAAAAATGAACACAAGAGAGAGGCTATGGAAGTTGGGTATTGTTGGGGAAGAAGACAAGTGGTGTCTACTTTGTGAAGTGGTGGAAGAAAGTATTGATCATCTATTCTTGGCTTAATACTGCTGCTGGTTCGTCTGGGGTAAATGTTTTGAGTGGTGGGGTTTGAAGTGGGTAGTGCCAGAGACGGTAAAGGACCTCTACGAACAATGGCTTATGTGCTATGTTGGGGGAAAATTTCAAAAAAAGACTTGGATTGCCTTGCTCTTCATTGTCATTTGGGTCATGTGGAACACTAGGAATAAAGTCGCCTTTGAAAATGGCCGTTGTATCGAAAGTGAGGTCTTTTGGAGCATTAGAATGAGACTTGGGTTCCAGGTTAAAGCTTGGTGCCAGGAACTTCCATATTCTCCTGACAATATCGCGAGAAACATTGATCGCATCCGAACCTGGCCCGGAAATAGTATTTCACGGTACTGATCTGCGCCACTGCTGCTGGCACTAATCTAGGTTCAATGATGGTTTGGCCTGATGCTGTTATTGCTGTAATAGTATACAATTGTATGGTAGGAGCTAAAGGATGTAACTTTACATCTTACCTTACATTTTGCATACATTTTGTTTTTTGTTCTTGTTTTTGTTTTGTTGTTGTACCACTGATGTATCACTGGCCCCAATGGCTAGTTCAGGCCTCGCGAAAGTGAGTGCGCTTATATTGTATCGCGCTTCGGCGTTACTTATCGGGGGGGGGGGGAAAAAAAAAAAAAACGCTTCAACATTTAACTAATATAATGCACGACATCTAACTAACACAAGCCAAGTCCTTTTTCTGTTAGTTCTCCCTTTTTCTTAGGAGCTCTTTTCCCACAATGTGGTGCAACAATTCGCAACAAAACACAAGAGAGCTTAAGGAACCTCTCTGCAAATGCATAAATTCATCCCCCTGCTACTTCCTCTTGACCTCTCATCCCAAAACCATTGACTCTCATCCCAAAACCATTGGTGAATCGCGAATGGTGATTATGAAGGAATCATTTTCCGCTGAGGCACCACACTTACAAATAAGTATATGGGTAGAATAAAAATGGACTGAAAAAGAAATATCTTTTAATACACAATTTTCAGGTTTAGACATATTTTTGGAGGAGAAATCGAATAAATCATTCCCAACAAGGGTTATTCTACAAACTTGAAAAGGTTTTGACCACGACTATCATAAAACTCGATAAAGGGCAGCAGTGTTCATTCTTGTAATGATCGCAAGCGTCCCAAGCAATGAAATTTGGTGCATCCAACACATTCGCGATATCTAAAAGCATGTGTACTTTAACAAAAATGAATGTAATGCATATGCCGCAATCTAGTAACCAGTAACTCACATATCTCCAGCCAAGTATCTGCTGGCAAGAGCTACAGTAAATGTCATTCACTGCGTGCAATCCACTAAGAAGGTGCCGCTCTTCAGTTGGCCCCAAGCATATATTCACCCTAAAATATTTCAGCAGACAACAATTCAATAACCTCAGCTGATAGAAAGCTCAAGAAAGACGACAGAATTCGACACCGTATGAGGAGTTTATGCTTTTACTAACTTGAATAATTGCAAGTTTAATACATTAAGCATACATAGCAATTTAGCAACCCATAAATGGATGAATTGCAATCTAACTAAAAATCCTGATACAATTACTACTCAGTAAGAAGCAAAGCGCAGCACTCAAGAAGGGCATCCCTGAGGCTGCAAGGCAGGACTTCATCGCCCATCTAATTTCTTGATTTAACATTACATAACAATAAGAGTTTATCCGAATCCGGCACGCAAATCTACATAAACTTGTAATCCAGCAAATTTGCACTAAACATTTGCATCCCGTGTAAGCTATAGTATTCATAAACCAAATCAATGCTTGAATCAGAAGAACCGCAGTATAATAGGGGTTAAAAAGGATTAAGCTTTTGAAATAAGTAACTCCTTACTTACATAAAGTTAGAGCTTCTTTGATATAAAGGTCTTGCAATAGCCTTCGATCTTATTTATTTATTTAACAAGTCAAACCCTCCTCGTTCACAAGAGGGGCATTTTCGACTATAAAATCATCTCTAAACCCTTCGTTGACACCTTTAAATGTAAGGATTGCCTTGTTGACATGATCTTCTCGTCAATTTTAAATCGCAAGTGTATTCTCTAAATCTAGGAAAATACGATCAGGACCCAATCAAACCAGTAAAATACTGAAATTGAACTGGCAAGAAAGAAGAGACAAGAAAGAACATATTTGATTCATTATGTGATTTGTCACTACAATCAAACACTTATTTATAGAACTTGTCCCCCTCCCCAGGCCGAGTGCGCTCTACATTTTATTGGGCTTTCCTATGATCCCCAACCCACATACTGATTTGGCATGTAGAGCATAAAAATCAAGGCAAAATGAAATAGAAACCCCACCTGGCAATGATGGGGATCTCAATTAGAGAAGGAAGAAACAACATAGACAAAGAGATACAAAAGCAGAGAAGATATACACATTGCGGAAGAGATAGGCGCGGCCAAAGCGACCCTGAAAGTCTTTAGAAACGATGTCATCGTGGGATGCAGAATCCACTTTGCAGCACTTGCATTTGAATACCTTCCCGCATGAAAGCGATTCTATGAACAGCCTTCCCATTTCTCATCCGTAATATTATTCAAGATCTCACAAGAGAGAGAAAAGAAGAGAGAGACAGAGAGAGCAGCGACCGTAAACATCGCTAATGGGAATGGATGGCTGGTATAGTTGTACTGGCGAGTGAAGCCCGTTGCCCTCGGGTACCCACCTAGGTTCGAGTTGGGTGTATCCGTTTTGTACCCGTCATGAGTATAGAGCGGGTACACGTATAGTGTTATACTCGCCTCGTCCCGCCCCATTTTATATCTATCATACTTGTTTCATTTTGTATCTAATTATATTAAAAAATACTTGTTTAAATTTAACTACCTAAATTATTTATCAATATTATTAAAAATATAATTAAAATTTTAAAAATAATATTAAATAATTAATATAAGCAGGTATGAATAATTGTTTTGTAGTCACATTAGGAGCGGGTAATAAATACTCACTAGATACCTGCAGATAATGGGGCGGATATGGGTATCCATTTCATATTCGTGACGGGTAATGAAGCAGGTATGAATTTGAATTTGAGTGGCGAGTACGGATATTGACGAGACATCCCCGTACTTGTCCTGTCCTATTATACATCATCCCTAAGCTGTGCAAAGAGCTGCATAGTTTTGGGCCTCATAACAACTATTTTAAGTTGGTATTCATTGCAAGCCCAATCTATTAGGTCTTGTTTGGCTGATGAAATTCATATTACACCATAGAATCACAATTTTAATTTTTAATTTTAATGGAATTTATTATTTGGATAATTAAAAAATTAATTTTATAATTAATTGATTTCGATTTTGGATCAATTACGTTGTATTATTTTGGATTGTCTTTTGAAAAAGTATAGAGAATTCTTTTATCTCCTCATATTACACATCGTGAATATAAATAGCTACATAAACACTTTTTTGGCCTGCGTAATTCAGATTGGACTCTAAAATCTCGATTTTAATTTCAATTATAATGCAACTTAAATTAGAATTAAAAAAGAATATTATTTTGATAATTTAAAATTTAGTTTTACAATTAATCGATTTGGATTTTAAATCAATTAAGTTAGATTATTTTGGATTTACTATCTTCTAAAAGGGTATAAGGAAATTCTTTTTCCTTTGACTTTGCACATCATAAACTTTTGAAAAGAATATAAATAGCTTCGTTAACCCTTTTGTGCCTGAAAACACCATTAATCTGACATGGACCCAAACCGAGCGCACACTTTCAAAATTAGAGCATGGACCTTAGAAATTCTATCGGCCCAATCATGTGCTTTATTGACAGGGCCTATTGAGGTTCTACATATTAATCTTAACAACTTTAACTTTCAATTGGTCTAGCACTTGATGACTTTCTAGAAGGAAAAAAAAAAAAAAAAAAAAAACCCCTTGAGACTTTGCAATATAGTTCATATCGTTTCAATCCCTATCCGGGTGCTTATCACCGCAAAGATTATTGTACGGTTTGGAATCATGACTTCCGTAATTTTATAAAAGAAGTCATTTTTCCTTCATTGGGAGAAAACTTTTTCCATTCAAAAAATCTTTTGGTTAAAAAATATACGCCAAACGACAAAAAAAGATGAAAACCACTTTCTAAAATCATATTTTTCGTCAAAACAAACCAAGCATAAATAACTTGAACTTTTATTTCCTGCAGCATGAAAGCTAGCCCAACATAACTTTTTGATGACGTATATTACTTAGTCACGCCACTGTGAGAATTCAAAATGCAAATTTCTAAGTAGTTTGTTCATCAACAACAACAACAATTTCAGTGTTTTAAGGGTTCCCGCATAAAAAGAATTTGGAGGGAGGAGGGATGTATGCAACCTTTCCCTTTTAGAGTGTTACCTTAAAGGGAGGCTGTGTTCGAGGACCCTCAACCTGACAAGTACGACAGCATAGAAGCATGACAATATCAAGGCATAAGAGCAAAACATATTACCATGCAAGCATTACAAAAGCAAAATGCAGGGGAAGACAAATGCAACGCAGCTAATAGGCAAATAAGCAAATAAAATATGGTTAAAAAAGTAAAATATGGTTACCAAAAAAAAAAAAAAAAAAGAATCAGAACTCAATGAAAATCATAATTATATATTGATAGACAAATTTAGTTAAAATATTTAATACACCTATGTCTGAAATTTAAATAAAATATGTAAGTATCAGATAAAAATAAACGACGTAAATAAAATTAATGAAACAAAATATATAAATATAACATCTAACTAATATATAATTTTACAGTTTCTTTTATCCTTCTCTTTCTTCCATACCCAATAACCCCACCATAAAAATCACAAAAAGGTAATCTATCTATCTAATATAACTAATATATAATTTCACAGTTTTCTCCTTCATTCTTCTTCTTCCAAACCTCAAATAACCACACCTCGAAAATCATAAATAAAAATAAAAAAAAACCTTATAAAAGGGATTAAATATAAATCACAATCTAACTAATATATAATTTCACAGTTTTCTTCCTCATTCTCCTTCTTCCATGCCCTAAATAACTCCCCCACAAAAATCACAAATAGATAATTTAATTATCTAATCTAATCTAACTAATATATAATTTTATAGTTTCCTCCTTCTTCCAAACCTCAAATAACCACATCTCAAGTATCATAAATAAATAATAAAAAAATTTAAAAAAAAAACTTATAAAAGAGATTGAATATAAATCACAATAAAATAAAATATAGCAAAACTTTTATTACTAATATTATTTAAATACTTAATTATTAATCATTATATTTAAAAAATCTTGAATCTTATTCGATATCAAATTTCACAATTTATCCATCTACCTCTCCAACAAAGTTTCTATGGTGCAGAAAGTCATTCTTTCTACACCTATGGAAAGCATGTTACCGGCTAATGCAGGTGGACTTCCATATTTTATTTATGAAATTTGAAACAGTAATCTTAATTGAAAAAAATCTAAATAAGAAGAAAACTTACAAATATATAATTTGACAGTTTCATCCCTTTTTCTCCCTTTTTTCAAACCCCAAATAACAACACCTTAAAAATTACAAATAAATAATTTTATAAAATTAAAAAAAAAAAACTAATAAAAGAGAATTAAGCTATGCACTAAAATCAAAAATGAAAAATAAAAATGAACATTAAAAAAACATGAATTACAAATAATCAAGAATATAAACTATAATAAAATAAAATGTATTAAAATTCTATCACTAATCATATTTAAATATTTTATCATTAATCATTAGATTTATAAAATCTTGAACCTTATTCAATATCAAATATCAAATTTCACAATCCATCAATACATCTCTAACCCATTAAATATATTATTTACAAAAAGCCTAAAAATACCAAAATTAGTTAATTTGTCTCTCAAAACTCAATAAGGAGGAATTTCAAAGACATTGGAATGCCCTAGGAGCAAGAAATTCAAACCAACTATCATGATTGGTATTGCACTTGTAATTAAATAGTTAAATGTAACAGTCAAATATAATAGTCACATATAATTAGAAAAATTAAATGGTTGTTAGAACAAATAATAGTTAGTTATAGATATTATGATTGTTACGATTACTTAGGGATATTATGATTGTAAGAATGGATTTGTGTTTAGCTATAAAAGGGATTCGAGATTGTAATTGGGAATTATCAAAAAATTAGTGAAATAGTATCTTCATCTTCTCCTATCTCTCTCTCTCTCCAAATCCTTCTAATTGTTTCTCATCTCATACTCTAATTCTCTTTTCATCTCCAACTTTTTCTATCTTTCTTTCCCATCTCAATTCTAATTCTTTCCCTCCGTTATGTAGGTTCATATGACAATTGGTATCAGAGCTCGATCTTGAACTGATTTTATTCCCAATTCGTGTATCAATTACCAATTTATGCTGGCTAGAGGTAACAGGTGCACAATAATGGCGGACAATGAAGACCAATTCCAAGGACTGGTGCAAAAATTGATAGAGATGCAGCAATCTACAATGGAAGCTCGAAAATTAGGGGAAGAGTGCCACACCCTGTTGATGGAAGTAATACAACAGTATAACACATAGTTGCAGCAGACACACACACAGCTGCTCATGCTAATGCAACAATTAGTGCTAAATTCGTCCCAGCTTGGAGTATAAGTGAGTAACGTTAGGCAGATTAATGCCGGTGAACCCCCGATTTTGGGATCGTTTTATGAGAATGGAGAAACTAGTTAATCTGAAAGTATTTTAGGTAACGACACCCTACCAAAACCTAAAATTCATTTTTTCAATTTTAATGGAGCAACCCCTAGAAGTCGGGTTAGACGATGTCCGATATTATTTTCTCTTTACTCAATCAAGAGTGCAGTTTCATGCTCAAAACCTCCAAAACTAAAACCCATCTCAAAACAGAGCACAAAATCGCCTAATAAATGAAAAAAAACAAAAAAGACCAAGATAGAAAAATTGTTGAGCAGAAACTTTAAATCAAAAATTCTAAGAAGATAGGGTAAGCTTCCATCAAGAAGTGTTAAAACAAAGCGAAGAAGAGGCATGCGCCTTGGCATTGCAACAATTTTCTCAACCATTATATCATATCAATTGGGTTTTATGTCACCCAAATTGTGGGTAATGATAATATGTTCAATAATTGCATTAGTTAATTTCATAGATTAATAATATAATTTATAATTTATTCATATTATTTTAGAGTAAAAAAGATAATGCTTGAGTAATTTATGAAAATTTTGAAGCTAATATTTAATATAAGTCAAATCATTACTCTGATAATAATATTTTTGACCTACTTATTAGTGATAGAGTCATAAAATTGTAATAATAATAATATTTTATACATGTGATAAAATTTGAGTTATTGTGTTTGATAAGGTTGTAAGATTACAATATTTATAAATCTATTAACATAAAATTATACTTCTTTATGTCATTGAAAATAATATGCTTTAATTATCAATTAATAAAATAAAATTTAAATAATTAATTTAATAATATTTTTATTATTGAATTATCTGTCTTCTATCTTATATTATATTTTACATATTAATCTAAAATTGTTCACCCTCCTACAATCCCTTAAAAAACAAAAAGCATTATTCTAGGATTTCATGTGAAAAAAATGTCATACCCATATATTTCCACCCATATTCCCATTTTCTATTTCAAATAATTATTTAAAATTTTAAAAAACAACCTTATCTAACTGCTGAATATTCACATCCCTACTTTAAATTTTATATTTTTAAAATAAAAAAATATTTTAAATTATAGTAACAACCTCCTCCAGCAATTAGCTTTGACATCTAATTACGCATTTTCCAATTTTCATTCAAGCAAGTTACTATTATACGCCACATTGATTACTTTAATGTGTGGAGACAATTGTCTTTCAACATCATACTGTTGTCGTTAGAAGGCAATGTCTATTTCTTCAGTGACAACAATATCAGTGACGAATTATAAGGAATAACTAGATTAGCTATACAAGCAATGAAAAAGACACTTTACAAATAGAATGACACTGCACATTATGTTTTGGTTAAGTAACATATTTCATTTTACATATCATATAATTCACATATAAAATTATAGTTTTTGAATATATAAGCATCATCCGTGTATCTCACAATGATACACTAGTTTTTATAATTTCATGGCCATTCCTCCTGTGAGAATATGGGTTAGTGAAGCATGCCCAATAGGGTTGCTGAGGCATATATTTATAGTAAAGAGTACAGGAATAATTATAGAATAATATCAATAGAATATATCCTAATACGCCCCCACAATCTGTGTGAAGGGGACCTAAGTGCAGATTGGCTTTATGGAAGCGGAAGCGATCAGTAGCCAACCCTTTGGTGAATATGTCAGCGACCTGTTTGGTAGTAGGTGTGTATCGAACCTGGATATCACCCTTAACAACATTCTCACGAAAATAATGAAATCAACATCTACATGCTTGCTGCGATCATTAGAGATAGGATTGGCAGCCAAGTAGGTAGCGGAGACATTATAACAGTAGACAAGTATCGGGCCAGTGTGGCACAGGCCTAAGTCACGCATAAGGTATCTGATCCAATCACATTCAGCAACAACCTTAGCTACAACACGATATTCGGACTCAGTGGAAGATTTAGCAACCGTAGGCTACTTCTTCACATGCCATGAGAAGAGGTTAGGGCCAAGGAACAAAGCAAAGCCCGTGGTGGAGCGATGGGTGTCAGGACAACCACCCCAGTCAGCGTCAGTATATGCCGTGATAGAGGTGCATGACCCAAGGGAGATGATAGGGCACGAGATTTACCATAGGATGCGTTTAACCTTCTGCCAATAAGAAGTAGTGGGAGAGTGCATAAACTGAGACACACGGTTAACCGCATATGCGATATCTGGACGGGTTATAGTGAGGTACTGGAGGGCACCTACCGCACTATGAAACTTGGTCAGATTGGGTAAGAGAGACCCATCAGACACAGACAGCTGAACCCGAGCTGGTAAGAGAGTTTGCACAGGTTTACCCTCAAGCATGTGATGCTTACCTAGAAGATCCAGGGTGTATTTATGTTGTAAAAGAAACAGACCACATCTGGTGAGTTTGGCTTCTATACCAAGGAAGTAATGAAGGGGGCCAAGATCTTTCATGGCAAACTGTGTGGAGAGAGAAGCAGTGAGACGTGTAAGGAGAGAGGAGTTGGAGCCAGTAAGGATAATATCGTTTACGTACAAAAGCAGGCAGAGCGATGTATAAATAAAAAGGGATCAACCTTACTACAGTAGAACCCAAAACTATAGAGGAACGTACTAAACCTATGAAACCAGGCTCGAGGAGCCTGTTTGAGGCCATATAGAGCCTTACGCAGGCGGCATACATGCGTCGGGTATTTCGGGTGAACAAACCCCGGAGGCTGAATCATGTATACCTCTTCTTTGAGAAAACCATGTAAAAACGCATTTTTGACATCAAGTTGGCGAATGGACCATCTATGAGTTACAGAAAGAGCAAGAATGAACCTGATGGTGGTGGGTTTGACAACAAGGCTAAAAGTTTCAAAGTAGTCAAGGCCCTCACATTGATGGAAACCTTGAGCAACAAGGGCGGGCCTTGAATCAATCAACAGAGCCATCAAGTTTATGATTGACCTTATACTTCCAAGTACTACCGACCACATTTTGAGAAGGTGAGGCAGGAACTAAGTCCCATGTCCGGTTTTGAATGAGAGCATTGAACTCTTCAATCATGGCTTCCTGCCACTGAGGATACTTAACGGCTTGTGAAAAATATGTTGGTTCCTAAATCACAACCACAGAGCTAAGAGACAGTATGTGTTTGGACTTGCGTATGTCGTCCTTGAGGCGGGTGCAAATGGGGTGGACATTCGAGGTGGAGGGTGCGGCAGTCGGGGTAGGTGGAGACCCGGAGTGACCATCCAAGGAGGTCAAAGTGGGGTCAGGATGTGGAACCTGATGTGCACCCCAGGAGTCATGGACGGGACCCGACTCGGCCGTGGGAACCCCAGTGTCGAGGCCAGTCAACCCGGCCGAAGGTGGGGAGTGAAGGGAAGAAATAGGGATCCGTGGTGGAGTGGGCGGGAGGGAACTCGAGCCTGACATACTCGGAAGCCGTGCAACAGTACTAGGTGCGGTCGTGGGCATGAAGTAAGCCAAAATTGGACTCGGTAGGGGAACGTCCACAACCGTTTGGGGTGGCGACGCATGCAAACTGGACACGACATTGGGATAAGGAAACAAATGCTCAACAAAATAGACATGACGACTAGTATAGACTCGCCCAATAGTGGGGTCTAAACAGCGATACCCTTTGTAACTACCTGCATACCCAATAAAGACACAGGGGACAGACCTACATAACAAGCAGTGCAAGCAGTATTAGCCCAAAATTTAGGTGGAAGATGCGCCTGAAAGAGTAGGGCCTGTACCATTTCACTTAAATATTGATGCTTTTACTCCGCCACCCCATTTTGTTGTGGGGTATCAGGACAGGAGAGGCGGAAGTGAATATCATGAGTGTGACAAAGGGTAGCCATGGACTCATTGTCAAACTCACGGCCTCCACCACTTTGAAAACATTTAATTTTTACAGTGAACTGGTTTTTGACAAAGACCTTAAAATTAGTAAAGATGAAGTACACTTCGTCCTTCCTTTGCATCGGATAAAGCCAGGTAAAGCATGTATAATCATCAACAAATAACACATAATAGCGAAAAGCAGAATCAGACACAATAGGCGATTGCCAAACATCCGAATGTATTAATTGCAAAGGCAAAGTAGTAGTATGTAACACACGAAAAATGGTAAACGACACAACTTTCCTAGGCAACATGCATGACAATGTTTTATTGACAACAACAACAAACCCAGTACCTAAAGGGCTCCCGCAAAAGCGGGGTCTGGGGGGGTTGATGTACGTAGCCTTCCCCCTTCAGGGTATGAAGTTGAAGAGAGGTTGTTTCCGAGGACTCCCAACCTGATTATGTCATCTTCGTGTCATGGTGACTTGTGAGCAATAGGGTATCAAAGCAAAAGAGTAAGTTATAGCATAAAACAACCAATACAAAAAATAACGCCCCAGAGGAGACATCGAAGCAAAACCTTTCATACCAGGTAGCAAGTAAAAGTAGATAAGTAGATAGTGGACAGTAGACAGTTAGGCGTATAGGTAGATAGGTGCAGCTTAATAGGCCCATACGCCTATGAACCCAATTATAGCAGAATAAGCGGCGGTGTGAGGCCGCTACAATCTACTACCCCTATGCTAGTCCTCCATCGAGCACTAACTCTATCTAGCTCTATCTAAGGCCATCTTCTACCGTAGGTTTAGGTTGGTGAGGTCCTGCCGTAACGACTGCAGTCGTCCCTTCTTTGGCCTACTTCATCCTCTTCTTCCTAGCGTGGTACTGAGCTGATCGCATTTCCTAACTGGAGCAGTGGTAGGTCTTCTGTTAGCGTGCCTGAGCCACTTCAAACACAGCTTCTTTATTTTAAAATCTATCTTCTATCTAGGCCACTCCCCACCATGCGCCTTACCACATCCCTGATGGGCGCCCCTGGGACCACAAGTCCATATGCCCAAATTGTGTGATAGGCATACTGTAGAGTCATGGGACTAGATCGAGCTTATGAGTGGTCAGATGCTCCTACCCTACTACATTGGATACGCCTATCCTAGTCCTCCACAAAGCTCTGTCTAGAGTTATTTCATCATTTAGGTTGAGATAGGTGAGGTCTCGTCGAATTGTCTCCATCCAACTCTTCTTTGGCCATCCTCTCCCTCTCTTCCCTTCTATTACGTGGAGTTATTCGCATCTCCTGATAGGGGCAGTGGTGGGTCTCCTTCTAACATGTCCAAACCACCGCAGGTGTTGCTCCCTCAACTTATATTCTATTGGGGTGACACCTAGTTTACTTCTAATGACCTCATTTCGGATCCTGTCCCTCCTTGTGTGTCCACAAATCCACCTTAGCATTCTTATCTCTGCCACCCTCTTCTTTGGAGTTTGGTGGCACTTTATAGGCCAGCACTCTGCCCCGTAAGACATAGCTGGCCTCACTACCGTCTTATAGTATTTACCCTTTAATTTTAGCGGGAATTTCCTATCACACAGTATTGCCGCTGTCCTTCTCCATTTGTGCCAACCCACTTTAATCTTGTTGTTGACATCTGCGTCCACTTCGCCATCATTCTGCACCATTGAACCCAAGTATTTAAAGCATGCTTTCTGAGGTATGTGCTCTGATCCAATCCGTACAACTTCTGTGCTTGGCATGCTAGAGGTGTTGAACTTAAGTTCCATATATTATGTCTTAGATCTACCACGCCTTAAACATTTCGATTCTAGGGCCAACCTCCACAGTTCTAGTTTTTCATTCACTTCCACACTAGACTCACCTACTAGGACTATGTCGTCTGCGAAGAGCATGCACCAAGGTACATCCCGTTGGATGTGTCTAGTGAGCTCGTCCACCACCAAAATGAACAGAAAGGGACTTTGGGCTGATCCTTGGTGTACCCCTACAGTAATGGGAAAAGCGTATGTCTCCCCTTCCGTAGTGAGCACACTAGTTTACGCATCTTCGTACATGTCTGTGATAACTCGTATGTAGGACTCGTGGGTACCTTTCCTCTCCAGGACCCACTATAGGACTTCTCTCAGCACTCTATCATATGCCTTCTCCAAATCAATGAAAACTATATAAGGGTCCTTCTGTCTATCTCTATAGTACCCTATGGACCTCCTCAGGAGATGGATGGCTTATGTCGTTGATTTACCTAGCATAAATCCAAATTGGTTCTTTGAGACACCTGCTTGGTGGCGAAGCCTTTGTTCTATGACCCGCTCCCATAGTTTCAGAGTGTGACTCATTAGTTTGATTCCTCTGTAGTTGGCACAGCACTGAATGTCGCCTTTGTTCTTATAGACGGGGACTGGTGTGCTCTTCCGCCAATCATAAGGCATATTTTTCCCTTGGAGGATTTGGTTGAATAATTCAATCAGCCATCTTTTACCCATTTTTCTAGTACATTTCCATGCCTCAATGGGTATACCGTCAGGGGCAGCTGCTTTACCCCTGCCCATCTTCCTCAATGCTACCCTAACTTCCTCGGGTCTAATTCTGGTGTAGTGGTCGCGGGACACTTGCACCGCAATTGCTGGTAGGACATCTGGGGGAGTAACTATAACTCCCTTCTCATTGAAAAGATCGTGGAAGTAGGACTTCCACCCATCTTTGATTTGTTGCTTGTCCACGAGCACTTGTCCTGCTGCCCCCTTAATGCACCTTACTTGGTCCAGGTCTAGGAAGAAGAGTCAAACTTCACAACACAGTTATTATTGCGACACAACTGTTTAATAGACAATAGGTTGTATGTGAGACTAGGAACCAACATAATATTAGGAAGTAACAGGTCACGATTGTTAGTGCGAGTTTTTGAAAAACCAACACGAGTGACTGGTAACAGAGAACCATTGCCAACTTGAATTAAAATTTTGAACCACGATAAACGGTGTGTTTAGTTAAAATACCTACATTGGAAGTCATATGATTAGACGCCCCGGAGTTAGGGTACCATGTAGAATCAGCAGAATCATTAACAGACATGGCCGATAGAGATTGTGAGAGTCAGAATTAACATAGCGGTGAGGACAGAGAGAGGAAGCATGACCTGCTTGACGACAAATATGACAAACTAATGGACTAGCACCGAGTATACCGTCATCAGGCTGATGAGAATGCGTACCTGAGTTGCCAACCCAAGTGTGTTGATGCGGAGGGAGACTACCAGTGGGAACCATACCTCTACCAAGACCCAAGGAATCCGCGAGAGGAGTAGCGGCTGAGAGTGCATGGCCATGATATGTGGAGGAGCGAGCATGAATGTAGGTGAGAGCAGCCTCTTCATCTAACAGTGCAGTCTTGAGTTGTTCAAAGGAGAGATCACGAGATGACTGACGGGTGAACGTGTTGAAGGCGGCATACTCCGAAGGGAGACCGAAGAGAGCGTAGTGGAGGAGCTCACAGTTAGAGACCGGTCAGTCTATGGAGGCCAGGTCATCGGCTATAGTTTTGAGTTCGGTGAGGTAGGTGGTCATGGATTTATTTTCTTTACGTAAAGTGACAAGTTGAGAGCGAAGGTTGAACTCCTTAGCAAGGGAGCGGTCATGAAAGCATTTGCCTAGGGCGGTCCACATGTCTTGGGATGTAGGGCGGTGGATGACATCATTTAGATCGGGCGGGCAAGAGAGGCAGACAGACATGCCCTAATGCTTTGATCCATACAAGACCATGTTATAGCGTCAGGGTTGGGGATATATTGGCATGTGGGTGTTGGAATTTGGTCGGGGGGACAAGGGTGTGAGCCATCAATGAAACCCATAAGTAGATGGGCACGGAGAACCATGGAGACTCGTTCCCGCCATGTGCTATAATCAGTGCCGGCTTTTAGTTTAATAGTAACCAAACTTGTAATAGAGGAGGGAGAAAGAGGAGTCACAGGGGGGGGGACGTCGATAGGGACGATGCACCAACCATGAGGGGGGACTAGTAAGTAGAAAAATTAAAGGAGGGTAAGGGAAGACCAATATTATACCTGGAGGAGAAGGCACCGATATTAGTGGATGATAAAGTCGGATCGGCATGAGAGGAGGAGAGAGAGGGGAGCGGGAACCCGTGGGTGAGCCCAGGAGGGAGAGGGGCCGACATAGGCATGGCCGGCAGCAGTGGTTGGGGCGGTGGTTGGAGGAGGGAGGGCGGCGGCCGAGCGGCCGCTGCTGGTGCCTGTGACAGGGGGGAAGGCGTCAACATTGGAGAGAGAAGGAGAGGAGGACGTAGCAGCCATGGGCTCACGGTGGTGGTCGGCCGGTCTGAAGCTGAGGGAGGAGGGTGGCGCCATGGGGTCTACTGGAGGAGAGTGGGGGAGAGCAGCAGCCACGAGTAGGGTTAGGGGTTTTTTTTTCTTGGAGAAGGGATTAATTTTAGGGTTTGGTATGCTCTGATACCATGTGAGAAAATGGGTTAGTGAAGCATGCCCAATAGGATTGCTAAGGCATATATTTATGGTAAAGAGTACAAGAATAATTATAGAATAATATAAAAATAATATCAATAGAATATATCCTATAGCCTCCTATCCTATTGCTTTCCCATCTCAATTAGGTTTTTCTGAAGCTTCCTATAAAATTAAAAATATATAAAAAAAAAAAAATTTTGGATATCCAAATCTCGTCATCCTAATCTAATAGGATCGTATAAAAATTATATAATTTCACAGTGGTTCCTTCTTTCTTATCTCTTTCCCTCCAATAAGAGTTTCTGGAGTTTCCTCCAAAATTAAAAAAAAATTATAAAAAATAAGATTTTTTGATATATAAATTCCGTCATTGTAACCAAATAGGATAACTAGAGCTAAAAAACCAAAAAAATAACCTCTCATGAAGCTCTTATTCTATACCTTTTATCGAATGAACTACCATTTTTTCAACAATTTTCATTTTTTCTTTTCCATTAATTAGCGACAGAGTTGTGGTACAAAACAGGCAACCCAACCAAGCAAGCCCTGACTCAACCCGTAAAAGAACGGGGATCAAAACAACGAAACCATACAAGTATGAAGACAAGGCAAATATAGGCAAAACGCAACGTGTCTCAAACACTACAAGACAAGACGCAGAAATACGACCAACCAAAAGACAAAAAATAGGACAACGAAGCCATAAATTTTCATATATTATCCTAGACTATATTCCGTTCAAAAAAAAAAAAAAAAAAAAAAAAAGAGTGCTATATGGGTTCCCTTAAATAGGCAAGCAAGAGGATAAAAAAGACTATATTTACCCCTCTTGTGATGACAACACTATGTCATCAGATATCAACATTATGATATTATCAAAATCCTAGCCTATAATAAAATGATATAATATCCTAATCTTCTAGATACACGTAATATCCTTCAATAGGCCCCCTCAATCTCAATGGGGTAGAACAACGTGCAGATTGGATTTGCAATAGTGGAACCGGTCGGTGGAGAGCCCTTTTGTGAAAATGTCAGCAACTTGCCTCGTTGTTGGAGTGTAGAGAACTTGTAGATCACCTTTGACTACTTTTTCTCGAACATAGTGGAAGTCAAAGTCAAGGCGTTTACTTCGGTCATTTGAGAAGGGATTGGCTGCAAGGTACAATGTAGAGACATTGTCACAGTGGAGTGTGACAAGTCCAGCGTGTTTAAGTCCTAGGTCTCTCATGAGATAGAGAATCCAGTCACATTCAACAACAGCTTTGGCAACAACCCTATATTCAGATTCGATGCTTGAATTCAAGATAGTGGGTTGTTTCTTAGCTCATCATGAGATGAGGTTAGGACCAAGGAAGAGAGCATGACCAGTGGTGGATCGATGAGTGTCTGAAATCCTCCCAGTTAGCATCAGTGAATACCATAATAGAGTAGCACGAACCCAGAGTGAGCATTAGGCTGTGGTCGGGGGAGCTTTTAAGATAACGAAGGATTCACTTAACAACCTGCCAATAGTTAGTTCTGGGTGCATGCCTGAATTAAGAAACAAGGTTAATAGCATAGCATATATCAGGACACGTCATAGTCAAGTATTGGAGGGCCTCTACAACACTTTGAGATTCAGTAGGATCAATAAGTAGTACCCCTTCTGTTAAGGAAAGGTGAGCTCCGGCCGGGAGAGAGGTTTTTACAGGCTTGGCGTCATGCAGGTTGTGTTTGGTGAGGAGATCAACGGTATATTAATATTGGGAGAAGAATAGACCTGAGTGAGTTCGTTTTGCTTCTATGCCTAAGAAGTAGTGAAGGGATCCTAGATCTTTCATTGCAAATTGAGTAGAAAGATCTTGAATGAGCTTCATTATAGGGGCATTAGGTGAGCAAATTAAGATAATGTTATCAATATAGAGGAGGAGACAAACAGTGTATTTGGGCATTTTGAAGATGAACAAGGAGGGGTTCACATGGCTACAATTAAATCTGAGACTTAAAAGGAATGAGTCATACCGTTGGAACCAAGCTTTAGGAGCCCGTTTTAGCCCATAGAGTGCCTTGCACAAATGACACACATGAGTTGGAAATTTTGGATGAATAAAACCTTAAGGTTTCTTCATGTAAACTTCTTCTTTTAAGAAACCATGTAAAAAAGTGTTTTTAACATCGAGTTGGCAAATGGGCCAATTGTGAGAGATAGCTAGAGAAAGGACAAAGCGTACGACTTCAGATCCGACAACGAGACTAAAAGTTTCCCGAAAGTCAATACCCTCTTGTTGATGAAAACCTTGTGCAACAAGTCGAGCTTCAAAACGATTAACTAAACCGTTTGCTTTGTACTTTACCCGGTATTTCCAAGTGCTTCATACAAGGTTCTTTAAAGGGTCATGGGGAACTAAGTCCTAGGTAGAGGTGGCCACAGGCCCGGCCTGCTGGCTGCCCTATGCTGGCCCGGCACCCTTTTTCGTTTCTTTTTTCTTTTTTTTGAAATATATATATACATATCATTTTGACCAAAAAAATAATTGTAATTTATCAATAAATATTATAACATACAATACAATACAATCATACAACAACAATAACAACAGTCCCAGTGCCACAAGGGCTCCCGCACGAAACAGGATCTGGGGGGGTGGATGTACGCAGCCTTCCTCCTTCAGGGTGGAAGAGAGGCTGTTTCCGAGGACCTCTATCCTAAATACAATACAATCATAATTATAAATATATTTTATAAAATAAAATACATCATAACTTGTTAAAAAATACAGCTATAATAATATAATAGTACCATATAAAATTATAAATATATTTTATAAAAGAAAATATATTATAAAAAATAGAATTAGAACAATATAAATAAATTAATCTGAACTTGCTCCAGTTGGTGCGGGTACTTGTACCAGAGCCAGCGTCTCATTCTTCATCACTTGATGATTCCAATTTCAGACGGTCTTGGTTTCTATCCACTGCAGCCATCCAATCCTTCAAGAGCACCGACATTTCTAAGGTGGCCAATGCTAGCTTCGCTCTCTTTGATTTAAGCAATCTACCACCTGCACTAAAAGTAGACTCCGATGCTACTATAGACACCGAACATGTTAGTTTATCTCGTGCCATGTTGAAAAGCATAGGATATTGGGTTTTATTTGAATTCTACCATTACAAAATATCAAAATGTGGATTAGCTTTTGTCGGGTAGAATTCGAACATGGATGAACACATATACAAAGAAAGCTCATCATATGGCGTGGGACTTTGTTTGGGCTTTAATCGGTTAAATATATCCCACGCATATAATTTTCCATGAGAAGAGGACGAAGATGATGTAGAAGAAACATTTGTATTAGATGATAATTTTTGAGAATGCACAAAAAATAAATTATGTAAATTTTCATCAACTTTAGCAATAAAAGCTTTCACATCAAAAGGTGTTTTCATTTTTTTGTATAATATTTGGGCAAATAATTAAAAAACCCGCAAATTTACAACATAGATAAAAATCGGTGGCAATACAATGCCATTGGTAATTCAGAATAACATTTTAAAATTTTTCTATCATGGCAGTAATGAAGCCCTGCAATATGGGGTTGGAGGGGTTATCCATCATCCAAGCAGCACTATCTTCCAATCTAGATATTACGTGTGGAATGGTTGGGTAATAATATCCAGAAAAAAATGTGGCAGCCTCTTTAAAAATAACAAAAAGTTTATAGATTTTATTAATTATATCCCAACCTATATTTTCTAAATTAAAAGAACTTAAATCCGCATGATTTTGCTGTACAAATTCAATTAAGATATCTTTGTATGGTATGCATCTTTTTAACATTAAAACCGCGGATGACCACCTATTACGTGTATCTAATTTAAATTGTTTAAAAGGAATGCCATGTGCGTTACACAGTTCTTTAAAATTTTCTTGCCTAATTCTGGATGTCTTAATTGCTTTATTACTTGTATTAAAACCATCAAAAAAAAATCTAGCCTGCACCAGGTGGGGAACTGGCATGAACAGTGCTGGCCTGCACCAGGAGCATCATGTTGCCGGCGTGGGGTAAGGAGGAGGGGGAATGTGAAACAACACTACCATAAGATCAATTTGGATTAGCTACCATTGCTAAAAAGTGAATTAAAAAGAAATCGTAAGAGAAAGTAATGGAAAAAAAAAAAAACCTAGAGAAATTCACACAACTTACAATAGAAATAAGAATAGCGAAAATGAAAAGAAATTAAACAATAGGTTGGATAAGAGTGACTCTAATACCATATGAAATATAAAGGAAGAGAGAAAATATGTATTATTAAATAGGTAATGAGGTCATACATTGGGGCCTTTATATAGGCAAAACAAGATAAGACAATTACACTAATACCCTTCAAGCTATTAAGACTCCGCCATCAAGGTGAGCCTACTTGTTAATGTTGAGATAATCAATTCTTTTGACATCTCTAAGGGTCTCAGGCAAGGCGATTCTCTGTCACCCTATCTTTTCCTCTTTGTGATGGAGTGTCTCTCTTGTATCATTGAGGATGTGATCATCAGAAGAGTTTGGACAAGGTTTAACATTAAGCCCTCGTGTCCTATACTTACCCATCTCCTGCTTACCGATGATTGCATTCTTTTCTTTCAAGCCTCACCTCGTGTGTGTAGTCATGTCAAGTATATCCTTAGCTTGTTTTGTGGGACGTTGGGTCAAGAAGTCAAATTCCACAATCCCATGCTTTTTTCTCATCGAATACCCCGTATCCAATAAGACAGGAGATCATGGAAGTGGACCTTCTTAGGGAAGATGAGAGATACTTGGGGGGCACAAGTCCTTTGGGGTCGTTCAAAACAAGCCGCCTTAAACTTTCTTTTCGAACGCATTAGAACCAAAATTCAAGGCTGGAAGTCTAAACCCCTTTTGTTTTGGGCTGGTGGGGGGGGGTGTTCTCATAAAATCGGTCATTAGTGCAATTCCTACCTATGTCATGAGTTGCTTCAAAATCCTGATCAATTTTGCCAAAAAAAAAAGGAAAATTAAAAAAACAGTGCAATTGCAAGGTTTTGGTAGAATGGCAGATCTCTTGAGAAGAGGGGTGTTCATTGGTCAATTGGGGTAAACTTTCTTGTGCGAAACTCAAAGGGGGCCTCGGCTTTTGGGATTTCTGCGGGTCAACCGAGCCCTCCTGGCTAAACAAGTTTGCGGATCTATCAAATACACAAATGCTCTGTAGGTCCGAATTTTAATGAATACCTGCTGTAGAAACTCTTCCATCCTCGAGGCTCCATTGGGCCATCAACCGTCGTGGGGATGGAGAAGTTTCATCAAAGGGAGAAATCTCCTTCTCAAGTGCCTTAGATGGAATGTTAGTGGAAATAATGTGGATATTTGGAAGGACCGATGGGTTCTTAACGTCACTTCCTTCTTCTCTTTTGTCCTTCTTCTCGATGGTGGAGGATGGGCTTGCTTCGCTCCCTGTTCACAGAGGAGAAAGTGGAAACTATTTCTTCTATCTCTGTGGGTAGTCCTTCGTAGCCTGATTCTATGATTTGGCATCCGATGAAGAGTGGGTAGTATACCGTTAAATCTGGATACCAAGCCTGGCGCTTGGCTTCCAATTCCGAGGGGAACCTAGCTCCCCAATCAAGTACCGCCATGATAAAGAGAAACATATTACCACTCCGACATCTTTAGCGCAAAGTAGGAATTAAAATGATAAAGCGAACAAGAATATATAAAGTCATGATGATACTAATAATAATAATAAGATAGCATTGGTGAAAAGGAATCGGAAATTACCTCTCCAAATCTTCGAACACACAAATGTCTAGGTGGTTAACACCAAAAAAAAAAAAAAAAGAAAAAGAAAAAAAAACTCCAATACTTCAGTTCAATAAGATAGTTATGAAGCTAAAACTTCAAATGAAACAAATAGATAACAATTTGGATAGCAGATAATTATTAACCATCAATTCGAAATTTAGAAAAGGAAAAAAAATTTGTTCAAATTGTCCATTATTTCTTCCATAGGATCATCCAAGAAATCCTAAAATGAAGCATGATGTATATCTTGTTTTTTAAGGTTTCCTTGTTGTTCTCCCTTTTTTACACCATAGGCAAAAGTGAATGTCATGGCTGTGACATAGGTTGGACATGTGTCTATGATCAAATTTATATCCTCCATCACTTAGAAAAATTTTGATTTTGAGGTTAAATTGATTTTCAACAAGGCTTTTGAAATTAGTGAAATGTTCATATAACTTTTGATTTTCGCTGCATCGGGTAGAGCCACGTAAAATGAGAAAAATCATTAACAAAAATAACATAGTATTTATATGTGGAAATACAACAAACCGGTGATCGTCACACATCCGAGTGAATTATTTGTAATGGTGCAAAAGTAGAACGAATAGCTTGCTCAAATGGTAATAGATGAGCTTTACCTAAACAACATGAATGGCAAATACTGGAAAATGGGTAGGGGAAACTATTTTACGCTTACATAAAATCCTTAAAACATGACTACTCAAGTGTCCTAATCATTGGTGCCAAATGTCCCCCGTGCATGCTTGAGCAATGACACTGGTCATGTGGGGGAAGAAGCTATGTAGCGGGTCATTACTGTGTACTTGAAGAAGAGGCGTTGCCATAGCTTTGTCCTTAACACAAAAACAATCTAAGTCAAATTAAATTGTAAAATTGTTATCCTAACATAATTTCTTAATGGAAAGCAAGTTATATGTAAGTTGAGGAACCAAGAAAGTATTATTAAGTTTGAGTGGCTTAGGTTGAGTTTTAATGGTAGAAGAACTAGCACGCGTTATAGGTAATAAAGCATCGTCCCCAACAAGAATAGGTTTATGACCCCTGTATAGAAGAAGATTACGAAGAGTACCTGAGTGGGGTGTCATGTGGTTGGATGCGCCAGAGTCTGGATACCAATTATAGTTGCCAGAATCTCCTATGGTCATGGCAGAGAAAGATTGAGATGGATCCGGGTAAGAGTTGGAATCGAAGCGGTGAGGACATGAGAAGGCAAGATGGCCAACTTGGGAACAAATCTGGCAGAAAGGTGGGAAAGGGCCGAGCACTCCGGGTGCGGGAGATGGAGTACTATCAGCTCTGAGCCAATGGGACGGAGGAGTAGGGGCATATGTCCACATTGACCTTAGTTATGACCACCGGAATGGTGGGGTCGTGTGTGGTTGTTCTAGTGTTGACCTTGATTCCCATTTCGACCCCTTGACCTCCACTGCCTTTGTTACAACCTTGCCCTCATCCGCATCTTCCATGGCCCTAGTTGGGTCTTGTTTGTCCTGTACCTATAGCAACTAAGGCATGAGTGGAGTCAAGGTTAGAGCATGCCTAATAGCGATTCAGGGCAGCTTCTTCATTGTGGAGAGCATTTTTGAGTGATTCAAAATTTAGAGAGGGAGAGGTGTTCTTATGAATGTCGAAAAAGCTGCATATACAGGGGGGGAATCGGAATGATGCGTAGTAAGTGAGTTCTCTAGGTGAAATAGGGTAGGTTATAGCAACGAGGTCATCAATAATAGATTTTAGTTGGGATAGGTAAATATCCACTGTTTTGCCATTTTCCTTGTGTGAATTATTTGGTGTCGTAGGTTGAATTCTTTAGCCATCGAGTGATCCCCAAAGCACTTAGCAAGGGCATCCCACATAGCTTAGGATGTGGGTTGTTGAATAATATCAATGAGTAGATTGCGGGAAAGGGTAGCAGTTATACATGAGCGTAAGCTTTGATCAGTGTGTACTCAAGCTATATAGGCTAGGTTTGGGTGATTCTGGCCAGTGAGACCAGTTATTTGACTGGAGTGATAGAGAAAGTACCATCAATAAATCCAAAAATTTGATTTGGGACTAAAATCATGTAAAATTGTTCCCGCTAAGTAGGATATTCAATTGTATTTTCGAGTTTAATTGTAACAATATTGGATATATTCGATAAAGGAAGTAAAAATGAAGGGAATTGGGTTGAGGGCTGTTGAGATACTGTTGGCACCACTGACATTGAGGTTCAGCGGCGGCGGTAGCCCGAGGCCATTACCGAACAAAGAAAAGGCCTGCACGGTTCCATGGGTGGCATTTGAGCTGAGGAGAAGGGGAAGAAAATTGTGTGGGATGCCCAATATAATTGCTTGGGACATTGTAGGCCTCACGGAGAGTAATGAAGTACTGGAGATAGCGACACCGGTATCCAAAATGCCATGGAGGGGAGGACCGACCATGGTGGTGCCAATATAAGAGAAATTGGTCACCATAGTCAAGTGGGGGTAGAGTGGCCTCTGGCCACCAAACTGGTGGTTGCCAAGGTTAAAGTCGGCTACCCGGTAGCTCTTGTAGCGATGCCTGGGTGGCTGACTTGTGGGTTAGGGTTGGGGGAAGAGGCTGCCATAATAAAGAAGTTGTGCCCTAATTCAATTAGAGAACTCAAATAAGATCAAATTTAATTTAAATATGTAGTAATTAGCAAGAAAAAAAATTTGAAATTGGTAAATAGAAATCAAAGGAGAATGGAAGACAAAAAGAAAGGATTAAGAGCGAATTTTCAATTCGAAAGTGACTCTGATACCGTGTAAAATATAAACATAAGAAACACTTCAGTAAAAAAACTCTATGATTGAGTGAGAAAAGTGTGTTACATGGGTTCTCTTGCGTAGGGAAGCAAGAGGATGAAAAAGACAATATATAACCCTATGATGACAACACTAGAATCCTAACGTATAATGGAGTGATATAATGTCATAATCTTCTAGATACAAGTAATATCCTTCAATGCAAAAGATCATATAGTCTCTTTAATAACAAACCAAAATTAAATCAATTAAGAAAATCTTAAAACAAAATCTAACGTGTTTTATATTGTGCTTATCGATGACAAATTGATTTGAGCTCTTCAATGTGGTGTTCCAAATATATTATGAGTCACACAATTATATAATTTTGGGTCTTAATTGAGATCATCATAAGATCCTTACAACTACGAAAGAGAAAAATAATATGACAACATTATGATTAAAAGTAAAGAAGTGTATGGATATAATTTTTTAGAGAGGTTAATTAAGAAAAATATATGAGGTCCATAAAGATAAAATTATGGAAGGGGAAGTGTGAGTAGGGGAGGATAGAGATAAGTGTGAAATATAAAGAGAGAGAGAAAATATGTATTACTGAATGAGAGGGGTGAGGGAGAGGGAGAATGTGAAATAGCACTAGCATAGGATCGCTTTGAATTAGTTGCCACTGCTCAAAAGTGAATTAAAACGAACCGTAAGACAAAGTAATGAAAGAAAACTTGAGAAATTTACACAATTTGCAAAAGAAATAAGAACAACGGAAATGAAAAGAAATTAAACAATAGGTTGGATCAGAGTGGCTTTGACATCATGTGAAATATAAATGGAGAAAGAAAATATGTATTATTGAAGGAGTAATGAGGTCATACATTAGGGCCTTCATATAGGCAAGGCTAGATAAGGCAATTACACTAATGCCCTTCACGCCATTAAGACTCCTAGGGGTATAATGGGACGGTGAAACCCTAGCATGAGGAATATTCTCTAACACAAATAATATACTCTAATAGGCCCCCTCAAGCTGAGCGAGGTGATGTAACGCAAAAATTGGTCTCATGTTGGAGAAATCGGTTAGCTAGTAGTCCTTTTGTAAGGATGTCGGTGATTTGCTTCGTGGTTGGAGTGTAGTGAACTTGGAGATTTCCTTTGAGGACTTTTTTCACGGACATAGTGGCAGTCAACATCTACATGTTTCCTTTGAGACAGGATTGGCGGCTAAATAGGAAGGAGAGACATTGTCATAGTAGACCTTGATTGGTCCTGGATAATGAAGTCCGAGATCGCACATTAAGTATCGCATACAATCACTTTCTACGACAACTTGGGCTACAGGACGATGTTCCGATTCGGTTGTGGATTTTGAAATTGTGGGCTGCTTCTTTGCTCACCAAGAAATAAGATTTAGGCCAAAATATAGTGTGTATCCTATAGTGGAACATTGTGTGTTAGGGCCATCGCCCCAATCTGCATCGGCATATGCTACGATCATGGCCAAGGATGAGGGTGTGATTATGAGTCTATGGTGAGTGTGCTTGAGGTATCGGAGAATGTGTTGAACGGCCTGCCAATGAGAGGTCCTAGAGGCATGCATAAATTGGTACACCAGGTTAACTGCATATATGTCAGTCCTAATCATTGTCAGATACTAGAAGGCTCCTACAACACTTCTATACTCGATATGGTCATCAAGAGGCTCCCCTTCATGTAAAAAAAAGATATGCTTGGGATTGGAGAGGTGTTTTTACAAGCTTGGTATCATGGATGTTGTGCTTGGTTAGGAGGTCAATAGTATACTTGTGTTGGGAGAGGAAACGACTCGTGTAATCTTGTTTGGCCTTAATGCCTAGAATATAGTGGAGGGGTCCAAGGTCTTTCACAACAAATTGGTTTGAAAGAGATGCGATCAAGTAGTGAAGTTGGTTTGGGTCAGTTTCATTAAGGATGATGTCATCAACATAGAGGAGAAGACAATTGAGGGGTGTGGGAGTCTTTTGAGTGAAGAGTGATGGGTCAACTCGACAACATACAAAGCCTAGAGTCAATAGGAACGCATTAAACTATTGGAACCAGGCTCGCCGCACTTGTTTTAGACCATATAAGGCTTTCCGGAGGCGACATACATGATTGGGAAATTTGGGATGCATGAAGCCTTGAGGTTGCCTTATGTGAACTTCTTCCTTAAGAATGCCATATAAAAATGCATTTTTGACATCCAACTAACATATGGGCTAGTTGTATGTGATAGTGAGCGCAAGTATAAAATGTATGGTAGATGGTTTTACAACATGACGGAAAGCTTCTTTGTAGTCAATGCCTTCATATTAGTGAAAGCCTTGTGCAACAAGTTCAGCTTTAAACCATTTAACTGAGCATCCGCATTATACTTGACTCGATATTTCTATGTGCTTCCTACAAGGTTTCTTATTGGGTTATATGGAACAAGATCCTAGGTGTTATTAAGGATCCAGGCATTGAATTCATTAGCCAAGACTTTTTTCCATTGAGAATTTTTGACTGCCTGTGAGTAGCATGTGGGTTCTTAGATCACAATTATGGAGGATAAGGAGAGGGGATATTGGGTTTTTGGTATTCCAGATTTTAAACGTGTTTTCATTGGGTGTTGATATGGTTTTAAAAGTATTTTAAGTCCGTGTACTCTCAAGTGTACGAGTTTGTCGTAGCTACGTCAGGTATACTGATGTTGTATCCTTAAGGAATCAATATAAAGTTGAAGTCAGTGATTATGGAGTAATTCGAAATTCAGTTTTGTTGAAGGAATGAGTTTGTAAATAAATTAAAAGAATTAAAAGATAAATTAAAATTGTCAATCGATTAAAGTTAGCTTAGAGTATGAATTTAGGTTAGCCTAACTCGAATCCCTTCATTATATTTTTTAACAGCAATAACTTTAAAGGTTTAAACTGCAAGTTCTAAACCTAGATTAATATTAAACTAGGACTTTGGATAATGAATTAGTCGAAGGGCGCATAACCCATCTTATTACTTCAAATGTAGCATGAATTATCTTAATAGCCCTTCTAAATTCCTTTCTCACACCTAATTTCACTTTAAACCCAGGTTAATACTTAAACTAGGGGCTTAGGGTAATGAACTAATCTAGGGACATAACCATTCTTATCACTCTAAGTGTAGCATGGATTATCTCAATAACATTAAAAATTCCTTTATCGTTTCTAGTTATGTATTAATTTGTATAAAAGATTGTGTTCAGAATTAGATGCAATCTTAACCTTGACAACTCATGAAGAACATGTTATACTATAATCTAGGCTACAAGCATAAGACAACACGCGAATAAAATTAAAAATCAAAGCATGCCTACAAGCACATAATGAGAAAACTAATCTTAAAATATAAAACTCCCCACAAAAGTGTGGAACTAGTATAACAAATATCATTATGAAAAATAAAGCATAAATTCGGTATCCGGATAGCTACCTGTCTTTTACCCCTAAACTACAAATTTACTCCTCTATATGATATTTACAAACTACTAATTCAAAAGAGAAAAAGGAAAGAAAATTCATGGATTGATAAACTCTCTTGATCGGTGTTGATTTGACTCTTGCTTCGATTCTCTCATACTCCAATCACTTGGGCTTCGGCCTTTCTGAGAATCGGGTCTCTGTTGGTGGCTCAAGGAAGGAGAAGAAGTGAATGGAGAACAAAGAGTGGGAAAAATTAGGTCTTCGATGCCCTCATATTCCGACCACTTGCTCGTCTTTTTTGGCAGAGAGCACAATTAATTTAAAATATGCATAACTTTTGATCCGTAAAGAGTTATAGGCCAAATTATATATCAAATTGAAGCTTTCAAAGAGATCTACATGATACCAATGTTATTGTTAGTGGGATTGAATATTATTAGGTCATGAAGGCTCTTCTTTTATCCTTTTGTTCGTTTTAAACTTGACCGATCACCAAAATTCTTGGATGATCGATTTGCACACAAAGGAAAGACTTTTCTTGATCGAATCTTGACCCGATGGATACTTTTTTTTTACACGTGGTTGGATTTTTCAATGCAGTCTCCAAATATGCCTAAATTTTGCTTGATTTCTCCACTTTTCAACCCTCTGATGCATTCCAAGCCTCAATGTATCTAAATTGCAATGAAACACACATGCAAACGTCGAATATGTCATAGGAATAATATATAAAATATATAAAAATAAGGCACATCAAGTGTATATTAAGTGATGGGGAAAGGGGCCAGGGCTTAGGGCACCGTCTTAGAACACTGGAGCTCGGATTATGTGCGTATGGTTTAGTGGTTCGGTTGCACCAGGTGAGGGCCGTTGGCTGGGGCGACCTAGGCCCGAGACCCGATGGTTCATGGTGGTTCAACCAAGTCGAATAATCCATTGTTGTTTCAAGTTTTATTGTAATAATACTTGTAATATTAGTGATAAGAAGAAAAATAGAAGGGGGGGGGGGGGGGGGGGGGGGGGGGGGGGGGAGTGTAATATTATTTACGGAATTTAAATATAAGAGATTAGGGTTCATTTTTTTTTTTGGGGGGGGGGGGGGGGGGGAGCGTCAACGAGAACGCCCACCCCGTGGCTGAAGCTTGGGAGAGTTGACGGCAGGGAGGGTGGGAGGCCGAGAGAAGTGCCGATATGAACATAGGTGAAGGTTGGTCTGACTAATGCACTCGACAATGAGGGGAGAAAGAAGGGATGGGGGAGAGGAGAAGAGATGCCCAAGTTCATTGCTGGCCTCCCAGTTGGTGGTGAAGTACCAGAGATGGTGACACCAGTCTCCTTTGGCCGAAGGAGATGAGTGCCGATGGTGGTGGAACTGACGTAGGAGTGATCGGCCACCACCATCTGCAATGTGGCCCCCTCGGCACCAGGTGGGGAACTGGTATGAACAGTGTTGGCCTACACCAGGAGCGTCAGGTTGCTGGCGTGGGGTAAAGGGGAGGGGGAATGTGAAACAACACTACCATAAGATCAATTTTGGTTAGCTACCATTGCTAAAAAGTGAATTAAAAAAAAATTGTAAGAGAAAGTACGAAAAAAAAAAAAATAAACCTAGAGAAATTCACACAACTTGCAATAGAAATAACAATAGCGAAAATGAAAAGAAATTAAACAATAGGTTGGATCAGAGTGACTCTAATACCATGTGAAATATAAAGGAAGGGAGAAAATATATATTATTGAATAGGTAATGAGGTCATACACTGGGGCCTTTATATAGGCAAGACAAGATAAAACAATTATACTAATACCCTTCAAGCTATTAAGACTCCACCATCAAGGTGAGCCCACTTGTTAATGGTGAGATAATCGATTCTTTTGACATCTCTAAGGGTCCCAGGCAAGGCGATCCCCTGTCACCCTGTCTTTTCCTTTTTGTCATGGAGTGTCTGTCTTGTCTCATTGAGGAGGTGATTAGAAGAAGAGTTTGGATAGGGTTTAACATTAAGCCCTCGTGTCCTATACTTACCCATCTCCTGCTTGCTGATGATTGCATCCTTTTCTTTCAAGCCTCACCTCGTGTGCGTAGCCATGTCAAGTATATCCTTAGCTTGTTTTGTGGGACGTTGGGCCAAGAAGTCAATTTCCACAATCCCACGCTTTTTTCTCATCGAATACCCCGTATCCAATAAGACAGGAGTGCATTGGGATCATTGAAGTGGACCTTCTTAGGGAAGATGACAGATACTTGGGGGGCACAAGTCCTTTGTGGCCATTCAAAATAAGCTGCCTTAAACTTTCTTTTCGAATGCACTAGAACCAAAATTCAAGGCTGGAAGTCTAAACCCCTTTTGCATGGGGATTCTCATAAAGTCAGTCATTAGTGCAATTCCTACCTATGTCATGAGTTGCTTCAAAATCCTGATATATTTTGCAAAAAAAAAAAAAAAAAGGAGGTGCAATTGCAAGGTTTTGGTGGAAGGGCAGATCTTTTGTGGAGAGGGGTGTTCATTGGTCAATTGGGGTAAACTCTCTTGTCCAAAACTCCAAGAAGGCCTCGGTTTTTGGGATTTCTGCAGGTCAACCTGGCCCTCCTGGCTAAACAAGTTTGGAGAGCTATCAAAAACACAAATGCTCTATGGGTCCGAATTTTAATGAATACCTGTTGTAGAAACTCTTCCATCCTCGAGGCTCAATTGGGCCATCAATCGTCGTGGGGATGGAGAAGGGAGAAATCTCCTTCTCAAGTGCCTCAGATGGAATGTTAGTGGAAATAACGTGGATATTTGCAAGAACTGATGGGTTCCTAACCTCACTTCCTTCTCGGTCAGCCGCAATTTGAGGGGGGAAGAGAGAGTGAAGCGTGTTGCCAATCTCATTTGTCCTTCTTCTCAACGGTGGAGGATGGCCTTGCTTCGCTCCCTGTTCACCGAGGAGAAAGTGAAAACTATTTCTTCTATCTCGGTGGGTAGTCCTTCGTAGCCTGATTCTATGATTTGGCATCCGATGAAGAGTGGGTAGTATACCGTTAAATCTAGATACCAAGCCTGGCACTCGGCTTCCAATTCCGAGGGGAACCTAGCTCCCCAATCAAGTACCGCCGTGATAAAGAGAAACATATTACAACTCCGACATCTTTAGCTCAAAGTAGGAATTAAAATGATAAAGAGAACAAGAATATATAAAGTCATGATGATACTAATAATAATAATAAGCTAGCATTGGTGAAAAGGAATCGGAAATTACCTCTCCAAATCTTCCAACACACAAACGTCTAGGAGGTTAACACCAAAAAAAAAAAAAAAAAAAAGAAAAAAAAATCTCCAATACTTCAGTTCAATAAGATAGTTATGAAGCTAAAACTTCAAATGAAACAAATAGATAACAATTCGGATAGCGGATAATTATTAACTATCAATACGAAATTTAGAAAAGGAAAAAATATTTCTTCAACTTGTCCATTATTTCCTCCATAGGATCATCCAAGAAATCCTAAAATCAAGCATGACGTATATCTTGTTTTTGCAGGTTTCCTTGTTATTCTCTCTTTTTTCACACTTTGTATATGCTCCTCGGGTCTTTTGCTTGAGACGCAGACTCTTGTATCACAAGTTTATCCTCGCTAATAATCGAAAAATAAAAATACAAATATACCAATATTCACTGTATTTGTGCCTTGTTTTTTTGTTGCTTTTTCTTTAATTTTCATTGCCAGTTCAAAATCTCATAAATGCTTATGCATTAGTCTTACTGATAGCGAGTGTCCAATGTAACGTATTTCTCTGGCCCAATGAAATCACTTGGCATATTTTTCACATTCATTTCCTTATATTTCTCCCTTTTTTTAAAGGACGACAATGTCCACTAATATTTTAAAATAGTTGTTTCTCGTATTTGGACTAATGACCGTATGTCTTTTCTTATTATAAGAAGAAAATAATTGTTATTCATATCAACAGTATTTTTTCAATATTTAAAAACTTCTCTTGTATTTTGGTTATTTCATAATTGATTTTTATAAATTTTATTAGCAATGATTAACGTGTAATTGCAAATCTGAGTTCGTTAAACTATGAAATTAGCATATAACACTCATGAGGTTAATTTTTTCCCATTATCACATAAAAATAAAAATTGGTTCATTAAATTGTCAAATTATGGGATTAAATATCTTGTTTATCTTATAATTTTAGAACTACCGTTGTTTTGTTAAATTATTGGATTTAAGTAATGAGATTAGCATATCCGAGAAATTCTATAATTTCATAGTTGATTATTGAGTTTTTAACATCAATCTTGTTGGATATAAGATAACGAAATTTGTATAATTCAAAAATTATGTATTTCAATATTTATTTTTTAATGAGACCTTTGGTTGACTGAGGGAAATGGATGAAAATGTGACTCATAAATTAATATATTAGTCGTATTAGATTAATTAATTAATTAAATTAAATTAAATCAAGGAAATGGGAAAAATTACATGCAACTGTATCAGTGTGCTTGTTCCTTCATAATTGTACCCTTTTCTTTAGTTTTCATTGCTATTTCAAAATATCGCGCATGTATATGTATCAGTCTACAAATTGAATACATAGCTGAATCTCGATATTAAAATTTTTTAAAGCACAAAATCACTTCATTCTTATAGGATATCAATACTAATGTAATATATAAGCACTTAGTAAACATTTGTATAGAATCAAGGTTCTAACAAATAAGCAAAATACCGATCCAAGTAGGGATTAAAGGATATGGGGAACAATACAACAACAACAACAACAACAGACTCATGGCCTCAAAGGCTCCCGCATAAATGGGGTCTGGGAGGTGTAGATATACGCAGTCTTACCCGTTCAGGGTGTAATCTTGCGGAGAGACTGTTTTCGAGGACTCCCAATCTTATAGGGTTGGCAGCACGAGGACTTCCCGGGAGATCATTCATCCTAGTACTACTCTCGCCCAAACATACTTAACTTCGGAGTTTTAATAGGATCCGGTGCTTTACTACCTGGTAAATGAACCCTGATATAGGGAACAATAACATACAAAATGATGATAATATAATTAATTAACAATAATAAGCTAGCATTGAAGAAAAGTAAGTTGGCAATTACATCTTCCTAATCTTCGAAGACACACAAATGTCAAAGCGGTTAACACCGAAAAAAACAATCTCCGACACTTGTTCAACAAGATAATTACAAAGCTGAAAGTTTAAACAAATAATAATTAGGCTGGCTAGATAATGCTGACAATGAGCCATCACGTTGATATTTAAACAAAAAAAAAAAAAAAAAGAAGAAGAAGAAAAGAAAAATAAATTATTCAACCATGGCGCGAATGTGATCCATCATTTTGTTCTTGGTCACGGTGGTCGTCGTTTTTACCACCACACAAGCTAGGGCGGAACCCCTTCTCGAGCACGCGCTCAATTTCCTCCATAGGAACCCCTCGTGTCTCAGGAACAAGGAAGAAGATGAAGACGGAACCCACAATTGCGAAACAAGCATAAAGCAAGAAGGTTCCAGCAGTACCAATTGCGTCGGTCAATGTTAAGAAGGTCTCACTAACGATGAGGTTGGCACACCATAGGGTGACTGCCCCTATCCCTCCGCAAACTCCTCTGTATCTCAAGGGGTACAGCTCCGAGTTTAAGATCCATGGCACCGTTCCCATACCCGGAGAGTATGTAATAATGTAGGCACCAAGGAATAAAACCGGCCAAAACCCGAACTTGCTAGGGCACCCTTGTGTAAAGTATGTGCGATGCTCCCCAGTGCATTGTTTCTTTATTGTACTTGTTGCCATTACACAGGCTCCAGGAAGGGACTTTTGTCATATGACCACGTATAAACAAGCATAAGTCAACTATCAATATGAGAAACATAATCAACTTTGTTTATTATGTTAATTAAAGTATATCTTTAAACTCATTTCTCATTGATTTGGTCAAAATAATTGACCAGAAGATAATTTGAAATAATGTTTTCATATGTCTATTCTATACTCAAATATTAATGTTGGATAGTGAAAGATTACTAAAAATATCAGAGGTGCATGATAATTACCTCGCCGGCAGCATTGGTACAGAAGGCACAATCTTTAGAGGCTCTTAGACAAGTCATACAGTTCCAAGAGGAAGGATCAAGGGCAGAGGCATACACAGGGCAGGTAGAGTTAGCTCCGAAATTCATGGTCTCAATATGGTCAATCTTAGGGGCAACCTTGGCCGCCTCAAAGAAGATACCAGATAGGACAACAAGACAACTAATAAGAGCCGCCATGGAGACGAGCATGAGCCTCCTCCGCCCAAATCGGTCCACCACGAACATGCTTATGGTAGATCCAATAGCATTAAGGCCAGAAGTGACCAGGGAGAGCTTGAGGGCCACACTATTGGACGCATACCCTGCCATTTGGACAATAGTGGGACTGTAGTACATAACTGTGTTGATCCCAACAAACTGTTGGGCTACTAGGGTCGCAATCCCTGCATATAGCCCCCTCCTCACTGCAATGTTGCCCCATGCCTTTTTCACCTTCTCAAATATTCCACCATCCGCTAAGTCCCCCTTCTCAGCAATCTCATTCTCTATAGAGACCTTCAATGCCTCCATTTCTTCCCTCACCTCCTCTGGCGAGTAGATTTTTTCTAGTATCGCCTCTGCTTCTGGGATTTTGTTCTATAATCCATCAATTAATTTAGCGAAATATCAAAAAAGAAATAAACATGAAAATCTTAACTTATAGTATGTACATCTTCCTTTGGCAGAAAATTATGGGCATATTTTCTATATATTATAACACAGTTATCCTTTCTTTAAAATGCACCAAAACTCCATCCAAGTTTTTATAGAGGGATGGTAGTAGAATTTCCTCTCATGCATTCAAGTTTCCACTATGGCTATATTTAGCAAGCAGCTTTTCGTAGTGTTTTTCATAGCGTTTAACGTTTTAACTAGTCAAACAGCTAGTAGTGCTGTTTGGTAAAAATTTTATTTTTAACATTTTTTATGGCGTTTAGCTTTCGAAAAGTAACTTTTCAAAAGCTAAAAAATTTAGCTTTTAGCTTTTCGAACGCTATTAATGAAATTCTATTTATCATTTTGCCCCTTCTTTTTCATCTTAATTTACCAAACACATTACCCATCAGCTAACAGCTAATGGCTCTTAATAAGCTAACAGTTAAATGTTAAACGCTAACAGCTAACAGCTAAATGCTAACAACTAACAGTTACAGCCAAACATAGCCGACAATTTTTTTTTTTTTGGGACAAAAAGTTTCCACTACATCAAAACGATAATTAGTGAAATACCACTAATAAAGTACATACATTGGATAATAAATTAAAATTATTTAAGTGTAAACATCGGGAAAAGACTAGCTTAAATTTGGTGCATCTTATATATTAAAAAAAAATAAAAAATCTCTTGCACCCAGTAACTAAAATACTTCATATACTCTTTTTATATATTAACTCAATGCCAATTAAATATCTAATTCCTAAAAATAAAAAAGATAATTTTACTACCAAATAATTACTTTTATATTTGATTTGACTCTTTCCCACATGTATTTAGAGTGATAATCTGATGTATTGTTTGACTAGCATTTACCTTTCTATACAACCATCTAGGAGACTCGGGAAGAAACACCATTAATACAACTTGTATAGCAGCCGGAAGGGCTGCAACTCCAAGCATCCAACGCCATGGTCCGTTGACCTATATTTGCAAAAATAAATTCATACAAATGAATGATTTATGAGCCAATGATTTTGATGGTAAAAATTGAAAAAGAAGAAGAAACTACTACTGGAATAAAAATGTTTCAATTTGTTTCAAACATCAATTAACGAATTTATATATGTCTTACATACATTTGTGAAACCAAGATTGATAAGGTAAGATAAGAATTGACCACCGGTGATGAGGACACTGTTGGTTGCACCAAGTGCACCTCTTATCTTAGCAGGGGAGGTCTCTGAAATATAAAGGGGTGCTGTCATGGAAGCCATCCCAACTCCTAAACCGACTATAATCCTTCCAAAGATGATCACCCAAGGCGCAGGGGCGACGGCCATAATGATGGCTCCACTAAGGAAGAGGATGTCAGCCACGATCATGGTCGGCTTCCTTCCTACCTTGTCGTTCAGGAATCCACCGACGCCTGCCCCTAGGATGGCCCCAGCCACTGCCATTGCTACTATTGTTTCCTGATTACCAAATCCAAAAAGAAAACAAAAAAAGATTAATTGTAGTCAGCAATACTAATATGAAAAAGAATATTAAAAGTAAATGTCGCGAGAATGTATACCTGAAGCCATGTTTTCTTTGCAACCTCTTCAAACTCGTCTTTAATATAGAGAAGAGCGCCTGATATAACTCCTACACCACACAACCAATTAGGTTGAGTATAATTAATTAAATAAATCAAACTAAACTCTTATTGGATCAAAACTATAAAAGCTGATTATATTGCACATACAAGATAAAAGAATAAAATATACAGGGGAACTTAACAAGAGAATTTACCAGTGTCATAGCCGAAAAGAAGCCCTCCGATACCAGCAGAGAAGGCCAGCCTCAACACGTATGGAGTCTTAAACATGGTGCCAAAGCATTCTTTGAAGTGGACATCTTTAGCCTTCACAACTCCTCCTTCCACCATTATTTTCAATAGCTCTCGAATTAGCTGAGACTCCTTTTATTTTTGGGAAATACTCAAACGTATCACCTTCTGCATTTAAAATAATTATTCGGTAAGAAATCTCATTTCTATAAACACAAATATATATATAAATTAAATGTAAAAAGATAATAAAAAATGGAGTCTCATCTATCTAAAATCTAATGGAAAAAAAATTTAGCATAGATTTGGCTTTAATTTATTTCTGGTCTGCTTTATTTGAATAGTTGAGCATTATGCTCACTATAAGCTGGAATTATAAGCCAAATATAGTCCACTAAACCCATATACATTCGGAAGATTCAATACGGAGTTATGAAACAAGACCTAACCTAAGTATGTGAAGATTGAAATGTATAAAAATTAACGACTTGCAATTACATATCGGTGATGAGGTACATACTCCGAACATATCACATCCAAGGAAACCAATTTGAATAATATTTGAACTTTCTTTTCCCTTTTTGCATTTTTCAAACTAATTTTTAATGAGAGTATTTTTTGTGCTCTATTGAAATAAGATTTTTATTTGACCTATCCATTAAGCTGTATATACTGAGAGTTTATATATTTTATAATTTTACATAGAAATTCAAGTTGAATGTTAGAAAGATGGCAAATAATTTTCTGTGGATACATTTCATATACTCATTTCTTTTAATTTAACTTCAATAATATAAACAGTAATAGTATTACTAATGGTGGACTTATAACTTTGAGCATAACTCGTAAGAAGCAGATTACTTTAGGAAAGGTCACAAGTAGGATTGAAAGCTTTTAAAATCTTTTTTTTTTTTTTTCTTCTTTATTTTCAAAAATTAAATATTGCTAAACAATAAATTAACAATGCTAAATTTTCTTCTTTGATTTATTTAATTTCTAACATATATATAGGATTCACTCGTCTCACACTTCTATGCTCTTATAAGAACACCACCACATATATAAAAATATTTGATTTTTAAATTTAACTCAGAATCAAATATACCAGTGTCTAATTATATTACGGAACGAATTTATTGAGAAAAAAAATTACGGAACAAAAAAAGGAAAAAAAATCTATAAGCTTCCTGATACCGTCCATAAAAAATTAAAATATTTAATTCAACAATTGTTAAAAAAAACTCAGCAAATGTTATATGCAGGAAAAAGAATAATTAAAAGATAGCTTAAATAATTGCAAAAGAAATGCTATATATACATAAATATATGTTTAATTATATATCAGACATATATAATAACTAGTTATATTTTATAATTTAATAATTTATTAACAAATAGATTATATATTTTAAATTTAAGATTGAAGATTATTCTTATAACAAACTACTCCTTAGAACAAACCACACTTATGATCCTGTGATCCACATTTGCCCATCGATCCGATTCAAAGTATAATCTTAATTTTGTTAAATTTTACAATCAATTGAGTTTAAAAGAAACTAATGAATATAATTATAATATGATTTTACGATTTCACTGATCCTACCAATCCTACCATGACATGTAAATAAAAAGTTGACCAGCAAAGCATATATTATCAAAGAAGTTACTTTCTTTTTTCAGAGTAAAAAAAAAGTTAATTAAGTATTTACAAATTTCATGTGGGTTTAAATGCACAATTGTTTCACTAAAACGGAAGGAAATTTTTTTTTAAAAAAAACTTACCTTTGTAATTGAATAAAGGATGAGAATAAAAATGTTAATTTGCTAACAAATTTCCATAATACATTACAATTTACAGAAAGATATGAAACAAATAAGAGCGAATCAGACTTTTGACTTTAATTTATTTCTCTTTGGTTTTTGTTTTTTGAATAATTGAGCGTGATGTTCACTATCCTGCTGCACAATAAAATTATAACTCAAATGTAATCAGTCAACCCACATATGAAAATTAAAATACACAAACGATTACCGAACTTGCAATTACATACCGTTAATGAGGTACACACTTGGAACATAACCCGTCCAGGGAAACCAATTGAACTTCCTTTGCCTTTTGCATTTAATTTTCAATGAGTATATTTTATCTGCTCCATAGAAACAAGATTTTCTAGTGACCAGCTCTATATATATATATATATATATATAGATATAGGGTTTACTTATTTTATAATTTTAAAAATTATTTTACATATTTATCTTATCCATTAAACAACGATTACGGTTGAGGATATTGCTCAACTATAATTTGAAAAGTGACACGTGTCACTTCAAGAGGAACATTAGCCATTTTTTCATTCTAAAGTTTTTGTTTTTGCTTTTTTTTTTTTTTTTATTTAAGTTGCCAAGTTTTTGTGCTTTATAGTTGACACATTTTCCAATATGTTGCATAGAATTCGAAGTTGAAAACTTCAGAAATTCTAGAAAGACGGTAAATAAGTATCTACTTTAAAAAAGGGTGGAGGTATATTTACAACAACTTTTAAATATATTCACACTTTATCAAGTACTTAAGCAATTATTTGTATATCATCAGTTAATGTGATAATATTTATAAAATTATTGTCTAAGTAATATTGACTTTAACCGCGTAAAGTTGTTACTTTTAAAGACTACCGTTTAAGAAGCTGGTATTCCTTATAATGATTTACCTATACACCGAAAAAATTGTTAGGTGGATATGCCTACGTGTACGTCATGTCCGCATGGAGTCTATCTCAATAAATTTATTTTTACAGTATGGTGAAAATATTTTATTTATATCTTTCTTGGGACAAAGCCTTAGATATTTAATATATAATTAATTGTACATTTAAACATAATGTTACTCAATATATTACTGAAGTTAGGATGAGATATACATAAAAAAAGAAGAAAAATACTACTTAATATCTTTCTTTTTGTTATAAAATTATAGAGATATTATACTCTATAAGAAGGTAATAAAAAGACAAACTCAAATATAATTGAGAAAAAATAGTAAATATTTTATAACAGAACTAGATAATTTTATTTCCTTTTTTTTCTCTCTTTCGTTTTTTCCTTTTTTCTCTTCTTTTCTTTCTTTTTCTTTTTCCTTTCTTTTTTTTTTTCTTGCTTCTTTATTTATGCGTGTGTTGAGTGTGTATATATATATACAAAATATGAGATGGGGTGAGTCACCCCCCTTTGGCACATGTGTGACATTTGTCACATTTTTCTCCTATCTATACTATATACTTATTGTGAAGTTGTTCCCTCCTCAAAAAGCATCCAAATGTCCATTTCTTTTTTTTTAGATTTTTCCTTTTTTTTAAATGCTCCCTTAACCCTAATCTCTTTTTCTTATTTTGCTTTTTTTTATTGATTTGTAGATTAATCTAAAAGTAGTACAACTATATCTCAACGTATCAAAGGAATAACAATGGAACAGGTATGATTATCTATACTTATTTTCTTTTATAATAATGCCCACAATGCCTCCGGTATCTCATATATTAAGAGTAGAACTATCTATATATCTATACTATATATATATATAGAGAAGTTCCACCCCCCTAAAAACCCTTCCCACCCCAAATTCTAAATTTTTAGATTTTTTTTTTTATTTTCTCTTTTTCAATCCTCACTTACTTATCCTTATCCTTTTAATTTTATTTTTTTTCAATTCTCACAAACTTATCCTTATCTTTTTAAATTTTTTTTTCCTTATTTTACTTTTGCCAAGAAAAATGAACAAATTAAAGAGAATTTTTAATGCTTGAACTCTATTTTTAATGATTAGAATATAAAAAGTTAAATTTTGAAGGGTTGATTTTAAAAGATACTGAATTGATACTGAATTGGCAGGTGAGTGTCTATAAGTGGAGCGGGTAGTGCGTATGGGTTAGGTGTACCGGCCCTGTACCCAACACTGGTATAAGGCGGGTACGGATATATAAAAATATTTATTTAAAATTTTAAATGTTTGCTTCAAACTAAAAGTCACAGGTTCTAAAAATAAAAAGCCTCAAACTAAAAAATACAGTCCACAAATTCTACATTTCTAATTTTTAATGTAATTAAATGCTTGGTTGTATCACAATGAATATTATATTAAGATATCGTAATTAGTAAATTATATAAATTGCATGAAAAAACCTATACTCTAATTATTAAAATAAATAAATCCAATTCAATTAAACCAGAATTTCAAGGGACTAATTTTTATCTTTATAATAGTAGTATTCAAATTGGACACTTAAAACTTGAAGCGTGCTTATCCATCCTTATCTAAGTCCTTACAATGTACAACCCTCTAAAATTAATTGAATACAAATGCTCAAATTATATTATGAGTATATTTTATTTATATTTTCTTTATTTGAACTGAAAAATGTCATTTAAAGTAAATGATGACTTCTCACTTAAAATGGACGAGAAGAAAATACATAAAAATTATATAATATAAACCTTTCTAAATTTTTAGATTTTTCTTTTTTTTTATTTTCTTTTTTACCATCCTCGCATACTTATCCTTATCATTTTAATTTTTTTTTTTTTTAATCCTCACAAACTTATCCTTATCTTTTTAATTTCTTTTTTGCTTATTTTACTTTTGCCAAGAAAAATAAAAAAATTAAAGAGAATTTTTAATGCTTGAACTATATTTTTAATGATTAGAATATGAAACGTTGAATTTTGAAGGGTTGATTTTAAAAGATACTGAATTAATATGGAATTGGCAGGTGAGTGTCTATAAGTGGAGCGGGTAGTGCGTATGGGTTAGGTGTACCGGCTCTGTACCCAACACTGGTATAAGGCAGGTGCAGATATATAAAAATATTTATTTAAAATTTTAAATATTTGCTTCAAACTAAAAGTCACAGGTTCTAAAAATAAAAAACCTCAAACTATATTTATTTGCAGATTACACAATTGAAAGCATATGATTTTTAAAACCCTTTTTTGGGAATTAATAATTAAAATGCCGAGAATTGAACTAAAAAAATACAGTTCACAAATTCTACATTTCTAATTTTTAATGTAATTCAATGCTTGGTTGTATCATAATTAATGCATAGCACCATTGCAGTCATTACAATGTACAACCCCCAAGATTAATTGAACCCAAATAAAAGTAATATAATTCAATATTTTTTTCGCACTTAAACAATAGTTAATATACTTCAGTCAAACCCAAATTTATCAAATTCTAAATTTTTGGATTTTTCCTTTTTTTTATTTTCCTTTTTTTAATCCTCACATTCTTACATGTTTATCGTAATTAGTAAATTATATAAATTACATGAGAAAATATCATTTAAAGAAAGACAATTTTATCATTTTCAATTTCAATGTTTTAATAATAGTAAAATTAGTTTTGGCATTAACATCTTCATAAAATATATTATCCAAATCTCTACTTACATTATAATAAAGTCTCTCAATTCCCAAAACCTCCAAACTCAAAAGAAGCATTAATCCACTTTTTAAATTCCTCATGCTTATCAAAATTTCTCTAAAGCTCCCACCCACCCTTTAACAAGAAAGTCCAAAAAATTCCATTCCCCTTCAATAGTAGAGAAGCCGTTCAGCATTGAACGTATTATCTAAATGGTAACAACTTCCACCTTATGTTTACTTTGTGGCTAGCAAAAAACCCCGGTTTACTTTATATTATGTTATATGTTAAACTTTAGTAAAAAATGTTTGGATATAAGCAAATTACATCCATATTTACACTTAAATATTTTGTGTGTATTACCAATTCTATCGTTTATAGGTAGAATCCAATAGTGAATTCCATATATGACATATTTATGGCATTCATTAGTAATATGTACATAACACAGCACTCATCAACAAATGCACGATAAGTTCTATTTTAGGCAACAACATTACCTAAGAGATTTGACCTATTAACAGTTTGAGCTCCTGCTTCTCTAACTACACAAGTAAGACTTGAGAAACAAAGAACACAAAAGCATCTACCAGGTAAGAAAACTTAGTTAACGATTTAACTCAACAAGTTACATAACTGATTTGGCCTACTTTGAAAATTTTGTATTTTTCACTATACTATGGCAAGTTCAGGGCGGAAAAAAAGGCCAGGATTTTTTCAACGCAAAAACCGCACGTATAAAAATATATTGACCAGTAAATACCTGCCGTGCATCGCACGGGAACAAAACTAGTATCCATTTATATATATGTATTTGTATATATATATATAAATAAGTATTTTACATAATTTTTAATTTTTTATAATATTTAGTAATATCCAAACTCGACTCTAAAATTTGTACCCGAAAAATATTCAATATTTACAATACTCTCCCTTTGGATATTTTCCATCATAACGGGACATAACACTTTTGAAAGTGTATAGCGTCCATGCTAAATACATCTACCTCATTAAAAACCTTGCTAGGGAAAACCCAGTGGGAAAAAATCATAGCGACGGAGAAAAGAGTACAGCTCATATTTAACTCTCCCTCATGTGAACATATTAGTAAGGGGCGTTTCTGAGTCGTCGCATATCAATCTTATGAACTAACTTCTCAAAAGTTGATGTTGGTAATGCTTTCGTGAACAGATTTGCTAGGTTCTCACTTAAGCTAACTTGTTGAATATCTATTTCACCCATCTTCTGAAGCTCGTGTGTAAGGAAGAACTTCGGTGGGCTATGCTTAGTTCTGTCGCCTTTCTTAAAATATGTGCGGGACATAACACTCTTGAAAATATATATTGTCCAAGTTATATACGCTTCTTGAATTGCCTCGTTAAAAAACCCTTTTGCTAGGAAAAAAACTCGGTGGGAAAAACCATAGCAGAGGAAAAAGAGTGCAGTACGTAATTAACTCCTCTTCAGGGGCGCACATTGATCAAAGATGTTTCGGAGTTGGCGAATGCCAATCTTGTGCCAATTTCTTGAAAGTTTGTAGTAGATGCTTTCTTGAATAACTTTTCTAAGTTATTGAGCGAACATTTACTTCATCTTTCTTTAAGAAGCTTGAGAGTAAAAATAATTTCTTTGAAGTGCACCCGCTCTATGAACTCTCTTTTGCTTGAACAATGCAAACTTATCTTCATATGGTACTATTGGACTCCCCCCTTATCGTTGGAAGCTTAAAATATGTAGGATCAAGGGTATTGATATCACACAATCTCTACTTGCTCATAAAGTGCAAGTGTCTCAACAATAGCTGCAATTATTAGTAGATTGCCAAAACATAGCAATATAGCTATATAATAAAATGGCATATACTCATTACTTACCTTGTGTGGTTCAAATAAATAACCAGTACTTGCATACAAAATCAATTGCAAGTTTAACATAACATTATAGCGTATGTTGGCTGATCCATCGAGATAAATATTTAACCACATATCACATACTAGTGACAAGTTGATCAAAGAGGCCGTATCTGGTTGTGTGATAGCTGTATCAATATGTCACTTAAACCAAAGTATGGTGGGGTCAAGAATTTATTCATTACCTCATTGAGGACCAGAATAGGTCAAAATTGAGGCACTAAACAACATGATGAAATACTCAATTACCATACGGGTATGAGTTGACCAATAAAGTAATACTCTATCATATTAGTGCTCAATCTTCAGGTCGAGACAAAATATTTCCTTTTCCGAGATCCTCAATCTTGAGTTCTCAGTTTGAGCGCGTAACAGCCTTTAAGCTCTTCAGGAATTATGATGATATCAACATAAATTTCTTTCAGTAGATATGTACCGCAGTTTTAAACTACATGCTTCTGGCATATTTGGTCCTTCAGGGACTTTCATATAAATATCATCTTACAAATAAGCTATTACCAATATATACATATGACGCATACAGAGACCACCAGATCAATTCATCCATTTCTCATGTGTCCCATCAATTTCTGGTCTCTATGATAAACCTTGGGCTACAAATTGTGCTTTTCACCACCTCATTATTTTCTGCACTAACATTCACATGTAGCATATAGGTTTTAGGCATTTGGACTTCAGGTCCAAAAATTGTCTTTTTATTTTAGCCAATCATTGGCATTCTTGAGCAAACACTAGTCTAAGATTTTCAATTTCTTTGATCAGGGAGTAGCTACTATATATACAAACGTCTGATCAATTTAGATTCCATTATATCCCACATTTCATAGAGATCTCTTTATCATCATAATAGACTTAGGTAGCTTCAGCTACCTGATAATCTTGAGGGATTTTCATTTACACATCTTATTATCTCTGCAGAGTGTTTCTCCTCAAGAACTTCATAATAGAGGGACCAATCTTTTCTATTGCTCCTTTTAGATTCAAATCTTGGAATCGATAATTTACCACGCTTCTTGCATGCAGTGGATGCATTGGAGTATTACTCGACTGGGATATTAATTCGAGCAAGAGCATATATAGTGGGGACATTATTTGGTCACTGTCTTTCCATTAGTGAATACATCTATGAATTGGCTTGTAATAATTTACAAGTGAGCAATTCTTCAAACTTCTGGTTCAATGACGCATTCCACATAAATTCTCATTTTCCAATTTTCGTATTTCTCCCCCTGATTTTGGAAACCCTGTTTTGTCAAATTGACAATCAGCATACTGTGCTGTAAAATGTTTCCAGTTAATTTCTCCAGATAAATTATAAGTCCCCTTATATAGACCCATCTTTTCTCATTGAGGTGGAATAATTTGGACATACAGTATTTATAGATGGTTTATATATCTGGACCTTGTCAGAGACAAGTTATGCTGGGGAGTTCTATAATTAGTGCTGCACATGTATCATAACATGTACCCATGTAAAATTTGGCAATAATAGTAATGGTCTAGCTATTCGCTGCAGGCGTTTAATCAGAAAATCTGTAAGACCATCATATGTCTATACGTGGGCTATGTGGTGATTCATCCCATACAATAATCATTAAATTCTTGGGATATAATTTCTCCTGTAATATCATACAATCTATAACTTGAGCTCGTAGTCGTATTATTTATGCAAGGAGTTTCACAAATGCCACATCACAAGTGTATTATCCAAACTCACGAAACCAACGGGTAGAGGCTTCTATTAATATCATACCAAATTGGTCCATATGATAAAATGATTGGCCCACATATGTCCCATTTAGTATTCTTCCAGATACATGTGACTCAAACTCAATTTCAATTAAGTATGACATAGTAATAACTTTTGCCTTTAGTAGTACAGGCAGTACATGAAATCTCACAGGAGAAAGAATCTTCAAGTTCTTTAATGAGTGCCCATAAGAACTTTCAATAATTTTTCTCATCATCGTTATACCTGGATGGCCCAAATGATCATGCCACGGGGTGAACATTTTACAATTAGTTAACTTCTGGTTAACCATTGTATTTGATTCAATCGAGTTTATGTAAGTATAATATAACCCAGAAGAAAGTGTTGACAATTTTTTTTATTATTTTCTTTCTTCCTGAAGTAAGCGATATACTCTAAAGATATTCTTTATCGTCCTCATTTATTGTCTCAATATGACAACCATTGCGGCGAATATCTCGAAAACTGATCAAGTTTCTCTGTTATCTGCTGGAAAACAGAGCATCGCTTATGTTTAGTTTCGTCCCTTCAAGGAACATAACATGTGCTCTTCCGGAGCCTTCAACAAAATTTAAAACACCCGATATAAGAATCTTCTAGTTCTTTGATGGGTGCGAGAATTTCAACGATTCTCTTAACTATATTTATACCCGGATGACTCAAATAGTCATGTCGTAAAATAAAGCTCTTTTGGGTCTGTTAACTTCTGGTTAACTATTCCAACGGGTATATCAAAATTAAATATTATTTCTTCGGAAAATATGATATATGCTCTTCTAGAGCCTTTAAATATCAATTAGATTGGCTGAAAAATATAGCCATATAAATAACTGATAATAAGTAGGCGGTATAGCCGACCATATAAATCATGAATAAGTAATAAAAGTAGGCGGTTTAACCAGCCATGAATATGCAAAGTAGAAAATACGAAAAACGAAAGTTTTTCTTTTTCCTTCACCTCATCGTTGTTAGTGGACTTATTAAATTTTGGTCCATTCTGGGTACCAAGTACCAGTTATTATGACCGCTGCTATAACCTCGTCCACGACCCTGACCACATCCACGACTACGACCACGTATACGACCTCAACCATGTCCCTAATGGTCGTATGTTGAAGCATTCACTTCAGGGAATGGCTTGGATCAAGTTGGTCGTGTCTGATGATTTTTCAAAAACAATTCATTGCTTTGTTCAGCAACGAGGAGCCAGATATCAACTCTGTGTATTTTTTAAATTCTCGTTCTCGATATTGCTACTACAGGAGCATATTCGAGACATGAAAAGTAGAGAATATTTTCTCTATCATATCCTCCTCAGTAATATTTTTACCGCATAATTGCAGCCGGGAGGTAATACTAAACACTGCAGAGTTATACTCGCTGACAGTTTTTTAATTCCTGCAACCGCAGGTGAATCCATTTATGGCGAGCTTTAGGGGGATCACATATTTTGGTGATCAAACCTCTCCTTTAAATTCAGTCAAAGGAGGTAAGGATCCTTTACTGTAATATACTTAACTTTCAATCCTTCAGGGATATGATGCCTGAGAAATATCATTGCTTTTGACGCAATCCTGCAAGGATGCGCTATTACCCCTTTTAACTGTCCAAGATTCACAATATCAAGGCGGGTCTCAAAATCAAGGGTCTAAGGCAAATAAAGTTTGCCATATATATTAAGAGCAATAAAATCAAGATTATAAATCAATAAGATTAGGGAAGGTAAACTTACCTCAAGCTTATATAATCTTTGTCTGGATAGAGGCTCGTGCTGATAACGTGTTGTAAAACTATAGAGATATTATACTCTATAAAAAGGTAATAAAAAGATAAACTCAAATATAATTGAAAAAAATAGCAAGTATTTTATAACGGAACGAGATAATTTTATTTCCATTTTTTTCTCTCTTACGTTTTTTTCCTTTTTTCTCTTCTTTTCTTTCTTTTTCTTTTTCCTTGCTTTTTTTTCTTGCTTCTTTTTTTCTGCGTGTGTTGAGTGTGTATATATATACAAGATATGAGATGGGGTTGAGTCACCCCCCCTTGGCACATGTGTGGCATTTGTCATATTTTTCTCCTATGCTCATTTATATATATATATATATATATATATATATATATATATATATATATATATATATATATACCTAAATAGGTATTTTATATAATTTTTAATTTTTTATAATATTTAGTAATATCTAAACTCGACTCTAAAATTTGTACCTGAAAAATATCCAATATTTACAACACTTTTATCTTTATTTAAAAATTTTAAAATATCATTGAACAACAAATTAACAATGCTAAAATTTTCTATTTTAATTTGATTTTTTTCTAATCTTGTATGTTTGATATTTATATTAAATCATAAATCTAATATATCAATGTTTCCATATATTATGTAACAAAAAAAATCTTCAAGCTTAATAATACCTAAAGTAATATACAAGAAATTAAATATTTAATTCAACGACTGTCAAAGAGCTCAAAAAATATAACATGTAAGGAAAAAAAAATACTAAGCAAATAATAACAACAGAAATAATATAAATATATATTCTATTATATATGAAACATACATAATAACTATATATAAAATAAATATTTAAAATATTATTATATTATTAAACATTTAGGTTGAATATTTTAAATTTAAGATATATATATATTTTTTTAAACATTATATTTATAACAAACTTCTCCTAAAAGTGATGTACAGTAGAAGTCAGCGTTCGTTTGTTGAATTACGATGACGTCCTTGGTCAACTGAATCAAATCATTTCCTTTTCCTTTTTTTTTTTTTTTGTAATTTTACTTGGGTTAAAGTAATCTTCTCTATTTTATTATTAATTTTTTCACTAAAAAAATAGGGTTGCTTACATCAGATTTCTATAATTTGCCCATTATATCAATTTAATCTTTATACTTTTTGATTGTGTTAGTTTAGGCAATGTACAATTGATATTATGTAAATTTGGTTCTTAGAGTTAAATTATTAATAAAATTTTAAATCGTTCAACCATTAATTGGGTTGAATTGAATTGTTAGATGCATTTTTATGGGTAACCTACATTTGAAGTGATGGCAGGTTATCAGATCCCTAAGTTGGATGCGACAAAAATAGGTAAGATAGCGATAAAGCACAAGATGAAAGAGCAGGCTAAGCGGGAGCTATAAGACTTTCTAAGAGATATGTCATCCAAGAATAGTGTGAAGAGATCTGAGAAAGCCTCTGGCAACTAGAAAAGGAGGAATTTGGGAAAAATGGGTGATAATGTAAAAGATGTCGATACGCTCCTCGCTGTGGAGCGCACGTGGGAGATGGAGAAAAAAACTAGGGCTGAGTTTTGACAGTTTTGAGTTGCTTATAATTGAGCACCTTACTTGCTTCGAGAGATTAGGGGCGTGCCTGTCCTATATTTCTGTCTTTCAGTTTGTCATCTTTCCGAATCCACCCTAGAAGCTCTTAGGGTTTGCCTGTTTTTGCTTGTATTCCTATTCGAACTGTTTTTTGCTATTTGATCTCCACCCATATATGGGTTGACTCAGAGCTCATTTATTCGAGTTGTCTGCTTTGTATCGTGATTGTATCGCTAATTATTGAAAAATGGACTCATAAACCTTTTGATATATTTTTGGGGCTCCTATGAGAAGACCATTACACCAAACACACACATTAAGAGCACACTCATGCTTATGGCTTCTCTTAGTATTTGTTTAACACTAATTAGCTAATCTTTTATATAGTCTTGTGAAGTTCTCACCCCTCTTCTAAAGTGTTTAAAACCTCAATTCTACATTCTTCTTCACTCAATCTTTAAATTACTATCAATTTCAAAATACTAATGAAATCGTGAGATAACAAAAGGTTAAGGCACCCAATTTCAAAATACTAATGAAATCGTGAGATAACAAAATGCTAACTTCAAACTTAATCCTGGGATCATCAACATGCTTCCCACTTTCTATGGGTAGCCGATTGAGAGCCCATGATAGCACCTTAACACGTTCCTTGAAATTTTTGAAACCTGCCATTGTCAAGGGGTCTTGAATGATGCAGCTAGACTACGTCTTTTTCCGTTTTTGCTAAAAGACGTAGCTAAAAAATGGTTTCAATCCTTACCTAGGGGTGAAATCATCACTTGGAAATGATCCAAAATTAGAACAATGGCTATTAGGCGGCTTATAAATAATTTTGAACAAAAAGACCAGGAGCAGTTCCACGAAAATTGAGACAAATTCAAAGAACTTCTTAAAAGCTGTCCCTCCATAAGTCACCCAAGTGGGCTCTTGTTTAAAACTTTTATAGTGGTCTTAGTGCTTTGAACAAACAAATGGTTAATGCTTCGTGCAGGGGAGCATTTAACCAGCAAGATGAGGACGAGACTTGGACACTATTTGAGCGCCTGAGAAAACATTCCCCGACCAAGCCTTTTCTGCAAGGATGGTTAGAGGGAACACACACGGTGTCTACGAAGTAGCACCTTACAATGATGTCAACACGGGACTAGATACGCTTAGTAGGAAGATGGATAAAATTATGAATTTACATGCAAACCATACTAAAGTGCACCCAGTTCACGCAGCTGAATCATCATCTGATGGTGTTACTCCATGCGGCATATGTTCAGGTGAGGATCACTTTGTACTTGGTTGCTTAAATGAGTCACAGTTCTCCGAGTATGTGCAAGACCAAGTTTATGCAACTCAGGAGTATTCGAGGAACAACAACCCGTACTCTAACACCTATAATCCCGGGTGGCACAACCATCCGAGCTTCTCATGGAAGTAGAACACCAATCCAGACCCAGCCATGAGGCAACCAGCGCTAGGAGTTGTATGCAAAGTACACTTTCTCAGTTTCCAAGAAGAACAAAGGTATGGCCCTTCTTCTAACCCTCCAATTACTAATGCTAACCCTCTGCCCCAACCTCGGAGATACGCTTCTCAATTTGGGAGCATATGCTCGCTTTATGGAGGAAAACCAATAGTTGGTCCAATCTCATTCACAGTCAATTTCTAAGTTAGATAACCAACTAGGACAGTTAGCTTAGGCCATGAAGAGGAGACAAGAAGGGAGGTTACCCTCCCAACCTCTTGCTAATCCTAGGAGAGCAGCTAGTTCCAACCTGAGCCTGTCGTTCCTCTTCCTACGGCCCTTCTTGGACCAAAGGACAAGGATGACCTGAAGAGAGCTGAGCTACTGGACTTGGTTAAAAATGTCAAGATCAACTTTCCATTGATTGATGCTATTAAGCATGTTCCCATGTACTCTAAGTTTCTCAAAGACTTATGCATTAGACAGAAGAGAGCACAAGCTCACATCCCTAGGAAGGTTCGACTCATTGAAAGGTGAGCAGCATTATAGCGTCTGGTGCCCCACCTAAGTTTCGTGACCCCTGGGCTTTTACAGTTCCATGTGTCTTAGGAAAGCGTTACACTAGCAGAGCCTTACTAGATCTAAGAGTGAGTGTCAACCTCATCCCTTACCTAGCCTTTTAGGAATTGAGTATAGGAGATCTTAAGCCAACTAATGTTACATTTCAGCTAGCTGATAGGACAGAGCGGGTACTTTGTGGAGTAGTGGAAGGTGTACTTGTCAAGGGTGACAAGTTTATCTTCCCTGTTGATATTATTATCTTAGATATAGACCATATTCCTAGGAAAAAGCACAACGCTCCCATTATTCTAGGTTGACCGTTCCTAGCAACAACCAACGCTATGATTCACTATAGGATGGGAGTGTTGGAGGTGTTTTTTGGAAACCTCAAGGAAAAATTAAAGGTCTCGAATTTTGTTCAGCACCCTGAGACTAAGAACGAGTTAGAATGCTATAGGGTTGAAGATATTAACCCTTTAGTAGAGTCGGGGTAAGCCTGATTCTATTAAAAGTGTTAATTGTACTCGTGTCCCTACCTGTGTCAATAGATGCGCATCATCACCTATACCTGGTAGAACAAAGATTCGCGACCCTGATGCTGGTAATGTTTTCCTCTTTGATAGTCATGGGTCCAGGAGCGCTATTGGGTTTAGGGATCGTACTTACTGGCTCAACTTGAGTCCTATGGCAGACATTGCCTCGAATTTGGGTTGATAATGTGCTCTAAATTGCGTTCGATTGAAGATGTCAAACTTAGCGCTCTTGGGAGGCAACCCAACTTACTTTTAATTTTGTACGTGTTTTAATTTGTTTTTCAGCATGAATTATCTTATAATTGCAGATCCTTTTGTTATCCCCACCATGCTCACTCTGTTTCTCTTTTACTAAACACATGTACGATCTTTATTTCTAACACTGCTTACAAGTCTGTTTAGTATTATGTCTTCTGTGTCTTCGATTGCAGCTTGCTACCTCTGTCTTTTTGTTTTTGGATTTGCTCACCACGTGTCGTTGAATATGCCACACCTCAGGTCGTCTCTTTTCTTGCCTTGCTTGTGCTTATTTTTGTCGATTTGCATTGAGGACAATGCAAGGTTTAGGTTTGGGGATGGAATGTATGGTGTGAACCTTTGATTGTCCTTTTATCATCTTTTGGCTTAAATTAGCTGTGTTGTTTGCATGAATTAGCATAGAATTATGGTGACTTATATTGAAGTTCAAATTTGAGATGTACTATGATGATTGGAATATTTATGTAAAGAGATTATTTCTGAATCTGGCTTTTGCATCTGTATTTTCATCTTTTAACTCATGAGAGAGATTACTACTTTTCATCCTTAATCTTGTTACATATCCTACTTTTTAGGTTGTAATAGCGGGGAAATAACTTTAGGAATTTTGATTCCACCATTTTACTCCTAATAATGTTGAAATCCATTTGCTATCTCTGTATCTTGAGTGATTCAAAAAAAAAAAAAAAAAGAGCGGTGACTTGTTAGTTCTTGTAGACCCTGTATCTCGAGCAAGTAAGCCCGAAGGAGTGTCTTAACACTTGGTACCTTGAGCCAACTTAGTTGAGAGCTACCAGTCCAAAGCTCGTTACATGGGCCACAGGGTAAACTTAAGAAGAATCAACTACTTTAGGTCACTGTAATAAGAACTAATACCTTAGAAGAGAGGGGGGGGGGGGGGGGGGGGGGGGGGGGGGGGGGGGGGGGTTATGTGCTAACGGATTAGGCCGTGAATTCCTTTGACTCGAGCCATTAGGTTCAAGGAGTGCTCTTCACTCAGTGCCTTGAGCCATCTGGATGGGGAGTCATTGGCCAAAAAGTCACTACATGGGTTTGAGGGAGACACGCCTGACCGTGGAAAAAAAAAAAGGAAAAACAAAAGGAAAAAGAGAAGTCTTGTGATTTCATTATTGATTAGCGGTAAATGGTTAGGATAACTGATTCTTTTGATTGTTTTCTCTATTCTTCTTAAATTTGGAGGGTTTTGAAATAAGAAAAAGGGACAGAAATTCTAATCAGGCACCAGTAAAAAGATGTGAATCATGAGAACTTAAGTTAAAACCAGTGCAATAATAACGATACATAAACATTCTCTATTCTCAGGTACACTTTCAAGTATGTCCGATAACATTTTTCACAAATAACTTTTGCTATTACATGTTTGATCCAAAATTTTCATCTTTAGCTAGTTTGAGCTGAATCTTGCTTGAGGACAAACAAGGAGCGGGTTTGGGGATTTTGATGTGCCTTATATTTATATATTTTATTCTTTATTCCCGTGACATATTTGGATTTTACATGTGTGTTTTGGTTGTAATCTAAATACATTTTGGCTTAGAGTGCAAATAGCAAACAATGGTTGAAAAGTGATAGAATCAAGCATAATCAAGGCATAATTGAAGACTACTCTGAGAAATCTGACCATATGTTCAAAAGAAGTACCCATCGGGTCAAGATCTGATTGAAAATAGTCTTTCCTTGGGCGCGTGGATCGATTGACCATGCATTTTGGGCAATTGTTCAAGCTTAAAATGAGCAAAAGATTAAAAGAAGAGTATTTATGACCCAATAATTTTCCAATCCACTAATGAAACCATTTGATTCACGTAGATCTCTTCGAGAGCTTCGATTTGGTTATAATTTGGCCCGTAACTCTTTGCGGATCAAAAGTTACACTCGTTTTAAATTAACTGCGCAAGCCATCAACGGGGGGAGTTGTTCGATCGATTTGACCATCGATCAATCGGCGCCGCTTCTGTGGCATGACCAGTAGGTCACTCCACAAATACAAATAAAAAGGAGGAGGCTTAATTTCACATCTTTTTCCGCATGCCCCCTCTCCTCCTCTCCTTCCCGAAGCCATTACGAGATCTAAGGAGTTCTCAAATGCCAAAGCACAGGTGGTCGGAGTGCTGGAAGGATCAAACGCAAGGATCAACATGAACGTCAATTGAGGGAGTCTTCAAATCCTTAGTTTTAGTCATTAGTGTTTTCTCTTTTGGATTTTATAATGTGTAAAACTCCCATGGAGGAGTAGACGTTCTTAGTTTAGGGATGAAGGGCAGGTAGCCGTCCGTATCACATATTTATATTGTGCTTTAGACAATAATTTAGTTATGTTATATTCGCACCCCTATGGGGAGTTATTCATAATTGTTTGGTGTTTCTGTATTTGTGCTTGTAGCCATGTTTAGATCTCCAACTTTTTAGCGATTAGTCTTATACTTGTAGATTAGACCATAGTATAACAAGTCTTCATGCGTGGTCAGGGTTGAGGTTGTGCCCAACTCTGAACACAATCCTTTATGCAGTTAATATTGAATTAGGAGTAAGAAAGAAATTAAGTAGTGCTAATTAGATAACCTATGCTACAATTAGGGTAATAAGATAGATTATACTTTTAGACTAGCTCATTACCCTAAATCCTAATTTATATATTAACCTAGGTTTAGAGCTTGTAGCCTAAGTCCTTCAAATTATCGTCCCAAGTCGAATATAATGATGGGATACGTGTAGAGCTATCCTAAATTCACTCTCTAAGCTAACCTCAATTAAATTGACACTTTTAGTTTATATTTAGTTTTATTAATTTAGTCAACAAACTATTTGAACCACACGAAAACCCCATTTCAATTGCTCGTTAATCACTAAGTGTGACTTAACCCCGATTCCTTGTAGATACGACCCGTATAGCCGATAAAGCTACGATAATCTTGTACGCTTACGAGTACACGGTTTTAAAACACACTTTTAAAACATATCAATGCCTTACATGAGTAGGGGCCAACAACCTTTTTATAGAAAAACTTGGAGTCTGCCAATTAAAGACTCCAACTTGTACTCAATAATATAAGATAACCTCCTCTTAGTAATCTTAAGAGTTGTTGGCAACTAAAAATCCAAGGAATTGCCTTTGAATACGCAGCTTAACAAACATACTTGTATTAGAAAATCACGACTTCTGGTACAATTGAAACATTGATATACACATCACAAAACTTTCCAACACTTTGTCGTTTTAATGGATCGTTTGATATACGTTACCTATAAATGAGCTGATTATGAGCATTGTTCCTCATTATATTGCTGTCAACTAAAAATCAATGTGGAAAGTACAGAGGTCGTGCATCTTCATCTTGTGAAAAATTAAAGTTCTGCCTCTTCATTTTTTTTTTTAAAATTAATCCTTACATTTATTTTCGAAAAAGACGAAGAAAATCACATGTTTGGCATCCATGTTTATCAGTTTCTTTGAGTGATATAATTAAATTCCACCGCTGCAAAATGCTAAATTTTGCCAAATGTATTGATTCATGCACAATTTGTGTACTTTATAATATAATAATACCAAATTGTTGAATTTTAAAAGAATAATATTAAACTGAAACTTTTTATTTTTTTATCATTTACGTTAGATACGAAAGTAAATATTGAGTTTGGAAATTGAAAGTGTCTTAGAATAGGCTTCGGGTTCTAATGGGATTCGGTACCTTAATGCCTGGTAAATGAACCATTTTAATACCTATATATTAGGATAATAGAGTTATTTATATTACTATTAGTCCAAGGGCTTTCTTGTAATTATACTTTCCTTGATTTCTCTATATATATGATACCTCAGTACTCTGTTGGGTATGTTGCCATAACTCAACTCTCACATACCCTTGATACCCTCTTCCCTAAAAAAAAAAAAAAAAAAAATAAGGAAATTAGGGGCTGAACAATTAACCCTAACCAAAACACATGGCCCCCTCCCTCGCGCAGTCACTTCCTAACCCTCTTCTCTCCACGGAGCCCCTCCCTCGCGCCGCCGCACGTCCGGCCGCCGCCCTCCCTTGCTGTGCTGCTGTCGCCCCTCTCTCGCACGTACCACCTGCTGTTCTCCCGACTCCCTCATCTCTACACGACTGCTCCTCCCCTGCTCACGTCGCGCTGCACCGCCGCCCTCCTTCACTCCACGCTGCTGCCTCCTTTCCTCACCTCCAACCGTCGCCTCTTTTCTCCCGTCCGATCTCAGGAGGCATAGTCTGTGTATTCCTCTTCAATTGGTGAATCTATGGCTAGCAACCCATCACCCTCCTCCTCCTCTCCAACCGCCCCGACCACCGTCGACCACCCTTCCCCGGTGAACCCATCACCGACAACCCAACCCATCTCCGGCCGACCGTCCATACCCCCAACTCTCGGCTCTCTTCCTCTCGCCGTCACCTCTGCTTCCTCTACCGGGTACACCCATGGTATGTCCCTTCCCAATTACAGCTCTCAATGTTTATTTTCTATGCCTCTAGGTATTGATCATGCATCATCGATCTCTGGCCAATCTCCTACCCCTCCCGGTTCCCTGGTCGTGCCCTTCTCTAGGTATCACCAACTGGCCCTCCCTTCGGCTCCACCCCCCCCCCCCCCCCCCCCCCAACATCGTCTTTCACAAGCCTGGTTACTGTTAAACTTAATACCCCAACAGATTATCACGCCTAGCGTGAACAAGTCTCCATGCTCCTTCGTGCCCATCGCTTAATGGGCTTTCTTGATGGCTCGTTACCTTGCCCTCCTCCTCAAATTCAAATCCCTACTGGTGCCTTCATCAGCGTGAAGGTATTGATTACACTGAAACGTTTAGCCCTGTTGTAAAACCAACGACTATTAGGTTCATACTGGCCCTTGCTGTTACAAAATCCTGGTCCATTCCCCAACTTGATGTGAAAAACGCGTTTTTACATGGTTTTTTGAATGAGGAAGTGTACATGCGTCAGCCACCTGGGTTCATCCACCCTACTTTCCCTACGCATGTATGCGGACTACACAAAGCCCTGTACGGCTTAAAACAGGCTCCCCTGGCCTGGTTTCACAGATTTAGCACGTTCCTCTTCAGTCTTGGGTTCTACTGCAGTAAGGCAGATCCTTTCCTATTTATTCATTACTCCCCTGCCAGTATTGTGTGCCTTTTGCTCTATGTTGATGATATCATCCTCATAGGCTTTAACCCTGTGCCTCTTAGTCAACTGACTGCCTCCCTATAGACTCAATTCGCTATGAAAGACCTCGGTCTGCTCCACTATTTCCTCAGTAGTGAGGCCAAACGATCCCGCAGTGTCCTTTTCCTCTCTCAGCACAAATATACCCTGGGTCTTCTTCGCAAGCATGAAATGCTTGAGGCCCACCGATACCAGCCTGAGCACAACCTTCTCTGACCGATGGGGACCTCCTAGCTGATCCCACCGAGTTCCGTAGTGCAGTGGGTGCACTCCAGTACTTAACCATGACCCGTCCCGACATATGCTTTGCGGTTAACCGTGTGTCCCAGTTTATGCATGCTCCCACGACGTCTCATTGGCAAATGGTGAAGCGCATCCTACGATACCTCAAGCTCACTCCTGATCACTGTCTCACTATTACTCCTGGGTCTTACACATTCATTAATCACCGCTTATGCTAATGCAGATTGGGGTGGTTGTCCTAATACACGACGCTCTACTACAGGCTTCACTCTTTTCTTTGGTCCTAATCTCATCTCCTGGCGAGCTAAAAAGCAGCCCACAGTTGCGAAGTCTACCACTGAGTCTGAGTATCATGTTGTTGCAAAAGTCGTAGCAGAGTGTGACTAGATCTGATACTTGATGCGTGACTTGGGTCTGCGGCGCGCTGGTCCAATTCTTATTTACTGTAACAACGTGTCTGCCACTTACCTTGCTGCAAATCCTATCTCTAATGATCGTAGCAAACACGTTGATGTCGATTTCCACTATATTTGTGAAAAGATTGTCAAGGGTGACATCCAGGTTCGATTTACTCCTACTACCAAGTAGGTTGCTGATATTTTTACAAAAAGATTGGCTACTGCTTGCTTCCGCTACCACAAAGCCAATATGTACGTTGGTCCCTCAAGTACAGATTGAGGGGGTGTATTAGGATAATAGAGTTATTTATATTATTATTAGCCTAAGGGTTTTCTTGTAATTGTACTTTCCTTGTTTCTCTATATTTATGATACCTCAGTACCATGTTGGATATGTTACCATAACTCAACTCCCACACTATATTAACATTGTTCGAAATCCCTCATAAAGCAATACAGATTAGCAGGCATATGAAAGTGTCTTGCGAATTTAAATCCAACTACTATGAATACCTTAAATTTCAAAGCATATTGAATCTAACTTTACCACATAAATTATCTTATTATAAGAGAAATATTTTCAATATATAAGTTAGATGACATCAGTACTCCTAGACAATGTATTCCGCTCCATAAATAATCTTAATTATTAGAGTATAAAACCAATCTTATTTCTTCAACCATTAACTTAAACTTTTGAGAAAATTAATTTCTAAATATGATATTAGATCTATATTCCAACAGCCTAACATAATTTAAACACAAGGTAGTGGGTCTGTACAATATCCATGCTTCTAGCCCAATGAGAGTTGGAACGAGGGAGCATGTTAGAGTATAAAATTAATCTTGAGCTTTCACTCTTTAACTTAAGCTTTTGGGACAGTTAGTTTCTTAATATTAGCCTTTACGAAAATTCGACTTGCTAAAAAAAATTGGTCTTTGCACAAGTTAAGACTATGTCAAACTCTAGATGCCGTGGGATTCCAATATTAAACAAATATGTCATCTTTTGTTCACAGTAAAGGATATTTAGAAATTGGTAAATAATTTCAAGTTGGGAACTTAGAAAAAGTACAGAAAAGAAACAAAAAAATATATATATATATAAAAATTAATTAAAACAAAGTTTAAGAATATAAGGAACTACTAACCTATTTATAAACACTCTTATAACTTTAACCCTAATTGTAAATATAATCAAACTCTAAAAACAAACATATTCTAACTCCGACTAAACTTAATATAATTCTAATATAACTCCAAAATTCTAAACTTATTTAAATGATCTAATAAAATAAATTATAATAAATAAAATATAGATTAAGCAAAAGACCTAAACCTCCTTAGCCCGGTAACAATTCCAACAAATCTCGGTCTTCGTTTTCTCCCTTTTTCTCCTCGATCAGGTTATTTTCGTCCTTATTTGCAACAATTTATCTTAAGTACTAAAACTAGAGTTACTGGAAATACATTAAATTGAACTATATTTGAAACGGATAATCCTCTATGCCACAAAAAATATAATACAATAATTCCACAAATGGGGGCTCGAACCCCATACCTCTCGCGTGTGGGACATACCCACCAGCATGAGCTACAACCCTCTTTATGATTTGCTAGAATAAATAAAATAATTAAACTCTATTGTGATGACGTCACATCGTGCATTTTCTTGTGCCATTTTCTCGTGACGTGTAGAATTATCCATTTGAAAGACATGTAATGATAAAGGGTGGAAGCTGGCACAACAATGCAAGTCCGCGTCTCGGACTAACAACAAAAACATCGGAACACCCAAGGTCGAAAGCGGCCCGAAACCCGAACTCCAATACAAAAACGCCTAATCAAGGGTTAGGGCATTTGCATCTTCATTCACCATTTTCCCATGTATACGCAATGCAAGAAAATCTAGATGGTGACAACAGGGAGAAAATTGAAAAGTAAAATTAGTATCTATCAATGAGATTGGATTAATGTTAAGGCTAAATGTGCAGAATAGGATCATGGGTGTTATAATTTTTTTTTTTGTACGTTGGTATGTTTCGATCATCGTCTTGGCTGTTTACCTCTCTCCCTCACCCGTAAACCATAAAAAAAAAAGGAGATTTAAGAGGACAAATTTTCACGACAATAAATCCTAATGTTTACCAAACGTAAAATGAATATATGTAAGAAAAATAATGAAGAAAAACGAGCAAATAAGGTAAAGAAACTCACCCCGAGAGCTGCCTCAACAATATACACCCAAGAAACCTTCTTAATAGATCCCCTTGTTCTTGTTCTTTACTAACTAATATACATGTACGATGTCTGCACATTTGATGAGGATGACAACGACGACAACGACGAACACAGAGAATATGTGATGGAAGGTGAAAAGAGAGAGAGAGAGAGAGAGAGAGAAGGGAGACATGTAAATATACCTCCTGTTTTTGTGTGAGAATTTGTTCGTTATTTTTGGTAAATTGATATAATATAATTTTTTTTTTTTTTTTTTTTTGGGTGAGCGTTGCATGTGAGTTTTTTGCCCTCTATTTACTCACAAACTGTTTCCCTTTTTCTTGCTTGGGTCTCCTCATTTTCTCTCCATCTCTACATGTTTTTTCTCTATTTTATATGGATAGAAAAGTGTTTCGCAATTCATCTCCTAGTTTAGAAGGATCGTAACTCTTATTAATGTCATCAGGGAATTCGCTTCCCTCATAATAGATATAACCCGCATATATACACCACTGTAAAAAATTAAAATATAGACAGAGAGAGTCGTTTGTAATATGTCTTTAATCTGTCGCATATTGCATTTGAAGATAGATTAGAGATGGTAAAAATCCTTCTCAAATCCATAGAAAAGGTTTTCCTCTCTAATATTTATTATTCTAATTTATATATATATATTTGATATGTAAATTTTATACATAATTAAATATATCAATATCTCATTATATAGGGAATAGAAAACTCTTTAAGGTGAATTACCACTTAGGTACCCTGAGATTTGAACATTTATCACCTAGGTATCTTAACATTTTAATATATACACAATGAGGTACCCTGGGGTTTGAATATTTTATCAAAACCTAGGTACCAGAATTTGATGAATTTTATAAGAATATAACCAATATTTTACACAAAATATTGATGTAATACATAGTGACGATAATATATATAAGTCATGCCAATATTTTCGTTAAAAAATTAGTGAATTGCCATCAAATATTCATTGAATATTGATGCAAGCTACCTAAACTTTGCCAAATTATGTGTCATGTTAGAATTTTTGGGCAAAAAATCAACACATCCTAATGAGGATACTAATATATTATTGAAATCGTGTTTAATTTTAGCATTTTTCAAAGAAATTTCATCGAATTTCGACAAAAGGATATTGGATTAATAAAATTTTAAAATTTCAACGTACCTAAGGATTAAAATATTTAAATATCGAGGTACCCCATTGTATATATTGAAATAACAGGATATCTAAGTAATAAATGATTATCTTAGGGTACCTAACTAATAATTTTTCTTATTTTTAATTATGTAAATATAGTCCATGTACAATTTACATTGTACCAACGCAGTCCTTTAATCAAATTGAAACTAAGTTAATGACGTACAATTAGACGGCACAATCATATTATACGCAAGAAACCTATTACAAATACACCCGTTGATGCAACTAAAACCAATATGTGACCGGACCACTGAAAATTCCATCACCAAACTAAGATATATTTTACTCAATGATCAAATCGACATAATGTTTTTACAATGACTAAATTGGCACAATTAAAGTACATTGACTAAATTGAGATAATGGACAAATTAAAAGAGCCCTAATGTAAATAGCTCTAATTTCTAATGAAATTGCATTGGCATTGATTGGGCTGGATAAAATGGGTTTCGTGGGTTGACCCAAAAAACCCATGGTAAACTCAATTTTACCCAACAAGACCCATTTAAATTTAAGACCCAACCCGAACTTGACCCAACCTAACCCAAGTTAAGTAGGTTAGGTGGGTTATGAATTTACCCATACCCACAAACACCCCTAATCATCACCTATGTTAGAAAAATTCAGAAAATACTTGCAAAAACCTTGCAACCGGGTATCCAAACGATCTCAGGTGTTGAGGCGTGTGATCACTATCCTTAAGGTTTATTTCGGTATACGAAATATCCTCGGGGATACAACAACTACCAAAATATGGAGTGAAGAAGTGTATGGGAAGAGATTGATGAAGATGTCTAGAGATTGGTTGATTTAGAGAACTCACCCTTTGAAAAACTCACAAAGAACACAAGAACCAAGAAGATGTTCTTCAAATTTCTTTCTTGTGATATTCCACTACCAATTCATATGTTTTCTTCTTCTTAATGAGAGGGGAGAATATCTGGTATTATTCTCTTCAGAATGTCCCAAAACCAAGAGCATCAACATATAAAAGAACTGGGAAGAAACCGCGCAGAAAACCGTCAAAACCGACCTGTGTGTCGAAGTTGAGTGTCGACACACAGTATCGACACACAGCTTTCTGTAAGCCTGTGTGTCGATACTGTCGACACACAGGTCGACACACTGGCTTACTGTAAGCCTGTGTGTCGACACACAATTTCTGTGTGTTGACGCACAGATTTCCTCCGTGCTTACCTGAAATGGGCTGTGTGTCGACACACGAGCCATGTGTGTCGACACACAGCTATCTCCCCTGTGTTCTATAGGATTTTGTGTCGACACATATGACCCATGTGTCGACACATACTCCCAATAATGCTCTAATCACTCATACAAGTATTGAGACAATCTCAAATACATCTTATATACATATAAACAATATTTAACACACATATATATATTTTATACAACAAATATTTTGAAAATACATCAACAACCTGTCACATTTTTATAGTTATGCGATCAAAGAGTAAGAATGTTCGCCCTTGTCAACAACCCATTAATATAATTTTTTTTTTCTTTTTTTACGAGGTTATCGATTTTCTTTTATTTTTACAAAGAATCCTGTTTGTTACTTCTTTTAAAAAATTATTTCTTATATGATAATCTAAGGAGAAAAATTATTTATAAGAAAAATATTTTCTTTTGAAACAAGATAATACCTTTTTCAGACCAATTTGGTTTGCTTTAATTTGTTATCCGTCATAGATTGTTAAATTTCACTGGGCGTTTAGGCCGAACCCACGGAGTTGACATATATGAGATTCATATATAAATCTAAGTTGGGTTCCATTATAAAATCAATTAGCACTAGGTGGAGGAGCCTATATTATAGTAGATTTTTCTCTCTGACAACTATTATTATGTGATTAAAGTAGACTTCCATGTGGAGTGTTTAACAAAGCGATTAATGAATTAATGAGTAAATTCCAAACCATAAAAAAAGCATGACAAATATATCAAGTGGTTAAGTCTATGTATCCTTCCAAATGCTTATCATTGTCAATCATTCGAGATCTGTTTTCATATCTACTAAATGTATACAGCAGCTTAATTGCCAAGTGCATAAATAATTGGAACACAATTATTTGTTACAAATTCGTTTATAAATTATGATGAATAAAAACCGTTGCCAATTCTATATAAGTTCAAGGAAAACATTCGTTGCAAATTCATCACGAATAGCAGAAAAGATAAGACAACAAATAATAAAACACTACTATTTATTGTATATAAATAGTCATACTATATTTTGCTCAAAAAAAAAAAAAAATGGTCATACCATAGAAATTTTTGTTTCACAACAAAAGTTAATGACCAATTCAACATATCTTCAGACTAAACATAATTCAATGCATTATCAAACTGTAGCACCATATCCAAAACATTGTAGTAAAAGTTTTCCATCAACAAACGAGAAAAAAAAAAAGTAGTGTCAAACAGAAGGTTGAGGAGGCAGAATGCTTTTGTTATACGACTCGTTCAATATAACTTGTACTGCAATCGAAAGGGCTGCAACTTCAAACATCCAATGCCATGCTCCCTTAACCTGCAGTTGTAACATAATTTTGTACGAATAAATGAGTTATAAACCAAGGATTTTAATGGTAAAAGTTGAAAAAGAAGAAGAAGCTACTATTAGAAGAAAAATGTTAATTTGTCTCAAACATAAATTAACAAATTTTTATATGTCATACATACATTTGTGAAACCAAGATCAATGAGGTAAGATAAGAATTTACCATCAGTCATAACGACATTGTTGGTGGCACCGAGGGCACCTCTTATCCTAGCAGGAGACGTCTTTGAAATATAATGGTGTGCTGCCACTAAACCCATCCCAACCCCTAAACTGAGTAAAATTCTTCCAAAGATGATCATCCAAAGTGCAGGGGAGATGGCCATGACGATGGCTCCACTGAGGAAGAGGATGTCAGCCATGAGCATGGACTGCTTTGTTCCTACCGTGTCATTCCGGAATTCACCAATGCTTGCCCCTAGGGATGCCCAAGACAACGTCATTGCTACTATCATTTCCTGATGATCAAATCAATAAAACAACAAGATTAACCATAGTCGACGATACTAATACGAAGATATAGATTAAAAGTAAATGTTACGAGAAGGTGTACCTGAAACCATCTTTCCTTTTTAACCTCTTCAACCCCATATTTAATATAAAGAAGAGCGCCCGATATAACACCTACACCCCACAATCAATTCGGATGAGTATAACTAATCAAATGAATCGTACTAACTCTTATGGGATCAAAACTATAAGCTAATTACATTGCACATAAAAGATCAAAAATATAGGGGAACATAACTTTTAATTAATTTCTCAAAAATGAAAAATAATTAGAATAATTTACCAGTGTTATAGCCAAAAAGAAACCCTCCAATACCGGCAAGGAAGGCCACCGCAATACATACGAAGTCTTAAACACGGTGCCGAAGCATCTAGCCTTCACTTGTGCCATTATTTTCAATGGTTCTCCAATTAACCGAAACTTCTTTTAATTGCACTTAGTTTTCGATGAGATAACTTGTGTGCTTATATATATATATATAGAGAGAGAGAGAGAGAGAGTTCGTATATTTTATTATTTTAGAATTTAAAAACTATTCAGGTATTTACCCTATCTGATAAACAACTAACTACGTTGAGGATATTCATCCACTATGTTATAGATATGCATTAACTATTTAATATCGTTCTTTATCTTTATTTAAAAATTTAATTTAAAATATCTTTGCGCAACAAATTAACAATGCTACGTTTGTTCTTTGATTTATTATTTCTAATATATATATTTGATATTTGACATGTAAATTTAACACATAATTCAATATATCAATATCTCATTATATAGGGAATAGAAAACTCTTCAAGGTTAATGATATCCAAAGTAATCCACAAGAAATTAAATTATTTTATCTAGATATTATTATCTTTTGGCCGTTAGGGACTGCTTTTGGGAATTGGGCATGTTTATTTTATTTTTGCAGATTTTCTTATTATTTTTCCTATTTTTTTGTATTCTATTTGGGTCTCTTTTTTTAAACGCCAACTTTTATTTTGCTAGTTATAAAAAATAAATAAATAAAAAGCTCAGCAAATATTATATACAGAAAAAAAATAGCTTAGCAAATAGTAACAAGAGAAATTTATAAATACGTAAATATGTATCAAACATATATAATATATATAATAAGTATTTATGAAAAAACAAATACTTCAATATTGTTTTATGATTTAATAGCTTATTATCATATTATTAAATAGATAGATTAAATATTTTAAATTTAAGATATTCACTATAACAGATCACTCCTTGAAGTCGACATTCCCATGCTGTATAACGACGCTGACATTGGTCCACCGAATCACATCGTTTCCTTTTCCTTTCCCCTCTTTTTTTTTTTTTTTTTTTTTTTTTTTTTGTAAATTTTACTTGGGTGTCCCTATTCGAATCTTATGATTGTGCGATTTCATAATTGTTGATCGAACAGAATTATAAGTAGAATCTTAATTTTTTAGAATATTATATAAAATTAACAGATAGAATCATAATACAATTTTACAATTCTACTGATCCAACCTCGATTTTACCAAAGTATACAAGTAAAAAGTTAAAATATAAAAAAATCAAGCACATATATATAAACAAACTTACTTTATTACTTTGAAATAAAAGAAAGTTAATTAAACGTTATGTATTTTCAAAAATTTAAACTATGTTTAGTTTTATGTTTTAACGTTAATATAAAGTTTTATTAGTAGCATTTATCATCAAGCTCTCAAGATTATTGTAACATAAACTGATACATCTATGTTTCACGATAATAATTTGACATATTTGATTATATTTTTTTGAATTATATAATTGATATTGTTAGGTTTTATGTCTCAAAATTACTTGGTGCATTAAGAAGAAGGGCCGTGAAGAGCCCGATCGATCTGGTAGAGCTCAATCGATTAGGAATGTTACGTAAAACAGGGACGCTTACAGAGAGGCAGCCGATCGATCGGTGAGGAACCGATCGGTGAGGAACCGATCGATCGGGACCCCCCGATCAATCGGGAATCAGGGTTATCGCGCATCTATAAATACGGACGTAGGGTACGTCAGAATTTATCCAAAGTCATACGAAAGGCTTTCCCTTTGCGGCGCCGCAACCAAGAATATTGAGTGTGTGAGAGAATCATTGTAATTCGTTTTCTTCTTTTGCTCAATAATAAAAGCTCCGATCTTCGCCCGTGGTTTTCTCCCCTTTCGATTGTAAAGGGGTTTCCACGTAAATCGTTGTGTCTATTGTTTTGTTTCTCTTTTAGTCCGATTGTTTCTCGTTATTGTCGTGGTATTTGATTCGATTGAGATCCGAGTATATTGTTTATTTCCGCACAAATTGGTATCAGAGCTTGGTTCTTCGAATTGATACAATGGCATTAGGTATCAAAACTGAGGTTGAGAAATTTAATGGTCAGGGAAGCTTTAGCTTATGGCCAGTTCGTGTGAAAGGACTCCTGACTCAGAACGACTTGAAGAAAGCACTGGAGGGGAAAGAGAAGAAATCAGAAACGTTGACTGAGGCACAATGGGAAGAGTTGGATGAGAAGGCTCTCACGGCTATACAGATGTGTTTGGCTGACGATGTTTTGTCAGTGGTATTGAAGATTAAAACCGCACAGGAGTTATGGGAGAAATTTGTTAGACATGTTTTGCCACAAGTCAGTCTCCAACAAACTCGTAGTGAAACGGCCGTTGTATACTTTTTGTATGTCAAAAGGTACATATCTTAAAAACCATCTTAGCGAATTTACCTCAATTATTCATGAATTAAAGGCTTTGGATGATGTCCTAAGGGAGGATCAAGCTATGATATTACTGTGTTCGCTCTCTAATGCGAATAAGGGCTTCGTAGAAAGCATGATATACTGGGGTAGGCCAACTATTACTGTTGATGAGGTAAAAAGAAACCTAGTGAGTAAAAAACGGGTAGATAAGGAATTATCTGACTCGGTGAATGACTCGGGTAGTGGCTTACATGTGAGAGGTCGATCAGAACATAGGGGAACCAATGGTGGGAATAAGTCGAGGTCCAAATCTAGACATAAGAACATGTCGTGTCGCTATTGTCACAAAAAGGGGCACATAAAGAAAGACTGTTACAGATATAAGAATAAATCAAAAGAGGGTAACAGGGGTGACCAGGGTAAAGACAAGTCCGCTGAGGCTAGTGTTGTAGAGGAGGATAGTGAAGGAGAATTTCTATTAGTTGCTGATTCTCAGTCCAAGTCCATAGATAAGTGGGTCATGGATTCGGGTTATTCGTTTCATGTTACTCCAAACAGAGACTGGTTCTCCACGTATAAGTCTATACAAGGTGGGGTTGTCTTGATGGGTAATGATGCTGCTTGTAAGGTAGTGGGTGTTGGAATAGTCCGTGTGAGAATGTATGATGGAACTATTAGAACCTTAAGTGATGTTCGTCACGTCCCGGATTTGAAAAAGAACTTGATTTCTCTAGGTACCCTTGAGTCTAATGGGTACAAGTACACTACTGAAGGTGGAGTCATGCGGGTCAGTAAGGGTGCGTTAATTGTGATGAAAGGAAATAGGGTTAGTACTTTGTATGAGCTTGCAAGTACAACCGTGACAGGTGCAGCTGCTGTTTCCACATCTGCTATGACAGATGCAGAGATCACAAGACTATGGCACATGAGAATGGGTCATATTGGTGACAAAGCATTGTCTAAGCTGAGTAAGAGGGGACTTCTTTGTGGTCAGTCAATAGGACTGATGGAATTCTGTGAGCACTGTATTTATTGGAAGCAAAAGAGAGTCAGCTTCAAGGCAGCCGTGCATCAGACCAAAGGAACATTAGACTACATACATTCTGATCTGTGCGGACCTTCTTGAGTGGCTTTTAAAGGTGGGTCCAGGTATCTTCTAACATTCACTGATGACTACTCACGTAAAGTTTGGGTCTATTTTCTTAAGCAAAAAAATGAAGTGTATGATATCTTCAAGAAGTGGAAAGTTCTGCTTAAAAAATAGATAGGGAAGCCGATCAAGAGGTTGAGGACTAATAATGGTCTTGAGTTTGTCGAAGGGGACTTCACTAAATTCTGTGAAGATCAGGGCATAATCAGACACAGGACATGACAGATCGACCTCAGCAGAATGGAGTGGCTGAAAGGTTAAACAAGACGTTACTTGAGAAGGCTCGTTGTATGCTTTCAAATGCAGGTTTAAAGAGAGAATGGTGGGGAAAAGCAGTTAGCATGGCTTGCTACCTTGTGAACAAGACACCGCATTCTTCATTACAGATGAAGACTTCTGAAGAGGTATGGTCTTGTTCAACTTCTGATTATTCTCAGATCAAAGTTTTTGGTTATCCTGCATATGCATATGTTAATGATGGAAAGCTGGAGCCTAGGGCCAAGAAATGCATCTTTCTTGGTTATACGTCAGGTGTGAAGGGATATAGATTGTGGGATCCATGTGTTCAGAAGTTTCTGACTAGTAGAGATGTTACTTTCGATGAGTCTGCTCTACTTAATCCGCCACACACACCCTCCATTGACAAAGATACAGTTCAGGTTGAGACACCTGATGATACAAGGATACAGTCAGATCAGCAGATTGTTCAGCTTGAGAGTATTCCAACACCTCAGGTACGGGTTTTTGATATTGTTACTGATAATGCAAAAACAGGTCAGCAGGTGGAGAATATTACTATAGCTGGTGGTAGACCGAGGCGACAGATCAGGCCTCCTGAGAGATATGAGCATGAGGAGATGACTGCCTATGCCCTCTCTACTGCTGAAACGTTAGATGATAGTGAGTCGACTTCGTATACAGAGGCTGTATCGAGATCAGATGCTGAGAAGTGGCTCGTTCCTATGAATGGAGAGATGCTGTCTCTTCATAAGAATCAGACTTGGGAACTGGTGAAGCCTCCTACAGGGAAAATACTGGTTGGATGCAAATGGGTCTTCAAGATAAAAGAGGGCATTCCTGGAGTAGAAGATGCGAGATACAAGGCACATTTGGTAGCTAAAGGCTACAGTCAGGTACAAGGTGTTGATTTTCATGATATTTTCTCACCTATAGTTAGACACACTTCGATTCGTGCATTATTGTCTTTGGTTGCCATGCATGATTTTGAACTTGAACAATTGGATGTCAAAACCGCATTCTTGCATGGTGAACTAGAAGAGAGTATCTTTATGCATCAGTCCGAGGGTTTTGTTGTTGAAGGAAAAGAAGGCCATGTGTGTTTGCTTAGAAGGTCTTTATATGGTTTAAAGCAATCTCCTAGACAGTGGTATAGGAGATTTGATCAGTTCATGACAAGTCATGATTACATCAGGAGTAAGTAAGACAGTTGTGTGTACTTCAAAAAGACATATTCAGGTTTTGTTTACTTGCTTTTGTACGTTGATGATATGTTAATTGCAGCACGAGATATGAAAGATGTCGATGACTTGAAATCAATGCTGAAGAGTGAATTTGAGATTGAGGATCTTGGAGCAGCTAAGAAGATATTATGCATGGAAATTCATAGAGACCGAGAAGCTGGAAAATTATACTTGTCTCAGGAGAAGTATATTGAGAAGGTTCTAGACAGGTTTCATATGAAGGATGCTAACCCGGTTAGCACGCCCTTGGCAGCTCATTTCAGACTCTCAGCGTTAGATTCGCCTCAGACTGAGGAGGACATCAGGTACATGTCTCAGATTCCTTATTCTAGTGCAGTGCGCAGTATTATGTATGCGATGGTTTGCACGCGTCCAGATATTGCTTTTGTTGTGAGCAGAGTTAGTAGGTACATGGCGAATCTGGGCAGAGAACATTGGCATGCAGTAAAGTGGATTCTCAAGTATCTTCTTAGAACCTCTGATTTGTGTTTGGAATATGGGAAATGTAAGTGCTGTTTAGTTGGGTATGTAGATTCTGACTATGGTGGAGACCTTGATAGGAGGAAGTCCACTTCAGGGTATGTGTTTTGTTTAGGTGACACAGCTATCAGTTGGAGAGTGTGTTTGCAGCCTGTTACAGCATAGTCTACTACCGAGGCCGAGTACATGGCAGTAACAGAAGCGTTCAAAGAAGCCGTCTGGTTGAGAGGATTGATCAGTGAAATCAGTGTTGAGCAGGGGACAGTTAAAGTTTACTGTGATAGCCAATCCGCTATCCACCTAGCAAAAGATCACATGACTCATCATGACCGAACGAAACATATTGATGTGAAGCATCACTTTATCAGAGATCTAATTGATGAGCGAAAGGTGGAGTTGAGGAAGACTGGGACTGAAGATAACCTAGCTGACATGTTCACAAAAGTTCTACCAGGTAGCAAGTTCGAGCATTGCTCGAATTTAGTGGGTCTTTCAGTTTGATATATGTTAGCCCCGGTTGAGGGGGCATTTTGTGGAAAAGGTGGAGTTGTGTTTATTGTTGATGTTGATTTTGAGCTAAGATGGAGATTTGTTAGGTTTTATGTCTCAAAATTACTTTGCGCATTAAGAAGAAGGGCCGTGAAGAGCCCGATCGATCGGGTGGAGCTTGATCGATTGGGAATGTTACGTAAAACAGGGATGCTTGCAGAGAGGCGGCCGATCGATCGGTGAGGAACCGATCGATCGGGAATCAGGGTTATCGCGCATCTATAAATACGGACGTAGGGTACGTCAGAATTTATCCAAAGTCATACCAGAGGCTTTCCCTTTGCGGCGCCGCAACCAAGAATATTGAGTGTGTGAGAGAATTATTGTAATTCGTCTTCTTCTTTTGTTCAATAATAAAAGCTCCGATCTTCGCCCGTGGTTTTCTCCCCTTTCGATTGTAAAGGGGTTTCCACGTAAATCGCTGTGTCTATTATTTCGTTTCTCTTTTAGTCCGATTGTTTCTCGTTATTGTCGTGGTATTTGATTCAATTGAGATCCGAGTATATTGTTTATTTCCGCACAGATATTAATACAAAAAACAATTATAATTTACATTTAACAGAATCTTACGATTCTTAATTCGATTCTATGATTCCAATTCCAAAAGCCCCTACCGATTAAAAGTAGAATCCTGACTTTAACAATCTTGGGTGAAAATCATCTTCTTTATTTTTATTTTTTTTTTTTTGTTAATAGTAACTTAAATAATAGATTTATTTAAACCAAAATTTTTTGTACTTTGCCATTGTGTCGATTTAGGCATTAAACTTTTGATTGTGTCATTTTCATATATAATTGATATTGTGTCAATTTGATATTTAGAGTAAAATATATGTTAAGTTTTAATGAAAATTTTTAATGGTTCGACTATGAATAGGGTTAAATTGAGTCAGTCGGTGGAATTTTAGTGGGTAATCGGCATCTAACATGATTGTACTGATAAAAATTAAGTGAATAACTTAACTTGAATTTAATAATAGACACAATATGAATTATAGAGAATTGACAAAATTAAAAATATAAAAATTACATTAACATAATGAGAAAAATATATGAATGTTTTGTGTAAATAATTCAAAAAAATAAGTAGAGAAAAATAACTCTAAGCCCATACTTGTTTCTTGGCGGGCATAAAGGCATTATAAAAAAATCTCATATCTAGTGAAATATTCGATGGTAAAATATTTTTATTAACAGGTCTAGGTTTCATTCTTAAATTAATTGACAATGTGTGGAGTAACTCTTTAATGTATAAAATGGCATTCTATTGACTAACTCACCAATAAGGGATTAGATTTGTCTGTATCAAAAATCTATTTTTAAGTTTAAACACAATAAAATCTTAAAGGAAAAGTTATTATTAGTTAAAAAGTTTCTTGGGAGAAATATTTCTGGATGGAAAAATAACTTAACAAGCCTAAGGGTGCATTTGTTTCATTTTATTTCAGTTTTTTATTTTTTATTTTTTTAACTTATCTATTTTGACAAGGTGTATTATTTAAAATATGTATCTTTTTACAATTAGTTTTTCGATTATGTGGCATAAAAAGATTTTTTTTAACATAATAAAGTATTTTGATATAATTTTAAAAAAGAACTTATTTATTAAAATACAAAAAGAACTTAATAAATATAGACATACTAATAATAATAGATAAGAGTAAATTATGTGTCATGACCCGAGGTGGGCTAGGGTTATGATTTAGAATGAAAGAGAGTTTGAGAAAGAAAGAATTGAGAAAGAGAAGAGAATTAGAGGGAGAGTAGAGAGAATAAAAGGAAGTAAGGAGATTTGAAATTGTATATTGTCACTGAATGCCCATTACAAATGATGATTAAGCTATTTAAACTAGGCTAATGACACAACTAACAATCAAAATATCTAATGCTATAACCAACCTTCCCTAACTAACTAACATACAAGAATATAGCTAATACACTAACTAACATACAAGAATATAGCTACTACACTAATTGACTAATACTAAAGAACTATTACTACTAATTAAATATACTAATTGGCTAACTAATGAATTAACATACTTACCTACCATATTACAATCATGACATTATGATAATGGTTGATTAGGTGTAAAGCCACGCCAAAATTGATAGTTAGGTCACAGTAGTCTCTCCCAACTACAGGAGACATTGTACATATTCGTACCCATTAAAAACTAATTAGTGTATTAGAACTTCATTCAATTGAAGCTAGAAACATGAAAATCAGAAGCAAATTAGGAAGGAGAAAGAGCAAGAAAGTTTCTGGAAAACAAAGAGTGCTATTCATATTCATTCTTTGATATAAATCTTAACAAACTAATAAAATACTAATTAGCCTAACAAACTATGGTTATAACAAGATAATAATAAATTACAGAGAATACCAATCAGCCTAAAAAACTATTGTTAATAATATAAATTTACAGATATACTAATTGGCCTAACAAACTATTGTTAACAAGAGGTCATGAGCTTGAATCCCAATAAATCTCATTTTCAATATTAATGTAAGTTAAACACAAGGTCTAAAGTAGGCCAATATTCACACTTCAAACGTAATGGACATTTGCATGTGGGGACATGTTAGAATATAAAACCAATCTTAAATATTCACTTATCAGTTTAAGCTTTTGAGATAGTTGGTTCCATACGGTATCATAGCTGATGGATGAATGCCCAAAATTAATTTTATATTTTAACAATTCCCCGCCAATTAATTATCAAAAAAAAAAATGAAATTAACAAATTTAATTAGTTATAGAGTGTTGTGATTTGAGGGTTCAGAAAACAGAGTTTAATCTGGTTAAAGTTCTCAAAACACTTCCGTTAATGTTGATCGTAGAGAAAACCGAACCTATTATCAACCTAAGTTCAAAAACAGTTGTTTTAACTTTACTGATTTTAGTTTATCTTTATTAAATCCAGTTTTATCTTCAACACTAACTTAGTTTATAAAAAGATCGGTGAAAAGGGTGATTTTTAAACTGTGGCTCTAAGATTTGAGTTGAGATTACAAATAACGATAGAAGACATAAACAAAAATAAAGAGTACACACGATTTTTAACATGGTTCGGTCATAAATGACCTACTCCACGGTCCCCCTACCACTAGAGAGATCTATATTATTAATTATTACAAACCATATTACAAATCACGTAATATTACAAGGCGCTTTCCAGAATAACCTAAGCTATTAAGTTACAACCCTTTCTCAAACCAACTTTACAAATCAAAATAGTAAAGTAAGAGAAAGGAGTAAGAAGTTATACCGACTCCAAGCTAGTGGCCGTGAGTCTCACGATCTCAGGTCCCACCTTTGGACCAGCCTTCGTGGTTTCCAGCTCCTAGCGAGTCCTCTTCTTACCGACACGGGTTTGGCACTGAAATCGCCTAAGTAAACCCTAAAAAACACCTTAAAGGGTGGAGGAGGAGGACCGGTTTTGGGAGAGAGAAAGGAGGAGAGTGAACCGGTTGGAGGACCCCCAAAAATCAAACCCAAAAATAAAATCTTGCTTTTTCTCTCTCCTGAATGCCCCTTTATATAGAAAAAGGGCAATCCATGTGCCTCTAATGTGAGCCGTTGATCAAGCTAGATCCAACAGTCCAAAATCACCAAGAGAAAGCATAAAGAAGGGGGACCGGATGGGAACACGTGTCCCACCCCACAGCCATCAGGTCTGCCGCCCAGATCAATGGTTGAGAATAAGCCTCCAAAAGCAGCGAATCAGGGCACGACAAGTGTCCAAGCTTGGGCGGGAAAAATGCAACGGGTAGGAGGCTTGCTTGAGAAGCTAAACCGAGTGGGGTACAGCTGTACCCCATCAATTTTATATATATATTTTTTTAAATAATAACAGTATTAAGTTTAAATTTTAACATATAAAATTTAATTTACTTTTCCCTTAATTTAAAAAACCAGTTTAAATTATTTTTAACAAAACACAAGTTGTAATGTTAATAACTTAGATCTCATGCCTTGTTTCGGGACATAGTTTAGAATTTATAGGAACCAAATTCTAACAATTCTCCACCTAGTTCCTATATGATCTAATTACTGGGTTCACTCTAGTAATAGGGGGGGCAAAACAATTTTGGTTTTGGTCCATCAGTCGCCTCCTGGATCCCAGGAGTCCTGAACTAAGTTAATACACTTTATTAACTTGTCCAAGGGTACGGCCTTGTTTCCCATATCTGCCAAATTATCGTTTGTACAACTTTTCTGGAGGTCCACCTTTATTGACTCTATCTGTTCAGTAACAAAATGTCGCCTGATAGCAAAATGCTTACTCCTATCATGAAATACAGGGCTCTTACTTAACGCTAGGGCCGATTGGCTATTCGTATATATCGTTGGTACCCCTAGGCCTAAGTTTAATTCATCTAGAAGTCCACTTAGCCATATCGCCTCTTTAATGGCATCCGTTAGTGCCAAGAGCTCGGCTTCAGCCATTGACAATGCCGTCAATGACTGGAGCTTAGATTTCCAACTAACAGCTCCGCTATTTAAAGAGAAGATGTAGGAGCTCGTGGACTTATGTTTGTCAAGGTCTCCACTGAAATCACTCTCAGTGTATCCTAAAAAGTCTTAGGTCTGTATTTGTTTGTCCAAACGTAAGTCCTAGCTTCGTGGTACCCTTGATATATCTCAAGAGCTACTTAACCCCATTCCAGTACTCTTTCCCTGGATTCATCATGAATCTAGAGAGCACACTAACGGGATAAGCTAAATCAGGCCTAGTGCATGTCATGGCGTACATAATTGAACCTATTGCATTAGCATAAGGAACATTAATCATTTCATCCACTTTCTGTTCATTTCCTGAACATTGTGTTACTGAAAATTTGTGATATGCGGCAATGGGAACTCTAACAATTTTAGCATTTTTTATGTTAAACCTATGAATGACCTTTTCTAAGTATGAGGTTTGGCATAAGTTTATCGTATGTTTAGTATGATCCCTACTTATTTCCATCCCTAAGATTTTCTTAACTGGACCTAGGTCTTTCATTTCAAAGTTCCAGTTTAACATGTATTTCAATTTCTCAATCTCAATAAGATGACGGCCAGCTATCAACATGTCATCCACATAAATCAATAAATATACAGCAGAATAATAATTTAAATCTTTCGCATAGAAACACACATCATGTATTAACCTAGAGAACCCAACTTCAGTCATAAAGTGGTGGAACCGCTTGTACCATTGCCTCGGGGACTGTTTTAGTCTATACAAGGACTTCCTAAGTCTACATACAAGGCCAGCATTCTTGGGCTTCACAAAACCCTCGGGCTAAGCCATGTAGATCTCCTCATCGAGCTCCCCATGTAAGAAAGCGGTTGTCACGTCTAACTGTTCCAATTCTAGGTCAAACTTGGCTGTCAAAGCCATCAGCACCCTAATGGTGGTGTGTTTTACTACTTGCGAAAATATTTCGTTATAATCCACTCCTTCTCGCTGCGTAAAACCTTTAGCTACAAGCCTGGCCTTAAACCTAGGTTTTCCAGAAGGTAAACAAGGTTCCTCAATCTTGAACATCCACTTAGATCCCACTAACTTCTTGCCCGCTGGTTTGGGCACTAGTGACCAAGTCCTATTCTTTACCAAGGAGTCCATTTCTGCCTTCATAGCATCCAGCCATTCTGCTAAATACTGGCTGTTAATAGCCTCCTTAAAGCTTAAAGGTTCTGACTCAATATATTCTAATGCTGTATTTAGGGCGTAGGCTATGCAATCCGCAAATCCTAACCTCTTTGGGGGTCTCATGTCCCTCCTTGCCCTATCTCTTGACAGTAAATAGTCACCTAGCTCGTTTTCAGATATGGTCTCGGTTTCCATCACGGTTTCTGGTTCGGTGCCTCTTTCAGCACCACCTATATCCTGAGATTGATCTATCTGGGTTTCTAACATTTGTTCGGGTTCTACGTCGTCTGGTTCTGGTTCAGGCTCAGGTTCTATTCTTGTTTCACTTTGGTAATTTGGTTCAGGTGGGTTCATCTCAAATTCGTAGTGTTCTGGCTCAAATATACGCTTTTTAGGAGTTAAGTTCTTATTTAAGTAGGGCATTTCATGTTCATTAAACTTCACATCTCTACTTATGATAATTTTCGTTTTGTTTCCATCCTTAACTCCTCTTATGTATCCCTTTACCCCTTCAGGGTAACCGAGGAACACGCCTTTGACGGCTCTTGGTTCCAGCTTGCCCTCCGACTGGTGGGCATAGGCTACACAGCCAAAGACTCTCAATAATGAGTAGTCTGCCAGTTTTCCCGTCCACATTTCTTCTGTTGTTTTTAGGCCAATACCAGATGAGGGCGTCCTATTCACTAAATAGCTGGATGTTTTAATAGCCTCCCCCCAAAATTGTTTACCCAGGCCTGATGCGAACAGCATACACCGAACTCTATCCAATAGGGCTCGGTTCATACGCTCCGCAACACCATTCTGTTGGGGTGTTCCTCTAACAGTATTATGATGTATGATTCCGTTTTTCGCACATAACTCATCAAATTCACTATTTATGTATTCAAGCCCATTGTCAGTTCTTAGGTATTTCACTTTTCGTCCGGTTATATTTTCTATCTGAGTTTTCCACCTATTAAATGTGGGAAAGCAATCATCCTTATTTTTCAGCAAAAAAGTCCAAACTTTGTGTGAGAAATCATCAACAATGGAAAGAAAATATAACGCTCCACCTAAAGTCGACACCCTAGTAGGCCCCCATAAATCCGAATGAATGTAATCTAATGGCCCATGAGTTATGTGTTTACCTACATTGAACATCAGCCTGTGATCTTTACCAAAGATACAAGATTAACAAAAACTTAGTTTTGAGATATTATCTCCACCTAACAGGCCTCGTTTGGCCAACTCTTTCAAACCTCTCTCCGACACATGACCTAACCTCTAATGCCATAGTTCTGTTGGGTAGATATTAACTATTGCATTAGACTCTCCCGACATTATCCTACCCTTTAGTATGTATAACCCATTTTTCAGCTCACCTTTTAGAACTACCAAGGATCCTTTCATGATCCTCAGTTCTGAGTTCATGGCCCTAAATGACATTCCCTTTAGGTCCAATTGACCTAGGGAAATCAGCTTCCTACGTAGGTCGGGAACATGTCTTACATCCTTAAGTATGTATGCAGTCCCACTAGTTAATTTTATCTTGACAGACTCAACTCCAACTATTTTGCATCCCCGGTTATCTCCTAATAGCACCCTTCCCCCATTAACAGGTTTGTAATTAATGAAATTTGATCTAGTGGTAGTCATATGAAAACTACACCCTGAGTCTAACACCCATTCATGTTCTAATGTATGAGACAAAACATTAACATGATCAGAAGTACTATAGTCAGACATAGCATGTTCAGGCAGTTCACAATTGGTATTTGAATCACACAAATCAACCGAAACAGTAAGAACTCAGCATTTCCAGATTCAAATGAAACCATATTATCTACTATTCCTGGTGTTTTGTTCCTATCAGGGCAATTTTTTTTCATATGTCCTAATATATTGCACCCATAACATTTCATTTTTGTCATGTCTTTTCTATCTATAGACTTAGAACGATACTTACTCTTGGATCTTTTCTTGTTATTATTGGATTGTCTATCATTTGTTCTTCCCTTCATTACTAATCCCTCACCACTGAGTCCATATTTTTCCTCCCTTTTTAATTCTAGAATTTTACTCCTAAGTGCTTGCATCACTTCATCTAAAGTGATTTTTGTTCTACCATATCTTAGTGTGTCTTTAAAGGCCCTGAGATACTTAGGTAAAGCACACAGTAAGACTATAGCTTGAAGCTCATCCTTAATTCCAGCATCTATGTTTTTTTAGGTCTTGTAAAATTCTGTTGAATTCATCTAATGAATCCTCTAGAGGTTTATGTTTTGACATTCTGTAAGTGAAGAAAATTTTCATATAAAGTATCCTATTACTTAAGGATTCAGCTTTATATATTTCTTCTAACTTAACCCATATCTTAGATACAGTGGTTTCAGCAGCAACTAAGGGAAGAATATTTTTATCCAAACACATAATAAGAGTACCATACGCTCGCTGTTCTATGTCTACCTTACCCTTCTCATTCAGATGAGAAGGCTGTTTGTCTGGCTCCAGTAGCACGTATCCAACACCCTGAGATATCAGGAGAGCCTTGGTATGCATCTTCCAAAGAGTATAATCGTTCTTTCAGTCAAATTTCTCAATCTCAAACTTAGCAGCCATTTTCCTTTAAACGGTTTTCAAAAAACAGTAACAAAAAAACGGTTTTCGGTTTTTGACAAGAAAAAACACGGGTCTATTTTAAAACACGTTTTTCTTGCTTAGTTAAAGAACCACGTCCGTGTTTTTCACAAGCCTTAAGGCTCTGATACCACTTGTTGTGATTTGAGGGTTCAGAAAAAAGATTTTAATCTGGTTAAAGTTCTCAAAACACTTCCGTTAATGTTGATCTTAGAGAAAACCGAACCTATTATCAACCTAAGTTCAAAAAGGGTTGTTTTAACTTTACTGATATTAGGTTATCTTTATTAAATCCACTTTTATCTTCAACACTAACTTAGTTTATAAAAGGATCGGTGAAAATGGTGGTTTTTAACCTGTGGCTCTAAGATTTGAGTTGAGATTACAAACGACGATAGAAGACATAAACAAAAAAATAGAGTACACACGATTTTTAATGTGGTTCGGTCCTAAATGACCTACTCCACGGTCCCCCTACCACTAGAGAGATCTATATTATTAATTATTACAAACCATATTACAAATCACGTAATATTACAAGGCGCTTTCCAGAATAACCTAAGCTATTAAGTTACAACCCTTTCTCAAACCAACTTTACAAATCAAAACAGTAAAGTAAGAGAAAGGAGTAAGAAGTTATACCGACTCCAAGCTAGTGGCCGCGAGTCTCACAATCTCAGGTCCCACCTTTGGACCAGCCTTCGTGGTTTCCAGCTCCTAGCGAGTCCTCTTCTTACCGACACGGGTTTGGCACTGAAATCGCCTAAGTAAACCCTAATAAACACCTTAAAGGGGGGAGGAGGAGGACCGGTTTTGGGAGAGAGAAAGGAGGAGAGTGAACCGGTTGGAGGACCCCCAAAAATCAAACCCAAAAATGAAATCTTGCTTTTTCTCTCTCCTGAATACCCCTTTGTATAGAAAAAGGGCAATCTATGTGCCTCTAATGTGAGCCGTTGATCAAGCCAGATCCAACGGTCCAAAATCACTAAGAGAAAGCACAAAGAAGGGGGACCGGATGGGGACACGTGTCCCACCCCACAGCCATCAGATCTGCCGCCCAGATCAACGATTGAGAATAAGCCTCCAGAAGCAGCGAATCAAGGCACAACAAGTGTCCAAGCTTGGGCGGGAAAAATGCAATGGGTAGAAGTCTTGCTTGAGAAGCTAAACTGGGTGGGGTACAGCTGTACCCCACCAATTTTATATATATATTTTTTAAAATAATAATAGTAATAAGTTTAAATTTTAACATATAAAATTTAATTTATTTTTCCCTTAATTTAAAAAATCAGTTTAAATCATTTTTAACAAAACACAAGTTATAACGTTAATAACTTAGATCTCATACCTTATTTTGGGATATAGTTTAGACTATATAAGAACTAAATTCTAACATAGAGCCTTACACAACTATGGAACCATGAATCAAATTACATTTCTCTTCTTTTTGACCAGCGAGAATTTGGTCTCTTCATTTCAATTAGCAAACATTACTAAGAGACTTCCATGTCCACGTCCAAAAATATGACATCCAAATCCAAGTCCAAACGACTCCTAAGTTGAAACAAAGGCCTAAATGACTAACAAGTTTAATCAAGCCCAAATGACTCCTAAGTGGAAGAAGCTGAGCCACTGCTTTTCATGTGGTTAAAAACTATAATTAAAGAGCATTTAATTATCTTAAAAAAGAATTACATGACATATAAGAGTTACGGTTTTTAAAAAGTCAACAAGAGGATATGAGTATAAAGTATCAAAAGATTACCTTTTCTTTTTTTTTTTTTTTTTTTTTTAATATTTCTTAATCCTTTTGTCAAACATAATTGAAAGACTTATTTGGTTCATTTTCATTTCTGTTATTTTTGTTTCTAAATTTTCTCCTAAAAATCCAACGTTTATTTTCTTGGAAACTTAAAATGAAAAATCAAGTAAGCTCGTTCATGAAGAAATATTAATAAGATCTATTTGTTAATAGACTTCTTAGTGTTCCTTTTATCATTCCAAAAAGAAAAAAAAAAAAAACCTAGTAGTCTTTATCCAAATTTAGACAATAGAAAATTATAAAAAAAAAAAAAAAAGCAGCAAATATTTAGGCAAAACAAGTGGGACAGTTTGATTAGGCAAAATGAGGATGTGGATGAAACTTAACCGAGCCTTGTAATTGCTTTAGATTTTCTTTTGTTTCTCTTCACTGCTCTTCTTGGTTGTCTATTACCTGACTCCTTACCAAAAATAACATTTTTATTTCTCTTCCTTCCCTATAAAATGTTTGTTTTCTGTTTTTGTTTTTCCATGTTTGTTTTTTATTATTATTATTATTCTCACCCGAAAAGTATAACTTTTTGGATATAAGATATTCATCGAAACTCAAACTGAGAGGAATTTCAGACAAAAGAAAAGAGTGGGGCAATATTGTACTTAATTAATTTCCGAGTTCAATGCTTGATCCATAGAAGATATCGTAGCTTACAAGTGAGTAATTGTTTTTTCATTTTTGTGTTCTGTTTTCTTTATTTTTAATAATTAAGGACAGCGGGCCTCATAGACCCTTGATGAAGAGCGGAGAGCTCTCTCCTACAATCATATCAAAACACCAAACAAAAAAAGTGAAACGCAAATGTACTAGAACTACTCGAGTGCAAGGAAATCACCATCAATGGTGGCTCTTTTTCTTTCATTACTATCAATGGTTGCTTAATGGATCGATTAATGATAAAATGCAATGACATACTTTTTTTCATGTTGCCAACTCATTAAACGAGAAAAAAGCGTTAAACTATTCTTCTTGTTAGGGGAAAAAGTCCCTTAAAGTATATTTTTTCTCCTCTCTAGGGCAGAAATGGTAGAAGGAGGAGCAGTAAAAGCAGACAAGACAGAGTTTACAGAATGCTTTAGGACAATCGGAAGGACACCCTACATCATGAGGCTAGCCCTCTCCGCTGGCATTGGAGGCTTCCTCTTTGGCTATGACACCGGTATATCTTACATGTTTTCAATTTTATTATTTATATCCTATCAAAATTTAACACCCAAATTAATTTCCTCTATAATACATTCTCATTGGTTGATGGGTTTTTATCATCGGATACTAGGTGTGATCTCGGGAGCACTTCTTTACATTAAGGAAGACTTTAAAGAGGTTGAACAAAAGACATGGCTACAGGTATGTTGACATTCTTTGCCTCTCTACAAGTTTTCTTTCTTTAATTGCACACTTTTCTACTCAAAGTACGCATGTGAGTATGATTATAAAGTCATCATGCATCGGTCTTATGACAAAGAAGAGATCATATCACTTTATTAGACTATCCTACCTAATACCAATCAGTTTTAGGGTGGAACATAAGTAAGACTTGCATGTTCAGCGTGCACGCCTACTCCGTATATGAAATTCAACAGCATCATATAAAATGTGTAGGAAACCATTGTGGCAATGGCTGTTGCAGGAGCCATCATTGGTGCGGGGATTGGTGGTTGGCTTAATGACAAGCTTGGGAGAAGACTGACCATTTTAATCGCAGACATACTCTTCTTCATCGGAGCTCTTATCATGGCTCTTGCTCCAACACCTTGGGTTATTATTGTGGGTCGGGTATTCGTGGGTTTAGGGGTCGGGATGGCATCCATGACATCCCCTTTATACATATCAGAGACATCTCCAACTAGGATTAGAGGGGCTCTTGTCAGCACCAATGGCTTGCTCATTACAGGAGGACAGTTCTTATCCTACCTTATCAACCTTGGCTTCACTGAGGTACGAGTTTCCCTTGGACTTTGAAATGCCAACCTCCACTTTCCACTAGAAATTAGGTCTTCGTTGCATATGGTTTTCACCTCGTTTTGTTGTGTTTCAGGTGAAGGGGACGTGGCGTTGGATGCTTGGGGTGGCTGCATTACCAGCACTTGTACAGTTTATTCTAATGTTATCTCTTCCAGAGTCTCCTAGATGGCTTTTTCGAAAGGTACCGCCTTTAACTAGAAAAATATACTCTGTTTGACTCAAATAAATATATCATCTTTGATCTTTTCTTCGTGTTTCCAAAATATGGTTCGTAGGGTTCAAGGAATCAGCTTTAAACCTTTTGTCCCCCTTTGTGAAATGATCAGGAGAGACATTCAGAGGCAGAAGAAATATTAGCAAAGATTTATCCAGAAGAAGAAGTACAAGAAGAGATGATGGCACTGAAGCAATCAGTTGACAACGAAATGGCACTTGAAGGAGATATGGCAGAAGCAAGCATACTGACCAAAGTCAAGATGGCCTTTGGCAACAAGGTTGTCCGGAGGGGTTTATATGCAGGGATTACAGTCCAAGTAGCACAACAGTTTGTAGGAATCAACACGGTTATGTACTATAGTCCCACCATAGTTCAGCTGGCTGGCATTGCATCCAATAGCACTGCCCTTGCTCTCTCTCTCATCACTTCTGGTCTCAATGCCGTGGGATCCATTATTAGCATGATGTTTGTAGACAGACAAGGGAGGAGAAAGCTGATGATTATCTCTATGGTTGGGATCATCACTTGTCTTGTGGTCTTGGCCATCGTGTTCAACCAAGCTGCAGTTCATGCTCCTAAGATCGGCTACGATGAATCTCTCCACTTTGGAGCCAATGCCACTTGCCCAGCCTATGCATCCGCCTCAAAACCAGGGCTCTGGAGCTGCACCACTTGCTTGAAAAATGTTGGTTGTGCTTTTTGTGCCGATAAAGGAGATCACGAGGTAAGTCACATCTATTACTCCAAAGAAAGAACTCGGACAATATATAGACCTAGCCACATACACATAACCCCAAAGGATTAGTTAAAAAGTGGTACAACATTCAAACCTAGCACCTCAAGAAGTATTAAGCCTAGGACATGAATCTTATCAATTAGTATAAACCATTATTAATGGAGCCATCCACTTTGTAGGGGTCCTCAACTTGCCCTATTGCACATCGGAGAACTGCTAATGGCCGTAAGTACAATCCGAGAATTAGTCGAGAACCATTAACTAAAAAAGTTGTAATATACTAATACTTGGGTAATATCAGATTAATCCAGGAGCTTGTATCGCTAAAACGGGCATGACGAAAGCAACATGCCATGAGGAGAAAAGAGAGTATTTCACCGAGGGTTGCCCAAGCAAATTTGGGTTCTTGGCAATCGCGTTCCTTGCAGCGTACATCATCTCCTACTCTCCAGGAATGGGAACCGTGCCATGGATCATCAACTCAGAGATCTACCCCTTGAGATTTAGGGGTGTTGGGGGAGGGATAGCAGCCGTGGCTAACTGGACAGCAAATCTCATAGTGAGTGAGACGTTCTTGACATTGACAAAAGCCCTCGGATCCTCCAGCACTTTCCTATTATTTGCCGGCATATCAACTGTGAGCCTAATCTTCATATACTTGTTGGTGCCTGAGACCAAAGGTATGCCTATTGAGGAGATAGAGCAGATGCTAGATCAAGGTTTCACACCAAGCAGGCTTGGGAGCAGTAATACCAAGAACAACAAAGGTGTTCAAGCGTAGTTCTTACTTCACAAAGAAAATGCTTTGATTCACCCATTCTCTAGAATTTTAAAAAAAAAAATGTATGTCTTTTGCAATTTACTCATAAGTAAATGTATACCTGAACAATTTCGAGGTGCCCTCGATTGTGAGATGATATTAAACAAAAGAAAAAGTCACTCGGGCATGAGAATTCCATACTCCATCTTTAACGTCAGCTAGTATGCATCTGCTCATCAAGAAATATCACTCGACTAATCCACTTAACGTCAATTGATTTTATGAAGAAATATCAATTGAATTTATATGCGGCCCTCCCATATAACAATTTTTGTGTATACGGCCTAAGAAGGACGAATTGAACATAACTGAGCTAAGTAATTTACATGCAAAGTAGTAAATGTTGATCATTATCGCTCATCAAGAGAACATTTTCGATTCTAGGGTAAAACTATTGGAAAAATTATGTATTTATTGATTTAAAAAATATTTTATTTATTTATTTGTTTGAAAATGTTAAATTTCAACACTAATGTGCAATTGAAGGCATGAAATTATGAGCACTCATATTGGGTCAATAATATTGTTACCGTTGGCAAGGGAGCAATAAACTCAAAATTGTTTAACTTGCAATTCATTGCATTGACCGGATATTATGGATGGAAAGAGAAAAAAATTAAGTATTTATTTTTTATCTATATAAGCATATGAGCATGGTGGAAAATAATATACAACATATAATATTTTATTCATTCAATCCCATATATTCTTGAAAAAAATAGTGAGCTTGGTAGTTGTAGTTCGGGGATCTTTCATTGCTGCACTGATAGAGGTCTGGCGGGTTGTTGAATCTTGGGAAAGGAGCGCGTTTAAGCCTAAAAGCAATACTCGTGCAGGAGCGACATTTCCTTTCTAAGGATAGCTTTCTCACGTGCCTCAACCCAAAGATATGTTTTCCTAAACTCCGTTCTTTGTTTAATTTGCCTAAACATTCTTGTTGTTATTTATAAGTATTATTGGTCTTGAATTTGACAGTGTTTAATTGGTGTTGTATTATATTTTTTCTTCGTATAAGTATCTAACTTTTGATGTTAGTCTCAAATTTGAGATATGTTAATATGTATTGTTTGTTTAATATATATTTTGTATGATAAATAAAACAAATATTTCCAACAAAAACAGGGAACATAAATTTGGAACTGCTCTACTAGATGGATTCTTTGTTAGCAAAATTCGCTTATAATATATATTTTGGATGCATATCTATACTATTTCGTTTAATAAGCACGTTTACTTATCATTATCAAGATGCATGACCTAAGAGGGTAACAACACGCAAGCACCGGATCTCATTAGAACTCCAAAATTAAGCGTTCTTGGGCGAGAGAAGTACCAAGATGGTTATCTCCTGGGAAGTCCTCGTGTTGCACCCCTCAGGTTGGAAGATTCTCGGAAACAGCCTCCCTTCAGGGTGCTACATCCATCCCCCCCCCCCCCCCCCCCCCCGACCCTACTTAAGCGAGAGCCCTTGGGGCACTGAAAATATTACTGTTTACTTATCATTATCAATAATAGGATAAAATATTTGTTTTTAATGTTATATGCATAGTACTCTTATTATAACATGTATTCTCATGTAAAAAATAAATAATAATTAAAAATAATCAAAACCTAAAACTAAATTAGATATTGATATTATATATTTTGCTAAATTTATCATTTTAGCTCTTAAATTATTAATTGTACTATATCATATACTACTTGATATGTTTCTGTAACTATTATTCTGACTAATTTTATTTTTTACTTTTACAAGTCAACAAAATGTTGCCTTTGTGTATATAACCAATTAATACACCTACGTTTTAGATCCTATTTAATTCCCATAGGTATTTCACCATGAGGATGGATTATGGTCTTGAAGGACGATAATGTTATTGTCATAGCAAAAATAATGCTGAAACAATTTTATGAAAACTTATGACTATTATTCACTATAACACACATAATTAATTTAGCAATAAATAATTTTTTGCCACGCAAATAACCAATGAACCAAAGCCACTACTGGTGCAAAGTGCCAGTATGCCAACCGTTTAAGAGCTCTTTGGAAAATACATATTACTAATAATAGTAAGTAGATTACAGTCGGAATCATCCTTAATCTTGCAATCGCTCGAATTAATCAAGGGAGAATACACATTTTCACGATAAATAAAAGATATTACAACATACCTAGTGCTCCAAGGGCTCCCACCTAAGTAAGGTTTGGGGGGTGAATGTACGCAAGATTCCCCCTTCAGGTTGCTACCCTGAAGAGAAGATGTTTCCGAGTACCCCCAACCTAAGGAGTGAGGACTTCCCAAAATGTCACCCATCCTGGTACTACTATTGCCCAAGCACGCTTAACTTCGGAGTTCTAAAGGGATCCGATACTTGTGTATTGGTACCCTCTATGATAAATCATCTAAAAGAGAGAACGTCATAAATGGACTTGCTATGCAGCAATTCAATTGCCTAATACATATGAAATTATTACTATTAAATAATAAGAGTTCTATCTCTTATATTTATCTATCAGGTTGGAGGTCCTCGGAAACAGCCTCTCTTCAGGATACCCCTGAAGGGGGAAGGCTGTGTACATCTACCACCCAAACCCTGCTTTTGCTGAAGCCCTTTGCAGACACTGGGTTTGTTGTTGTAGTTCTATCTCCTATATTTACCTCTTGAAATAGTCATATGAATACTTAAATTATATACAAAGCACTTTCCTTGCTCAAAACACAACTTCGCCAGCTTAATCTTTCGTTCAATATCACCTTTTCACAATGAATTCCTAACTTTAAGGCACAACTTTACAAAAGTACCTAACTTTTTTAATTTTTTAAAATCACGCCTAAACATTTTTAATGTAACACTTAGTACTGATACCGTTAACTTTTCTTCAAATGAAATGCCACAGGGTGCAAATGCATCAAAACACCAAGTTTAACTTAATTTAATTAAATTATATTAAATAATATATTTTACAAATAATAAAATTACCCTTTACCACTGAATTTGTAGAAGTATTAAGGTTTGGCACACTACTACAGCTTTTTGCCACCAGAAATTTTAAAAGTATTTTTTATTTGTAAAATTATTTATAATTTATTGATAAAAAATAAGTTTTATTAAGAACAATTTGGTAAATTCATATTTATTTTAATAGAAAGTTAACAATATCAACATTAGGTGTAACATTAAAATTTTTTTTTAAAATTTAGATTTGACTTTGAAAATTTTGAAAAATTAGATAATTTTCTAAAATCACACTTAAAATGTAGACAGTTTTAAGTAATAAACACATCTTTTAAACTATGATTGAGACTATTTTTGTCTTAAAAAGCTTTTTATTTATCAAGGAAAAAAAAAATTTATACTCTCTAAAAGTTGAAATACAGTTTCATCTTAGAGTTATTCACTCAATTCGTTCATGTTCCGTCATTTTTATATTTAAAATAATTTTTTGTATTTTATTTTATAACCCAATTGATTCACAATCTAGTGAACAATACTAGATAAAAATTAGAATATGAGGAACGAATTTTGTTATAAAACATAATATGAAGAAATATTTTAAACAAAAAACGACAAGAAATCAATTTAAACAAAATATTAGGGACCAACAGAATAAATAACCCATTTCAATGAAAATGTTATTACACATTGGCCAAATACATAGAAAAACTGAACTATTAAGTTCGATGTAGGTGTTAGACTGCCCACACCCAAACACGATATCTTAAATTTAAAGTTCATTTTCTGCAAAATGACGCCCAAAAATAACTCCACATACAAAATTTTGGCTCCCACTAATCGGACCAAAGCCAACATGAATGCCACCTAAGAAAGCTTTGCCTTCTCCAAATATGTGGCTCCAAAGATACAAAGTTTAAAATTTTAAAAAAAAAAAAGAGAAAAAAAAAAAACCAAGCTGAAGAGAAAATACAAAGAGGGCTTTTACAGGCCTTATTTGGTTAACACAAGAATTAAATTCTTATAGGATGTATTTTTCAATAATTTAATTCATGTATCAAATTGAAGGAAATTAGGTATAAAATCAATATACCCAGTGCCCCAAAGGCTCCCGCCTAAGTAGGGTCGGGGGGTGTAAGTAGCTTTTCCCCTTCAGAGTATTACCCCAGAAGAAAGGCAGTTTCCGAGTGTCCCCAACCTGAGGGTAAGGACTTCCCAGAAGGTCACCCATTCTGGTATTGCTCTCGCCCAAGCACGCTTAACTTCGGAGTTCTAATGGTATCCGATGACAGCGTGTTGGTACCCTCTTTGGTTAATTGAAGGAAAGTAGGTATTTGTATTTAATTGTCAGAAAAAAAAAATAGAAATTTCCAAGAATTAGAACCTACATGGCCCTTCCTTGGCAAAACTAATTCCTATGTAACAAAGGAATTGAAAGTTCCCAGAAACTTCCAACTCCAAGTTTCGCCAATTTCTTACTAACCAAACAAAATGACAAATATCCACTTCCTCTCATTTTAGTTCAACAAACACCACCCAAATTTCTATATCAACTTCAATTTCACAAGACTACTTTTCGTGCTTGGGCAAGATATCTCCCATCTCCCTAGCACACTGTACAAACAACTATACACGTGCGTGCGTGCGCGCGGATGCCATGAATGAAACCCCAACCCCATTTTTATATACAGTATAAACACAACAATAATAACAACAAGCCCGGTGCCTCAAAGAGGCTCCTACCAAGGCAGGTCTAGGGAGAGTAAGATGTACGCAGTCTTACCCCTACAAGGTGTTACCCTGAAGAAAGGTTGTTTCCAAAGGGTCCTCAACTCTAAGCAGCCCCATTTTTATATACAGCATAAATGGAGAATGAAATTACTTGAACAAAAAAGGCAGCATTGCTTGTGACTGGATGTTCAAGGACCAGAAGAAGATGAAGCATCCTGCCTTGATTGTCTCAAATAACCCAGAAGTGTCTCAGCCTGTCATCACCAATAATACCATATACATCAGCTAATTATATGCTCTTTTGACATAAAATAACATTTATCCCCCTATACATGCAATAACGCAAATACAATATCAAAGCCCAGTTGATATATTAATGCTAGGTGATGAATAAAATGAATGAATTTTATAGAAATGGCAATTATGTTTCCCTTACTAGCCCAACCTTCAGGTAGTTCTGTTGTTCTTCTCAAGTTCAAATACCACCAGAAACGGCCAGAAGCAAAAGCTAGGCTGACCTAAACTTCACCATAAATGACAATGCAGGCGTACGTGTGGTTCTTATGACCCGCTCTAGGCCTTCAAGACTTTTACCAAGTCAGGTGAGAAAGAAGTATATAAAGCAACTCTCCTACTCGCATAATTTCCATATTGGACAAAGTAACTTGAACAAAATTGAAGGACGACATTTCTAACACGACTAAGTGAATTTTTGGGGGAAAAAAAACACATTTCCTAGCTCAATTCAGTGAAAATATGGCCACATCCTCCAATCAACGGGAGACAAATCTCCATCATGTAATGTTTAGAGTATAAAATCATTCACGGACTTTCACCCAATTCTTGCCATCACTGGAAAACAAATTGAGTCATGAGTTCAAATCTCAATAGCCCGCACTCTAAATATCAACATATTCCAAACACAAGATATGGGTGGACATGTGCGTTATCAACGCTTCAAGTCCGATGGACATTTGTATGAAGGGGCATATTAGAGTATAAAACTATTTATGGAGTTTCATCCATTAGCTTAAGCTTTTGAAATAGTTGGTTTCTTGATAGTAATAAACCTAAGGCTTCGTTTGGTTAGCAAGAAGTAAGCACAAGAAATTGGAATTCATAGACAGTTGGCATGTGCCCTCTTATTTGATTACCGGAAAATATAACTGATGAAAGCTAGGAACTGACCTTGTGCTTAGCACGGGCAGTACCGGACTGAGAAAGAGCAACAAGGGGAGGAATCCCACCTTCTCTAACCAACAATCCCCTGAACCTCACACTCTCACCGCACAATAACAGCAATGTCATCACTGCAAACTCCTTCCCTTTTGGAGAAGCTGCCTCCACGGCCTCCACCAGCGCCGGGATCCCACCCTCCTGCACGATCGCCACCCTCCCCACCCCAACCGCTGCCAAGCTGCTCATCACCACCAATGCCTTCTCCACCATCCCCACCACCTGCTCCGACACCATCTCCACCATCGGCTTCACTGCACCTGCGCTCACTGCCCTCTCCTTGTTCAGCTTCGCCGAGCAGAGCTTATAAAGTGTTGTCAGCGCATCCTTCTTCCCTCTACTTGTCCCATTAATCAGCAAAGAAACTAATGGAGTTATCGCCCCACATGCCCCAATTGAGAGCTTGTAGTCCTCCACCATTGCAAGGCTCATCAACGTCGCTGCAGCGTTCTGTTTTGACGCCTCAGCGCCCGTTTTCAACACGTAAACCAGCGATTTGATAGTCCCAGAATCTGCAATGAGTGTTTTATTATCCGGGTGAAGGGAGAGATTGAGGACAGCTGTAACCGCATGCTCCTGCGTCCTGAAGTCAAGGTCATGACTTGAGCTATACTTGATTCAACTTCACAAGAGTACATAAATGCTTAATTTAATATTCTTTTACTCCAAGGTAAGAAAGTTCATTTGCAATATATATTTGAACTTTTACTTTTTAACTTTTATTTATATGCATTGATAGGATTGAGGGAAAATCGATAGAATCACAGAACCGTGTTATGATCCTATCTGTTAGTTCAGTTAAATGTCAACGAATCGTAAGATTTTACTTAAAATTAGGATCAATTAACAGTCGTGGGATATTGCTTTTAGGGTTGGAGGCTCTTCGTACACAGCTTCCTTTTAGGATAGCACCTTGAAAGAGTAGGGCCGCATAGATCTTATCCCCAATAGGCTTCTTGTTGTTGTTGTTGTGACATTTGTGGATCATAAAATCATAAGATTATAAGATACGGATTGAGAGTTTAATAACCATACTTGGGATCCGTACACCGCAACAGAGGAATCAAAGCTGGAACAGCACCGGATTGTGCGATTAGTGCACGGTTATCGGAGCGATTCTTAGCGAGGAGGCGGAGCTTGGCGGCTGCAGCGCGTTTAACGGCGACAGAGGAGGAGTTGAGACCGTCGATGCAGATCTTCACTGTCGGCTGTGCTGGGGAAAATAATGTTAATGAGCGACCGGAGTACGACTTAAAACGAACAGAAAGTACTTCAAACTCGAAGTGGGCGGTCTCAAGTTCTAGCGAGAGAACAACAAAAGTGAACAGACGATACAGGAAGCAAAAAGAAGAGATCGAACCAATCGTGTACGGCTCACTAATCACTGCTTGGCAACGAGATAACAGGGTAAAGAGGATAAGAGTAACAAGTGCTGACTTTTACCATCGTTTGACAAATTCTCAAAAGGGGTAAAAGGGTACGCCCAATTTGGGATAAAGGGAGGGACGGAACCCCACTTGATTACTCCACTAATGCCAATTTGCATAATGATGATCCCACTTGGGCTTATATGTTGTTGGATTTGTGATACCACTCGTTAAAATCACTCACAGAATATCGAATCATAAATTGAAGTAACAAACAACAAATGGGAATTGGGAAAAACACCGAAATTTATATATTTCAGCCAAAGCTTACATTCATAGAAAGGAACACGACAATTTCAGTATTTGATTGGAGTTTATATGAGCCGTCTCAACTATTTTCTCAATCCTAATACTAACATACACATCGGTAGTGTATGTACAGAGTCACTAAACTTAAAACCCTAACGTGTCATAGACCTAAGTAGGATTGGATTGGTCAGGTCAAATCCTCTAGCTCCTAAATAAAGCCCAATACAATCAAGCTCCACAAGTAACCAACATACGAGAACCTCATATCGTACGTTCAACTCCATGGGTCGGGCCTAAAATGCGCGGTGAAAATTTAACACCAAACGACATACGATACCAAATCAAATGAGAAGGGGCATAAAGTCGCTTCCACACCTTCTAAATTTCTACGTAGAATACAAGAATTTAACAAATTGAATAAAATTGAAGTGCCCAACCTCCAAATATTCAACAGGTTGAAGATCCTCCGACGATATACTCTCGATGATTTCAGTAGAAAACTCCTCCCTCGGTAGAAACCCTACGCAAGGCTCCAATTCCAGATCCGCTTCCGAATTCGAAATCGAAGTCTCAGGAGCATCGGCGGCAGCCCGGGTGGCGAGGCGGTGGAGCTCGCCGGAGATGTCGCTTCCGCAGACGGAGTAATCGGAGAAGGAAGAGAGAGAGAGATCGAGGAAATCATCGTCCGCGAAGGTCGATTTCTCAGCATGTGTGGGCATGGAGCGGCCGTTCTCGCTCCGGAATTTGATAGAAGAAGGTGACGTGAAGGAATAGATGGAGCGAAATGCGGTGGAGTTGGAGAGAGAGTCTTGAAGAGACACCATTGTTGAGGGTATGAAGCCAGGGGGTTTACGCCATGGGAGGAGGAGGAGACTGGTCAGTGAGAGAGAAAAGTTTAGAGTGACAGCGCGGTGACATAAGAAGATCCTAGTTGCTGCGGGTGACGTTAGTGGTGGGGCCCCGATTTGAGATGACTCTCTAACTTCTGCTTTTATCAAAATATTTACAACAATTAACATAAAAATAATCAAATTATATATCAATATATTAAAAAATAATTTATATTTAATTTTTTTTTAAAAATAACGTAACTCTAACTTTTCTATCAAAAATTAATCAAACTCTATTTTTTTGGCCAAAAGGCAAGCGCTAAAATAACTCAACTCTAACTTTTCTACCAAAAATAACCCAACTCCAACTTTTTTATCAAAAAATAACTAAAATCTAAAATTAAATTGAAAAATAATGAATTGGTGGCTAAACATGACGTATGATATGGCGCTCCGATAATATATTTTTCTTCACTTATTTTTTATTTGCCTTGATTTTTTTTCCCACCTAACCAAACTAAAAATTTTCTTTTTTCGATAATTGAGTACAATTCCACAAAAAAGCAATATCCCGAGGCATTGAACAAGCAAAACAACAAAGGAATGCAACCAGAGAATTAGGACTGCAAATGAGTCGAGCCAAGCTCAGCCGAACCATAGCTTGCTCAGCTCGGCTTGTTAACTAAACGAGACCCGCTAGATATCGATATCATTTATCTAACTAAGCTTCATATCTGTGGTCTATTCAACTCATTTACTTAATAAGACCGGCTCGGTATTGGTATCATTTAGGCTTGATTATTTAGCAAGCTAGCTTGTTGAATTTTGCCGACTCATTGCGCTCATTTACCGGGCTCGTTAAGCTCATTTATTAGGCTTGTTATACTCATTTATGATTATTGTTACTTGAATTTTTAGAAAAGGGTGATAAATAAATCATGTATAGAAATTAAAATAAAAAATACATACATGTAACTCAATTCTGCAACGTAGACATGCAAACCAATAATCAAGCCAGCACATGAGCCCATAAACGAGCCATACAAGCCAGCTTGTGAGCCTTTTGAGCCGAGTTGGCCTTGATTTGATTTGGCTCGTTTATTTAAACTAGCTACTCTTAAATGAACCAAGCAAGCTTCGAGTCGACTCAGTATATTTTAAATCAAATTTTTAGGGTTGGATTATTTTTAGATTAATTTTAAAATTTGATTATTTTTTAGTAGAAAAGTTAGAGTTGGGTTTTTTTTTTTTTTGGTTAGAAAATAGAGTTGGATTATTTTTTGGTATATTGATATATAATTGAATTGCTTTTAGATTAATTGTTGAAATCTTTACCATAAAACAGTTATAAAAAGTACAAATTTACAAAAAATAGCAATTTGTCTCTTACAAAAAAAAATAGAAGTTTGCCTGTCGGGACTGCAGGGTCCAACAATCAGCCCTGTCTTCTGCAAACGTGACAGCAAAGTGGCAGCAGATTACTATGCCATAGTTATATGTGTTCCCAAAAAGGCACTCTATAAGTTGTTGGTAGTTTGTATTGTAGAGTTTTTATGAAATATGAGAATGTATCCCACATTGGGAAAGAAGAGGAAGAGACACCACCTTATAAGTGTGTGTCTCATATAGGCCTATTTGAATATTGGGCTCGTTATGGGCTTAGGGGTTTTTGTTGCTCTTTATGGGCTAGGGGAACTCTAACACCTCACACGCACACGCAAGCTTGCGCGGCGCTTATGGAGCTTTTGGCGTCTTATTAGGCGACACTTGGCACTTGGTGCGCACACGGGTGTAGGGGGCTTAGTGCGGGACTTACAACACCGAATAATAACTTTTTGTTATTATTTTTATTATTCAATTTAAACAAATAAACTAATTTCGGATAAGAATAATAATTTCAAGAAACAGTTAAATTCGGTTGTGGTAGTTTATGGATTTCTAAGTGATTTAAATCCAATTACTAAAGTGCCTCTATATATTATCTGTTATGCCTATGAATGAATGTGTATTTTCTGAATCATCATCTTCTTACTTTCATGTCCTTCTTTCTAAAGAGAGTGCAAGGGATTTTTTTGTTGTTGTCCTCCATAAAATCCAAGAAGGCTTATTGTATCCTGGGAGTATATTTGCTTTGTCTAAAAACAATCTTCGTGTAGAGGGCAAATAATACCTTAAAGAGAGTGTTAAAACATGTCTTATGCCTTAGGAATTTTTCCAATTTATATTCTGTCATACCCATTTTCTCAACATAAGTCTGTCTAGCAACTAAGAGCAATCGGAGGGAGTGGAGTGTTAATCTCACCGCTCACCTACATTTTTGACGAGGAAACACTAAGGTGGCATCAGTTGCTTGCTAAACTCCGTCTTTAGTCATCTGTGCACTCAAATTCTTGTACCACTGTACTTCTCGGATCCTCAAAACTCGTTCATCAGCCCCGCTGCTATTGTATCCTTTGTTTGGAACAATATCGTGGTGGTGGGAACACGCTTTGATCCAAGTTCAATTTGTAAATTTTAGTGTGTTGTTTTTTAGTCCTCGCGTTTTTGGAGAGGCTGATTCAAAATGCGAGGTTTCCAGTCTAAAACTTCATCATGTTTTACACTGTGGTACGGTTTTGAATGCGGAGTTTCAGAGTAATTTTTCATAATTTTTAACTCTATGTATGGTGTGGTACAATTAGAACTCCCATTACAACTCCGAAATTAAGCGTGCTTGGGCGAGAGTAGTACCGGGATGGGTGACCTCCTAGGAAGTCTTTGTGTTGCCAACCCTATAAAGTTGAAGGTCATCGGAAACAGCCTCTCAGCAGGGTTAAACCCTGAAAAGGTAAGGCTGCATACATCCAACCCCTAAACCCTGCTTAGGCAGAAGCCCTTGAGGCACTGAGTCTGTTGTTATTGTTGTTGTCGTAGAAATTTGCCTCTTATTTAGGCCTCGTTCAGTTACTATGTGAATTAAACTCCTATGAAAAGTTATATTTTTCAGGATTTTAATTCATATGTCAACTTTTTAAGAAGTAGGTAAAATATATTTGGTTGTCAGGACGAGAAATAAAACTTCCATGGGGAGGCTAGTTAAAACCAAGGGAACTAGAATTTACCTAGGGGACTAGATAAGTTATTTTCTACATTTTAAAAATTAGAAATTGCAAAGCAATTTTTATTTCCTACATTCTGTCAACTTCCTATTAACCAAACAAGAACCAAAATCTATGTTTCCTATAAAATTATACTTCCCATGTTTACTTTCTAAATACCGAACGAGGCCTTAGTTGGCAAGAAGTTGACTGAATGTACGAAATATAAATTGCTTAGTAATTTCTCATTTCTTCAAAACCAAGGAAATAAGTTACTCGTTTTTTTTAACAAACTTTTTCAATGAAGTTTTATTTTCCATCCTTACAACCTGTTAGGTTATGTCTCAAATTACTTGTTTTATTTTTATATGGGGCTTCAGTGGGGTCACCGATCGATTGGGAGGGAAAGCCGATCGATCAGGTGATTTAAAGAAAGGATTCGGATTTTTGGCCGTGGAGGGGCCGATCTATCGGGAGTCGTTTTTCGCCGGCCCTAATTATTTTCTATAAATAAGGGTTTAGGGTTTCGGGTTTCGGTATTTGGCGAGAGGTTTCTCCCACACGTATCCAATCAAAGTGAGGTGAGCCGCCATTAAGAAAAAGACGTGATTTCGTAATTCCTCCAAGATATTCGAGTGTTACGAGAGTTCAGAGGGAGTGATTGTAATTCTTCCATATATCTCGTTTGGGAAGTGTCATTGTAATTCTTCCGTTCAGTTAATAAAGAATCTCCATCTCCGCCCGTGGTTTTCTGCCCTCTCAATTGTAGAAGGGTTTCCACGTAAATATTGTGTGTTCTTGTTTTATTCTTTCTTTCTCCATATTTGTTTACTTCTCGTTTTGCGTGAGTCATATTATTTGAATCCAATCAAGTTGCCAGGGTTTTGGCTTCCGCATTAAGTTTTATTCGTAACAAATTGGTATCAGAGCATACTATATTTGTTTAAGTTTTCCGTACAAATTGGTATCAGAGCCCTGTTTATTTCGATTTAATAATATGACGTCCGCAATTAGATCCGAAATTGAGAAGTTTGGTGGTCAAAGGAGCTTCAGCTTATGGTAGGTTCGCGTTAAGGGCCACTTGACTCAGAATGGCTTGAAGAAAGCTTTAGATGGGAAAGAGAAGGAATCAGAGAATCTTACAGAAGCACGATGGGAGGAGTTGGATGAGAAGGCGCTCACAACAATTCAGATGTGTCTTACCGATGACGTTTTGACAGAAGTTCTGGAAGTGAAGACCGCTAAGGAGTTGTGGGAGAAATTGCAGGATATGTTCTGTTTCAAGTCTGTCTCCAACAAACTCGTAGTTAAGCGCCGGTTATTCACATTTCGTATGTCAGAAGGTACGTCACTTAAAAATCACGTTAGTGAATTTAATTCAATTATTCAAGATTTGAAAGAATTGGATGATGTTCCTAAGGATGAAGATCAGGCAATGTTGTTATTATGTTCTCTCTCTACTTCATATAAGGGTTTTGTCGAAAGCATAATTTATGGGGGTAGACAAACTATATCTGTTGATGAAGTTAAGAGAAACCTACTTAGTAAAGAACGAGTAGATAGGGAATTATCTGATTCTGTTTATAACTCAGGTAGTGGTTTATTTGTGAGGGGGAGAACCGAGTATGATCATAGTGGAAACAAGTCTAAGTCTAGGTATCAAGACCTAACCTGTAACTACTGTCATAAGAAATGGCACATTAAGAAAGACTGTTACAAGCTTAAGAGAAAATTAGAAGCAGATAACAGGTCTGACCAGAGATCCATAGCAGCTAGTGTTGAGAATGAAGATTTTCTTTTGTCCGTGTCTGAACCTCAATTCAACTTGAAAGATAGTTGGTTTTTGGATTCGGGTTGCTCCTATCATGTCTGTCCCAACAGGGATTGGTTTTCCACATACGAGTCCGTTCGAGGTGGAGTTGCTTTGATGGGTAATGATAATCTATGCAAAGTTTTGGGTATAGGAACAATTCGTTTTAGGATGTTCGATGGCACTATTAGGGTTTTGGGCGATGTTCTTCATGTTCCTGATTTGAAGAAAAATCTCATCTCTTTGGGTACTCTTGAATCTAAAGGGTACAGGTACGGAGCTGAAGGTGGAGTTTTGAAGGTCGTTAAGGGTGCATTGACAGTTATGAAGGGCAGAAGGTCAGGTACGTTGTATGAGCTTGTCGGTTCTACATTTGGTAGATCTGTTGCAGTATCTTCATCATCCTTGTTGTTGATAGAACCAGAGATCACAAATTTAGGACGTTTGAGATTGGATCGTTCAGGTGATAGGTGTCTGTCTGAGCACAGTGTAAGGGGCTCTTTGTATGATCAGTCCAGAGGACTGCTGGTATGTGAACAAGGGCTTTATGTGAAGCAGAAAGGTTTTCTCTTCAAACAATTCCTGACAAGATGTGTCACTTTTGGTGAGTCTTCATTATTGTTATCTCCACAGAAGATGTCATCAGTTGTTTGTGATTCAGGTCAGGTGAGTAAGCCAGAGGGAGTTCAGCTCAGTAACACAATTCAGCAGCGGGTGGCTGTTTCAGTTGATGTGTCAAGAGCCAATTCAGAGAAGAAGATTGGCATTGCTGATAACCTCTCAGATATATTCACTTAGTTTCTACCTAACAGGAAGTTCAAGCTTCGCACGGTTAGGTTTCGTACTTCGTTGTGTTAACCCCGTGTGTGGGGGTTTTGTGGAGAAGGTGGAGGTAATTCTTTTATGCATGTAATTTGAGCCAAGGTGGAGATTTGTTAGGTTATGTCTCAAATTACTTGTTTTATTTTTATATGGGGCTTCCATGGCGTCACCGATCGATCGGGAGGGAAAGCTGATCGATCGGGTGATTTAAGGAAAGGATTCGGATTTTTGGCCGTGGAGGGGCCGATCGATCGGGAGTCGTTTTCCGCCAGCCCTAATTATTTTCTATAAATAAAGGTTTAGGGTTTCGGTATTTGGCGAGAGGTTTCTTCCATACGTATCCAATCAAAGTGAGGTGAGCCGCCATTAAGAGAAAGAGGTGATTTCTTAATTCCTCCAAGATATTCGAGTGCTACGAGAGTTCAGAGGGAGTGATTGTAATTCTTCCATACATCTCGTTTGGGAAGTGTCGCTGTAATTCTTTCATTCAGTTAATAAAGAATATCCATCTCCGCCCGTGGTTTTCTCCCCTTTCGATTGTAGAGGGGTTTCCACGTAAATATTTTGTGTTCTTGTTTTGTTCTTTCTTTCTCCATATTTGTTTACTTCTCGTTTTGCGTGAGTCATATTATTTGAATCGAATCCAGTTGCCAGGGTTTTGGCTTCCGCATTAAGTTTTATTCGTAACAAATTGGTATCAGAGCATACTAGATTTGTTTAAGTTTTCCTTACACAACCAAATATATTTGACCTGCCTTCTAGAAAATTGATACATAAATTATATTTTCTAAAAATACAATTTTTCATATCAATTTAATTGATGTGGCAACTAAATAAGGCCTTAAAACTTATCATGAAAATCAAGTTGACTCTTCAAAATAGAAATTGCTTATTTTCTCATTCCTTCGAAACAAAGGAAATAACTTCCCCGGCCCTCATATAAGGAGTCGGTTCTCAAAATAATGATAAAAAATAATGCTGAAAAAAAATATTTCCAAATCTACTGTTGAACCGCGTTTACTAAACGCGGCTTTAATAAACCGCGTCCATAAACCGCGTTTAACATTGGCATAAACTGCATTTTAATAACGCAGTTATATCAATAAAACCGCGTCATAAAGACGCGGTTTTATTTAAACAAAACCGCTTCATAAAGACGCGGTTTCTTGTTGTTATAACCGCGTCTTTATGACCCGGTTTACTAGGTTTATCTAAAAAACCCCGGCCCATTTATTCACGCGTGCTCTCTCCGCTGCTTTCACCGTCTCTCTGCCTCTTTCTGGTCAATCCACCACCAGTCACGTCGTTCGCCTCCTCCTTTCTTTTGCTTATACACTGGAGATCTTTCAAGTACTATTATTGGAGTTATTTGACCTCCACTTATGATGTTGGAGCTTCATTAAGAGAGACATGGGATCAATATGATTATCATCATAAATTGCGGCATAATGAAAACTATACGCGAACAAAAAAGTGAAGAATTGCTGCATAATGGTAAGTATAAGTGAAAAAAAAAGGGATTTTGGATTCCTGACGTTAAACTGCATTTTGTAAACGCGGTTTAGGGATAAACCGCGTTTAATAGACGCGGTTCAGTGATAAACCGCGTTTAGTAGAAGCGGTTTATATTAAGGTGAACCGCGTTTAGTAAACGCGGTTTATACTGAAATAACCCGCATTTTTTTATCCGATTTTATTGAAATTTAAACGCGTTTTGCAAACACGGTTCAACAGTAGATTTAGAAATATTTTTTTTTCAGCATTATTTTTTTAATTTTTTTATTTTTTAGCATTATTTTGGGAACCGACTCTCATATAAGTTCTAATTTTTTTTTTTTTTAGCTAACTTTTTCAAAGAATTTTTATTTTTCATCCTTACAATCAAATATTTTTGACCACTTTCTAAAAAATTAACATAGAAATTAAATTTTTGAAAAGTATAATTTTTTTGTATTAATTTAATTGATATGGCAATCAAATAAGGCCTTAAAACTTATCATGAAAATCAAGTTGACTCTTCAATTTTTAATTTAATGTAGAAAAATTGTGAACCATAAATCAAAATTATTGCAACTTTCTTATTATTTGATTTCATTAAATACACACCTAAATCTAAATTATTGTTTAAAATAAAAATTTTAATTTAATCAATGATATTCATAACTATTAATTAAAGAAAAAGATGAAAGTACTTGCATGATTGCAATTTATTACAAAAAAAAAAAAAGGTGTCCTTTTTTAGGTGTCTGATTAGGAATGACGATTGGGCAGGACGGGTACGAGGGGTGCCTCCTCCACATCTGTACTCGCCACCCAAGTTCTATACCCATACCGGTCTCATTACCCACCACGGGTATGAAGTGGATACGGGGCGGATACAAACCCATACCTATAGCCGCCCCATTACACGCAGGCATCCAACGAGCGTCCATTACCCTTCCTGTACCCTCCCTAATGTGCCTAAAAAATGATTATTTATACCCGTTTATATTAGTTACTTAATACTATTTGTAAAAACCAATTATATATTTTTTATTATAACATTGCTAGATAATTTGGGTTATTGAATTTAAGCACATATTTTTTTAATTTAAAAGTTAACAATGTACAAAATGGAGCGGGTATGGTGGGTAGGGGCGGGACGGGTACAAAACTATATTTGTACCTGCCCCATACTCGTTGCAGGTACGAGGCTGGTACACCCAACCCCAACCCACTACCCGCCCACTTATACCCGTGCCCCCACCATTGCCGTCTCTATGTCTGATAGAAACAAATAAAAAAAAAATTTAAATACAATTGATTTACGAATAATAACGACAAGAGTTTGATATTGTCCTTTAAAAATACCATACATGAATCCCAGTTTTACCAACTCCACATTTTTTCTATTAGTAATGAACTTCCCACCAAAACTTTTTTGCAACATTTAAATATTTTCCACAACAAGAGATTCACCTATTTGTAAAAATTCAAACTTTAAGGCTAATGAGGAAACTTAGAACTCAAACTCAAGTGAGTAGTGCAAAGAAATCACCTCAAACACAAACCGCACCAAATTTTGAGCAGCCAAATGCAAACATGGAAAAGAGTAATAGTAATCTCAAGATGTACCACCGTAAGCCGAAGCACCTTAAAACTCAAACTCAAATGAACAACAGTAAATGTAGTCAAATAGGAACAAATGCAAAACTAAATTTAAGTACCGAACCAACCGTAATTTATGCCTTTAGCACCGATACAACGGGACCAAATGGCACTCCAACACCCACGGCTAACAAGGCATCCAACTCTGTAGTGGACTCCAACGAGATGAACTAGAGTATGCCCTCAATCTGCTCGGTAATGGAAGTAGCAAAACCTCGAGAATATTATGTGAAAGTGCTGAGGTAAACTAGAATAGAGGAAGATGAATAGAACTAGTGTTTCGGTATGTCTCCCTATGCCTCAGACTCCATCTATTGGAAAAAATCCACCAATTGCAGCAAATAGAGTCCAAGGAAATAGCAAGAAATCCAAACACAAATATGGAGTAATGGGCAGATATAAAGAAGCGAAGAATCTGGCTCTATTATGGAAAGAGCCGATATGAAAGGAGTGGATAATTTATGTCGCAATGAATTTTACAAGCAACGACTATAAAAACAATAGCCATAAAAAAAAAAAAATTTCAAGTTGGAAAAGGTCTGCAGCACACTATAATATTCCAGCCAGGGCCAGATGCACATATGAAATTGGTCTTAAAGGCCTGCTCTAGGCGCTCAAGACTAACAAATGAGTCTTTACTCTCAACTTTTCTATATGAAACATCAAACCCTGAACAAAATCAATGCAGGCCCATTGCCAACAGGAGTTGTTGCAAGTTGAACTTGTGACTTCTTAGTCAAACAACTACTTGGCTCTGAATAACGGATATAATTTTATACTTTAATACTTACGAAGTGATTTTGCGAATAGACAATTTAATAAAGCTCTGAATTTTCAAACATTACATCGTTGTTCAATATCAAAATTCCAATTTGTCATTTTAATGATCCTAAATTTTATTTTATTTTTTTACCACATTAAGGACGCCAAAATGTTGAGCTCGTTTTCACAGTCTTTATCCGTCTCATTGTTTTATCAACTTGATAGAACAAGTAGACTTTCCCAAGGTCTTTAAAATTGAGATTTTACTTAGAATTAGTAGGGACTTTTAAAATCGCAATCGTAGAATCGAATCAAAAATTGTAAGATTCTACTAAATGTATATTACAATTATTTTTTGTATTAATATTAGTTATAAGACCTTTATTTATATAGATATATTTAAGAAATATAATCAAATATGATAAAAATATTATCATGTAAATAGATATGTCATTTTATGCAACAACAATTATATGAGCTTTTAGATAGATGCTGCTAATTTAAATTTATATTATGATTAAAACATAAAACTAAACTAATAAAGTAAGTTCGTTTCTAATATATGCTTGATTGTTTTTACATTTTAACTTTTTATTGTATACATTAGTAGAATCAAGATCAGATCTGTAGAATCGTAAAATCGTATTAAGATTCTATCCGTCAATTTCATGTAATATCAATGAATGGTAAGATTCAACAAAATTAAGATTCTACTTATGGAGCCATTACCTAAAATAACATAAACATAAAAAATATTTCTAAAACTAGCTTTTTAAAAAAACTATTTTCCCAAATGGCATCCATTTCATCTTTTTTTTAACTTTTTTATTTTTTTTAATACATTTATAATTTTTTAAATTTATAATATTTTATGTATTATAACAAATTAAATTAAATTAAATTATTTATACACAAATTTAATCTAAATATTTAATAAATAATTTAATTTAATTTGTTTGTTATGATTAGAGAAAGTATTACAAATTTAAAAAATTATAAATGTATTTAAAAAAATAAGAAAGTAAAAAAGGTAAAAATAAAAAATAAAAAAGTCAAATGATGACATAAGTGCCATTTGGGAAAATATTTTTCTTTGAAAGTTAGTTTTGAATTTTTTTTTTTTATTTTAGTGATATTTTGGGCTTTGGCTCTTACTTATGATTCAAATCAGTCGGCAATTGTGAAATTGTAGAATCGTAAGCTTCTTAGATTCGAATTGGAATTTTAATAAACATGGACTTCGGAGTGGCCTAGTTCTCGTCTTTTTAAGTTGTCTGTCTGTTCATCGGCTTCGCCGATATTTATCGGAAAAAAAAATTACACAAACTTAAATACATTTTGCTCTGATATATCCTATTTTTATATCGTGATTCTTGTTGCGAATTATCCAAAAAAGCGAGTGGTTGGTGATCTTTATAAATACTGCCGCTTTCATCTTGAAACAAAAAATATATATATATATATTAGGCTTCATTTGATTTAACAAAAGTTATATTTCATCTTATCGAATGCCTTTGTTGTCGAACAGTAAGAAATAATAGTTTTCAGGGAAAAAAAAAAATCTCTTTAAGGATTGGAATTTTCACACAAGAGGGAAAACCTATTTCATTTTTTTTTGTTTTTCCTTTTTGTAAGTGTATTTCATTTAATCTTACATTCTTAGTCTCACAGGAATTACAAATAAAAACCTAATTTTTAAAGCAAAAATTAATTGTAGTTAAAAAGTTTCTGAGGAGAAATGTTTTTCAAATAGAAAATGTTTTATATATGTCCAAACTAAAATAAAACCTTAGTATGAATGTAATAAAATAAAACTACAAATATTTCATAGCATCCTTTAGCTTTTGGTTTGTCCCGTTATCGTTTTAAGGTGTCTTTTGACTGTTCTTTTTTGATACATGTTTTCATGCATGTTGGCTTAAACCTCGCTCATACGGATACATTTGTTTTATATCGCCACTTTTGCCACAAATTAATTATAGGCGTGGACGGAGGAACAAAACCTTTGCCACGTTATAATAGTATTAAAAATATTTGAAGTAAAGCAAAGTCGATATTGGTTGAACAAGCTACTAATGAGGATTGGAATAATGAGTACTTTAAAAAGGGGTATACTTAGCTTAGAAGTCAACAATATAATATAATATGATTATCTTAAAAGCATAAATTTTCCTTTCACATTAGTCATGTCTTCTTTATTTAGTAAGAATATATGATAGCCATCCTAATCCAATAAGAGTACGATTATATTTCATGATAGCCATATTTAGGCCTCGTCTGGTATGTAGGAGCAAACGAGGAAGTAAAAATTATGAAAAGTATAGATTTGAACTCTTATTTGGATGGTAAAAAGTAGGCAGAATGTAGGAAGTAAAAATTACTCCTTCAAAATATAAGAAGTAACTTACTCAACTCTCCTTAGGTAAGTTCTAATTTTTTTTATTTTAACTAACCTCCCTAAGGAAGTTCTATTTTCTATCAAGAAAACCACACATTTTTTTACCTACTTCCGAGAAAGTTGATAAAGAAATTGAATTCCCAGAAAATACGACTTCAATTTATATGGCAACCAAACGAGGCTTTAGATATAATATTACTTTCTGCTTTAAATGTTATAATGTTACTCATATGTGAATGATGCGTTATCACCTCCTATTCACAGGATGATGTGAGGGGGAAAAAATCATCCTGCCAGTAGTATTATCTTGCAGCAACAACAACAATCTAGTGCTCCAATGAAACTTCTGTCAAGAAAGAATCTTATATGCAGCTTTATTCTCACAGGGTGTGACCTCATAGAGAATGTTTCCCAAGAGCCCTCAACTCTAAGTAGTATCATATACGTTAGAAAGCCCGTGATGTAAGATATACAGTTAAGGTTGATTGTTACTCAAATTCTCTAACTAGGAACTGATTGAGAGTCCACTATTTAGAGTTATTTTTTCTATTAGTATTTTAGTCTTAAAAGTTTTACATTGTTTAAGTCTATTTTCTATATTAGGATTTTCTTCTTTAAGAGTTTAAATGTTGAAAGAGTCTTCAATTTACGACTATGGTTGTTTTAGAAATTTAGAAGTTTAAGTTATTCAGGAGTATGTAATTTATCCAATTAGAATGTATATAAAATTCTAGTTGTTGTGGATAAAATCTTTGAGCAGTTTTGGGTAGGAAAATGAGCATCTTTAGTTGATGGTATGACTTGTGAGATGAACAAATAGTCAGATGGCCCTGCAGTTTTGTTTGTGAGAGACCCCTCTGGTACTTAAATCAGTAAGGATCTCACTTAATAATAAGTAAAATAAGTAATAAATAAGTAAATCAAGAATTTAACTCAGAGTAGGAGAACTAGAGGCTAACGGAGAGAGAGAAAGAACTAGTTGTCAAATTTTCTTATTCACCTATCTATGATGAGGTTATCTATGATGATTCCTTCAACGATACCGAGGTATTTGAAGAAGAAAAAGTTCTAGATCTGAGAACGACATCATCCCCTTGCCATCACTAACAAACCACGCAAATCGAGCCTCAACCATTACCACTCACAATACCCCGTTTCCCCACTTTTGTTCCTCTTTCACCCACCGCCAATCGATGCGCTACTGTGCCTACAAGAACAACTTTGGACCATCTTCAACCGCTTCCTTCATTGATGCCCACAATTGATGTTAACAAGTTCTTGGATCTATATGAGATGTTGAAGGGTTCCCCCCCCCCCCCCCCCCCCCCCCCCTTCTCTCCTCCTCCTCCTCAGAATCATGGTCAAATTCAGGGCCACATGCTCGTCAATCTGGAAAGAATGATGCAGGAGATAAAATTAATGTTGATTGTTGTTCAAACTCTCTAATTAGGACTCAATTAGTAGTCTGACAATTAACGTTATTTTTCTATGAGAATTTTAGTTTTACGACTTTTAAGATTAAAACTATGATGTTTAAATGACCTTGAACCATCATCTTTGTTTACGACAATGTATGATTCAAGCACAGGAGGTTCCAAAGTTAGTACCAAAAGAGAAGAGCAACAATAGATTAGGGTAGTATGAAAGAATTGGCCTAAAGTAACATGTCTACTATTGTATCCTGAGGGAATACCTCTTTCCTTATTAGAGAGGCCAAAAGCTCCGAGGATGCTAGACCTCCTCTTCTAGCTAGAAGGTTATGTATTCTTACTTTAAGGCTTCCTTGAAGATGGAAAACAAGTTGGAGCGGCTGAATTTCTACTGCAATACGTTCCTTCGATGCATTTTTAAGTACCAAGGACGAGCTTTAAGGCCCCTTGATGTGATGGTGAAGGGGTAGCTAGACCTGAAACAAGTAAGTGAAGAGTGAGGTCAAATGAGTACTCCATACTCTAGTGGTAGTAAAATAACCTCCTAATAGCCAAATTCGTCTTTGAGACCTCCTCAAAATGAGTGGATTGACACCTGATTCTTTGTATCCACAAGAGCTTAAGGGTCTAAATTGAGAGGAAAGGAATGGCCTGAACCGTGGTAAATTTTCTGGAAAATAGGTTAGGTCCATGTGACTCAACCCCGGGTTTGGACTAGTGAAAAACAAAGAAGCCTTGTGGACTTAGGTTTTTTTACCAAATGGTTGAATTGATGTCGACTCAGATACCACGGTCTAGGTTAAGGCCCCTAAACCAAGAGGCACCAAATATCCTTTTGTGAAGGGAAGTCCATAGGGAGAACAATTTCTAGAAACTAGCTCAATTAGTGAATGAATCAAAACAACTTTTGTAACTCCATCGTTGAAGGATGTTGACAGCCTTCCAAGCGAAGAACTCCTTATAATAACACAAGGCTCCTAGAGTTAACTTGATGAAGCCATGTGACACAAGGCTAGGAAGTGTGCTTCAACCACTAGTTGGATGAACTAGATAGGGCCACCAATATAACTGCAATAACTTGAAGCAACTGTGATCAAAGGCGCTTATAGACTTGACCCTAAAAAAAGGGCTAAGTGCCAAAGGGTCATTACTAAAGGCCGTGTCAATGGTTAAAGTGAAAAAAGGCACTCAAGGAATTACAAAAGAAAACAAATTTTGGCCAAAATTAATAAAATGATATTTCCTCGTCCTTAAGAATTTGGTGGTTTAATGTTGTATTCGTTTAGTAAAAATGGACAAATGACAAACAACCAGATTTTAAAAAAAATGGGTAAGGATAGTCCATTTCTTCTTCTAACATGAAAGACGTCAAAGGAAGCTCGACATAGAAGATAGAGGCATACTAGAGCCACCATATCTCCAAGGTTATACCTAAATGAAAGCATTGAAACCTTTTGTTTCTAAAAGTAAGTGACGAAAGTCATCACTAGTAATCAAATGATGGGATAAGTGGAGACCTTCATGGCTTCCTAAATATAAAGTATCCTCTAGTTCCCATCAAATATGGGCTCCAGCATGTTGAACGACTTGCTTTAACCTAAGGGAAGGTTAGAATCATGGAGGCTTTGGAAGTGTTTAGAAACACCCTTACAAATTGGGAGAGCTCCTCTCCTTGATCTAGACTGGGTTAAAAAGGGGGTCTACCTTGAGAATTTGGGAACTAGATGAGGAATCCCCAAGGACGAGGTCCCTTGAGGAAACAAACATCCGTCGGGACCTAGAGTTGACAAACGATCACAGTTGAGTCAGTTTGGATCACGCACCGCAATGTCTTAATTGCATCGTGCTCAACAGTAACTAGGAGAGAGAGATTGTAGTGAACAACTTGATCCATTAGAGATTAAGAGTTTTATGACATGTAAGCTACGGCTTCGAGAAGGGAAATTTAACGCAAGTCAGAAATTAGAAAGAGATAAGTAGTAGATTGGTAGAAATTATAGTTGGATATATGTGGGTCAAGTAAACAAGCCTTAAACTAATGGAATTCCGTTGTTTGTTAAGCCTCTTTAAGATTCCTGGTCATTGAAGGTCAAATCATTTTACTCCATGTGATTTGTTTGAAATTTATTATAATATCTAAAAGGGAGGAGGCATTTCTTACCAAGTAAAATAAGGAGGAAAAATGTTATATAGATTATGTGATGCATGTGCCGCGCACGCAAGTGAAGAAAAAACTCAAGGGATGCGCACTCAAGGGCGACATCTTCTCAAAAAACCAAGAGATCAAGCTCGAGCAAGTTACCTGTGACTAAAGCTAATTTGGCATCGAGGACAGTTACATGGAAAGGGAAGACGTTGCTCCTCAACAGTCTTCCTTTTGGTGGAAATTCATCAAAACATGGAATGTTCAAGCGCTTGAACTGATGATGTGAGCTTGCAAATATCTCAGAGAAGTAGTTAATTTTAGAATCTATAAATAAAAAAATCGAGAATTTTGGGTAGGCATTCCACAGTCAAATCAAAATTTCTTATGTATATCAATACACACTTACGCCTTTATTTTTCCTTAATGTAGGAGTATTTGATATTGTAATTCAGTGTCGCTTTTGCAATATAATAGGAGCATAGGTGTTGGTGTTTGCCATGATACGTTTCATATGCCTTTTGCCATAGTTTCCTACATTCAACCCCTATAGTGAATTTAACTTATGTTACTGGTTCAAGGCTTTAACTGCCAAGTATTGAGCTTGATTGAGTTGATCGTGGATTGATAATCCAAATTAGTTCACTTCGCCTTGCTCTTGATAGGTTTGAACTTGATTGAACTATCATAAATCAAGATCGCCATACCAACTACCTAATTGAATCAAACTCAAGATAGACTGCCAAGCTCTCAAGCATATTTGCACCTCATTTCTCAACTCTTGGGCTTTAGAGCTAATATGTCTGAGGAGTTCTCCGAGTTAGGTTCATATTCTTTTTCTTTTTTTTTTTGGTTTAAATATTATACCATTATAGAAGTATCATTAAATGTGGCATTGATAGATGCTGCGTTTGGTTTAACTTTTTAACAGCTTAAAGCTGTGAAAAACCTCTTTTGACTGCACGGCTTGCATTTAGTTGGCAAAAAAGATCTTTTTATATTTTTTCACAACTTAAATAGAAAGATGAAAAAGTTATTTTATCACTAAGCAGAAAAAGATGCAAAACTAGATCTTTTTTACGGTTTATTTCAGAGAAGTGCTTTAAAAATATTATATTCACATTAAATCCTTACCACCATGACCTACTTTTACTTTTTAAAACCACTGCCACCGACCACCACACATTTTATGGCATGGTCACTACACTTACTATTTTCCACTATCATGACTAATTATTATCATGATTCTTTTTTACTACTATAATTAGATAATTTATATTGTTAAGTCATTTTTATCATTATAGTAGGTAAGTTACAACTTTTACTTGCGTTCGTCAGTCGGACCATCAAAACCCCTTGGCCCCTACCTCGTCTTCTCCAAGAAATCGCCACCCCCATCTACCTTGCCCCACTGCCCCACCGCCCCACCGAGCCCTACTAGCCGCTGCACCATCACCAACCTCTCCTTATTACCTCCTCTGCTGCCCCACCACACCTGTCCTCTCCACCACATTCTGACGCCCCACCTCACCCATCCTCTCCACCCGTCCTCCTCTTGACACTCCATTGTTAGGAACAGTGTCCTAAAATTTAGATTTATTCTAGATATATTATTTTATTAATGACTAAAATTGAAGTTCCAGTTGTTTCCTTGTTAAATTTGTGTAAGCGAGCATTTATACTGCATGTGATTTTCTTTTGGGAGGCATCCATGAGATGGGTGTAGTCCTCAGACTACAATTTACGTGTTTGTTCTAAGTGGTTTATGAGATTAAGCCACAGATAGACTTGGAACAAATGATATGGATTGTTATTTGAAAGGCTCATAGTCGAAGACAAGTTTGGACCACTTGTATGCTAAGACTATAACGTGATACTTTGGATGACTTGTCTTGGTCATGTGGATGGAAATTTAAAAGTATTGGTTTGGTGTGTTTAATAAGATTGACACACTGAGTTGGACCATGTGGGTTACTTATTTCTAGACTACTATCGGAGATGAGTGATTCACGTTGTACTGTTTGAACGATGACTCTAAATCCTAAGCGTATTCTGGACTTGTGCAAGGGGCGTTAGTTACTTTGATGTACTATAAATAAGGTCTAAACGCATGACTTAATTCCAACGTACACTGAGTAGCGGCATGAAATGTGACAAGGATCAGGTATTCAATAGGGAATCTACAGTGTCTTATGAGATATAGATGTCCCCTTAGTTGATTCGTAAATATTTGAATAGTTTGAAAATTTTGGCCAAAGTATTCCAAGTGTTTAACATTGGAAATTTATACTATGAATATGTTCAAGTATAAATGAATTATTCAGTGAAGGGCGAGTCGATAACTAATAGAGAAGCTGTGAGAAGGATAACGGTAGTAGTTATATTTATCCTTTGTCATGGATATCTAGTGGAGGGGTTGTTATCATCAATATAGTCTATTAAGGAGATATCAAATAAATGGTTTAAGTCTGAAGTGCGGTGAGATTTATTTAGTGGAATTAAGTCTCATTAAATGGTAATTAAATTATCTAATGAGATGATTAATTTAACCCATTTAGAGCTAGATTTAAATTGTTCCTTAGGTCCCTACGCAAGCATCAGTATTTATTGCCATAAAAAAAATATTAAAGAATTCACGAGATGAATTATTTATCCATACTATAGGTAAATTTAATTTTTTCAAACATTATTTATGAGATGAATAAAATTAAAAATTATAAAATAAAATAATTTTGGAAAATTAAATTTATAAGATGAATTTCTACATGTGAGAAACAAAGTAAAAAAAAAATCCAAATCGCGTAATATCAGGTCTTGATCCGTGGCTTTCGGATCTAACGAACCAGCGCGCGACACATGTCGGTTGTTGGGAGTCCCAGGGGGTTATCCGCGTCCCCGCTCAGGGACGAATCAGAAGCCGCCATGTGTTAGCTCCTCATAGGCCCAAACACGCGTCTTTTGCTCCCAAGCAAAACGCGACATTTTGTTGCTTTTTTGAGTTAAACGCTGGGTTTTGTTTTAAACTAATTTTTAATTCTAGCGAATCTCACATCGATTTTCAGTTATTTTTTTGCTCCGGTAGTCTACTATAAATAGAGGCGCCTATTTCATTAGTTTGGAATTAAAATTGAAATTAAATTTTTTTGGTTTCTGAAAATTATTTTGGAAACCTAATTAGAGAGAAAAATTTTAGTTGAAAATTGTCTTTCCTCTGTTTAATATTTTCGGAGCCCACCCTCTGGGCAGTTTGAGGTCATTACGTAGAAGATCGCAGGGTCTTGTTTTTCTTGGTATTCTTTATTATTGGAGCAATTTTACGTATGTTCTTCTTTCATTCTTATTTTAGTTTTGTTTTTCTATTTATTTATAGTATTCATTATTATGCCTGTTTAAATTTATGCATGGTTATGAATGTATTAGAGTAAAATGCCTTAATTTAGATCTGTAGATTTAAATTATGAATTTAGATCTATAGATTTAAATTATGAATTTAGATCTGTAGATTTAAATTATGAATTTCGATCTGTAGATTTAAATTATGAATTTAGATCTGTAGATTTAAAATTAAGAATTTTAAATCGACCCTTGGTTTAGAATTATTAATTCTAAACCCCTTCCTGCTTAAACTTTAGGGAGAATTTTTGAAATTCATCCCAATAACGGGTACTAGGGCAAAGGGTTTATAGAGATAAATCTATTCCCGGGAACTCTCGCACATGAGGTGCCATGAAGCGTGACTCTCCGACCAGGGGCTTAAGTAAAGAGAAGAGTTTCTTACTTTAAGTGCTCTAATAGGTACCCCTTGTTGTGACCACAGTTCAAAACTTGTGAACCCAACGATCAGTACCAGAGTTTATTTTTTCAACGAAATTTATATTTTTCCCAACACCCATCACCACCCCAAATTTGTATTCAACACCACACACCGCCCTCTCCTTGTCCAGCTTCAGTGGAGAGGGGTCGTTACCTCTTCACTCTATGTGTTGATAACCTACCTCTTAATATCACGAATTCTTGGCTTAGAAACATCTTTAACAACCATGGGAAGGCGGTGGATGCTTTTATCCCGTACAAATTGAGGACATTGAAATGATTAAGGTATGGTTTTAGGTTTGGAACGTGGTTGGAAGCTAAGAGAGCATTAGTGGAAGTTAATGGATGTTGGGTGAGGGATTCCAGAATTCTGGTGCAAGTAGCAAGGATTGAAAGAGCGAAGGCGAGCAGTACAGAGAAGGAAAGGGCAGAGCCGTCCGAGAAGAATGCTAATACAACTAAATCTGGGCCGGGACACAGGGGGAAGCGGGATACCATGGATAATCCAGGAGCGTCATCGAATTGTAGAAGACAATGTCCAGAACAAAAAACCATTTATGGAACAGGTGACGAAACGAAAAAGGAAAAACTAGCGAGGAGTATTGTAGGAGAAGCCGTGTTTGACATTGATGTGGGGTTATTGGAGAAGAGTATTCAGGATGATAGTGGCCTTGGGTGTGCGGTTCAACATATGGGAGGGACTTCATTCCTAATCACATTTGAGTCGGTCGAAATTAGGGATTGGGTGTTGTCAAAGAACCAAGAATGGATCAGTAAATGGTCCATGAAAGTGAAGAAATTGTTTAAGTTTGATCAAAGCCTTACGAGAAAGGCGTAGCTATCATGTTATGGGATACCATTACACGGTTGGAGTTCTGATAATTTTACAGAAATTGGAAAATGCTAGGGTAGGGTCCTTGCCGTGGACACGAGATGTAATGAGCATAATTCATTAGAAGTCGGCAAGATCTTGGTCGAGATAGTGGTGCCTCATTGGACTGCTGAGAAAGCGAGCTATATCATGGGCCAAGGAAGACACATTATTCACATAATTAAAGGAGGTCAGATTCTAACTGAGAACTTCATCAGGTGTAGTGACGAAGCACGGGCTGAGAATAAGACAAAGAAGTCGAAGGTAATCCCTTCTAATGTTGCCAATGAAGATGAAGGGGTTGAGAAAGAAAGGAATGTTGGTGGAACTCTGGGATGCGCCTAGGAGGAAGAATTGGTGAATGTCATACCTAAGGGTTTGAATGACAAGGAAGGCGCTACTGGGGACAACATACCTATAGTGTCTTTGGAATTGGAGAATATGGGTCGTCTGCCAACTTCGAACAATTCTTTCAGTCCGAGCCACGAGAGAGACAAAGGGAATGTGAGCGGTGAATCCCAGTCATGCAAAGACAACCCTGATATCAATAACATGAAAGACGGTGTGGGACTGACCAATGCTTTGGCTGAGGAAGTGGTAAGTCCATAGGGCAGCAGAAGCAGGGACACTGGGGCAGGTGGTCAGGATACTTCCATGGTAGGAGGGTGTGATAGTGGAAAGGAGGATGTGGTTATCCCTGAATCCATATGCTCAGAGGAGGAATTCCCACCAAGATTCATGAATCTATTCGACATCCATGCTAGTCAGGAATCAGAACTAAGGAATTCTGCTACAGGAACAGAAGCAAAAAAGAAACGGAATAAGAAGAAAGATGCTAGTGCTAAGAAACCTACCAAGTTGATTTTTTCAAGTGACTTAATAGAGTCTGAATCAGAAACGGATAGGAACAGAATGGTTGACAAGGAGGCCGGAAAGATCTGTCAGATAGGGGAGGCTATGAGTATAGGTTGGAAGGATATGCACAACTCACTTATAGAAAAATTACTAACAAATGCTAAGGCAATCAAGAGAGTTATTAAAAGGAGCAAGAAGGTGAAAGATAAAGGGAAAAGGGAATTATAAGGTCTAAGAGGTAGCTTGGGCCTTTGTGTGATTTTCTTTAGAGTCTAAGAGATTGCTTGGTGTGGTGTTCTCTTCGTTCTCTGTTCTTGTTTAGGTGGGGGGTTGGGCAGGTGCTGTGCAACTGGGTGTTTTTGGTGGGTTGTGTTGCTGGTTCCTTCTTAATTGTCCTATCGTTGCGCCTGTTGTTTGGGAGTTGTTTAGATCTCTTGGAGGCTGTCTCTGTTCCTTACCCTGGTTGGGTGCACTATTGTTCTTTCTGATTGTCGGTGGGTGTATGTTCCTTGGGCTTTGATGGTGCGGTTTTTTAGAGTTGAATGGTTGCTGGTGCTCTGTGTCTTGCTCTGGGGTCTTGTTGCTGGTGCTCCTAAGTCATTTATCTCTGGATTTTTTTGGTTTGTTGGGTTGTTATGTGCAGTGGTGTGTCTTGTTAGTTTTCTGGTATGCGTGTGGGTTTTGATTCCAGTTTCTTTCATTCTTAACCTTAGCATTTCATACTTGGCAGTTTGGCTTGTTCTATTAGGGAGTTTTAGGGTTTTGAGAGTACGGGATGAGAAAAGAATAGTAGAATTAGAGTATGAGATGAGAAGCATTTAGAGAATTGGAGATGAGAAAAAAAATAGAGATGATTTCATTCATAAAATTCAATGATTCAAATTACAACCTCAAGCCCTCTATTTATAAAGGAAAATTTCTAATTTAACAAGGAAAATAATATCTAAAATTAGGCGCCTAAAAATAAGAGGAAAAACTAAAATAACGAAATTTAAAATATAAAAGGCGGGAAACGAAAATATGAATTTCGGGCTGATTTTCGAGCGTGCCCTTGCTATCGTGACATTGCCTTCCCCTTCAAACGATCCTTGTCCCCAAGGATCGAAGTGCGGGAATTGCCTTCGGATGAAGGACCAATCTTCCGAAGCGGCTTCTTCCTCCGGCAAGTTCTTCCATCGAATTAGGACTTGATCAACTTTCTTCTTGTCCCGGGTCACTGTGTGTTGCTTGAGCACCTCCCGCAGTGTCACCTCCAGGTTTTCATCTTGATCACAATTTGGTAGGTCGGTGCTTGTATGTGCTTGTTGCCCAATCTTCTTCTTAAGTCTTGAAACGTAGAACATGTGGTGAATTCGTGATCCTTCCGGTAGTGCATGCTTGTAGGCAAATTCTTCGATCCTGGCTAAGACTTGATACGGCCCATAGTAACGGGCTGCAGGCTTTAAGTTCCTCCTCACAACTATGGAGGTTTGACGGTAGGGCTGGAGCTTAAGGAAAACCCAATCCCCGATGTCAAACGTTCTCTCCGTCCTCCTTGGGTCTGCTTATTGCTTGTACCTATGTTGCGCTTTCTTCAAGTTCTCTTTTAGGAAGCTGATCATGATGCTCTGCTCGCTTGTGAAGTCTTCCACGTCCGGAGAATATGAGACACAAGGGATGTCCCATGCTAGAAGGCGAGGCTCATACCCATACAATGCCTTAAACGGAGAAGTCTTGAGTGAAGAGTGATAATTCGTGTTATACCAAAATTCGGCCAAGAGAACACATTGGGCCCAAAGCATGGGCTTGTAGAGTGCCATGGCATGGAGGTAGTTCTCGAGACTTTGATTCACTCGCTCAGTTTGTCCGTCCGTCTGAGGGTGGTAGGCGCTACTTGTGTGCAAGTCAACCCCGGCAAGGTGCATGATTTCTTTCCAAATTACGCTTTGGAAAGACGCATCTCTATCGAAAATAATGTTCTTTGGTAGGCCATGCAATCAGTACACGTTGTCGAGGAATGCTTGTGCTACGCGCGTTGCCGTGTATGGGTGCATCATCGTCATGAAGTGCGCATACTTGGTGAGTCGGTCCACAACCACTAGGTTGACATCCTTCCCGTGAGATCTAGGTAGCCCTTCAATGAATTCGAGGCTAATGCTTTCCCAAGCTTGCTCGGGCACGGGCAAGGGTTGGAGTAATCCCGGATAAGGCACATTCTCTCCTTTCGTGCGTTGGCAAGTGTCGCAGCTCTTGGCCCACTCTTGGATGCTTTCTTGTAGTTGTGGCCAAGGGACATGAGTTTGATGTGCATGACAGCCCCAGTCACCCCAGAATGTCCCCCAATTGGAGAATCATGAAGTGTGCGGAAGACCTTCTCTCGAACTTGTGCTCCTTCTCCTACATGAATACTCCCCTTGTATCGGATAATGCCCTTGTCAAGAGTGTAGGGCTTTTGCCCATTCGGATCTACTGCAAGTTGGGCAAGGAGTTGAGAGGCTTGAGCATCTCCCTCATAGCTATCCACGACCTCGCGCGTCCAAAGGGGAACCGTGGCTGTCATGACTGCACAGGATGTGCTGTCCTGGTTCTCGGTAGCTTTGGACAGGGCGTCTGCAGCTCGGTTTTCAGTGCCCTTTCGGTACAATATGCCATAGCTAAGACCCATGAGTTTGGACACCCCTTTTTGTTGTAATTTGGTGGTGATGCGCTGCTCTAGGAGGTGGCGGAGGCTAGAGTGGTCGATCTTGATGATGAAGTGTCCGTCTAACAAGTAGTGTCTCCACTTCTCTACGGCCATTGGCACTACCCTGAGCTCTTTGTCATACATGGATAGCCCAAGGTGGGGTGGGCTAAGGGTCTTGCTTAGGTAGGCCAAGGGCCTCCCGTCTTGTGTCAAAACCGCTCCTATTCTCGTGTCACATGCGTCGGTTTCTAGGATGAATGATTTGCTAAAGTCGAGTGGGGCTATGACCGGTGCCGACATCATTGCTATCTTCAAGGCCTTGAAGGCCCGCTGTGCTTCTAGGTTCCAACCGAAGGCCCCCTTCTTTAGAAGGTTTGTCAGCAGTTTGCTAATCGTTCCATGGCCTTCTACGAATTTGTGGTAATACCTCATGAGGCCTAGGAACCCATGGAGGCCTTTAATGTTTTTGGGCACGGGCCAATCTCGCAATGCCTTGATTTTTCCCGCATCCGTTGCTACTCCCTCTTGTGAGATAATGTGCCCTAGGTACTCTACATGATCGTGACCGAAGGCACACTTGCTTCATTTTTTGTAAAGTTTGTACGTACTAAGGGTTTGTAACACCTTACTCAAGTGCGTAAGGTGGGCCTTCATCCCTAGGCTATAAACTAATATACCATCGAAGAACACAAGTACAAACTTACGTAGGTAGGGAGTGAAGACCTCGTTCATCAAGGCTTGGAACGTGGCCGGGGCATTCGTCAATCCAAACGGCATAACCTGGAACTCGTAGTTCCCTTGATGCGTTCAGAATGCAATCTTGAAGCAATCTTCTTTCCTTACCCGAATCTGATGGTACCCGGCCCTTAAGTCAATTTTGGAGAACACGGCCGCTCCTTTGAGTTCATCTAGTAGGTCATTGATCACGGGGTTCGGGAACTTGTCCTTGATGGTGATTCGGTTCAATTGTCGATAATCTACACAAAACCGGTAGAATCCGTCCTTCTTCTTGACAAGTAAGACCGGTGAGGTGAAGGGACTTCTGCTTGGTTGTATTATGGAGGCCTTCAACATCTCCCCTACTTGCTTCTCGATCTCATCTTCTTGCCCATGGGGGTAGTGATAAGGACGGATGTTGACTAGCTTTGCTTCGGGCATGGTGGGAATGTGGTGATCATGTGTGTGAGGTAGAGGCAAGCACTTTGGAACTTAAAACACGTCCTCGAATTGGCGTAGGAGGCACTCAATTTCCGAAGGAATGTATGCTTCGTGCTCTTCTACAGCGGCGGCCATGACGAGGTGGCCCATGAGGCATCCGGCTTTCTTTTTAGAAAGTCGAGTGATGCCATAGATTGATTGTAGAGAGGCTTGCTCGGACAAACCTTATAAGTGCACCACCTTGCCTTCCTTGAAGCAAGTAAACTTCAAGTTGGTGAAGTCGATGGTTACTGGCCCGTAGCGTTGTAGCCAGTCCACGCCTAGGACCACGTCACTTCCTCGTAGCTCTAGGACCCATAGCTCGTCAACAAAAGTGGTGCCTTGCACCTTCCATCTAACCGTACACTTCTAATAACTCATCCAACTTTCCCCGTTGGCCACCGTGACAGTCATGGCCATGGTGGGCACGGTTTCAAGTTTGAGTTCTTGGACCACGCTTGCGTCGAGGAAGTTGTTGGTGCTTCCGCTATCGATCAAGACAGCTATGGCCCTCTTCTTAATGGACCCCTTCAAACGCATCGTATTGTGTGTCATTCGCCTCGATAATGCGTTTAAAGAGATCTCCATGACTCCGGCCTCTTCTTCTTATGTAGGCTCCTCTTCGTCAATCTCTTCTTTCGTTTCTTCTTTGATTTCCTCTTGAGCCTCCATACTTTGTAATTGTTTGGCCTTGCAAATATGGCCCGGAAAGTAATGATCCCCGCACTTGTAGCACTTCCCAGGTTCCCTTCAGGACGCACTAGATCCTGCGGACGTGCTGGGCATTGGGCACGCGCCCATGGGCTTGGACACGGTCCCTTGGGACTGCGTTTGGCCTGGGCACATGCTGGAAGGCCCTGACCTGCTGCTTGTGGTTGGCTTGGAGCTGAAGTTGGATTTGTTTGTCACGGTTTTGGCTTCACCTATTCCCCTTATTTCGGCTATGGCAACTTCTTGAAGCTTGGCTTGCTCAAACGCCAACTAAGGTCATTTGGGCGTGTGGTCTTGACGGATGCATGAAGGACGGGCTTGAGCCCGCTTATGAAACTTGAGACAAAGTAGGCCTCGGTTAGTGTTGGATGGTAGATTAACATCCAACTCTTTAGTTCTTCAAACCTTATGATGTATTCTTCGACGGGCCCGATTTGGGTCATCTTACTAAACTCTTCTACGACGTCTTGGAGGGAACGATCTCCAAAACATTTGCACAACTCGTCGATGAAAAATTACCAAGTAATTATGGGGTGCTTGAGTTCTAGGGCATGAAACCAAGCGTCACCATAATCATGTAGATGATTTGAAGCGAACTCTACCCACTCTTCCATCGGAACATTATAATATCGGAAATATTTTTGGCACTTGCAGATCCAAACCCTCGGGTTGGTTCCATCAAAATATGGCAGAACAATTTTGGCGGTGTTATGGGTTGCCCATGTTCGGTTGCTCCAGTCGTTCCTACTATCTTCTCCGTCTTCATAGGTCTAGTGGTGGGTGCGTCTGTTCCTTGGCTCGGTGTGGCAAGGGGGCGGTGGCAATATGCCTTCCCCACCTAATCGGGCACAAGTACCCAATCCTCTTCCTTCGATGTGGGTCACAATCTCCGGGGTGATGGGTTCGGGTTGTTTTCCTTTTTGGATTGCAAACCTCTTCATGGTCTTGTGTAGTGCGTCGATTGAAGATTTGAGATCAACATTGGTCTTCTCAATGGCGGACTTGAGATTGTTGTTGGTTTGGATTTGCTTTTCGGACAAGGTTTCCGACCGATCCAATCTTCTTTCGAGTGCGACGATCCTATCTTGGGAATCGGTGGTGTCTTCAGAAGATGACATGGTGGCAGCGGATTTTCTTGTTATGGCCAGCTTGGTTGATCGAAAGATGACTCTGATACCACTTTGTCACGTTGTGACTAGCATGACTTGGGGCCCAAGATCACTTTCGGTGACTTTAGGGAGTTTTAGGGTTTTGAGAGTATGGATTGAGAAAAGAATAGTAGAATTAAAGTATGAGATAAGAAGAATTTAGAGAATTAGAGATGAGAAAAAATAGATATAAATTCATCTATAAAATTCAATGATTTAAATTACAACCTAAAGCCCTCTATTTATAAAGGGTAAATTATAATTTAACAAGGAAAATAATATCTAAAATTAGGCGCCTAAAAATAAGAGGAAAAACTAAAATAACGAAATTTAAAATATAAAAGGTGGGAAACGAAAATATGAATTTCGAGCTGATTTCCGAGTGTGCCCTTGCTATCGTGACAAAGAGATAAAAGAGAACAAACGAAGGACACATAAATTTACATGGAAACCCCTCTTTAATCGAGAGGGGAGCAAACCACTGACGGAAATGGAGATTCTTTATTGAGTATGAATAATGGAAGAATTACAATGACACTTCCTCTGAACGAGATCTATGGAGAATTACTGAATCACTCCCTCTAAACTCTCAAGGGCTCTCTCTTAATTGGATGATTGGATTACCTAAAACTGAAACCCTGAAGGTCTATTTATACAGAGCGAATTAGGTCACACATATTTGGGTTCCCGATCAATCGACGGAGTCTCTGCTGCTCCCATGCCGCAGCGCTGCACTCGGTTGATCTGGCATTCTCCCGATCGATCAGCTTGCTCACTACGAGACTTATAACTAAATTACATAAATTTGAGGCATATTCCTAACAAACTTCCACCTTGACTCAAATTTACACTTCAGCAAAATTTCTCCACCTACTCTACAAAACACCCCACACAGGTTATCTAAACAAAATAGAAAACCTAACCGAGTACGAGCGATCCTTGAACTTCCTGCTAGGTGGCAACTAAGTGAACATGTCTGTGAGGTTATCAGCAATGCCAAGCTTCTTCTTCTCTGAATTGGCTCCTGACACATCTTTGAAACAGCCACCTGTTGTTGAACTGTGTTACTTAACTGAAACTGAACTCAATAATGAAGAGTCATTAAACGTGACATCTCCACTTGTCAGGAATTGCTTAAAGCGAACACTTTTCTGCTTCTTATAAATGATGTGTTCACAAGATTTCAGTCCTGTAGATTGACCACACAACGAGGGGGTCCACGGAAACAGTCTCTCTTTAGGGTAGCCCCCTGAAGGGGGAAGGCTGCGTACATCTACCCCCCAGACGCTGCTTAGGCGGAGCCCTTGGAGGCACTAGGTTAGTTGTTGTTGTTATTGTTGTAGACTGACCACACAACGAGCCCCTATTACTGATCTCAAACAGACCCTTATCACCTGAATGATCCAATTTCAAACGCCTTGACTTTGTGATACCTGGTTCTGTCAACGATGATGATGAAGATACCTTAACTGATCTTACAACTTGGAATCGACAAGTTCATATAATGTTCTTACCCTTCTACCTTTAATCACAACTAAAGCACCCTTAACGACCTTCATAACTCCATCTTCAGCTGTGTACCTGTACCCACGTGACTCAAGAGTACCTAAAGAGATGAGATTCTTCTTCAAATCAGGAATGAGACGAACTTCGCTTAAAGTCCTGATAGTGCTATCGAACATCTTAATACGAATTGTTCCTATACCCTAAACTCTACATGTAGCATCATTGCCCATTAAAGCAACTCCACCTTGAATTGACTTGTACGTGGAAAAACAATCTCGATTGGGACAAACATGATAGGAGCAACCCGAATCCAAAATCCAATTATTTCTAAAATTGGACTGAGGTTCAGATACAAACAGTATACCACCATCACTCTCATCTTGAACTACAACACTAGCTGTTGCGGATATCTTGTCAGACTTGTTATCTGCTTCTAGTTTCCTCTTAAGATTATATATATATACATATGGTCTCTCTTAATGTGCCCTTTCTTATGACAGTAATTACAAGATAGATCTTGATGTCTAGGCTTAAACTTGCTTCCGCTATTATCATATTCTTTAGACTCGGTTCTCCCTCTCACAAATAAACCACTACCCGAGTTCTGAACGGAGTCAGACAACTCCTTATCTACTCTTTCTTTACTCTGTAGGTTTTTCTTAACCTCTTCAACAGTGATAGTTAACCTACTATCATAAATCATGCATTCTACAGAGCCTCTATAAGAGGTAGAGAGTGAACATAATAATAGCATTACTTGATCTTCATCCTTAGGAGCATCATCAAGCTCCTTTAATTCTTGAATTAATGAATTAAATTCATTAACATAATACTTAAGTGACGTACCGTCTGATATACGAAACATGAACAACCGATGCTTAACTGCAAATTTGTTGGAGACGGACTTGACACATAACATATCCTGCAATTTCTCCCACAATTCCTTAGTGGTCTTCACTTCCAGAACTTCTGGCCGAACGTCATCGGTAAGACACATCTGAATTGCCGTAAGAGCCCTTTCGTCTAACTCCTCCCACTGTACTTCGGATAAACTCTCAGGTTTCTTCTCTTTCTCGTATAAAGCTTTCTTCAAGCCACTCCAAGTTAAGAGGCCCTTAACGCGAACTTGCCATAAATTGAAACTCCCTTGACCACCAAACTTTTCAAATTCATATTTATCTACAGATATCATAGTACTAATCGAAATAAACAAGGCTCTGATACCAATTGTTGAGGAATCTGGACAAATCTAATATTCTCTTATACCAATTTGTGAGAAAATTAATGCCTCCTTAATGCGGAACTTAATACCCAAGAACCGGATTCGATTCAAGTACTATAACTCGCAAGAGAAGTAAATAAAAGAGATAAAAGAGAACAAACGAAGAACACAGAGATTTATGTGGAAACCTCTCTTCAATCGTGAGGGGAGAAAACCACAGGTGGAGATGGAGATTCTTTATTAAGTATGAATAATGCAAGAATTACAACGACACTTTCTTCTAAACAAGATCTATGGAGAATTACTGAATCACACCCTCTAAACTCTTAATGACGGCGGCTCTCTCTTAATTGGATGATTAGATTACCTAAAACTTAAACCCTGAAGGTCTATTTATGCTGAGCGAATTAGGTCACGCATATTTGGGCTCCCGATCGATCGGCCCTTCCCGATCAATCGGCACCCCGATCGATCAGCTCCCCCCGATCGATCGGAGGAGTCTCTGCTGCTCCCATGCTTCAGCGCTGCACCTGACCGATCGAACAATCCCTCTATCGATCAGCTTGCTCACGACGAGACTTATAACTAAATTACATAAATTTGAGGCATATTCCTAACAATGACAAAAATTAGATTTCTCCTTTTTTTTTTTCCTTTTATATTGGTAAGGAGTACAATAACTTCCCTAAAGAAAAAAAATCAATGCTTGGGGAGGGCGATGAGCTTTGAACCAAAAACCTGTTACTTGGGAGGTTAGGAGACAAACTACTATTTCAGCACCTTTAACTCATCATAAAATCATATAACCAAGGTCATGTTTAACGCATGGAATTGGAGCCTGAAATTGGGGGTCAAATTGGAATTGTGGTTCAGAATTCCAATTTTGTTGGTGGTTCAACTGTTGGAATTGGAATCACAATTTCGCAGTCTAATTCTAAGGAATTGGGTTTTAACTGAGAGTTATACATTGCAATTCCTTGAGATGGACTTGAAACTCAAAATAATTTAACTCAATTAGCTCGAAACCCAAGATAATGTGAAATCAAAGCACCTGGCCCAACCTAAATTTGACCCAAACTTAAAATAACCTTACTTGAATGGGTCAAACTAGAATTGATTTGACGGGACCTAAACCAAACCTGGCATGAACTTACTCAAAGTTGGAAATACCATAATCTATAGATCCAAAATCCGAAATGATTCAAAACTAATATGATCTTACCTAACTTGGATCTAACTTGAACGAGATCCAACCGAGCAGATCTGAAATTTGAGATAACTCAACCTAATTGATCCAAAACCTAAAGACAACTATAACCAAAAATGACATGACATATGATTGAATCCGGCCAATTTTATTTGACTGAGCCCAGGTAACCCATAACTGAAAATGACGCAATCGAATTGACATCAAACCAAAATAGCTCAAGTTTTAAATAATGTACCCAACTCAAACCTTACCTGTGCTAACTCGTATTTTGGAATGAGCAATCTAATTAATCCAAAATCCGATTGATGCGAATTTTTTAGTAGCAAGTGCACTAGTCGCTTCAAGTAATATAGAATGAGTAGAGTATCGTCCCACGAGGATTGCTAAGTGATTACCAAAATTAGTAGTTTTAATACTATTTAAAAAATCAAAAAATTAGGGATTTTGATATGAAATAAAATGAAATGAAAATAAAAGTTAAAACTAGACTAGAGTGAGCCGATTTAAGTTATTTTTATCAGTTAATAAAGTCTAAGGCATCCGATTTCACCTTAGTTGCATCAATACGCCTTTTCTATTCTCGATATTCAAGTTGTTACTGTGTGTTGATGGTTGAAAATCTTAATTTACTAAACATTCTCTCTCGAGCAACATTTAGCATACTCTTTAACATATTAACCCATCACTTTCGTGCATAAATTTAAATAAGAAAAGAGTTATAAAAGCTCTATGATTTTCTTTTAAAAAACCACACAAATCGCGTTAATCTCTTTCGAGCATTCGCCCAATTTGTGGTGCTTATCACCTCAGCACTCATCATAAATCTCCTCTCGTCTCATTATGAATCATTACAGTCCTTAAATAGTGATCAAGCATTTAAAACTCATTAACAACAATGATAAACACTTCAACAATACAATAACAAGAACATTAAATACCTTGAATTAGAAATGAGCATATTTTACAACTTATGCTACATCGTAGCATTAGATTAACAAAATTAGTTCATGTTAAACTTAGCATTAAACATTACAAACTTCAAAATACATGAGATGAGCTGAGCTGTCAAAATTAGTCAAATAATAAAATTTTATTTTCATACTAATTACAATTCCATCAAAATTAAAATTAAATTAAATTTTCAAAATACAATTATAGTATAGATATGTCAAAAAAATTATGCCAATACTCATTAGTGGAGTGGCGTGGGATGAGCTGCAAGCCACACGTGGCAAGGAGTGAATTGGCAGCTGTGAACAGACCAAACCCAAGATTTACACGACCGGAGTCAATTGAGCGTACAGATTTTGTGTCTCCATACCACACGTGTTAACAGCTGGGTGGGTCACACATCCCCCACCGTTGGATCTTCATCCAACAATGGTGGAGGCCTTCAAACAAAAACAAAGTCAACTTTGTACCCACAAACTTTGTCGGTCTATCGAATACTATACTTACTATAATATAATTGTAAAGTTTTTCCCCCATAAAAAGCCTCCTAATCCCCAATTCTTTTTTTCATTATTTTTTCTTTTTTCTTAAAATCTGCTTAACCCCCAATCCTTTTTTTATTATATTTTTTCTATTTTCTTATTTTGCTTTTTCCTTTTTTCTTATTTTATCTTTTTGGTATTTATTTGTAAATTAAATATATTATTTTTTTATAATATTGATAAATAATTAGGATTAATAAACTTAAACACGTATTTTTTAATTTAAAGGTTAACTATATACAAAATTAAAAGCGGCGGGTATGGAGCGGGCTAAGCCGGGTCCCCACTTATACCCACACCTGCCCCAAAAAGAGTGGCTACCCACGAGCGTCATATCATGTGCTACACTAAAATATCAATTCAGTATCTTTTAAAATCAAATTTTTAGAGCTTCATTATTTTTGTGTACAAAAGTTGTAGCTGGGTTATTTTGATAAAAATCCTAGCGCACTATGCCAAACGTATATTCCTGCATAAAGCAATACATTTTTAATTTAAGACTTCTCTTATGTAATCCAAAAATACCTCCAAGATACAACAAAACTTAATTCATTAAAGTTTCAAAAATTAAAAAAGAAACAAAATTTTAATTTAAGACTTTTCATATTTAATCTATAAAAAAATAAAAAGGGTTCCTGCCACTGGTACGAAGTGCATACCCGTACCCTCCCAGCGGACACAGACCCATACCCCTACCCTCCTCATTGCCCACAAGTATCTATTACCGGGCCCGTACCTCCTTAATGTGGGTACAGAACGATTATCTATACCCGCTCTTATTAGTTACTTAGTACTGTTTTTACAAAAATTAATTATTTATAACATTGATAAATAATTAAAATTATTAAATTTAAACACGTATTTTTCACTTTCAATGTTAACTGTATACAAAATAAAGTACGGCGGGTATAGAGTGGGCCAGGATAGGTACCCACTTATACCCGTACCCGCTCCAAACGGGGTGGCTACCCATGAGTAGCGGGTTTCACCTGCCCCATTGCCATTTCAATATCTCTTAATCAAAAAATTACACAGCTCTAACTTTTCTATAAGAAAAGTTATAGCTAGATAGTTTGATAAAGACCATAACGCACTATGTTAAATGTATAGTCTAGCATAAAGCAATAAGTTTCTAATTTTAGACTTCTCATATATAATCCAAGAACAGGTCGCGGGTTAGACCTCCAAAAACCAAAAAAAAATTAAATAAATTTAAGACCTTTTGTAATTAATCCACGAAATGCGGCATTTTACATGGCTACTGCAAGGAAGAATTTATTTTAATTCGATGAGATATGAAAAGTCAAAAAAGGAAAAATAAATTTCCTGTTTAAGGCTAAAATAGTAAATACTTTTAGTCATGTTTTTTTTGATATTTTCTTACATTTTTTTTCGTTTTTCTTATTTTTCTTTTTCCAATCCTACTCTTAAATACCTTTTTTATCTTACTTTTTTCTTTTTTTTTATTTTTCAAGAAAAATTAATAAAATAATTTTGTCACCCAATTATTTTGTATACTTTTTTACTAAATAATACAAACCAAAATTAAATAAAATAAATAAATTTTTAATTTAAAATTTTCTGTATTTGATCTATAAAGGAAAAAAATCCACAAAAGAACGAAGGGAAAATAAATTTTCTTTTGAAGACTTAAAAATAGGAAATACATTTAGTCATACTTTTTATTTAAAATTTTTATGGCATACTAATAGTTTTCTCGCTGAAATTGACTCAATACTATTTAAGTTCACCATATCAAGATATACATCATTTTCTTAATATTTATAACCAAGCAAGTGTTCAAAATTCTACACATGCATCATACTTCGCAAACAAATGTTTGGGTCATCAAGGGAGCAATTGGCAAAAATATTTTCATCCTCAACCCACATCCTTTTTCATAGAACAAATCTCAATTAATTGCAATTATATTGATACGTTAATATTTTTCTTTAATAGTGTATAGCATCTTTGATTAAATTAAAAATGAGATGAGTTATAGTAATTTTCACTAATAGTTTAGAGGCATTAATGATGAAATTATAAGTTCAGTGCCACTTTGATTTTGATTAATGGTATAATTCGAGAGGTCTTTTTGGTATTTGTACTATAAGAAAATTAATCTATTACGACTTTACTTGATTTACTCAAAATATCAAGTTAAATGTTAAAATATAAAGAGATTCACATGTAATTGTGGTAGGAGAACATTGAAGATATATGAAATACCGGAGGTATTGTGGGCAATTTAGAAAGTTTTTGAATCTTAGGTTACGAAAAAGCCTCTAGAAGAGTTTAAAATATGGTTTACTTTATATTTTTCAATCAAAAATTATATTTATTTTAGTATTTGATTTGTTTGGGTCATCGAGGGAGCAATTAATGTTCAAAAAAAGTTATCAGGGGAGCATTTGACAAATATCTTTTCATCCTGAACCAACATCCTTTTCCACGGAGCAAATCTCAATTAATTGCAATTATATAAGTACGTTAATATTTTTCTTTAATACTTTGTAGCATCTTTGATTAAATTATAAATTAGGACAGTTACATTAATTTTCACTAATAGTTTAGAGGTATTAAGGATGAAATTATAAGTTCGGGGCCACTTATACCCGTAGCTGCCCCAAACGCAGCTGTAACTTTTCTATAAAAAAATTATCTAACTTTATTTCCATACCAAAAAAAATACCCAACTTTAACTTTTCAACCAAAATAAACCAGAGCGTCATACCATGCACCATACTTAACCACCAATTCAGTATATTAAATAAAGTTGGGTTATTTTTCGGTTATTAAATCAAGTTGGATGATTTTTTGTATTTACTCCATAAAAAGAAAAAAATAAACCTCCAAGAACCAAACATAAAAAAAATATTATTTAAAACTTTCTGTATTTAATCTATAAAAAAAAATCCATAAAAGAAAAAAGGAAAAATAATTTTTTTGTTAAATACTTAAAATAGGCAATATATTTTTTATTAAAACCTTTTTACGGTTACTACTATAAAAATTATGTAAACTTAACAAAATTATGGACAATTGATCAAATAACATGTTAGTTTGATGCAAAAAATAAGGCTATAAAATACAGTAACTAATAAATACCACCCATGCATTGCACGGGAAAAAACTAGTTGATTTTTATATTAAAGCTCTGAGAGAAAATTTATCAATATATAAATTTATTAGGTTATTTCATCTAATTTTAATAGGTTTTAGGGTAAAATCTCACTTTGACTTATATGTGAATCTCATATATTTTCATTCTATGGGTCAGTTTTAAATCTTGTGAAATTTAAAATGATATTAGAGCGAGCAGATGATCCTGGACTTTTGTGTGAAACACCATATCCTTTAAAAAGAGGGGTGCGATTAAATTTGTTACATCGAAGGTCTCTTTAATGAATGTTGAATCCAATTGGACGAAATTGGATTGAAGAAGGCAAGGGATGCGTTGAAGTAGACTCAATTTTTTTTTGGGGGGGTGGGGGGGGGGGGGGGGGTGTTGTGAACTTCACTTGCGAGTCTATCTTATTGAATTCTGTATTGGAGTTGTGAGAGACAAAAATATTAATATATAAGGGCTTGTTTGGTTTTACTTATTCTAGGAAAATAAGTGTTTTTTTAAAAAAAAAAACACTTTTCTGGAATCTGAGAGTGTTTGGCAAGTATCAAAAAGTATTTTTTATTAAAAGCAGAAGCTGTATTTCTGCTTATAAGTAGAAGTAGAAATTTGGTGCTTTTGATTATAAGCAGAAGCAGAATCAAAAATTTTAAATTTTTAGGACAAAAATATCCCTACTCAAATATTAAAATTACATCACACTCTATCATCTTTCAAAACCCTAACCCTCTACGCCCACCCACGCACGCACGCACGCGCATACACATCTCATGTATTACTTAACTATCATATAACTTTAAGCGAACATAGCTTTTAACCCATTGGGAGTTACAGTGCAAGTCGCATATTGAAACAAAGCCCACACACACATATCATATATTACTTAACTATCATGTAACTTTAAACGAACATAGCTTTTAATCCATTGGGAGTTACAGTGCAAGTCGCAAATTGAAACAAAGCCCTTGAAGAGCTCTATGCAACCATTACAATTTTTCATATTTCAAAGAAAAGATAACAAAGACGTGGTGGGAGTTTCTTCGACATGGTAATGAGTGGTGGCCTATATAACTTGACCCTGATATTTAAACAAACATAACTCTTAACCCTCGAGGAGCTACGAATCAAATCACCTATTAAAACAAAGCTCTTGAAGATTTCTATATCATTAGAATAATTTCCCGAACTTTTGGATCAAAGAAAGCATATACGAGGTGAAGTGGATAGGCACCGCACGTTTTGGTTAGGTAACTTATCTTTTAAATTAAAACGGGCATAACTTTCAATCCGTGAAGAGTTACGAATCGGGTTATATATCCAAACGAAGCTCTAAAAGAGTTCTAGGCATCCATGGAAATTGTTTGAACTTTGGATGAAAGAAAGTATATGAAAATTAATTTACGCGTGCAAGACATAGGTAGGTTGTATAACTTGCCTTACAGCTTAAAACGGGCATAATTTTTGATCCGTAAAGGGTTACGGATCGAATTACATATCGAAATGAAGCTATGGAAGAGTTATGGGTACCTGTGGCAATAGTTTGATATGAAAAGTGAGTTGGGCGTGCCAAACGTAGGTAGGCTGTACAACTTATCTTACAACTTATAACGGACGTAACTTTCAATCCGTGAAGATCGAATTACACATCAAAACAAAGCTCTGGAAGATTTCTAGGTACTTATGGAAATATTTTGAACCTTTGATCAAAGAAATTATATGAAAAGTGATCTGGGCGTGCCAGACGCTAGTAGGTTGTATAACTTACCTTAAAACTTAAAATGGGCGTAACTTTCAATCGGTGAAGAGTTACGGATCGAATTATATGTCAAAATGAAGCTCTTGAAGAGTTCTAGGTACCTATGATAATTTTTGAAGTTTTTGGTCAAAGAAAGTATATTAAAAGTGATGTGGGCATGCCATAATCAGGTAAGGTATATAACTTACCTTACAACTTAAAACAAGCGCTACTTCTAATCCGTGAGAGAGTTATGGATCAAATTTTATATCAATACTAAGCTCTTGAAGAGTTCTAGGTTCCCATGATAAGTTTTTGAATTTTTGATCAAGAAAAGATAAAAAAAAAACATACAAAGGATATAGCAATGCTTGACTTTTACCCAGGCAAAGCTCCTTGTAGGCTCAGGAACATGCCTTAAAAAGATAAAAAGGATGTAAAAAAGAGATTATTCAAGCAAATCTCTTTTATTGTTCAACAATGTTAGTGAGTTTCTTTGGCTACTTTTATATGAGTAGGCTCACCCTTATCAGAAAAAATGTGAAAAGAGATCATTCTCACAGACAGCACCAAAATATTTATGACGAATTTACTTGGTTTGCTTATCCATCGTATTGGAGTTCTATATGAGATGTGGTTCGTAAGTATGAGCTGGACTTAAGCTCTAGCTATACGCCCGACTCAGTATTTCTTGCAAGATTCAAACAAACAGCTAAAGAGAGCCTTCAGGGTAACCCACGGGGGAACCCTCCGATGCTCAAGTCAGCATTAATCTCATGAAATAATAATGAAAACATGTAATAAATAGACATAATAGATATAAAAGACTTAGCATAAGAAGAATAGGAAGCTTGAACGATTATTACTTCAGAGAGACAATCAATAGAGAGAGAGAGAGAGAGGGAGGTGTGTGAGGGAACCTTCTTTCATGGATGAAGCTTGCCAGAGAGAGAGAGGTATTAGGGGTGAGAGGGGAGGGAAGGAGATGTCTCTATGTGAAGAGCCTTATCCCCCCTTTTACAAAGAACTTCGGTCGGCTGGTTCGGCCATTCGGGGTTGTCCATTCTGGGACGCCTGTGTCGGGCCGCCAGTATCTGAGCGAGTAAGTATTGGGCCAGTATTATAAACAGATGACTGTATGTTATTTTTGTTTTAGTTTTTTAATTTTCATATATATGTTGTTTCAATACTTGTCGTGACTCTTAATATTTGAGTTCCATCATGACATTGGTTGTTGTATTCATAAGGCTCAAATTAAATTTCAACATGTAGAGAGATTAACAAACAAAGGATTCACGGAAGAAGGACATATTGGAGATATAAGAGGAGGAAGAAGCACCGTCATTATCGATTGAGAACGTTTTAAGATATTAAAATCTTTTAAAACTGCCTCTAAAAATATTAAAAGAAGCTATTCTAATATTTCCAAAAATATTTTCTTTCAAATAAAAATATCAAAAAAATTAATGCCATCAAAAATATTAAAGATCTCAAAAGAATATGATATTGATATATTCAACGTACCTATTATTTTATCTAAGGTTATAACATTTAAATAAAGTCAAAAACATTTAAATATTATAATCCAAACTTTTTTTTTAGTTTTGTGCCTATGTTATAAACAATAATATACTTTTTGTATTCAAATATTCAATTGGCATTTTTTTCTTTTTTATTAGATTTGTCCTTATTTTTTATCTCCTGAAATCATGGTAAATTTTTCAGTTGCAACTAATAATTATATCCTATACTACAAGTTTGAGGAAAAATTCAATTTCAAATAATAATATTTTAAATCTTATACAAAAAGTAAAGTTCAACCATATATTGTAAGGGCACGGATCTTAAAAAAAATCCAATAACCGAAATATTGAAATACCGACCCAAAAATATGGTTAATTGATCCAAATTTCAATACAGTTAATTGAATCGCTAAAATTTGCAATATTTTGTGACGGTAATGGATAGTGATTTTGGTCTCTCCGGTTAACCGAATTACCAAAATGCAACAAATATATATATATATATATATATATATATATATATATATATATATATATATATTTATTTATTTAAAAATATAATATATCAATATAAGTTGATTTAATGGTGAATTCTTCTGATAAAAAAAAAGGTGAATTCAAATCTTCCTAGTTATAATTGTTTAAGATTTGAGTTTTACTCAATCTGTTTTTTTTTTTTTTTTTTTTTCTAACTAATAAATTTTTCCAAACTAATAATTTTCATTAATTTAATTTTTCTAATAAAAGAATTTTTAAAGTCAAATAATAAATTAAACCCTATCAAAAACTAGTGGCGGATCCAAAAAAGTTTTTCGTTGGGAGAGCGGCAATCAACAAAATCTGAGATTTAACTGTTTTTTGTAAATTAGGACAAAATTAAGAGGTAATTAGAAAAAAATATCCAAAAAATCACAAAAAAGAATCATATAACTATATCAACACAAAAGTATTGTGCATATTTATATATGTATTTTTTTCGATAATTAGCGATGTAGTCGTGATACAAAATAGGCGACTCGAGTAAGCGAGGCCTAGGAGAACCCGAATAAATTGGGAAATAAAAACACGAAACAGGAAAGCATGGCAAAATCAAAAGAACAAACATAAAAGCACAAAAATAGGCACCACAGGATAAAACAACACTGAGAGCGATGGGTTCGGAGCAAGAGGAGGTGACGAACCGACAAAGCAGGAGAGAAAATGTTAGGGGAACTAACAAAATACTATCTTACTTCATCCTTGCAAAAAGTATTATCATATCCGATTTGTCTCCATTATATGCCAAATTGAGCCTTCTCCCAAGCTCCCATCTATGTTCTGCAACACAAAGCTTGCCAACATCCTTACCATTATCACCCTTTCTTACAAACTTCCCCTTTTTTGTTTGCCAGAGAGTTTGGTCAACTTCTTCGCATCGCTCCCTGGAGACATATCTTTAATGAATTCCTGCAAGTCCCACTTTGCTTGCTATTTCAACTTACGCTTGTGAGCTCTTCGGGATTTTTTTTTTTTTTTTTTTTTTTTGACAACACAAAGCTAGAAGCCTGATGGCCTGGACCTCTCTTCCTTCTTTGCTTCCTTTTGTCACTAGACTCAAGGACAAGTGGCCACACTACTGTAGGTGGTTCAAAACTCGGCGGGTACTCAGGTTCAGAAGAATTAGAATCATTATCACTACCAGCATCCCTTACCTGAACCTGGTTAGCACAAGTAGAAATAGGGGCTTAGGGCATCGTTGAGTCATCTAGGCCAACTTCGATCCAAGGTAAGGCAAGAGGAGACTGAGAAGCCAACACTGGAAGTTGGGAATTTGACTGCAGAAAGGTAGATAAAAGGCCGAGCATAGGCATAAAAGATCCAAGATCCATCTCCCAATTAGCTTCCCACCAAGGAGAAGGTCAAACTGGCTCCTATCATGCCCCACACACCTCATGACAATAGTGGCCAAACTTAAACGTGGACCCAAAGAAGCCTGAAAGTCATTCGAGCCGGCCAACAAAAACTCAAGCGTGGAAGGACCAATAGGAGGGCGTGATTCCTAAGTGGCGCATGTTCAGGTGACAATACCATATTGAGGAGATGAGGCTATTTCCCTAGAAATTCTGGCAGAGGCGGCTTTGGCGATTACATCTGGGGAGCAATTAGGGATCAATTCAGAATTACCCTCTTTGACCAAAATTAGGCGAGTTCCCTCATTGAACTGTACTTGGACCAATTGATGAATCAGTGAAGGGGAGCATATTTCAATAAGTACCCGTGCGACATCAACCACTTCATCACTGGGGTTCTGGAATTGATCGGGATAAATTTGCCCCATAAATTGGAAAAATTTATGAAGCAATCCTTCGACCAACACTGGATTGGCAACCTGTGGACTTCAATCCAAACTCTTCTACACAGTGACCCCAAAATCTGACCTGAGTATCTGGCCACAGACTTGAACTTACGTAGCAGCACCTGTTTTGGAGGCCTGAGATATGACTCCAAGGTTTCAGGCGAGTCACACGTCAAAATGAAAGAGCTAGGGCTTAACCCGCGAGGGGCCAAACCCATAAGGTTATTCTCGGTGATAAACATAAGAACACTATCAAGAGTATCCTCCTCAAAAAATTGGGCAATAATTGACTTGTTGAGCCAATCCTCAACACTCTCACTTGAATTTGCCACGTCCATCTTGTATCTGGACTGAGTCATGGTAGCCGCGATTTGCGATCTAGGGGGAGCACCCACTCAAACAAAGTTGACTTTAGAATCAATGGACTCGTGGAGAGAATCTGAATGAGGCCAGCCTCGGTGAGGTGTAGGAGATGCCCTTCTACCCGATTTTGTCCAGTCAACTCTGATCACGAAACCTGCGACCAGTCTTCCATTCATGCTTGCAATAGCATTCGCAACTTCACTTCTAACACGGAATCTAACAAATCCATAGGAGAGTCCTGACCTTACTCTTCGTTTCTAGGGAAAAAAAGTATCATAAACCGACCCAAAGTCACCAAACACCACTCTGAGCCATGAATTTGTTGTTCTCTCATGTAGGCCATCAACAAAGATGGATACCGTCTCATCTAGAATTGGCATTACTGCAGAAACAGTGCAGCACAGGGGGTGGTGGTTGGGCTGGTTTAGAAGCGGACGTCGGTGATGGAAAGAGAGAGGGAGAAATGAGCATTTTCTTAAGGACAACTTTAAGATAGTGTGGAGAGAGAGAGAAAGAGAGCTGGAAAGCGGAGTGGCAGAGATGTTGGGCTAGAGAGAAAGAGAGCTAGGTGGGGAGATAGAGATGGATGGGTGGCAGGATGGTGGTTGTGGAGTGGCGGTGGCGGTGGCAGGTGGTGGCGGTGGTGGGTGTCGGAGGTGGCGGGAGAGATGGATGGGTGGAGGGGGAGAGAGAGATGGTGGAGAGGGAAAGAGACGTACGTATGTATGTGTTACTCAATTAAAAAATAATTATATTTTTGGATAAGTCTGCTAATGTCTCCAAAAAATATTTAATTTTGCTTGATATATGTTCACTTATGACATAATAGATAATAGTTCCATCATTAGTGTCATCTCAATCAATGATAGGACAAGGAAAAGGTATTGATTGGGCATTTTTATGTTCTATTACAAATATATCAATTATTATGTAATATTTATAGATTGTTATTACATAATTAATTAACTAAAATTAAAATATAATTATATAAAATATTATTAAAAAATAGCGACATTAGCATATAAAAAATAATATTAAATGGTTATCATTTATAAGTTAATAAATTTGGTCAAAGTAAAATAAAAAATTCTATGAAACCAGCTAGCCAAATGAGTTAATACAAGTACGGGAGCAAGATAAAACTTGAATAAAAGCAATGGAAAAGGAGATATAAGGCATCAAACCAACAATCTCTAGAATTATACAATGACATCTTTACCACTAAACAACTAGCCCCACTATTGATTTCTAAGTACGCGTTGTTGTATATATTATAAATATACGCCGTTGACTGGGCCCTGTCAAAAACTAACTAGCCAAATGACTATCGAAATTTTGTGTTCTCCTTGTCCATGCTTCAATCTCATTCATAAAAAATTGTTACTTAAGTTGTACGCATAAAAACTATCTTATATTTGATATATATATCATTTCTTTATTTACTTAGGTTATTATTTAGAGGAAAAAAGTTATTTGTTTGTTGAAAATTATAATAAGTAATTAGTTCTTGTCAAGAGTTTTTTTTTATTGCTTGGAAATTCATCAACAATTTTTTTCGCATATTGATTGGAGTTGTTACAATTTATATTGCATTTTTTATTCGGCTATCGGTTAACATGCTTTACTGAACCGAATAATTGAAAAGTGGTTAACTGGTCGCTCCATTAACGGTAATGATTAAAGATTTTTTAGTATTTTATTTATGGTTAACCAAACTGAAATACTTTTTGATATGGTTAACCGAACCATGAATACCCCTAGTAAGTGCAATGGCTAGTTTTATAAATTATGTAAAAAAAAGTTATAGTTTTAATTTTAATAGGTGAACCAAATAATTAAATTGAAATTTCGAATCTTAATCCTAATCTTAGCCACAATTTAAGACTCCAATTTCACTCCATAAAACACGATTCTTAAATTCATGTTGATTTTTCAAGGAAATTTTTTGTAATTTGATGTTGTTTCCTTTTTCATCCGCCGGCGAACCCTAATACTGGGGGCCAGCAAATCCTCGACGGCGCGTCATCTTCTCCGTCCACGCGCCACCAGCCCACGTCGGCCTGGCCCTGCTTCAATCATCCGTCAGCGATCTCAGCTTTGTTGCAGGAAGAGAGGCGCAAAGACTCCACTCCACTCCACCTTTCTTCTCATCTAATAGGTATTTTATTTTCCATATCTCGCGTACTTGTGTCTCTGTGGGTTTTAGGGGTCTAAATTCACGACGCGGGTCGTCATGGAGCTTGAAAGACTTGGCTCGTTTGACTTATCGAGCTGAGTCTGAGCCTATTGAAGCTTAAGCTCCTATTTTAGTATAAGCCAAAAGTTGAACCTAAATGAGTTGGGACCAAGCTTAAATGTGCCTAACTTGAGCTTAAACGAGTCTAAATATTACATGTCCATGTTCAAGGTCACCTGAGGCAAGTCAAGCCTTTGTGATACAAGATTTTAATCTAGTAGAATTTCGATTATAATTCAACCCAGGAAATAGAGTTTAAAGGGACAAAAGAAAATAGAGTTAGGGGGAAAAGGATGGAGTTTAAAGGGAGATAGAGAATAGATTCATTCTCTTTGATTGATAATTCTTTCCAATACAAGCGAATACACTCCTATTTATAGAATTAGGGAGGGGGCCTAACTATCCTAATACTAATTACGTAATAAAAAGTAAAATTATTATATTATCCCTAATATAAGACTACCTATTTAAAATACTAAAATAATAAGGGGTAATTAACTTATTTATACTGTATCACTTTGACAAGTTGAACTTGAGCTTTAAGTTTCGGAACTTGGTGAGCTTCAAACCAAGCCCGAGTTGAGCTTAATGCAAACGAGCAGAGCCTTGAGCTTGACGAGCTCGAGGTCAGCTCGGCTCAAATGCAACCCTAGTAGATATACACCTATTTACTAGTTCATCTATGTTTTGATATCTTGATCAATTTTCCAACTACTTGACCCATTATTGTTTTCCTGTAACAGGGAACCTTGGGCTCTTGCTGGCGCAACCCTACATTCAGAAACAAGGGACCCAAAGAACTAGGTTATTGTGATATTTTAGGTTAGTTAGTACAATTTTTTTGGAAATTTTGAAGTTACCTTTGATTGGTGGTGATGGAGGCACTGCAGAATAAGTTTCAGCAGAAATTCAGGAAAGTTAGAGAAGAAATGGACCGCTGGGACGAGCTCCAATCTCGCCTACTTTCTCAATTCAATAATGCATCATCAATCATCGAGAGGCTTCAGGTCTCGTTTCTTGCTCATCTCAATATTTGTTTTAGGGTTATTTACATCGTCATCTAGCTTTTACTTTGTCAAATATATTAATTTTGTTCAATATTTGAGTTATGAATTGAAACAAAAGTCACTAAAATTACTAGAATTCAGTTAAATTACGCCAAATCCACTTTAGAACTAGCTTACTCACATTAAAATACATCGAAATCTATCAAAATTAGCATTTTGGACATAATTAGATTAACTAAGTTCATGAAGGGGAGTTTGGCGCCAAAAGCGGTTTATTGCTGTTGGCGCATATTGATCCCTCTATTGAATGTGCGACATAACAACTTGGTATCAAAGTCAATAATTGTTTCAAAAAGGCACGTTCATGGCTCCACGCAAGGCTGTGGTTGTGGCAAACCGATGTCTTTACTAGGAAAGGTTGAGGACCAAATAGAACTAATTTTTTGAAGAACAGTATTGATGGAAAGCACCTTCAAGAAGTGGATACAAGGCAAGAATAGTCCTTGAAATCAAATGAAGAATTGAATGCTAAACGTGGACAAGGATTCAAGCTACTTTAAGACTTAAATAGGAACCAAGATCAGTGCACGCAACTTACGGAAGAGCATGTGGAGGAATTAGATGCAAGTATGTAGGCATTGATGGAACAAATTTTGGCTACAACAAAAGATTGAGGTACTTAAGACTTAACCAAACTAATAGGCCTCCTATTTTGTCAAGTCATGCCAATAATGGTGCCTACTATTAGTGGTGCGCAAGTTGGATTAATGACTCTTCTACCAGTGCTGCACCAACAAGAACAGAATTTGAGGATTATTCTATATGAACGTGCACACCCTCAAGGGGTAGATATGAACACTAATGCATCAATCTTTGTGAAAAGACTCAACTTTTAATTGGAATAATAGCGAATTTCCCAAAAATTAACTCATACTTGTACAAGAGTACCTCTGCAAGTTTGCAAAAGACTCCTCAAGGGATTGCTCAGAAGGCTGTGCCCTCTGCAGCACCAAAATATGTGTCCTCCTCTTGTACCCAAGGCTTTAGACACCAAGAAAAGTCTTCTTCTATGCTTTGGGTGCAATGAGTGTTATTTCCTTGGTCATGCATGCCAAGGAAGACAATCTAATGGTTTAGATGCAATGAGAATTATTGACTGAGATGAAATTTCCACGATGGCTATGAAGGGTGCAATTGGACTTTGTTAGCCTTATGCTGTCCTTCCAAGAGGATATTGCTCATGCTGAGTTATAGGGGATTGCAAAAGAAGGCTAACTAAGGTGGATTAGGGAGAAAAATTAAAGAAGGCCTTGTCCAAAAGTGCTTCTTGTTGGCTTGGTCAGATTTGATATGTTGAGAGAGTCCTCAACACCTTTGGCTTGTCTTCTCTCCCGCTTGATTTGCAGTCCTTACTTGAGGATGCATATGCTATCCAAGGTACACTGCCATCCCCAAGAACACAAGACCACGCAATAACCCTTAAATTTGGCTCTACACCAGTAAATTTGAGACCCTATGTTATGATTCAAGCTCAAACTTGGATCATAACCTAGGGTTTCAAGAGATTTATACTAGAAAATGATAGATTGAGATGAGGAACACAAGAATTAGATGAGAAGAAGAAAGATTTAGATGAGAATTAGATGAGATAATAGAAGAATTGAGATGAGAATCAAGAGATAGAGAGCATTGAAGCTCAAAGAGAGAGAAAGATCATTTCATTCATTCAACACTTCTGACAATTACAACATGAACCAACTACTTATACTCACTAAAGACTAGAGGCGGCTAACTCTTAATACATTGCACTTGGACATTGCATAACCGACTTAACTACATATGACTAATACTAGCTAATACACCCCTAAGCTTAACTAATGGTATACCAAGATGCCTCATACTAATGACATATACTACTTATTTACAAACATTGCCTTATTAATACTCCCCTACATCCTAGTATCATAACAATACTCCCCCCTTTAAAGATTCTTGATCCAAGAATCTTAGTAGAGAAAAGTAGCTTTAGGCTCTAATTCACTCTCCAACAACTTTGCTTCCACAACCTCGTGCTTCTGTTGGCTGCCTCCAATTTCTTGTTACTTGGTAAACGTATCAAACAATTTACAATTCCCTTCCCAGTTGTAAAGCCGCTGTATGAACTCGCTCCTATTTCGGTTAATAGAAAATTTCTTGTGCCAGTGGAAGATCTTGCAAATCTCCTCCCAACGGAGAGGTTTCTTCATGAAATGTCCCATGTTGGTGATCATCGCAATGATGATGTAGAAGCTATGAAGAGTGTCCCATGTCTTTTCCCTTGGTTCTGGTGGTCTAGTATTAGTGTTCTTGGATGAATACAAAACAGCTCCACTCGAAGGATCTTGCTCTTTGATCGGATTGTGCAACCCTCCAAGCTGAAATGTATTAGTTGCTTGCATTTGTACCAATTTATGTTGACCAGGCTGTAAATCAGCAACTACGTCTTGAACTGAAGCTGCTGCATTCAACTTGGGAAGTTGATCTTGCACTTTCGGAAGTCCCAACACTTCCTTGAACTGCCATGTGATCGGATTTTGCAAATTTTCCAGCTGAACTTGATCACTTGGTTGCACTGCTGCAATTGCAACTTGATTCTCTGCTGAAATTTCTTGAGCCGCAGCACTAGTATTCAACGCAACATTTGATTTTGCATCCTCACTGATAGAAGGCTCCCTTCGCTCTTCTTCTAGCCTTATCTGATGTCTTTGCATATATGCTAACACTAAGTCTTGCATTTGCTGCTGCGAGTCTTGAATTTGCTGCCATAGTTGCTCCTGCGAGCCTTGTATTTGCTTATGATGGCTATCTAATGCTTCAAGGCAAGATTTATAGTAAAATGAATGTCCATGTCACAACAATAATCGTAGATGTTTCTTCTATATAATTGTTTGCGTGCACTTTCAGCATATTTTCTTGAAGTATAGGTCACTTGAGCTTTAACCTCTAAGTTTGACATGGAAGTAACTTCAATACCTTCAATGTAACCATAGGGCTTAAACACTTGATTGAGGATCTCCTTGGTGATTAGGTAGATGACATTCACGATTTTCACCAGTAATGTAGCATTATTGGAGACTTGAGGAGCTTGAGTATCCATTTTATCAAGTGTTCTGTAGCAAATTAATCACTGAACAAAGCTATGTAATCGTTGGAACAACCAGCTCATGTGCACTGCAACTTGTGTCTGAACACAATTTCCCAGCTGGATCACTGTTACTGTATTCCCAGACCCTCGTATTGTGCTGCTGCTGGTCAAAATTTCAGGACTTCAGATCTGTTGGTCTTGTTTGTTGTTAATGTGCAGCAACAGATGCTACTTAACCAGAAACTTAGTCCAATACTTCAGTAGCAGCTAGCCAAAAGCAGCATACTCCACTTGCAAGGTCTCAAATATTGTAGCTCGAACAGAATCAATTCAAGCTTATCCAATGCTACTGCAATCTTGTTGAATCAAATCGATTGAATCAGCTCAATAACAATTCTGAATCATGCTCCACGCAACTAAAAAGCCAAATCTCCAATACAGAACACCTTGCTGAAGCTAAATCTCCACGCAACTAACAGCTAAAGCTCTTGTTCTGCAACAGAACTCATGGCAATTCTGTTCAACGCAATCTGAAGGACTCTTGAGCAAATTAACACTATTTACTATTATATTCTATCGATCTCAAGAGTTTGAACTGAATTAAGCACGATCAACAGTGTCTAATCTTGTTTCCACACAATCTATACCTCAAACCTTATGACAGTGCCACAATTAACAATACTAATGTAGCATATCAAACATAACCGAAAGTAAGAAGTCAGAAAGAACATACCCAGTGCCTCAAGGGCTCCCGCCTACGCAGGGTTTGGGAGGGGCGGATGTACGCAGCCTTCCCCCTTTAGGGTGTTAACCTAAAGAGAGGCTGTTTTCCAGTGCCCCCAGTTTGAGGGTGAGGACTTCCCAGGAGGTCACCCATCCTGGTACTACTCTCAGCCAAGCACACTTAACCGAAAGTAAGAAGTCAATGATCAATAAAATTGAGCAAGAACTAGATATCTAGTTGACTTCATCTAATGCTTGCAATTAAATTGAACTTAATCAATTAAATCGAAAGCAATTTTCAAGCTCTAATACCAATTGTTATGATTCAAGCTCAAACTTAGATCATAACCTAAAGTTTCAAGAGATTTATACTGGAAAATGATAGATTGAGATGAGGAACACAAGAATTAGACGAGAAGAAGATAGATTTAGATGAGAATTAGATGAGATAATAGAAGAATTGAGATGAGAATCAAGAGATAGAAAGCATTGAAGCTCGAAGAGAGAGAAAGGTCATTTCATTCATTCAATACTTCTGACAATTACAACATGAACCAACTACTTATACTCACTAAAGAGTAGAGGCGGCTAACTCTAATACATTGCATTTGGACATTGCATAACCCACTTAACTACATATGACTAATACTAGCTAATACACCCCTAAGCTCAGCTAATGGTATACTAAGATGCCTCATACTAATGACATATACTACTTATTTACAAACATTGCCTTATTAATACTCCCCTATATCCTAGAATCATAACACCCTATAGCACCCCTATCTGCACAAAAAGTGAGATAGAAAGGCATGTGTCAGAGCTTCTTAAAAGCTCTTTTATTCACCATAGCCAATGTCCTTTTGCTTCTCAAGTTATTTTGGTTATGAAGAAAGATGGTACAACATGCATGTGTATATATTATAGGAAATAAATGACATGCTTGATGAGCTCTATGGCTCTAAGTTTATTCCAAGATAGATTTTAGGCAAGTATACCACCAAGTGAGGACGAAAGAGGAAGACATTACGAAGACTGCATTTAGGGCTCATCATGGACACTTATGAATTGAGAGTAAGGCATTTGGTCTTACTAATGCATCAGCTACCATTTAAGCCTTAATGAATGATGTGTTTAAGGAAGTTTGGGTTAGTTTTCTTTGATGATGTCCTAGTTTATAGTTGAAGATGGGAATCACACTAGAATGCTTGTGTTCTATTTTCTCTCTTCTACACAAACACTAGCTCTTTGCTAATATGTCGAAGTGTACTTGTTTAACTGATAAGGTGGAAGTACTTAGTCCACATAGTCACCTAAGATGGGGTAGCAACTCATCCTAGCAAAGGTGAGGCTATGCCTTGGCCTAAGTCACTTGCCCCCTATTTGGCATTTGTGTAAAGGTGATGAGGGGGTAAGGATGTACCCCTGTTTGGCAATTTATTAACAAGAATAAATCATTACTTCTCTTTATTAAACAATACCCAAAACAAGGGTAGGATGACCCTTTGCCCTCCCCCTCTTTACCCTCCTTCTCTTTGCCCCTGCCCTTACTACCCCATTGTTAAACAAAGCCTTAGGGAATTCCTTGGTCTCACTGGCTATCAAAGGAAATTCATTCTTGGTTATGGAGCTTTGGCTAAGCCACTAACTGATGTGTTGCATAAGGATGTGGTTTCTTTGTCTGAGGAGCAACTAATGCATTTGAACAACTTAAGATTGCTATGACTAATGCACCGATGCTGAAGCCTCTGCAAAGCCGTTTGTCTTGGAAATTAATGCTAGCCATAGTTTTGGGTGTTGTTCTTATGCAAGAAGGCCACCCTATTGCATATCTAAGCAAAGTCTTTAAGCTAATGCAAGTTGAGCTTCCAACATATAGGGAGGAGTACCCTGCCATTTTGATGGCCATACAAAATTGAGGCATTATTTTTCGATTAAAAAAAAAAATTTGAGGCATTATTTGGAGAGTAACTTATTTTTGATCAAAACTGATCATAAAAGTTGAATCCACTTGCTTGATCGAAGGATTTCCACACCATTGCAAAGGAAAGGATTAGCTAAGCCTTTTGGTTTGTCTTAGTCATCTTGAGTAGGAAGGTGTGGAGAGCATGGTTGCAGATGCACTCTCCAGAGTTTAATCTGTATTTGTCATGGCATTGTTGGGTGAATGCAGTGGTTAAAAGTTATAATGGTGATGATGAAATGCAAGGAAAAATCAGTGTGTTGCTTCTTTGATTCTAACGCTGTGCTCAGTTATATATGAAGAAAACGATTTCATTGCTGCAAAGGGAAGTTATGTATAGTGTCTTCTACTACATTGCGTCAAAGGCTTCTAGAAGATGTTCATTAAGTAGCTCTTGGTGGCCATTCTACGCAACCACTGATAAACGTGCTAAGGCCCAATTTATTAGAAATGTTTGAAGAGTTCAGTCAAACCCTTTGTTCAACCATGTGATGTTTGCCAATGCAATAAGGCTCAGCATGTGGACTGTCCCGGTCTTCTCCAACATTTGCCAAACCCTTCACATCCATGTTCTCTTATTTGTATGGATTTTATTGAGGGATTACCTAAACCTAATGGAGAGGACATGATCTGGATAATAATCGTTCCTTCCACTTTAACACCTCTTCACTGCATTTGTGGTTGCCAAACATTTCATGGAACACATTTATAAACTCTATGGGATGCCATCTAGCATTGTTTTTGATCAAAACAAAATCTTTACTAACCTATGATGGAAAGAGTTGTTTAGACTCTCAGCATATCCTTGAACCTCAGTTCTGGGTATCATGCTGAAACTTATATAGCCAATCTGAGAGGCTAAACCAACATTTTGACCAATACTTGCGTTCTATAGCTTCCCATTTGCCAAGTAAGTCGTCAACTTGGTTATACTTGGTGGAGTATAAGTAAACACCCAGTGATTGCTTGCATTGGACTAGTGGCATTCTATCTACAATTACCCCTACTTGTTCCATAACCCAGTTTTTTCCCAATTCGGTGACTGAAAAAGAGGATTGGACCAACTATACAACTATTTGTTGACTCATCCCCCCCTCCCCACCCCCCTTCTTTTCTCTCTTTCTTTAGCATATGATGGAGTAGTGCTTTGCAAGCCAATTGCAATACTTGACATACGGATGATTATGTGTGACAACAAGCCAGTAGCTCAAGTGTTAGTCCCATGGTCCAATCTTGACAAGATGGACTCCACATGGGAGCACTACTCTTTCCTTGGAGCAAATTTCAAAGTTTGAATCCTTGAAGCAAGGATTGGCTTTGAGGGAGGGCAATGTTATGAATTGCAATAGATCTCACTAGAAATTGTAAAAATTTAGTTAAATTACATTAAATCCACCCTAAAAATAGCTAATTCACATTAAAATACTTCCCAAATTAGCAATGTGGACTAATTAGATTAAATAACTGTTACAAGGAGAGTTTGGCGCCAAAAACAATGATGGCTATTGTACCTAGCTATTTTTCGTTTTTCTGAATGTTCTTCTTGTTTTCGTTGGTTCAAGCTGTAAATGCCTATAAAAAAGGCTTATATCTCTCGTTGTAATCATACTTTAGATGAATTAATGAAAATCTCCAGTTGAGTTACGCTTTTCATCCCTATTCTCTCTTTTCTCCTTACTTCTCTTCTGATCTCCCCATTCATCTTCTATTTCTCCCCTATTTCTTTCTAACCCCCACCTCCCCCTCTCTCTTTCTTGTTGTGCTTGTTGATGAAAGTATTGATCCCTCTACTGATATTGGGATACAACAATGAATTTACTCTGTACTACTGTAAGTATCGTCCAATCAGTAAATTGCTATTGGTTTAATCTGAGACATTATCAATCCGTGGCATGTGTTCTTTTGTTAACGAATACGAGAGAGAGGTCCTGTGCGCTACATGTGAGAGAAGTTGTCTACTTTTCCGTTAACTTGCTAAGAATAATGCATTCTTTATCACACTGAAATGTGTATGTCATTGCCGTGACTAAATATATACAATTAAAACTATAGGGAAATAACTTTTTTTATCGCATATTTTTTTCCTTTCTTTCACAAAACTTCAGCATTCCTTTTCTGGTGTCGTTCAATCTTTCCAACTTCTTTTCTAATTTGAAAATTTAAAAGATAATTGGGGATGAGAGACAATATGGTAGCTTGAAGAGAATTGGTGGCATTGAGGAGGCAGTCGTGCAAAAGCAGACGGAGTCTTTGGAAACAATTTTGATTTCAATTGAAAAGACTATGTAAGTTTTAGTTGAGCTTTCTTGTCTTTCTTTTCTATTTGGCTTACCAATTAATCTTCCCAAATGGATGGTAAAAAGGAAATCTATTTGAACTAAAACACATGCAAGTTTAGTAATAATGTTCACTTTGGAGATCAACACATAATTATAGTGCCTACTTCATCTAATACTAACTAGTTTTGGCATATAATCTCACATGGCTTATATTTAGACTTCAATGCCAACTTCTTAGGTTTGGCCCTGCCCATGAAATTTAATTTGTATTGTATTGTAGAAAATTTCAGAGATCTTTTAAGTATCATGATGGAAAGAAAACTAGCTTTTACCTTGTTTTATTTCTTGGAGGAAAGAAAATAAAATGGTTAATTGTATTTTAGTAACTCGAGGTTTAATGAATTGATTTTTTAGTTTGGAACTTTATGTTTGAATTTTTGTCCAATAAATATGAATAAGAGAGGGAAAAACTTTAGCCAATGAAAATCTAACACGTATGCTCCTCATCCCAATTCCCCTCCCCTCGCCTATCTTCCACTACTGGAAACCTTTCCAACGCCAGCAACATTGCCGTAGCCACCCCCCCCCCCTCCTTTTCTTTCTCCCCCTTTATCAGCCCATCCCATCTCCATGTCCCCTGGTAGATGTAGTTAGACTTCCTTGAGGAGAGAGAGAGGATAAGGAGTAAGGAAGAAGAGAGGACGAGTGAGAGAGGAACAAGATGCAGCGAGGGAGAGAGCAAAAAGGAGAGAGGAAGAAGAGGAGCACAAAAGAGAGGAGTGATTGTGGCAGTAGCAAGGTGGGGCCTTAGCATGGACGTGGGGGTTGGGAGCACGTGAGGGAGGCATGTATGAAGGGGCCGGTGTCGGAGGTAGGACAGGGTCTGGCAACAATGGCGGCTCAGGGTGAGAGGTGGCACCACTAGTGGTGTGCTGGCACTGTATCTGTAGGAGGGAGTTGGTAAGGTTCGTGCGAGGGGAAGGGGAAAGGGATGGAGTATTTTAGTAATTTTGAAATTTTAGTGGCATTTTGGGCATATTGTAAAAAATGTTATTTTGTATGTCAGCATGTCGCTAGAAAGTTGGCATCCTACACTGGAGTCTGAATTAAAAAAATTCAAGTTTGTGGACTATAAAACAAACTGGGTAATAATGAGTAAATAATCACAAAAAAGTGAAGGCAAGAATGTCCTGTGTGGTGAATCATCTGAAACTAACTCTTCTGATATCAGTTCCACTTTTTTGTTTTAGGGGCCAAAATAATAGGACAGAAAAAGGGGAAAATAGTTGTATTGCCACCCTTTGTTCAAAATTATAGCTCATTGCTTATATAATTTTTGGTGTATTTTATGTTGAGCTCATGCAAGGAGCCTGATTTTATTTCAAAAGGTGTCACGTCTGTTTGGCACTGGGGTCTCGTGTATAACCGCCTTCTGGTACGCATCTCTTGTAAAGGGTGAAAAAAAACTAAGTGGATTTAACACATTTGGATTGACCATGTAAATCTTGTTTTGTGCTTCTATTTTCATGCTGATTCTTTTCTCTTTTATGTTTTTTATGTAATGTTTCAACAGTTTGCTAAATGCTAGTATATTATATTTAAAGAGAAATGAAATGCTTATAAGGATTCTGTATGCTGTATTCATGATGGTTGAAATGTAGGGAGGATTTTCATATGGTGGTTCTGTCACTTCAGAAGATAGTACGCGATAGTAGGCAGCTGGTAAGAGGAGGATCCCAACAACTATCTGTTAAGCAGCTACAGCAAAGAGTGGGTGTCAAACCGAGTCTTTCAGATTGCTTAGATGGTCTTGCTATTCTTCACGAGATGCACATCTCTGAGTATGTTCTTGACTTTATCTTGCAATCTTTCTTACCTTATATTGTTCTGTTGTCTAGTTGCAACCAATATTGGCTTGTAAATGAACCAACTATGTAGTAAAATACCTATACTCAAAATGGATGAAGCGCTGTTACGTTTGATTTAGAGACTTGTTGAGTAATGGGCGGTGTTTGAGTAAGGTGGTTTTAGGCTCGTTAAAATCGTTATAGCTAATTAACGGCTTCATTAAGAGCTCGTTGAGAAATTCTTAATGGCTTGATATTAGCTCAATAATGGATCAATACCTCGTTATAGCTTGAATATCTAGTAAATCAGTACTACTAAATTGCAAGAAAATGGCTATTTATTAGTTTGAATACCTATACCGACTTGGTAGCGAGCTCAACTTCACTTGATTAAACTAAAGAGCAGAGTCAAGCCAAGTATTGGACATACTAGTCTCTTATTGTATTGAGTTCTAGCAAATATCAAAAGCTTGTTTGAATCTCGGGCCGAACTCAAGCTCGTTAAGACTAAGTGAACTCGAGTTTGGAAAAGGGAGTGCTTGGTTCATTTACACCGTTAAGTGTAAGGTGAGGCAACAATAAAGTATATAGCAAGCTTGACTTGCTTTATGGTAGTCTTCTAAGATTTGGGATTAGTTAGGCTCATTTATGTTCGATCTAGGTTCCTGAGCTCGCAAACCTCTGAGTCGAGCTGGAATCGAAATGACCTGAGCTTTTTGAGCATTAGAGGGGCTCGCAAGTGGGTTTTGCTCTATTGCACCCTTGGTAAAAACGGCAGCTTCCCTTCTCTCCATGAAGGTTAATGAATTCATTGCTCCCTATAACATCTTGTCAGTTCTGCATTGAATAATTCTGTGTTTCCATTTTCATTCTCTCCTGCTTTCACAGGTATTTGCTCAAATCTTCTGTGGCATCCACACTTCCTAAGATTATCTTGAAACCATGGTATGGATTTCTACTTAGCAATGAAAATGTATTTTTAATGATTATATTAAAGGAGAAGATGAAAATAATTTTTACTGTGATTAAATTTCTTCTTTGCAGTGCTAGTGACCTGGCAGCACTACAGCAGCTTTTGGTTGATCAGCCCAATATTCCAAGAGAGGAAGGTTTGCTGTTTATCCACATATATATCCCTTCTTTTCCCATTTCTTGTTTTCTTTGCTGAAGGAGGGGTGACATAATTAGTCAAATGTTCTTCTGCCTATAGATTTGCATTCTGCTACACCCATGCAACAAAGTTGTGAGGTCCAAATATGAGCCTAGTGAGGTTCCATCTGAAAACCAGTTGGCATTAGGTGAAGTAGTCCATTAGGTGTATATGTTGATCTTTCTGTCTCACACTTCAATATGGGATTTGTTACTGAACTTGTGCGTGGGCTTCTTAATACATATGTAGGATCTTATTCTCCTGTAGCAAGTGGGAAGTGAGCTACTTGTTTGAGGTATCGGAATGAAATAGAGACGGATTGCTTGCTTCTCCTGATAAGAGAAAAGGAGAGTAAATGATGTTAGGTTAAGAAAAAGAGGCTGCATATTGGGAAATTGGCAAAGTAGCACCTTTTTTAGCAGGCTTTAATACTAGTTCTTTTGAGTCCTGGTCAGTATATCAAGTGCAAAATGGTGTGAAAGTAACGTGTGTTTAAACTATGTTCCATGCTTTTCCACCTCAGAAATCAAGATCGCTTTTTATGTCCACAAAGATTACTTGACTGACCTCCCATATGGTGCCAAAACTTATCATCTCCTTGCCTCGCCGCACCGCAATTGGCTTGCTGAAAATAAACACTGGTTTTCCCGAGTATCAGTCAAGATATGGTTCCAAGACCAATCATCTTATGCAATTTCTTGAGACCCATTTCATATCATTTCTAGACTGCTGAATAGTTGCAATATAGATTGTTGTTCACCAAATCCTTTACCACATATGATGTCCTTTTGGGAGGTTTTCGGACTAAATTAGGACACAAATTGCGGCATCTGCATTCTGTGGTTGTCTATGCTAATTTGCATGCGCCTCACCTCGGATTGCATGCTCTGCCCGCTTGGAAATCTCCTATTTGCAACTAGGTATATATAGCCCTATAGATCCAACGTGTGTCCCAAGGATTTGTTGGCTTCCATTAGCAAGATCTGAACCCCATACCTAATTCTTTATGAGGCATCAAGTGTATTACCACTTGGGCAACCCCTAGTATTCTCAACAAGGTAAGGTCCACATATCCAATGGGTTTAAGTTTATTCAAATAATCAATGTGTTTGTGGAACTGTAAGTTTCATCACGCTTTAAAACACGAATCAGAAATTCCTTTGCAGTTTAGTCTGGACATACAAGGGAAAGGAGACACCTTTCTCTATGACGTGACTCTCGTCTCTTTCAATTTCAGATTACTCCTGAAGTGTTGTTCTCATTTAGCAATTACTTAGCTATGTTTCTTGTGAATGTCATATCTGCAGTGCAATTCCTCTTCAGTTCCATATTCGCCGGAGACCAATGTTGAGTTTTCTGAACTGGAACAACCAAGTTTCTTTACCAGAAAGTTGAAACTACAGATTAAAGACATGTATGGAGAAAGCAACTCAAGCGGTTGGTGAGGTCTTGGTTGGTTAGTTATTTTGTAACAGGTCCTATTGTGTTCGATAAAAAGAAAAAAAAGGTCATGTTATTAAAGGGAAATCAGATTTGCTTCAGTTTGTAACATCAACAATTACAAATAGAAAGTGTCACTGGAATCAAATTTATTAATCAAATTCATTGTTTCACCATAATTCCTGTGCAGTACTTCATAATCGGATTACATCAAAAGGCGTGCAAAATCATGCTTCTCAGTTGTTTTGATGGATGAATGCCAGATATTCTCTGTATTTGTTCTCATCAAATGTCACTTGTGATGCTCAAACTCTTAGTTTTTCTGTGAAGTATCTGTTCAGATAGAGGTGTGTCAATATTGGCGTGGGGGTTAGGTATTCAAATTGGACCAAAACATAGGAAAACGTTAGGATATGAGCGAGTTTGTCTTTCCAAAGCATTCCAGTGTTCGACTTTCATGTCAAAATCAAGTAACAAATGAGACCACAAGTTATAGCTTTTTATCCACGTTTTGAGTTCTGCATTACTTTGTTATATCTCAAGTATAGAGGTGGCTAGTGGGCTGGTTTAGTTTTCATTTGGGCTGGGCCCAACCCGGTCCGCTAGGCCCGGCCTGGGCTATTAATAAGTTATAATAGTATTATATTATGACAAGTTTGGAAATTATTTAGACATTTTAACTTATTTTATAATTTATTTTATATTTATATTGTTATAATTATATTTTTTTAATAAGTTATAATTCATTATATATAATATATCTTAATAAAAGGAGGGCCCAGGCCCGGGCCAGGCTCGTTGGGCGAAACCCTGGCCTAGCCGGGTTCCAGCCTGGACCCACGGGCCTGGGCCTGGACTCAGTCCAACTCGGCCCGTGGCTAGCTCTACTCGAGTATGTGTTTTTGAACTTTTAGCTTGCCATACTGCAGAACTAAAGAGCAGATTTACTTCTTAAACGTCTTGATGTGTGCTTATAAACATGCGTGATGAGGAAAAAGACACAGCTATATCCATACTGATCATTGCATCCTATGTAATGGATGTTGAACTAGCCATTAGGTAATCGGTATCGTGTAGTATTTTTGTAGTGGCTTAGATGCACATGTTCTGTAACTTTAAAATTTTTAACACATTTATAAATAAAAAAACAAACTCAGTGCCTTAAGGGGCTCCTGGCAAAGTAGGTTTGGGTGAGAGTAAGATGTATAGGTGCTACTTTGAAAGGAGGCTGTTTTCAAAGAGTTCCCAATCCCTAGCCCTGAAAAGCAAAACGGAATAATATTTATTTATAAAATTTATATGAATAAAGGTGCTAAACATGCAAGCATGCGAGCAACAATAAAGTAGAAACACTAACAAATATGTAAACTTAGGGGTGTTGTGAACATATTTAGAAATATGTTCACTTAGTTAATTATTATATAAAATTAATGATTATATGTCTATCCCCTAGAAAAGATATCTCGGTTGTTGCCATCCATTATGTAACCTTTATGATGTCCCATCTTGGCAACATGGCCGCGTAACATCCCAGTAGAAGATTGCGGATCAAGATGAGAGGAAGGACAAATGGATCTCATTTAGGCTCCGTTTCGAACTTGAAAATTTTCATCAAAAACGAGAAAATAATGCTTTCTTGTGTTTGAAACTCTTAGAAATTACAATGGGAAGAGAATAAAGCAAAATATCATGGAAAATGAGAAGATATAATTTGATTGTGGGAATCTTCCTTTTGAAAATAAGAGAAATTTTTCTAAAAAATCATATATGAAATAAGTATTAATGGCATTTTAAAGTGGACCGATATCTGGTTCGAATAATAACCAATTTGGTCTTTAATCGAGCCTTCTAGTTTCATCTCTACTATTATGCTAATATTTTAAATACACAATCTATAAACTCGAGTTGAAGTGAACTAAACACTAATTGAAGGCTGAAATCAAGGACTAAAAGTTGGATTTAATTGTAATAAGTCATTTGTGGTCCCATCCCATATCGTAATTTTATTTTATTTTATTTTATTTTTTTGGTATTAAGGCCCGATATAAATCGAATTCAAGAATTGAGGACCCAGCCAAACATACTAAGTCCAGTTTGATATGGTCTTAGCCTAATCCAATCAAAATCGATAATTGATGTAAGTGCAAATCAAGGACTAAAGACTAGACAAGAGTGAGGATCAATTCAATCCTATCTTTATTTCATAGCCTGAATACTGAATAAACTGTGAAAACCTAGATATTTCTGCATCACACGCCAAGCACGTGTCGTTAACTTTATAAATACCCCAATTTCACCATAAAGAAACACTAGTAAACACCTGAAAACTCTCCATATTCTCTTAAGAGTATCAAATTCTCTAATCCTACGCCTCTTATCGACTTAAATCTTAAATCTAACACTCCTTTCTTCCAAACATACCCATCTAAAAAACACATAGTTAACCCATCATGTCGTAGTGACATCTGAGACATAAATTGAATTAAACTAACAAGTTATTTCGCTTACTATAGTCGATGATCCTAATTGTGAAAGCTTTAAGCTTTGTATTATTGAACAAATAGCCAAGACACAATTGTGTTCTATTTATGGAACCCAAGGGCGGAACCAAAGGACAAGATTACCTTCAATGTTGAGGATAAAAATAGTCAGTCTGCTGTTAACCTTTGAGGAAAAATAAAACCCTGTTATTACTATATTAAACTAGGTACTAATGAGTTGCTATTATATAAAATTGGATGCTAAAATATTGGACCTAATTTATGTTGGACATAAGCTTAACTAAATATTATATACATAAACCGAAGAGGGTACAACACGCAAGCACCGGATCCCACTAGAACTTTGAAGTTAAGCGTTCTTAGGCGAAAATAGTACCAAGATGGATGACCTCCTGAGAAGTCCTCGTGCTGCACACTTTCAGGTCGGGGGTTCTCGAAAACAGCCTTCATTCCGGGCACCTTGAAGGGGGAAGGCTGCGTACATCCACCCTCCAAACCCTGCTGAGGCGGAAACCCTTGAAACACTGAAAATGTTGCTGCTATAACCCTCTCCCCCACTGCCTCCTGGGCTCTCTCAATCTCTAGGGATCTTTCTCTCTCTCATTTTTGGGGTCCGCCTTCCCCGCTTGACTCTCTCTTTCTCTTGGATCATCTCAATCTCCCTCCATCTCTCTCTCGGGCACTCGTCTCTCTCCACCTCTCTCTCTCTCCACCGTTTCTCTCTCTTTTCTTTGTTCTTTAGCTTCTTTACTCAACCTAATCTAAGTATTTTACTACCTTTATTTATTTCTTATTTATTCATATTATTATTTTTGGGAGATATATTGACTTAAAAGTCGGAGGGGTCCCCCGCAGGCTAAACCTACGGGTTCCTCTGACTATTTGTTCACTTTACAGGTTACACCAAACTTGGTCTTGTTACCTTTCTCATCAAGAGCTTGAGTTTTCGGCTCTCCATAAAAGAACCTACTCAATAAATCACGAAACACTCATCTTTACCTTAGGGGTGAGGGTACATTGGCAATAAAATACTCCGAACCCTATTAAGCTTTCCTAAAGCACAAGAATATCCAAGATACATAAATATATTCTAATATATTCACAATACTATTAAAGAATCAACTATTTTAAAAATTTAAGCTGATGGGAGAATGGTGAAGAATAGTTTTATACCTTAATCCTATTGAAGTGAACCCACCATGCATTGACCCATTATGGTTTTCTCATGATCCGAACTTGACCGTGTTGATCGAGTTTAGTTGATGAACCCACTAACTAAGATCAATTCAAAAATCTGAACAAAATCACCTTATCATCTCTAAATTCTCTATTTATATTACTCAAACAACTGATTACACATCAAAGCACCCTATTTACTCTTTCATATTACACTCATACTGTATAAATATTACCTTGAAAAGTTTATCGTCTTTTACATAATCAACATTAGCTTTTTTTAACTTTTCACAAAATTACTTTAAAAAACTAACCACCTTAAATCACACCTTTATTTGTTTTTACCGATTAGTAGCTTTTATATAAAATTTAGCATGTTTGTTAACCATTACTTAACCCCCTGTCTGACAACGGGGTAAAAGGGGGTAAGGGTAAAGGGGAGTAAATTTCTACCCCTGTTTGGCAAAGTTGTTCGAGGGATATCCCCTTTACCCTCCATTATCCCTCTTTACCCCTAATTTCTTTAACCCCCAAATTAGAGGGTAAAAAGGGGGAAGGATAATTTTTAAAAAAATTTGATATTTTTACTCTTATTTTAACTATAACTCTCTTTACCCTTATCTTTTTACCAAATTGTTAAACAAGAATAACTCATTTACCCCTCTTTACTCTTACCCCTCTTAATTTGACATATCCAAACAAGGGTAGAATATTACCTGACCTTTCCTCCTTTTATCCCTCTTTACCCTTACCCTCATTTACCCCTCTTTACCCTCCTTTACCCTGTTGCCAAACAAATCATAAAGTACCTTAACCAGCAGAGTATTTTCTATCTTCCCTCTCACTGTAGTTGGAATCTAACCTCTTTCAAACTCCCTTCACATCACATCTATGTGATGCCAGTTTGAGTAGCTCCTTCTCATACTGTACAAGCACTCAAAAATAACAAAAAAAGCAAGCTAAAAGGCACTTCCAAATCTTATATATTTAATAAATAATTAATAATATAATTTAAGGTAGTTGATTAAAAAATTATTGAAAAGAAAGTAGTTAATAAAAAAAGGTAATATTTTGAAAAATTAAAAAGTGATCAAGTAAAAAAAAAAACTAACTTTTCCCAAGGTAATTTTACGTTAAAAAAAACCCTAATTTAAAACTACTAAATAAACATTCAATTCCCCTACATTAACAAAAACAAAACTTTACACAGGTTTAAACGAACTGAGACTCCTGAATCTCTCCCATGGCTTCTCATACACCACAGCCTCGTACTTCTCATCAACCACCCCGTCTTTCGCCGCGACAACCAACCGGTAATTAATCCCGGCGACCACCTGAGACTCCCCGTTGACCACGCTGACGAACTCCAACTTGGACCCGTCCCGCTTGTTGTGCTCGCTCACCGCAAACCTCGCGATCTCGACCACGTGGGGATCGTTTAGGTTCGTGATCGGCCGGTAACTACCCAGCAGCGTCGCCGTGCGCCGACCCATTGAGACGGCGGGGGCGGCGGAGGTGGTGGCTGTGAGGAGAAGGAGAGCGAAGAGGAGGGTAAATGGGTGTGGCTCCATTGTGACGGGGTTGTGTTTTGTAGAAAGGGTCTGGTATTTATTTTGATGCAGAGTCCAAAATAATGAATCCCATGCTGATGAGTTACCAACAAATGTAAATATATATATATATATATATATATATCTTCTTTATATTATAGAGAAATTGTCCCTTAGAGACATAGTCGAGTAGTCGTGATCGCCGGGTGCCAACGAGTTGACCCGGGATCGAATCCCACAAAGCTCAAAAAGTGGTTTCTTCTTTATTGAGGATTTAAGGGGTTTATCCCCTCCCCCTTCCATAGCTTTACTATCAAAAATCAAAAAAAAAAAAAAAACATAATATTATAGAGAAATTAGTCGTTCTCAAAACACCCTATTTCCTTATTCTTGTAATTTTAGGAGGTTTGATATTTCAAATTTTAAAAAAAAAAGTAAAATAAAAATATTTATATAAAAAAGATAAAATAGAAATATTTATATATATATTTTTTATAGGTGGTTTGTCATACTTCAATCATGAAATAATGCATGAGTTCTTCACTAAAAAGAAAGAATACAAAATAATCGTAAAAGTTTAGTTTTATAATATTTCAGAGGAATATATTTGAATTATTTAATATATTAAAAATTGTTAAATGAAAGAACTATGTCAAAACTATCTTATAATATGAAAAGATTATACCTTTGTCATTACAAATTATAATAAATTTAAAGGTCATACTTTAATCAAAAGGTTATTCAACTATTTTTATACACTGTAAATTCTGTTTAATTTATACATTATTTTTTTTTCCAAAGCATATTTCACAGGTCAATAAAACATGTATACTGAAAATACTACCTGTGCATCGCACGCGAAAAAAACTAGTATATATTTAAGGAAGAGTAGTGCTACATAATATGGGAAAGAGGCACACGAAAATATTATTATTAGGGCATAATTTGTCATTTACGATAAATTAGTTCTTAAGTACTTATTTTTTGTGACTTTTTTTCCTCACAAGATACAAAAATATTTAAGAAATTACTCTACCTATTATCATTGGTTTTAAAATCAAGGTAGTCTCGTTTGATATGTATCGTAGAGGGTAGGGTAGGCGTGTAAACGATCCGAGTAGCTCGAATAAAACTCGACTCGAACTCGAATTGACCCAGTTCAAGTTCGAGTGTTAAAAGATACTCGATTAAATACTTAACTCAATACTCGATTAAATACTCGACTCAATACTCGGTTAAATACTCGACTCGATGCTCGATTAAATACTCGACTCGTATAAAGTAGTTATTGTATATTATTTTCTTTTAAAATGGATGACATGTGACAATAATAGTAGAATTAAAGAAGGAAGATTGAATTCCTTATAAATAATGACATGTTACATTTGTAATAGAGTGAAATAACTTATATTTTTTGAAACATAGGTTAAAATACATAGATTTTGATGCATATTTGCTTTTCTGAAGCATAGGTTTTGATGTATATTTGTTATTAATATGTCAGTGACTTATGGTTGTATATGTTAAAATATAGCATGGGCAATAATTGAGTATAATTAATGTTCAAGTGTATGAAATAATATTATAACGGAGCTAATTTGTTGAATGTTCACATGCACAATAAACAAGTACTTGAGTCGATTCAATTACTCGAATAGTTAATCGAGCTTGAGTTCGAGCAAAATTAATTACTCAAATTGAGTTCGAGTACCCAAGTAATTAATTTAGTTCAAGTCCAATACTGAGATGTTTAGCTCGGCTTAACTCGATTACACTTCCTAGGGTGGGGTTGGTGGTGAAACCGACGGGACAAGCGTAGGATTCATAAGGGTTTTGCGTGGAAGGGTGTATCTGGATGCATGTTCGGTTGCATGCCAGTTACTCTTCCCGATAAACCTTACTAAAGGAAGCCATCAGTACATTTGATTTTTTGGCTTTTTGTGTTCGCTTTGTCAATCGTACAGAAAAGTTATTTTTTTATAAGGTAAATTTTATATATTTTTTTAAGCTGTATATTGATGCATAAAAATTGTGTGTCAATATATAGCTTAAAAAAATTTTGCACCATAGAAACGTCCTTTTTTGTTATTATAGCCTCATTTGGTACGTGAAAGGTAAACGAGAAAATTTTAAATTTATAAAAAATATTATTTTTAGGTCTTATTTGATATGCAGAAAATAGATAAGATATAGAAAGTTAGAATTATTGAGTTTCTATTGCTTCAAAATAGGAAAGTAACTTACTTAGCTTCCCTAGGTAAGTTGTACTTTCTTCATGACTTTTAATATATATGACAATTATATCCATTCTAATTTATGATTGCGATAAGTTTACTCATTACTCTCTCTGTCAATAATGTTAGAAGATTGGTAATGGACATAATAGTTATTTTTATTGTATTTAATGGAAAGTTATTGTGTTGACCAAACAAAATATAGGAATTGAAGTATCAGAAAGTTCTATTTTTCATATGGATAACCAAATATTTTTATACTATTTCCTAAAAAATTGACAAGGAAAATGAATTCCTTAAAAATATAACTTTCTGTAAGTATTTAATTTCTTTACTGACCAAACAAGAGCCATGTTCAAATTGATCATGACATTTTTCATGTTTTTTTTCAAGATTTTCAAATCTGAATTTTTATATACAATACTATATTTTTAAAATTTATTAATATTAATTATTATTATTTAAAAAGTATAAACTCTATAATTTAAAGCCTCTAAAATTAGGGCCCCAAGTATATAGACTAGATTGCTTAAGTAAAACTATTACTTTAATATTTGGTTTGTGTGAATTGAAGGATTATTATAGGTAAATACACAAATACAAAATTTACGGAATACCTCAATTGCGGAATAGGATCGAGACTTGCCTTACTGCCTTACTCGGACGCCATAGAAAACCTTAGTATCGACTTAGAGGGCTACCGGAGTCCTCTAGGATTCCACCTCCTCAAAACCATGAGTCAAGATGGTGACTCCAGTGAGAATAATTTTGGGAGATATAACTAATACCTATTTCTATATTTGGATGATTAAACTGGTTGAGAGGAGCATTTATTTATAGGGTATAACCTCTCAACTACCCTCCCTTCTAATCAGGGAGAGTATCCCACCACTCCCCATAATATCTCACCCATGAAATATTATGGGATAATGGCTGAATATTATTATCTCCAACACTCCCACTCAGCCACTAAGGCTACTCTCTCACTTCATACGGGTAATGGGACGTGCGACCAAACGATACAATCAATAACGGAGCGTATTATATTAAGCCACCATCTAACTAACATAATACCTCAAGAACACATAAGTAAGTTCAAAATAACCCAAATCACTTAACATCGCCAAGAATCTAGCATCATTGATCCCTCAAACTAATGAGCTAAATTCACACAACTTTGATCATGTTAGGACTCATGTGATATGATCACCCGGGTAGTTTAGGTAATGTCAAAACAACTTTTCCTTGGACACACACGTCAATCCATCTTAGCCTAGTAGCTTTCCTAGACATGTTCCGCTGGGCCATATCTATCATGGCCCTTGGATTACACGCTAAAGTAGCAGCACCAGTTTCCAACCTCATGACATGGTTCCAAATCCCAAAGGGTACCAACATGGACTATTAAGTCCAAGAGCTCACACAGTGAAGAAGAGGGTATCCATTCAATCACTCTCAATTCTGGTCGGCTCATAGCACATACAGTATGATATGTATGTTATGGCATAGCTCCCACTTAACTGGGCATGTCACTCTATCATTTATGCCACACGAATTTCCTCATGGGCAATACGCAACATGCCACTAAAATTCGGCTATCTAACAGGCATGACATAAACCGAGTTCATGAAATCCATGTTCGACTCTTTCGAATCTCATCTTAGACTCACTAAGGCGACATTGTTTCCTATGCCTCTCATACAACACATAGAAAGGCATGATGAGATCCATGTTTACTCAAAACATGACCTCATATGGTCTCATTTCCAACGCACTCGGCGTTGAGGAGATCATCTAAGTGAGTGGACTGATTATAGCCTGGTGACATCTTTACACTGGCCTCATTCATAGATACTCATGCAAACAAGATTAGGTTAACGAATAAACAAAAATCACTAAATTGCATAAGAAACAAGTACGTTACGTGAAACGTATATAATTACGTCAAATTCTTCGTAGTTCTATGCTCCACACATGAGCCTGTAAACCATTTCTAACAATCGGCTTGGTCAAAAGATCAGCCAAAATTTTACTTGTAGAAACATACTAAGGACTATTTCCTCCTGCCTAACCTTATCTCTAATGTAGTGATAGTGCCTATGGATATGCTTCGACTTCTTATGAAATTTTGGATCCTTCGAATATTGCAATGCAGCCATGTTGTCACAATATATCATAACAGGTTCCTTAGCAAGAGTCATAACATCTAACTGCTGCAGGAAGCCATGTAGCCACACTGCCTCTTGAGTTGCTGCACAACCTGCTACATATTCTGATTCCATTGTCAACAGGGCAATGTAATCCTGCTTTTTACTAGACCAAGAGATAGCCCCACCTCCAAGAATGAACATATCCTGAGGTGGACCTACATTCATCTCGATCTTCGCCCCAATCCGCATCAGTATACCATTTTAGCCACAAGTCACCACCATGGTACCAAAGCACTAAATCCATGGTATCACGAAGGTAACGAAAAATCCTCTTCACAACTTGCCAGTGAGCTTGTCCAGGATTACTTTGGTATCGGCTGACTAACCCGACAGCAAAGCAAATGTCTGGACGTGTACACAACATAGCATACATTAAGCTCCCTACTGCACTTGCATATGTAACGTTACTCATCCGTTCTTTTTCCTCGTCCGTTTTGGGGCACTCCTCAAGGCTCAAGCTTTGGCTTTTCTCAACTGGTGTATCAACGGGCTTGGAATTGTGCATACAAAATTGTTTTAAAACCTTCTCAATGTAAGCCTTTTGAGACAAACCAAGAAGCCTTTTAGAACGATTTCTCAAAATTTCAACTTTTTTTTTTTTGGTAAATCAGTGATAAATACTATATATAATCAAAATATATGTACAAATCTACGAGGGGCATACCCCAAGCCAAGGCCAGAAGGCCTACATCAAAAAATCAATCAAAGAAAGAATCTAAGCAAGATGTATCAACGATCAACATGATCAAACAGAGAGAACAAGCAAATAAAGGCAAACAAGCTAATGCTCAATCCCCCACTCCTGCAGAAGCTGCGAGTGGCGATGAGCACCGCTAAGTGTAGGGGCAGCAATCAGACGACTACGGACCAATCATGTGATCTGCTCAGTGATGACTGCAGAAGGCCTGGACTGGGACCGATGAATCCTCAAGTTACGCTGATACCAGAGGATGTAAACCGTAGCGGAGAAACAAAGGTGGGTAAGAATCCGATCCAACCCGCGGTCACGAAGCCTGGTAGCAGCCCACTGAACCAGCTCGCGCCATGGAAGCGTGGGCCAGGCAAAAGAGGTGCGAGAGGACACTCTAGACCAAACAGTAGCAGAGTAGCTGCAGGTAAAGAAAAGATGGTCATGCAACTCAGCATCTGACCCGCACAACATGCAAGTAGCCCGAACATCCTGCACTCGATCTCTCAGCAGTCTGTCAAATGTTTGTAGACGCTCATAGGAGGCAAGCCACAAAATGAAGGAGTGCCTCAGAATGTGAAACTGGAACCAAAGGAGATGATGGATGGAGTCCTCCTCCCTCCGACTGCGAATCGTCTCCCATGCCGATCTAGTGGTGAAAACCTCAGATGGGTCCCTCATCCATTGTACACTGTCAGCTACCCCAGGTCGGGGCCTGAAGTCAACAGAATCCCAGATAGGAAGCAGCTCCTAAATATCCCGTGGGAAACACCACTAATCAACCTCTATAATATCTGAAACTCGAGATCCCAAACGATGACCAGTGGAATGGAGGAGGTGGAAAGTGAACCGCCCGTCCAGACGTCCATACGGTAGCTAGTAATCGAACCACAAAGCAGTGTCCTGGCCATCACCAATGATATGCCGAAAAGCCCCAACACAAAACGATCGAACACCAAGAATGCTCCTCCAAGACCATGAAATCGAACCTCTCGGCTGAATATCCCAAAAGGACTTCTCCTTGAGTCAGTTGGCATGAATCCACCGAGGCCAGAGAGAATCACGATTGGTGAGTAGAACCCAAATATGCTTCATGAGAGAAGCATGGTTCCACTCATGCAGACGCCAAACCCCGAGATCGCCCTCCCTGCAAGGGTAACAAAGATGCTCCCAGGAGACCTTGGCCCGCCCGGGCCCAGAGAAGCGCCCTTCCAGAGAAAGGCTGCAAGAGTCGACTCAATCTTCTTGATCACCAGCTTCGGGAGAATGAAGACAGATGACCAGAAGACCTGAATAGAGAACAGGACCGATCTAATAAGCTGCAAGCGTCCGGCATAAGATATAGCACGAGATGTCCAAAGCTGGATGCGAGAAAGGACGCTGTCTAAAAGAGGCATACAATCGATGAACTGAAGCCTCGTCGTGATGAGCAGCACCCCCAAATACCTGACCGGGTACTTACCCAACCGGAAACCCAAAACATCAAGGAGTGTCTGCTGAAGCTCAAAGTCAACCCCAGTAATGAAGACGGTGCTCTTGACTGCATTAGGGGACAACCCCGACAGTGCAGCAAAACGATCTAAAGTCTCACGAATAATTGACAAACTGCCCTCATCAGCCTCACTAAAGATCATAAGGTCATCAGCAAAGCATAAGTGAGTAAGGCTGGTACTCTGGCAACGGGGATGAAAGCGAAACCTCGGATCAGAAGATGCACGGTGAAGCAAACCCCGTAAGCCCTCCATGGCAATAACAAAGAGGTAGGGCGAGAGAGGATCCCCCTACCTGATGCCCCTACTCGTGCCGAAAAAACCATGAAGCTCGCCGTTAATGGCAACTGAAAATCTGGCTGTGGAAAGACACTCCCGCACACATCGAATCATAACCTCAGGTATACCCATACAGCGCATAGTGGTAAGAATGAACTCCTAGCGCACCGTGTCAAAAGCCTTGCGAAGATCAACCTTGAGAGCGTGTCGAGGCGAAGGCGTCTGAAGGTGATAGTCCCGCAGAAGCTCCTGAGCCAACATAATACAATCAGATATCCTCCGCCCAGGAATGAAAGCAGACTACGAGTCATCAATGATGTAAGGAAGAACCCCCTTCAGTCTGTTTGCAATGATCTTAGTAATGCACTTATAGATCAAATTGCAACAGGAGATCGGGTGAAAGTCGGCGAAAGTGGAGGGATTCTCCACCTTTGGGATCAAGCTTATACGAGTGAAGTTCAGGGCGCCAGGCATGCGCCCTAACTGAAAGAAAGACCAGACAGCCCGAACAACATCACGCCCCACCACGTCCCACGCCCTCTTAAAAAAGAGGGAGGTATAACCATCGGGGCCAGGCACCCTATCATCACCAGTGGAGAACAGTGCATCTCTCACCTCAACATCAGTAACCGAAACAGATAGCGGATGAGCCTAATCCGCAGAAAGACGGGTTTGAAAGAGCTCTGAAATATCCTCACGAAGCGGCCCACTCAGCTCTGTCAATAAGTCTCGAAAGTAGGAGACTCCTGCCTCAGAAATCTCACTGTCATCATACGTCCTCCTGCCATCAGCACGAATGATAGAAGAGATCCGGCTCCTAGCCTGCCTATGCGTGACAGACTTATAGAAAAACCGGGTGCTCTAATCTCCCAAAGAGAGCCACTAGATGCGAGACTTCTGACAATAGAAAGCCTCCTCATCCCTACACAACCGTGAGTACTCCCGGGACAAACGACGCTCCTCCTCACGAAGTAACAAACTCTCGGGCCCATCATCTAAAGCCCGCTGAGCCTCCGTCTAGGCATCCCTCGTCGCCATAACCCAAGCCGATATGTGGCTATAATGTCTGGCATTGAGGATCTTCAGCTCACCCTTCAGCCTTTTCAGCTTCTGAGTGAGCTGAAACATAGGCGTGCCCTCAATGCTAGTCTCCCAAACCCTCCTCACAGTAGATAGAAACTCGTCATGGTCTGTCCAAAAGTTAAAGAACTTGAAAGGGAACCGCGATGTGCGGCGCTCTCCAAGGCCCTAACTACAAAGGGACAATGGTCTGAACATAACTCCCGTGGAAGGAACTCAACAGATGAGGAAGAATAAGTGCGAAGCCAACCCTCGCTCACCATGCACCAGTCGAGACGCTTCAGAATGAGAGCGTCCCCATCTAACCCATTGGACCACGTGTAACGTAGCCCACAGAACGGCAGAACTGTGAGCTCAGAATCATGAACACAGTCCCTTAAGTCATCCATGTGGCCAGGCCAAGAGTCCTGACCACCTCTCCTGTCCGAGCACATATTTTGCTTCACCCATGTCCTTCATCTCAAAAGTGGAGGACAACCACTTCTTAGTGGTGTTGATCATTTCCAAATTACTTCTAGCCAACAAGATGTCATCGACGTACAGAGAAATAAACATAATCCCCTCTTCTGTCTTCTTAACGTATACACAGTGGTCCTCATCTACCATGGACAAACCAAAAGATGTTATAGATTCGTGGAATCTAAAATACCACTGTCAAGATGACTGTTTGAGACCATAAATGGATCGTTTAAGAAGACACACTTTGTTTTCTTCTCCCTTGGTAACGAAACCAAGAGGTTGATCCATATAGATCTCCTCAATTAAGCTTCCATTTAAGAAAGCTATCCAGACATCCATTTGGAACAACTCTAAGTCCAAATGAGCAACTATGGCCAGAAGCAGATGTATTGAGGTCAGTCTCGCCACCGGAGAAAAAGTGTCCTCATAGTCTACACCCTCGATTTGGGTATATCCTTTTGCCACTAACTGAGCCTTATATTTGTCAATTGATCCATCTGCCTTACGCTTAATCTTGAAAACCCACCTGTTTCCAATGGATTTGCACCTAGGCGGAAGGTCAATTAACTCCCACACATTGTTCTTAGCCATCGAGTCTATTTCATCTCTCATGGCAGCTAACCATTCACTAGAATCTGGTGAAGCCAATGCCTCCACATAGGAAGTAGGTTCCTCATCTTGATTAGGAGTGCACAAAAACACTGCCCCTTCAATCTGAAAATATCGACGAGGAATAAGACCACGCTCACTTCTTTGCGGTCTAAGTGAAAAAGAGTTATCTACTGGTGGAACATCTCAACTCATGGGTGTTTCATCAGTAGAAGGCAACTCACTCCCACTATCCTCGGCGAACTCTAGTTGAGTTTGAGAAATTTCACCTTCCCCACCTTCGCCAAGCGATGGTGAATCCTCATCTAGCAATTTATATGGCTCAAGGTCCTTTTAACTTCACCAAGATTGGGGAACTCATCCTCTAGAAAATCAACATCTCTAGATTCTACCTCTATCATACCTCCATTAGGGTGCTCACCAAACATCACATACCCTTTGGAGTGTTCTGGGTATCTTACTAAAACTTGTTTGCTAGCTCTTGGACCAAGTTTACCATGTTTGTGTGATGAGTTATAAACATAACCCCAACACTCCCATGGACGAAGATGATCCAAACCTGGCTTACTACTGTTCCACAACTCATATGGCATAGTAGTCATAGACTTATTGGGAACACGGTTAAGTATATAGGTGGCAGTCAAAAGCGCCTCTCCCCAAAAACTTATAGGAAGATTTGCTTGAGCCATCATAGACCTAACCATGTCAAGTAAGGTACGATTCCTTCGCTCCGCAACACCATTTTGTTGTGGTGTTCTAGGAATCGTGAGCTGTCGACGAATACCCTTTTCCTGACAAAATGCCTTGAACATATCAGACAAGTATTCCTGACCTTTGTCGGTATGAAGAGTTTTCACATTTCTCTCCCTTTGGTTCTCTACTTCAGCTACGAATCGTTTGAAGCAATCCAACGCTTCGGAACGGTGAGACAAGAGGTAGACATATCCATAGCGTGAATAGTCATCTATGAACGTGAGAAAATACAACGCACCATGCCTTGCTTTCACGTTCATAGGTCCACAAATATCAGTGTGGATAAGCTCTAATGGGCGGGATGCCCTTTCAGCCTTACCAAAAGGCTTTCTACATGCTTTCCCTGCTAAGCACAACTCACACACAGGGAGTCGTACCTTTGTAATAGGCCCCAGTAGGCCATGCCGAACTAATCGGTTCATTCTATCTTGGCCAATAAGGCCCAGCCTAGCATGCCATTCAACAGAATCTGATTTATCAACAGGTAAAGAAACAAACGCAGTAGAATAACTAAAATCATCGAGATCAAGACAAAAGAAACCATTATTAAGACGTGCATAACCAAAAATGTTCCCACGAAAATAAATGTCTACACAATCAACAACGAAATTAAAAGTGTAACCAAGACGAAGCAAAGCCAAAACAGAACAAAGATTACATCGAACTCCAGGTGCATACAACACATCATGCAAAATTAATGTATTCCCACCACGCAGCTTGAGTTGATATGAACCAACTCCTAGTACTTCTTCTTCGCTGTCATTTCCAAGCATGACAGATTGCGTGCCAGACGGAATTCGATGGTAATCTACGAACCCAATTCTATCACGAACTATGTGCTTGTTTGCTCCTGTATCCATAATCTAATCAGGGAGATGGTGAAGCAGCCAAGGCATGAGTACACACTAAGGTATTCAAAGAGTTGGGTAAAGAGGGTACCTTATTGGGCTCGGGACAATCACGTGCAAGGTGGCCCTTCTGTTTGCAGTTATAACACTTCATCTTTGAGGCATCCTTTTTCGGGGCCTGCTTGCCGTTCTGGCGTTTCCAAACACCAGCACTTTTAGGAATATGCTTACGAGCACCCTGGCCAGGCTTGGGTCTCTGACCCTTATGCTTAGGCTTCGAAGGCCTGCGCGTGACAGAATGAGCAACAAGAGCAGTAGCACAAGAAGCCTCACGACGTTGTGCCTCCAACTCAAGGTGCCTTGAAATGTCAGCAAAGGTCTTAATTTGCTCACTGTGAGTCATTAAGAGCTTCATTTGGCTCCACTCATCATCTGGCAGTGAACGCATCACAGCCAGAACTTGTTGATCGTCGGTGACCTCGGTTCCAGCATTTTTGAGGTCACGAATCATAGAGCCCATAACTCTCAGATGTACAGCCATGAAGTGGTTTGGACTTTTGATGTACTCCATCCACTTCAGATTTAAAGCACGAAGCTTTGTAGCTAAAGTTTGGCCATATGTAATTCTCTGCTTAATCCACATAGCTTCAGCTGTTGTACAAGTCTCAAACTCGCCAATCAGGTCATCGCGCATGTAATACAACATAGTATAACGAGCGCTTCACTCCTTTTTTAGCCAAGATTCGTGTGCAACCAAGTCCTTTAACCCTTGTTCGGACTTGTCTTCCTTTGGCTTAGTCATGGTTATGGTTAATGTTTCTAGCAGTTCTCGTTCGTTTAGTAGATATTGGATTTTTCGGTGCCACATGTCATAATTAGTTTTGTCCAATTTCTCTAAATTGGACATATCGCTTAGGGTGCTTTTGGCAGCCAATATCACTACAATTCACAGTATAGGCAATAAAATAATTGAGGCCCAATTATTTAATTTAATTAATTAGATCGTCATATTACATCTCATATCATAAGATCGAATATTTCACTAAGCTGATAATCATCTTAAACAACATAATTTGTAATACTAAACCTAATTAATTACTCATAAAGAAAAAATCTTTTCTAAATAAATCTATAGGACTACGAAAATCCATATTATAACTAATGAGCAAGGAACAAATCCAAATAATTATTTTAGTGAAACATATTAAAAAATAACTCTGACTACACAAATTAATATATTACATAAATAATGTGAGCAGGATATATATTAAGCCATAAACATAATATTTACTAAAAAATATATATACACATATAATAAGACTAACTTATTAAAATTTATGACCTAAACAATAGTATTCTTTCGCCCATAACAAATTTGGGATGCTTTGTTTTTCCTTTAGCAGCTAAGAACTGGGTCACTAGCCCGGCATAAGAAAAGGGGGCCATTGTGGCCTAATCTCAATATTAAAAAAAAAGCTATTGAGTGGGCCTTATGGCCCAAAGCAAGAGTTAGGCCCACACGGAATGGGCCATTAATATTGGGCCTATATACCTTTTTTTTTTTTAAATATCGTCAATGAGACAGTCCCAAAACTATATTAAAGGAGCCCAAATTTTTTTAAATTATTTTATATCCCAGTTCTCTTAACTCTAAAAGAGATAACTGAAACCCTAATTAACCAAACATCCATGCCCCCACGTTGTGTCGGTGCTCTTGGGTAACGGTTACCCATCCCCCGAAATCTACCCCACCAGTTCGGGTACCGATGCCGGAGAACCTTTCGCCTCGCCCCAGCAAAGGGCCCTTGACCGCAACCTCGACTATTAAGCGAGGTCGCAATGAACACTAAGTCGTGATCACAAAGGGCACCCAGGCAAGGCATTTCTGGCTTGATACGAACAGTCACTGGCGTCTGCCTACGAAGGCTGTTGCTGTTTTCGCTCGCCGCAACGCCGCCACCGCCAATCTCTCTCCAGTTAACCATGTCGTGCCTCTAGAACAGATCCAGGTCACAGTTTGCGAGGCCCAAAATGGGTCCAGGTCGGTCTGGTGCAAATGGACTACGGAGGTCCGGTCTATACTAGGCGCCGTCACTGCCGCCGGTCGGAATGAATCCTCCCAGTGTTCTTTGTCAATCCACTTTTCCTTTTTTTTTTTTTAAAGGTTTCACATTTTACAAATGAAAACAACAGTGCCAAACCTAGTTCGTTCAGGCGACACGTGAACAAGCCGTGTGCACGTGAGACGGTGCATGGGGCTCGATTGTCAGGTGGCTTTTCAGAATTAGAGATATAAACTAGGGCTTTTTAAAAAAAAACTTATTTTACTGGGCTATTAATTGGGAATTTAGAATTTGTTCCATAACATATTCATGGCAATTAGCAATCTGGCAATTTTGTTTTACTAATTAACATAAAATTAGTAGTTAATTGGCGAAGACAAGTATAATAGCTCTTATACCAATGAAAGATTATTATAGGTAAATACACAAACACAAAGTTTACGGAATACCTCAATTGCGGAATAGGATCGAGACTTGTCTTACTGCCTTGCTAGGACGCCGTAGAAAACCTTAGTATCGACTTAGAGGACTACCAGAGTCCTCTAGGACTCCACCTCCTCAAAACCACGAGTCAAGATGGTGACTCCAGATAAAATAATTTTGGAAGAGATAACTAATACCTTTTTCTATATTTGGATGATTAAACTGGTTGAGAGGAACATTTATTTATAGGGTATAGCCTCTCAACCACCCTCCCTTCTAATCAGGGAGAGTATCCCACCACTCCCCGTAATATCTCACCCATGAGATATTATGAGATAGTGACTGAATATTAATTATCTCTAACAAGAGCCACGTTCAAAATATAACTTCCTGTAAGAATTTAATTTCTTTGCTAACCAAACAAGAGCCATGTTTAACTTGATCATGACATTTACCATGTTTTTTGCAAGATTTTCAAATCCGAATTTTTATATACAATACTATATTTTAAATATTATTAATATTAATTAGTATTGCTTTAAAAAGTATAAACTCTATAATTTAAAGCCTCTAAAACTAGGGCCCCAAGTATATAGATTAGATTGCTTAGGTAAAACTATTACTTTAATATTTTGGTTTGTGTGAATAAAAGTTGGGAAAATGATATAAAGTTGTTCTATTATTAATAATTTTATTCAGATAATAATATTTTGGTTTTAAAAGAAGGAAAAGAGTACAACATTATTTTAAAAAATGCTAATAATATTTGAAAAAAAAAGAAAATGAGTTATAAATCTAAAACTTTATGTTTGAAAGGTGGTTAACCTGATACTCTAATTACTATACCACACTTATCAATTGGTCGAGAGTGCAATGTGTGTCAAATTTTAGTCAATTTCCATAGGATTGGGAGAAAAATTACTAATATTTGATTTGATAAATTATTCGTCTTCGTTTATAATCAAATTTTTGGTAATATATCAACTCATATTCAATCTACGCTGATCCAAGAACCTTGGTATGTTTCCGATTTCGTTATTTTGGGAAATTTTATCAACTATACCCTATGTCCGTGTAAAACCAACTTGTAAGAAATCAAGATACAAAATCATTGGAGATTATTTTGGTTGGATTCGAATTCGGCCCTAAAAATTACCCCTATTTATCCCTCAAATACATTTGTCATATAAGGGTAAAAAATTATCCCGTAACACTTATCCTTCCTTTACTTCTTTTTACACTATTGCTAACAGGATAAACAAAGTAAAGATAAAAGAGGCAAAGAAAAATAATAAGAACTAATATTTACCTCCATTACCTTAAAATAATTTGTCAAATGAGATTAAAAATTTATGCCCTTCTACCAAAGAGAAAGAGAGTACATAGAAAACTACTCGGAAGCGAAAACAAAGGCATGGCCCAAGTAGTAAACCTAACCCTACCAAGCAGGGCAGACCTCCATCTCCATGGGTACAACAACAACAACAATCTAGTGCCTCAAAAGCTTGCGCAAAAGCGGGGTCTGAGGGGGATAGATGTGCGCAGCCTCCATCTCCATGGGTGTGCTTCCATTTCATCCTCTCAATGTTCAGCGCTGCAGCTCCGCTTTCATTGCAATGGCAGGTTTTCTTGTCTCTTTTCTCATAATCGTAAACAGGTACCTTCCCTCCTTTCATTTCTTTTCTTCTTTCCCTTTTCCTTCTGTTTTTCTACTTATGTTACTTCCTTGCTTAGATACTTAGCTCCAACAACCAAATGCGGAGATTTGTGCTCAATCTCAATCCCTTTTTTTTTTTTTTTGGGGGGGGGGGAGGAATGGAATTGTTTAAATTTGGTTGTGCAATTACATGTTTTAGGATGTGGGTGTTTGGTGGATTGATATTGTTAACGATTCACATGTGAGTCTGGTTGAATCCTACATTAGAGTTGTGGATAGAAGAGATCAAAATATAAAACTAGTGGGTTACTTCATCTATTACCAATTGGTTTTACAATGGAACTCACTTAGGCTTATATATGGATCTTATGTAAATCAACTCCATTGGTTGGGCCTTGGCCCGGAGAAATTTGACATCATTTATGAAGCAGGTGCTAGATTATGTGTATGGTGAATCTTCTTAGCTCATGGCAGGCCTTTTTCCTCGGACTTCTTTGGCCTTATTTGATTGGCATATGAATTTAAATTCCTATAGGAAGTTGTATTTTCTAAGAATTTAATTCACATATTAACTTTCAGGTAAGTAGGTATAGTGTGTTCGGTTGCATGGATGGAAAATAAAACTTCCTTGGAAAGGTTAGTTAAGAACAAAGGAATTAGAACTTACTTAGGGGCGGCTAGGTAAGTTACTTCTTTTGAAGGAATTGAAATTGCTAAGTAATTTCTACTTCTCAAATTCTGCCAACTAAACAAGAGCCATAATCCGTACTTCTCATGAATAAAGCTCCTGTGTCTACTTCCTGCATACCAAACGAGGCTTTCAGTTGACCATGTTTCCTTCGCTTCTAGCCAATGTGGCTAAAATTCTGAGTAATTTTCACATAAATTGCACCAAAAAAAAAGAAAGAAAATTGGTAGTTAATGACATTATGCTTGTTTGCTTCGCTGAGCACATCTAAAGTTGTCTCTGTGTTGGATACTTGGATGTCTTTAACCTACCAAAAAAGAAAGTTTTGGGTGTGTTCGAGTTTGTGGGTGGGGGAAGATTGGTGATTTTTGTATGGTTTTCGGCAACCTACACAAGATTGCTGATGGATTGACATTCCAATTTCTTGTTCTATAATTGTTGTCAGCAGCTTTGTGGGAGTTCGGAGAGAAAATTTCCCCAATTAGGCTCCGTTTAGAACCCACAAAATGTTGTCAAAGGGAAAAAAATTGTGAAAGAAAACACATTTTCTTTTGTTTAGAATACAAGGCAAATAAGAAGGAAAAAGATTTGGATGGAAAACCTAAAATACATATGATAGATTTTGAGGAAACAGCCTCTCTTCAGGAGTAATACCCTAAAGGGGAAAGGCAGCGTGCATCCTTCCCCAACCAAAAAAAAACCCTGCTTAGGCGGGAGCCCTTAGGGCACTGGGTATGTTGCTTGTTGCTTTTTAGATTTTGAGGAAAATCATTTTCCTCTTAAAATAGGCCCAAAAAAGGGGAAAAAAAACAAACAATTGCAAAACTCACTCCAGCTCCAATGCTCCCTCGAACCTGTCATTTCTCAACCCTTTCATTTGCAATCCATCTTCTTCTGGGCTTTCTATTTACAAACCCCTTATTTTCTTGGAAGCTTACTTTTTCCTTCCTTGCTTTTCTTTGACATCCAAACGAGGAAAAAAAGTCATTTTTCATTATTTTCTTTCTCCTGAGCATTTTTTCCTCTCATTTTTGTTTCCTAAAAATTTTCTTGATTCCAGAAAGGGTCTTAGAGTTAGAGGAAGGTTTAGTTAAAGAGTTCTTCTTCACGTGATTTATTGAACTAGGAAGATTATTTCCAGGGATTTATTCGGCCATGCTATCAGGTAACTATTGTCTACCTTGGTACACAATAGTAGTTGGATATGCTCTCTTATCAAGAAGGTTATTGAAGCTATATTGGTGATGCCATTCGAGTAGGCCGCAAGAGAGGAGTAAGAAGGCAAGTGTGACACTTACATAACGAGTAGGAGAAGACTTGTGCTTTTGTTCATGTTTAGTACTGTTGAGGCCAGTATTGAGTCAAGTTTCACCAGGAAATTTTATCTCAGAGAATGCTTGACCAATTCCAAGAAGGTTGAGAAGAAAGACTCAACTATTCTTGTCCCATGTTCCTACTAAAGTGCATTGTATTCGTGGGAATCCTTCCTATATCATTGTGTGTTGGTGTAATCAGAAAGGATGTCTCGCGTCCATGTATTGAACTGCTATTATGGACTCGAGGACACTAGCTCCTTGTGTATGGTCTAGTATGGGTGCCAAATGTAACATGTCATGTCATGTTAATAAGTTAATCTTATCAAATTCGTGTTTCCCTTAAAATGTGACAAAACATAGCTAAAATGTCAATTAGTTAAATTTGTAGTAAAATGATAATTTTTGTTGGGTTCATGTTAAAATTGAGTCGTGTTATATCTTGTTCAGGCTTCTTTCAGTGGCTTCAATCTTGTTATCATATCATATCAAACTTTGTTGTCACTATCAGTAGTTTCCGATAGATAATTGTGCTAGTTGGTAACTGGAATGCAAGCATAACTATCAGTCTGGTTAATATAGACCACTCTTTCAACTTACCAACAATTACCTTTTCGACTGCACGATCTGCGGCAGGAACAAGCTAGGAAAGCTCTAGAAAGTGCGCTTGGTGGTAACAAAGAGAAATTCGAGAAATGGAGCAAAGAGATAAGGAAGAGAGAGGAGGCTGGTGGAGGAGGTGATGCAGGCGGGGGTGGATGGTTTGGGTGGGGTGGACGATTCGGCTGGTCCAATGGCGATCACTTTTGGCAAGAAGCCCAGCAAACGAGCCTCGCTGTCCTTGGCATTATTTTCATCGTAAGCCTATTTTTTATGTCCTATGGTTCTCATCAAGGCTGAACATAACCATTTTGAGCCCCCAAATTTTAATGGTTATGTTTTTTAAGTTTCAATTATTAACATTATTAAGTTTATTCTTAAATTTTTTGTAACTTATTGTATTAGTATTATGTTGTTAAGAGAAACTTTACTACATACAAAGCCCCATTTGAAACTTTCACTTGGGGGCCTCAAAAATGTCAGGCCCGGCCTTGGTTCACATATTAGGATTGATTTACTATGTCCGTTAGTGTGCATGAAACTAAAAAATATCATAAACTTCCATAACATATTAGGATTCACGGAGGTGTTTTTGCATCAATAAAAGGAACTTCTAACGTGCACTTTGAGACATCTTCTCTGGATCAATTTTAGCCAAAATAAGAAGAAAGATCGTTAAAAATAATTAACCGATAGAATCTATCAAAAATAGACAATTAACCAATGGATAGAGAGCTGAATGTCACTTTCTTTGTATGTCATATTTATCGAGGAATCAGTTATCCCAAAAGATTAAGCGATTTGCTAAAGGCCCAAAAACTACTTTGTAGTATAATATGGCTCTCAACTCAAACGCTTATTGGACTTAAAACATTGATAATGAGCAGATCCACTACATATATTACTTCTCTTTGTTTGCCCACTATCGCAAACGCTTAAAATATTAGTTGAAGACCAAGGAACAATTTTGTACTCTTATACATGAGTTACTTATCTTTGTTTGCCACGCAGTATCTCGTTGTTGCAAAAGGAGATCTATTGCTCGCAGTCATCTTCAATCCCTTGCTGTTTGCGCTCCGAGGTACAAGAAATAGCTTCGCTTACATGACGTCGCAGATAACGAAAAAGTTGTATGGAGCTAATGGTTCAACTCTCGATAATGTACCAAAGGAACCGGTGTCTCACCGCGTCTCGGCCAAAGAAAGAGTGGTGAAGAAATGGGGGATCAATTGACGATTTATGTACTGAGAGAATGATGTTTCCTTTCTTTCAAGTGTAGTGGTGATTAAATCCCATATTTTTGCCCCTAGAATATTGCCATTTTGTGAGTAATAGTTATTATTATCAGAATAATAATGTGATTTGCACTGAATAATAATCGTAAGATTTCACAATGTTGTTCGGGTATGGACAATTTTGCCTAAAAAAGCATGGTTCTTATAAACGTGATATAAAAGGTGTTTGAAGGCTGATTGGGTGCTGGAAATAAAAAGGAACTTGGACCATCAGTTTGGATGTCAAGCTTGTTGCGCATATATTTTCTAAATGGTTATTTTTATTGAAAATTACACCTAAAATATAGGTGTGGTTTTAGAAAATTATTAACTTTTTTAATTTTTTTAAAGTTATATCTAAATTTTTCAAAACTTTTTTAATGTTACACTTAATACTAATACTGTTAATTTTTTGTTAAAATAAATATGAAATTACTAAACTATCCTTAATAAAACTTTTTTTTTATTAATTAATTACATTAAATGCTGATATTGTTAATTTTTTGTTAAAATAAATATGAAATTACCAAATTATTCTCAATAAAACTTGTTTTTTATTAATGAATTATAAATAATTTTACAAATAAAAAATATTTCTAAATTTATTTTTTGTGGCAAGAGGTTGTAGCAATGTCAAACCTTTAACTATTTTACAAATTCAAATGTGAGGGGTAGCTTTGTGATTTATAGAATACATTACTTATTTATATTAAATTAAGTTAAAGTTGGTGTTTTAATGTATTTATATCTCAAAACGCAGCGTTTCATTTGACGGAAAGTCAATAGTGTCCGCATTAGCTGTAACATTGAAATTTTTTGAAACGTTTAGGTTTGACTTTGAAAAATTAGAAAAGTTTAGTGTTCTTCTGAAACCGCATTCTAAATGTAAGTGGCTTTCAGTAAAAAAAAAAAAATTATTTTTTTAAAATTATAAAATGTAGCAATTATGCTGATTATTTTCATCTATTTAAAAATGGCAAGAGCCTGCAAAATGTGATTCGACCCATTTGACCCGCTACCTGACCCCACCTTAACCCCAAAAAAATTTAAATTTATTGGGCTCGAACTCCAAAATGAACCGACCTAAATTTGACCCGACCCGAGATAACCCGAAACTCAAAATGACCCAACCTGGATTAGACTCGACCAAAGTTTGACTCGACCCCTGATGACCTAAGATCGGAACCAAATCTATTCTATAACCCAAAATGGCCCAAATAGAAGTCCAACTTATCATACAACAACAATAACAGACCCGGTGCGTCAAAGGCGGCCGCCTAAGCGGGGCTAGCGTATCATAGAATCTAAATAATAAGGCAATTATAGTCATTTATATCATAGTTTTAGTTATAATTTCCAAGGTCGAACAAATATATTATCAAAACATCCTGATGAATCACACTCAAATCCTATCTGACCCAAGGATGACCCGACCCGAGCTTAACCTAACCTGAGGTTGACCTAACCTGATATTGACCCAACCTGAGACTCACCCGACCTGAGATCGACCCCAACCCGAGGACAACCAACCCAAGCCTGACCCGACCCAAGATAGACGCGGCCTGATAGTAACCCAACCCGATCTTACCCGATTGCCAGGTACCGACCTCCCTAATTTGGAACAGTGGGCATTGGTGGAGGGAGAGAAGAGAAGACTAGAAACTATTTTTAAAATTATTTTTCTTGCTTTTTTGATGCGTTAGATATGCCTCTTGAATTCCACATGTAAAATACAGAAAAGGTTAGCGGCTAGTCTTGACTTAGATTAATCCTAAGCACATTATTCAACAAACTTGAATATCGAGATTTATGTAGTTCAGCTGAAATCTACATCCACGGAGAAGGATGAATGAAATTCACTATAAAACTAATGATTACAGTTGATGCATACTCACTCTACTACACTAGCACAAGAATGTCAATAGGCCTCTTACAAACATATTCATTGGAAGCCCAAGAATCTGTTGAAAAATATGTATTTTAGTGATTTAAAAATTATTATATTTTATACTTTTTTTTCAAGTGAAAAATTCTTTTATAAAGAATTTTTTGATGGCAGCGAATGCAAATAAATAAATGCAAATAAAGAACTTTTTTTGTTTTAAATGCCTAATTGTCAAATAAATAAATGACATTAGAGCATTCAATATTTTGATGGCAGTGAATGCAATTTATATGAGTTACATGCCGTTGGAATATTAATCAAGATGTTAATTTGATCGGTTAAAAAATTTACATTATGGGTACAATATTTGTGTGTATATATAAAGCATGAGCATGATTGAAAAATATACAGAACATGGAATATTTTATTCTTTCAATCCCCTTTATTCTTGTAAAAAATAGTGAGCTTGGTAGTTGTAGTTCGGGGATCTTTCATTGCTGCACTAATAAGGGTCCGACGGGTTGTTGAATCCTGGGAAAGGAGCGCGTTTAAACCTAAAAGCAATACTCGTGTAGAAGGGGGCGTTTCCTTTCTAAAGAGAGCGTTCTCACGTGTCTCAACCCAAAGATATGTTTTCTCTAAACCCTTTCTCTGTTTACTTTGTTTTCCGTATATATAATTGTTGTTTGTATTGAGTTGTCGATTCATGATCTCATGAAATTTTGGTGATGCTATATTGTATTTTCTGGTTCTACAACTATCGATGTATTGGTACTATTTCTTAATTGATGTATGTTGATATATATTTCATGTTAATAATGTATTATTTGTTGAAATATTATAAAATATTTCCAACAGAATCATCATTAGTCATCGCCATTAACTCAAGTCCTAATAAATCTAGCTAGTTACTGAAGACCATCAGCCTCCGTACATAACAATTGTAACTCCAAACCAAAGTGTGCTCTGTTCAATGTTCTCTATAGTTTTATGTTGCATTTGAGTTGTACTATTGTCTATATCAATCGCTATAAATTCTATTATCATGTGTACATATACATTAGAGCATCTAAGCTAGCTTACATGTATCTCGACTAATCTCCAAATTACACGAATAGTTCACTCGGGAGTTGTGTACAAGAATTGGCTACATTAGTTGGGGACTGTAGAGGTTTGATTTTGATATGGGATCCTACTAGCATTAGACTTATGAGTGCTTATGTACAGTGCCGGATCACGATTTGTGATCACTGGGGGCACAACACAAATTAATATATATATGTGTGTGTCAACAATTTCATATAGTAACGGGTAATGACAAATCTTAAAAATTCAATGAACGTGGGCAACTCACAATTTAAAAATTATGCTCTAAACATAATAAATAAATTCTAATAAGTCACTAAATTGCACATATTTACAAAATTAATCAAAGAATATAAAAACTAAAAGTTAATTAATTACATAAATAATGCAAGTGAGAATAGAAATTAATAGTGGGTATTTTTTTTTTTTTTTTTTTTTTTGGGAACAATCTCGTAGTGGGCGATGGAGGTTTATACTGGAGTATTATTTATTGACAAAAAGGAAAGGGAACCTAATTTCTCAAAAAGAATAATATGGGAAAATAATATATTAAGATGAGATATGAAACACTTCAAAATTTTCATTTGGGTTGGTGTTTAGTTAATGTATATATATTCATGTGTTATAAATAATATTCACTAGAGGGAGTCATTCCGAGCAAACATTTTAATAATGTGGGAGTCATAATTACTAAAAAAAAAAATTATTACATGATTTAATTAACTAAAATTAAATATATAATTATTAAAATAATTTTAAAACAAAATATTAATTAAAAAGTAGAGATACTAACATATAAAAAATATTAAATAAATATTATTTTATAAGTTAATAAATTTATTCATTATAAAGTAGAACTTTTTATAAAAAAGAAGTAAAGGACTCAAAAATGGACGAAAAAATCCACTAAAAAGGAGACAAGGGGCCTCGAACTCAAGACCTATTAGAAAACAAGTGCACGTTATTGCCAAAAACTAGTAGGCTACCAGCCAAAATGTACTGATTAAACATCCATTATTAAATATATATACATTTAGATCACCAGTCACTGAGGACACCTGCCCCAGTGCTCCAACGTTGGATCCGTCAGCGCCTCTTGAGATGAGGTGCCAAATTTAACCCGATCTTTTTTAGGTCATAAACCAATTTAATTCGAAGCGAGCATTTGTCTTAAATAATTGAGCTTGAAATTGAAATGATACGACATGAAACTAACACAACCCATTTTCGCCTAACTTGAAAATGACCATATACTCAATTGACCCAACCTGACCCAATCTATCATTAACCTGAACCAACCTGACCTAAAATGATCTGAACTCAAACACAACTCAACCCAATTAACCCAAGGGCTTTAAATGTAATTATAGTTATTACTTCTCAGGAGTACGACTGAACTTCATAAAAGATTACTAACCACTTCTGTGGATAACATAATAATTAGTAAAATTATCAATTATTTGAAACATAACTTTAACTTTTGTAAATAATTCATTCTAAACCCAATGTTTTGTTTGGCACTGGGGTAACTTTGTCTGTAAAATTCGCATATAATACACATTTTGGACATATTGTCTGTAAAATTTGCGTATAATACACATTTTGGACATATTCTATCCTATTTAATAAATGCATTTTCATATCATTACCAATAATACAGTAGAATCAGCATTTTTTTATATTTTCTGTGTAATATGCGTATTATAACACTTATCTATATTTTCCCATTTAAAAAATAAATGACAATTAAAAATAATCAATATCTACTACTAAATTAAATATCTATGTTCTATATTTTGCTATATTTATCACTTTAGCTCTTAGATTATTGATATAGTATGTTATTTACTATGTGTTATATTTCTGTTATTGGTATTATAACTAACCTTAGTCTTTACATTTATAAGTTAATGAACTGTTGATCGACGTTTTTGTGTATATAGTCGATTGATACACGTGAATATTAGATTCCATTTAATTCTCCTACCGTATTTTGCTAACAAAGCTAGGTAAAGAGGTAAAGAAAGAAAGGGCAAAGAGGAGTAAAGAGAGGAAGGGCAAGTTATTATCCCATCCTTATTTCAATATGTCTAATAAAAGAGAGCTATAGCTAAACGCAAAATTATCCAAATTTTTTTAAAAATTTATCCTCCTCTTCTTTGCTCCCTAACTCGGTAACTCCTCAGGAAAGTCATCTTCAAATTGCTCTAATAGCTTCCTCAGCTCGTGCGCCATCTTCCCCTAGTTTGCCGAAATTTCCTTGCCAATCAAAACTTACAAAATCAAGTAACATCAACCTATTTCGTGAACATGGATCTAAACAAAAGGTTAGGATTCTGGTTGAGGTTACTTGAAGTGCTTATTCCTTCTTCGGGAGCACAATCTTTGTTCCATCAAACAAGAAACTGTAAGTGTTTTAACTCCCATCATGGGTCGCCACTCTGTCAGACTACACGGATGTCCGAGTAGAAACTGGCGAGCATCCATGGTAACAACATCATACCATACTCAATCTTAGTATTTCGCCCTAACAAAAAAATTAACCAAGAAACATTGGAAAATCATTACCTGGTTACCCTTTTTCAACCAAGAAAGCTTATATGGATTTGGATGAGCTTTATTATTTAATCTCAACTTCTTACAACCTCTTTAAAAATCACATTTTTGCAAATTGACAAACTACGCTTCTTGCCAATAATGCAAGCCGTCTAAAAGATGTTGTTCCTTAACCACTCGTCTCCCTCAATCTCCCAAGAAGCAAGGCATACTCGCCCAACTACTAGCAGATGTCCCTCTCTTTGGCTACTTACTCCTTACCAACTGATTATTTAGCTGCCTCTAGCCCTTCCGTAGCCAACTCGTAGTCACAAGCTTCGATGCCTTTAGTGTAAAACTTCTTCTGGTTTTGCTCTTCTTTTGGCATTTCGCAACATAGTGCCCAATCCTACCACACACAAAGCATTGTGTCCTTGAAGTACTTGTACTCACCTCAGCTGTTTTCCCTAAATGTTCGTGTACGCTTGTGTTGCTTCGGAGTCTCACCTAGTTAAGTTCTTAGTTACCCACCTAGCTACTCCAAGAACTTATCTTTTAACAATGCCTTTGTTGTCTGTCCACCCGAAGGGCTCTCTAGTAAGATCCCAAAGTAGGAAATGTTAAACACATTTAAAGACTCCCATAGGCGTCCAATGTGCTGATCTACGATCCGCTCCTTCCTTTCCGCCTAGTCATTTCTCCCTAGTAATGTGTAATAGTTTGTTGTGTAGTCCTCAATAAATCGAGAGCATTAAAGTGGATTATTGAGCTATTTGACCATCAACCTAGAGTGATTTTATGGTAATAAGGTTCTACGCATGTGCTTTTTCATCTTTTCTCAGGTTTTGATCTTACTCTTGCCCTACCTCGGCCTGGAGTGCTTGAGTTGCTGACACTAGGCGACATCTCTCCCTCTAAGCCTAGTCACCACAAAAGGTACCCCCTTGTACTCAACAGCCTCCTTAAATTCAAATACCTCTTCAAAAGACACCAACAAATATAGGAACTCCTTCAATTGTCTTCCATCTTGGAATTCTGAGACCAGATATCGAATATGGGAATTGGAGTGCCTGTCTGCTGAATGCTCAGCTGTTTCATATGAGAGTCTCTCCTCTCTTGTTGTTTTTCCCATTAAAGTCAACCTCGATAAAAGGATTGTTGAAACATGTCTTTTGTGTATTTCTCATCACTCAGCCTGTGGATTCCGAGGCTGAGTGTCTTGGAGGAATGCCATGGAATGTTGCTCCATAACCAACTCAAGTGGCCGAAATTAAGCACTCATCTCCTCAAATCTCTTGCCTACTTGGTAAGTATAGTCCTTCTCATATACCTCTCCAATAAGAAAGTACATCTGCTTCCTTCTAGCCATGGCATAACATTTTAGCTTTGATACAAAACGGATGGAAGAAGATTCTCATGACCTTTTTTTTATTCAAATTGTTAAAATAAAGATGAATAAAGGAAAACTCAAACTTGGGTCTCTTTGGAGTGAACACAAGAGAGAAAAATAAAATACCAAATTTTATACAAGGGAAAAACTACTAGTTTTGGTTGATTGTAAGCCTGTTTATAAGCCTACTCTCCTACAAGTATTACAACTCTAATACTAATTTGAGAACAAAACAAGCCCAAAATTAGAAATAAGGGGGAATAAACCTATTCCAACTGGAATTCTAGCTTTTAAAAGAAAAATAAGAAAAACTTGTTAAAACCCAAGGTAAGTCTTCATGAAAATTTGACTTGCATTTTCCTTTGCCAATACCTTATTTGCCAAGTCTCCTACTTATCAAGTCACTTGGCAAGTTCGCTCTTTTGATCACATCTTGATCTATATCTCCAATTTTGCTACTTATATTCAAGCTTAAAGCAAACCAAACCTTTCAAGTTTTACGATATCCTTGCCAAGGAGCTCGACTTATTTTTCTAATGCTTTCCACAAGAAAGAAGCAAGAAATAGCTTACTTGATTTTTTGGTCTCCTCATGCTAAACGGACTACACTCTCTCTACCTTTTTTCAAAGTGGTAGGAAAAAGCATCCTTAGATTTTACCTCTAAGAATGGGGAAGCCTAAGGCATATCCATTAATCAAGCTAAATAGGGAGCGGTCATGTAGGCAGTTCTAGATCGTAAGCTCCGCACTCCCATGCCTATAGTTCGCAAAGCAATCTATAGCCCCGCTTCCTGAAATAATGGTTGAAGGAGATTTGAATGTCCTTATTGCTGAAGATGTGGATGTCTTTCACAATGGTTAGAATATCAGCTGCCACTCTGTAAGATTTTAGAAGAGCTTTGATGACAACCTCATTGTCACCCTCCATAATAATCCCTTGGCCTTCAAATTGCTTCCATGGAGGAAAGCATCTATGGCCCACTACTTCTACAACAATGATAGGAGCATTCCTCATAGCCACTAATCCAACCAAAATCATTTCCTATCGGTGATCACAAATGATGAATCATGTTGCTGCAGAGTCACTACGCTTTGACCCATCGAAGTTGACCTTAATACACCCCATTGGAGGTGTGGACGGGATGCAGAGCTTCCAACACACCCATCTACCTCTTTTTGAACCCTTCACCTGATGGTCTAATTATGAATTTTCAGCATTTTCTGTTGGAAAAAATGATACAAGTTAACATTTAATTTTATGAGCGAGTTGTATCCCACATTAGAAAAATTATGTGGGTGATCTTTTTCTTAATGAGTACATTTATTTTTCGGAAACTATTTTAACCGTGCCGAGTCACTGATCGTTTACCGCTATTTGCCATTTAGGGTCATTAAAATTGTGACTGCTCAGAACTAAATGGCAATATGGCAGTTGGAATTTATTCTTATAGTCGTTTTATAGCCGTTGTAATTATTGCGTCGGTTATATTACTCCAAACATAACATCCCCAGTATCATAAATGTCATGATCAACTTTTCATATTATATAGGTTTAATTGTAAATATATAAATATTACTATATAGTACCAGTTATATGATTGGCTAGAATTCTCACTGGCTTCTGAAAACTGATCCCCCATTATTCACTTTCCTCCACAATTTTTGCCCTGCCGTTCTCTCTCCTCTGATTCTAAGTCTATCTATACCTGCCGGTGAAGCTCGCCACCTTCCACTCTCTCTATCTCTCTATTTCTAGCGGAACATTTCTATACAGATTTTGGGCAAAGTTCAAGGCGCTCCTACCCGGCAATTAACGAGTCCATGTTAAGAGTCAGATGGCGTTAATCCTGGAGGACGGCCGCCGGTTATACTATGTGCACCAGAGCAGCGGCGAAATCGTCTTTTAGGACAGTGGTTTTTATCGCGGCGCGGTATCATCAATTTGTAAGATCTTTCTAATTTCTCTTATATATCATGGTCATAATGTTTGATTCTTGTTTGAATTTATCATATTGGTATTTTTAGTTCATCGATTTGGATTAAAGCTATTGATGCAGGAAATTGATGATTGGATATGTGGATGAATATCCCGATTGATGTTGTAAAGATTGATTTTGTTTTGAATTAGGGTTTGATCGAATTTATGTTGTGAAACAGATTGATTTTCTTATGAACTTGTTAAATCTGTTTAGAGAAATCAACTATTTCATAAGATTAATCTGATAGGTGTAGGCTTATAATTACTTTTTATATGTTATCATGGTGGTGCTCTCTGGTTGATTTCCATCGGATTAATTTCTCCGGTGAGCTTATCTTCTTCTCTTTCTCTCTCTAATTGCTCCCTCCTTCATTATTATGCTTGAATATTAGTCAATTTATTTAACAATCTAAAAGACGAGTTTAAAATAAGACAAACTGCTGAAAGCTTTGACTATCTATTGCCTGACAGTTTTCAGTCATGCGTCCACTGTTTTGGATGTGTTGTATGCCTTTGATAGTAAGATGAGAGCATCAAATGATTACACAGCTTTGCCTAGACCACAAAAACAAAATTCTTACTATTTCTTTCCCTTTAGATTATGAAATACAATCTAACAAGGAAAAAGCGAGAAGGGCCATAAGGCTTTGGAGTCCCAAACATACAAAAATCTGCAAAATACATTTCGGAAATAATTTCTCAATATTTTCCCACGGTTGCATTCTGTTTTTGTTTGTAACTGAAAGGTAATTTCATCTTCGTACACTTTCTGATACTAATTATGTGTTTATGAGGTTATGAGTGTTAGCATGGTCCTCAAGCCTCTATTGTGGGCGGCTGAGAACTTTATATATAATGTGAAAGTTTAAGTCAATAAGGTGATTTTTCTTTGCCTCAGATTCTTACAAATCTACTATATATGCCATGAACAAGGAGTTGGATCCCATTTGGATTACTATGCAGTTTTGGTTTTGTTTTCCGGGAGTTCAAAATTCTTTGGCTTCTTGGTCAAGCCATGTAATCATTTACTCAGATATAATTGATGCTCCATTTCATACATTTTTTCTAATGTTTATGTTGCTATTCGATGGACCTAATTTTCTAGATTTATATGAAAAGGTTGAATAGGAGCAACATAATGTTGGTATGCATGTATTATTTGCATTTCATTAATGGAAGTTAGATCCACATTCAAATAAATCCAACTATAAGCTAGTGAAACGTGGGGGCGGTGCTCTTTTATGAGGAAAAATTCTCGTGTTACATAAGAATAATTTTAACCATAATAAGGTAGCCTAGGTAGCATGGATTTCTCACTGTTTTTTAACATCCTTTGGTTTCCTCTTTATGAAAAAGATGTTTATGCTTAAGACTAACAGTTTGTCTTGAAATAAGAAAGCTCTAGGTACATCTGATTGGTGGAGCGGCTTAGTGTTAATCGCTTGTTCGGCCTTATGTATGGTCGGTTGAGAATCTGGTGTAGATTCTTGTTTTGGTGGAGCAATTTATGAGTTAAATTGCTTGAGCCTGACCCTGTTGGTGGTCGGAGGAAAATTCTTGGTTCTTATTCTATTTTGGTGTTGTTTTGAACACATGTGCACGATACCAGTGATATTGTTGTGTCACTGACCATGTTATGGTAATTGAATTGTGTGGTTTTTTCTATTTTATGTGGAATTGTTTTGGATTACACATGTTTAATGCTTGATGTTGATTGTTAACTTGTCAGAATGGAGTCTTGAACTTAGAATTGGCAATTCTTAGGTTAAGCATGTTTAGTTGCACAATCGAGAACCTGATGTGTTGGTAGGGCATTACATATTGGAGTTCTAACCATGAGTTTAGACCTTGTAGATGAGAGTTATTTTTCTTGCATATTTGGAGTGACCTAAATAAAATAGTTGATCATTGTAAAGGGCTAATAGGACTTGTGATATTTCGTGAAAATCCATGTAGGATTTAGTGTATTAGTCCCCATGATATTGTATCTCATGTATCTCCCATGGCTATGTTTGAAGTATTGTGAATACATTATCACTTGTTATTTGAAATGATGAAAAGCATGTTGTTTTAAGTATTGAAACATGTCTCTTTCAAGCTGAATATACTGCTGCATATTGTTTTGAATTATGTAGTGCTAGTATGTATTTGCTGAATTTTAGCCAAGAGTTGGGAAATATTGATATGTTTGAGTCATACAGGGACTCGTGTTGTCTTGAGAGAATTGTATGCCCTTTGTTATCATTACATCATTCTTCTTTTCTAGTTTTAAGAAAAAGGGTAAGGAGCAAATCATATAAGAACCTTGATTGATAATAAGCTTGGTATTTAGCTTGTGTCTAGATATCTTATTTGGGTTATTGTCTTATGTTGTATGCTCGTGGAGGAAATCGTGGCATCGTACCACAAGCTAAATATGCTAATTGGATTGAAAGCATTATGTTTTGATGAATAAGATAACACTCGTCCTATTATATCATATGTCAGATATAGATCAAGTCAAATTACATTGATCCAAATAATGAATATTGAAGAGCTCTCGTTAAATTGTTGAAGCACTAGTGAAGCATCATGCATGTGGTTTACGACGTAATAGACTCCTTATTGTATTGGGTGTTTGATATCGATGAGAAATATTCTACTAATTACAATGTATCTAGGCTCATTAGTGAGCTATGTTTTGTGACACCCCTTTGAAACCTGCATATTTTAGTTGTCCTTAAACACTGAGTTGGCAGGTAGACAAATTAAATGGCTTAGGAATATAGTATGACATTCCATTGTGGGGGGTTGTAAGAGCACCCGAGAGCCTATGAGGTATGTTGTCTGATCATAATCTTTTTCTGATTATTGTGTTTTTACCCATATTTGCTAGTTATAGCTAGCTTATGGAAATTGATTATGGTAGAAATATTATTTCGGCAATTGTCCAAAGTCGGTGTAAATAGCTTGATGATGCTAAGCACTTGGGCTCGAGAGCCTTGCAGAGGTTTGGGTTGCCTTAAGTTGAATTGTAAAAGGCATCTTGTGGATTATGGTCTAATGTACTTCTTTCTCTTGATATCACCAAAATTTGATAAAACATTGGTAAGACATAGACTACCCTTAACAGTAATAACGCATGTACGCTAAGTACGATGAGAATGGGTATATGGTCTTTGTGACCTAAACTAGTAATAACGTTTCACAGTTGTGATGAGATGTGAAAGTGACAAATTGCAGTATATGTCTTTCGTACCAACTGTATATACGATATACGTACGATATGTGTACTATGTCAGTACTTGGGGTGGAGACATGATTTTATTAATATGATATTTGCTCCACTATTGTGTTATACTAACTTTTGTTGAAGTTGGCAAGCGATGGAGCTAGTTGCTTAATAGCTCATTGCAGACACCTCAATGTGGGGGTGAGAGCAACTCATGATCTATATTGGCAGTGGTCAACTTTCAAGTACTGCTTTATCACAATATAGTGTGAAATGCAATGTGTGATGGTTGAGCTTGATACTTTAACCTGACCCATAGTCCGTGACGGGTGATGTGGATACTGCACACTTGATGAGTTTGGCAAGAGGAGACCTATTCGTCTCAGGCATAAGATCGTAAACGATCTACTTGAAAGAAAGTGATATCACTAAATTGTGTAAGGTCTGAAAAGAACCTTGTGGATCCATTGATTGTGGAAACATCGAGGGGGACGGGACTAAAGTCTATACACGAATAAATTGTGATGTATCCAACCTGGTCTTAACAAGTTCAATGTGAAAAGTCATAGTTTCATTCAAGAAATGCACTGTGTTTATGTTGTCCCTCCCTATGGTGTGACAGTGCGGAGACGGGTCCATAACCATATGTTTGGTGGTGTAAGCGAGACTTGCATTTGATGGACACTGTCTGTATGTTACTAGAGATGAGGTTGAGCTTTAGCTCTTAATGGACCCATATCCATATGTTTGGTGGTGTGCGGTAACACACACTTGATGGGATCCACCTATGTAGGTGTGGGAGTCTAGTCGCTCCCTATGAATGTTTAAGACTTGTCTTCTAGAGCGCCTATGAATATACATGATGAGCGCATGGCCGATAAAACGCGCCGAACCGCATGAGATGTAGTTATGTTACCAAGGAGTAAGGTTGAGCTCTAGCTCTGAATAGACCCATAGCCATATGTTTGGTGGTGTGCGATAATACACACTTGATGGGATCTACCTATATAGGTGTGGGAGTGTGGCCGCTTTCTATAAAGGCTTAAGACCTGCCTTTTAGAGCGCCTATGAATATCCAGGACGAGCGCATGGCCGATAAAACGCGCCAAACCGCAGTAGTTGCCGAGATCTAGAGTTTGGTATGTGTCCAAGTGGCAGACTATACAACCCCTTGTGAGGTTCAGGACGAAAGTCACCTTGCAAGATGTTGGTCTTAAACTTGGGTTACACTAGGTGACGATTCAAGTCGCGAGACATTGGCACTGAAAAACTGAACTCCCTTTGCCCAATTCATTCTTATTTGTTTTATTCTGCTTGTATCCTTTGTGGGGGATTGTTGGAAAAAATAATACAAGCTAAAATTTAATTTTATGAGCAGTTGTATCCCACATTAAAAAAATTATGTGGGTGATCTTTTTCTTAATGAGTGCATTTATTTTTTGGAAAATATTTTAACCAAGCTGATCGTTTACTGTTATTAGCCGTTTAGGGTCATTAAAATTGTGACTGCTCGGAACTAAATGGCAATATGGCTGTTGGAATTTATTCTTATAGCCGTTGTAATTATTGCATCGGTTATATTACTCCAAACATAACATCCCCAATATCATAAATATCATGATCAACTTTTCATATTATATAGGTTTAATTGTAAATATATAAATATTACTATACAGTACTAGTTATATGATTGGCTGGAATTCTCACTGGCTTTTGAAAACTGATCCCCCATTATTCACTCTCCTCCGCGATTTTTGCCATGCCGTTCTCTCTCCTTTGATTCTAAGTCTATCTATACCTACCGATGAAGCTCGCCACCTTCCACGCTCTCTATCTCTCTATTTCTAGCGGAACATTTCTATCCATATTTTGGGCAAAGTTTAAGGCGCTCCTACCCGGCAATTAATGAGTGCACATTAAGAGTCGGATCGCGTTAATCCTAGAGGATGGCCGCCGGTTATAATGTGTGCACCGGAGCAGCGGCGAAATCGTCTTTTATGACAGTGGTTTTTACCACGGCGCGGTATCATCAATTTGTAAGATCTTTCTAATTTCTCTTATATATCATGGTCATAATGTTTGATTCTTGTTTGAATTTATCATATTGGTATTTTTAGTTCATCGATTTGGATTAAAGCTATTGATGCAGGAAATTGATGATCGGATATGTGGATGAATTTCCCGATTTGATGTTGTAAAGATTGATTTTGTTTTGAATTAGCGTTTGGTCGAATTTATGTTGTGAAACAGATTGATTTTCTTATGAACTTGTTGAATCTATTTAGAGAAATCAACTATTTCATAAGCTTAATCTGATAGGTGCAGGCTTATAATTACTTTTTATCTTTTAGCATGGTGCTGCTCTCTAGTTGATTTCCATCGGATTAATTTCTCCGGTGAGCTTATCTTCTTCTCTTTCTCTCTCTAATTGCTCCCTCCTTCGTTGTTATGCTTGAACATTAGTCAATTTATTTAACAATTTCATCCACCAAATTATGACACACCTAATCCAACAACATATGCTTGGCAAGAATGATGGGGGTCATGGGGCTAGCCGTCTCCCCATGAAAAACCCTTTTTAGTGCTATCCATCCAAATATGTTAGACAAGATAAATGAATTTACTCAACTTTTGGCATGCATGTTTGCCTCGTTGTCTTTTCCAGCATATGAACTCTTCGAGAAAGGACAACATCTCAATATGCACCATCAACCATGGAAAGTGATAAGTGGTGCTTCCATAGGGTTGCATTGAGATCCTTCCTATTTGGGAGCTTCTTGACTTTAGCTGGCAAGGTACTCATTGCATATCATAGTAGGTGGACGAGTGACCCTTCAGGGAAATTCTTGACCAAGTTGGCTTGGGAGGTGATTAAGAGTACGAGAGAGGAGGAGTCCGTTCATCATTTGCTGTGGTTTTCATCCCATATCCCAAGACATTCTTTTCCGCTTTGGTTGGTTAGCTCTGAGCGTTTGTTGACATTTGACAAGTTACTAAGACACAGGGTTTGGGCGTCCAAGCTTCTTGTGTGTTGTGTGCTTAAATTGATGAATCACACAATCTTCTTTTCTTTGCCAACTCATTCTCAGCATTTGCTTGGAGTTGGATTGCCTCATGCACCCTTTTTTTTTTTTTTTCCTTGGCTTCCACTCCCTTGCTGTGAGCTTTTGACTTAGGGTTTGAGGTGGCTCGATGTTCGGGGGGATCGACTATGTTATTGCCCTTCCTTTCATCTCTACAACTTTTTTTATACCCTCTGGTACGAGCGTAACTTCCAGATTCATCAAGTGTTCTTAGCTTATACCTAGAATTCTCATCGTCACGCTCAACTTCTCCAACAATGGGAGATTGAGGCTTACTGTTTCTTTGTTTAGCCATTCGGTCTTGGTTGTTGTCTTTTGATACTTGTTTCCTTTGGTTTTTGTCTTCTTGACATTTGATTTTCATTGTAGGCTTTGATCGTGCCTTAGAGTATGTCCTTCATAGATTTATATATATCATTCAATTTATGACTTTTTTGCTAAAAAAAAAAAGAACTTTGTTGAGGTTAAAGCAAATCAAACCTTTCAAGTTGTGACATCCTTGTCAACGGACTAACTTAGAGCATCTTCAATAGGGTATTCAAAAGTTTTTATCTCACTTATTTTGAATACCTCTTCCCATATCAGTATTTAGCTGCCCACCTACTTTAATGGCATAGCCAAAATTTATTTATATTTAATGTGAGCTTTTGACTAAGGTTCGAGGCGGCTCAAGTGTCAGGGAGATCGATTATGTTGTTGCCTGTCTTTTCATCTCCATGACTTTTTACACCCTTTGTATGAGCGTAACTTCCAGACTAATTAAGTGTTCTCAGCTTATACCTAGAATTCTCATCGTCACACTCAACTTCTACAACAGGGGGGAGATTGAGCCTTAATGTTCCTTTGCTTAGCCATTCGGTCTTGGTTGCTGTCTTTTGATATTTGTTTCCTTCGGTTTTTGTCTTCTTGGCATTTGATTTTGTTGTAGGCTTTGACTGTGCCTTAGAGTATGCCCTTCATAGATTTATATATCTATCATTCCATTTGTGATTTTTTTTGCTTAGATTTACCCAAAAAAAAAATCACGAACTTTGCTAATGTTAAAGCGAATCAAACCTTTCAGTTTTTTTTTTTTTTTGAACACTAAACCTTTCAAGTTAAGATATCCTTGACAAACTTAGAGCATCTCCAACGGGGTATTCTGAAGCTTTCACCTCACTTATTTTGAATACCCTTTTCGACATCAACATTTAGCTGCCCACCGACTCTAATGGTGTAGCTAAAATTTATTTATATATAATGTTTTGCGATACTTTTTAAATATTTTATATTTTGAATATTTAACTGTTTTTGTGCTTAGCACTTGATAATAAATTAAAAGTATTATTAAATATTATACATAAAAGTAATAAACAAAAAAGCAATAATTACATGATATAAACATACAGCAACAACATGTCCAGTGCCTAGTGGTGGCCAAATGGCCGGGTCGGCCCGACCCGGGCCCTTTTTTGAGGGGGGCTGGGCCCTGCCCGGGAGTCCTAATTTTTTTTAAAAAAAATTTATACTACTTTTACTTTGTATTTTTTGATAAATAAATTTATACTTTTAAATATTAGGTTCAAACTGCATTGTATTTGTTCTTGTTACGTTATTTATTTACCATTATTTACTATTACTTATTATATATTTTATTTTATTACATATATTTAGCATTATTAGTGCTTGAGATAAAATGTGTTTATATCTCACATTATTTATTAATGAATTATAATAATTTTAGTACAAAACGACTTTGTATTTTTTAAATTTTGTATTTTTTTTAAGCGGACGGAAGCGGGCCGGGCCCGGCCCGGCCCGGCCCGGCCACACTGTAGAGGGCCCGGGCCAGGGGACGGGTCGGGCCTGGCCCTGGAGGCCCCCTGGCCCTGCCCGCTGCAGTGCCGGGCCGGCCGAGCCCCGGCTCGTGGCCACGACTACCAGTGCCCCACCCAAGCAGGGTCTGGGGCACGGATGTACGCAGCCTTCCCCCTTCAGGGTATTATCCCTGAAAAGAGGCTGTTTCCGAGTGTCCCCAATCTGAGGGTGAGGACTTCCCAGGAGGTCACCCATCCTGGTACTACTCTCGCCTAAGCACGCTTAACTTCGGAGTTCTAATGAGATCCGGTAACAACGTGTTGGTACCCTCTTTGGTACATGATATAAACACATATTTATAAAATAATTATAAAACAAAAGAATTAAAAAAAAAAAAAAAAACCACATATAAATTAATCATTACAAAAAAGAGAACTACACAAAAATAATAGGAGTCATGCCTATAAAGTATTCACATATTCAGTCTTTCGTTCAATAATTTTGCATTCCCGATTGAAGATGGTCCTAATTAAATTTTTAAAGAAAATTATCACTTAGATATTTTAAGGTTTGAGCATTTATTACTTAGGTGCCTTAATATTTTAATATATATAATGAGATCCCTTGAGGTTTGAATATTTTATCACTTAGGTACTCTGCGACGGAGCATGATAAATTTTTCTAAGAATTTGATCAATTTTATACAGAAAAATGTTGATATAATACATGAATTTGATAATATATATAAAATAGTGCCAATATTTTCATCCAAAAAAAATCAACGAATTGTGATAAAATATTCACGGATTGTTGATGTAGACCAAAAAAATTACCACAATTAGGTGCCATTTTCGCATTTTTGGCCTCAAGATCGTTGAATTCTGATAAAGATACTTATATAATATTGAAATTATGTTCAATTTTAGTATTTTCTGACGAAAATATATTGAATTTTTAATAAGAGGATACCTGATTGATATAATTTTAAAACTTTAGAATATTTAAGTGATAAAATAATTAAATGATAAATATTCAAATCTCAGGATACGCAAGTGATAATTAGGGGTGTGCAAAAACCATTCTAAATCATAATTCAGACCGGACCAAACCATAATTTACAGTTTGCTTTGGTTTATAGTTTAAAAAATTATGGTTTGGGTTAGAAAATTTTAGTTAGCAGCATTTACGGTTTAGGTTCGGTTTCAAACCAAACCTGAACCGTAAACTATAAAATAAAGGAAGTTTCTGTGATTATTTACATAATCTGAATCATAATAAGTCACATTAGTAGTTAACAAAATTTTGCTTGACAACCTGATTTAAAAAAAAAAAAAAGATTATTTGCACGAAATGTCCCTGTATTTTTTTATTGTGTCAATTTAGCCCTTATATCTTTAATTGTGTTAATTTAGTCCCCTACAACTTATATTGCGTAAATTTAGTCCTTTGACCAAAATTTAGATTACGTTAATGATGTATTTTTAACAACACAATCATGTTGGATCCAAGTAACCCATTGCAAATCCACCCATTGATTTAATTTAACTAAATCTCTATTGAACGATAAAAAATTTCATTAATAATTTAACATAAATTTTACTTTAAGGACTATAATGACACAATACACTTATATAGGGACTAAATTGACACAATTAATAGTGTAAGGACTAAACTGATACAAATGGCAAAGTATAACGATTTTTGGGGTAACTAACTCAAAAAATTATTACTATTGAAATTTTGTTACATGAATGTTTATAAATAAGGATGGTTAAGGACTCCACATATAAGTCCAAAGAAGTTAATGCTACGAGCACCAAATTCCATACGGAGGTGAGGATGTTGCGGTGGATATGTGGATACACAAGGAAGGATAAGATTAGGAACGAAGTCATAAGAGGCAAATTGGGCATGGCATCAGTTGAGGATAAATTAAAAGAGCAACGTTTGAGGTGGTTCGGTCATGTTAAGAGGAGATTGTCCACTGCTCCAATTATGAGATGCGAACGGCCCCATACTACGATAGAGAGGAGAGGGAGAGGTAGGCTCAAGAAGAGATAGATAGAGACGATCCGACAGGACCTCACCCACCTAAACCTACGGGAGGAGATGGCCTAAGATAGAGCTCGATAGAGGGCTAACATAAGGGTACCCAATGTAGTGGCCTAGAGTAATGCATCTTTTAATGCTTGCTCTAGTGTTTCTAGGTGTCTTGACTTCCTCCTTGGAGCATGTATTGGAGTCCTTATTTGCTTATCTGTATACTTGAGCACCTATGCACTTGCCGACTTGCCGATTATTTACCTGCAGTAATCTTCCTTTAAGTTTTGCTTCGTAACGCTTGGCTAGTGCAATGTATTGCTCTAATACTATGTTTCTCTCATGCTTCCAAGCTCTGTGCTCTCATGATGACACACTTCTCAGGTTGGGGATCCCCGAAAACAGCCTCTTTTCAGTGTAGCAACCTAAAGGGTGAAGGCTGCGTACATCCACCCCTTCCCCTTAAGACCCTGCTTATGCGGGAGCCCTTGGGGCACTGGGACTGTTGTTATTGTCGTTGTTGAAATGTTTATAAATAAGATAATTAAGTTAGAAAATTACAGATATATATCGACCTTGAATATAATAAAACTGATATATATTCTAGAAGATGCCACCTCACCCTTCCCCGTATGTGTATACATAGAGGTAGATTGGTAGTGATAGGTATGCCAAATGTGTATAGAGTGTAAAGCTCCCCCTCTCTCCCTCCCATGTTTCCCTAGTTTCTCCCCCCTTTCCCCTTATAATCCTCTATTTTGGAGGTTATCTATTAATAAATTTATACATCAGCTTGAGATTTCATTGATAGTAGCTAGATTATATTTGGTTTGTATCAATAGGTAAGGTTAAAGAGGGTTATAATTGAAATGAGGACAAAATTGTTGAAATTTTTTTACAAATTTACCCTACTCTCCTCCGGCCCCGAATTGATAGGATGATGAATCCTCACACTGTAGAACTAATTTTTTTCATTAGCATATACCTTTTTTTGTGTATAGTGCATTCAGTATATATTATGCATTCTTGTAATATGTTGTTGAATATGGTGTATAACTATATATAAAAAGGAAAGGAATATACCAGTGCCTTAAGGGCTCCCCCGCCTACGCAGGGTCTTGGGGGGCAGATGTACCCAGCCTTCCCCCTTCAGGGTGTTAACTTAAAGAGAGGCTGCTTCCCAGTGCCTCCAACCTGAGGGTAAGGACTTCCCAGGAGGTCACCCATCCTGGTACTACTCTCGCCCAAGCACGCTTAACTTCGGTGTTCTCATGGGATCCGATGATAGCGTATTGGTGCGCTCTTTGGATGGTGTATAACTATATATAATAAGTTTATTTTTAATTTAGCCTATGTTATACGTTTAAATTGTTCTTGACATGTTTACATGATAAAATATTACTCAAGCCTTGTTGAATAATATAAAAAATTAATCCAAGTACCATAAATAACAGACGTGTAATGAATCAAGGTAACATACACAATGAAACCTAATAAATTAAGTAATAATTATAATTGCTTGGAATATACCTCAAATTTATGTAATTTAGTCATGAGTCTCGTCGTGAGCAAGCTGATCGATCGGGTGGTACAACCGATCGATTGGAGAGCAACATTGGAGAAAATCAAGAATTGCAGTCGAAGAGAGGCCGATCAATCGCCCCCCCCCCCCCCCGATCGATCGAGAGTCTGTTTCCGCATATCCTAGTCGTTTAGTATAAATATGGGTTTACGAATTCTGTTTTGGGTATCCAATTAAGAGAGAGCCGCCATCATTGAAAGTTTAGAGGGAGTGATTTAGTAATTCTCCATAGATCTCGTTCAAAGGAAGTGTCGTTGTAATTCTTCCATTATTCATACTCAATAAAAAAATCTCCATCTCTGCCCATGGTTTTCTCTCTCTCAATTGAAGAGGGTTTCCACGTAAATCATTGTGTGTTTTCTTTGTTCTCGTTTACCTTTTATTTACTTCTCTTGTTTATTATATTATTTGAATCGAATCCAGTTCTGGGGTGTTAAGTTCCGCATTAAGGAGGTATTAATTTCCTCACAAATTGGTATTAGAGCATATCAGATTTGTTCAAGATTTACTTACAATAATGTAGAACACTTGTCCCCACGCGATGCACCGTTATTTGTACGTTTTAAAGTATTGTTTTTAAGATATGTTTTCATTGTTTGTCTTCAAAATAGTTGTATTTTTATTTAGCTATTATTTGATGTACATCGTGGTACTTATCACAATCTAGACCTCCACAATTTTATTCGTGTGCTTTTATGCTCATGTGTGCCCATTATGATCGTCTTCAATTATTGCGCTAACATGAAAATTGCTAATCAGGTTATGATTTCGTGTTATGTTTGTTGTTTTCTTTTAATACCTTATATGTTCATTGGATTGTTTGGGTGGGCTCGTGTTCCGTTATGGGAGATTTTTTGAGAGGATTGACTGTTGGTGTGAAATAGTGCTATCTTCATGTAGGCATCTTTGGTATTATGGTCGTCTGGTATAACATTTTGTTTTGTTTTTATTTGTACTTATTATTATAGTGGGTGTTGATCTATATCATGGGATTTGGCTGTATATAGATCTTGTCTTTATTAGCTTTTGTTTTATTTTTGCCTTGATCTCTACTCACTGAGGCAAGTCTTGGGTTCTACTTGGCGGGACACCGGTTTTGGACACACGAAAAAAATTCATATGATAATTATTGACCAGAAAAATAAACGAAACTATACCAAAAAATAATGTACAAACTATTTTGCTCACAAGGTCTCTTTATTATAATTTTTTTACACAACCCGTGCATCCGCTATTCTAGTGTTTCCTCAAAAAATTTTCGGACTTTAGAACTTTGGGATGCACGGGTCTAGCCTCAAACCATTTTGCTCAAACCAAGAAATAAAGAGACCTTGCAATGCTCACAAGGTCTCTTTATAGTAATATTTTTACATGGGTAGTTAATCAAAAAAATTAAGACTCTTTTTGTAAATAAAAACCAAGCCTCTATGAATTTTGGGATTTGAGGCTACCCTTAACTGTATAGAAAGAGATTTGCTTGCCCGTCAGTTAAGAAATACATCGCGCTCTCTCTCTCTTTTTTTGGCAAAATATAGTAACAACTCCTAAATTTTATAATTAATTACAACCCTACACTTTTAATTTTGAAAAATAACCCCCTGAACTTTGTAATTAAACACAACACACCCCTTTCACTTTTAATTTTAAAAAATAGTCCTATGAACTTTAAAAATTAACATAACACACCCTTTGCACTTTCAAGTTTTTAAAATAGCCCTCTGAACTTTATTATTACTCAAAACTCACCCCTCAAACTTTGTTACTAAACATAATACAATACTTAGATATTTATAAATTTTAAAATAAAAAAGTATGAAATTAAAAAATTTGAATAAATTATGAAAGATATTTTTTAAAAAAAGTATAAAAAATATAATAATAATTTAAAAGTTTACTTTTCAATATTTAAAAAAAATATTTTTTCAGTATTTATTTTCAAATTTTTAATTTTGTATATTTTTTAGTTTAAAATTTTTAATCTAATTTTAGAATTTATTTTTTAAAAAAATATTATAGTTTCCCTTATAGTATTTTTTTAAAAATTAAAAAAAATATTTTAATATCTTCTATTTACTATATTAATTAAAATAATTATTTTTTGTAAATGTCTAAAATTTATCTTATCTTTTATCTAGAAATATAAAGCTCATACCTTTCGTCTAAAAATATAATTTCCTCTATTTTGTATAAAACTAAAAAATCTCTTATTTTTAATTTGATACAAAGCTCATATCTTTCGTCTAAAAATATAAATTTTTATATTTTACATAAAACTAGAAAATTTATTATTTTTAATTTGATAGTTTTTTTTTTATTTTAAATTTATTATTCTAATTTTTATTAAAGTTAAAAATGTTATTATATTTTCTCAAAATTTTTTCATAATTTGTTTTAAAGTTCAAATTTTCGTATATTTTTCAAAAAAAAAATTTTCATAATTTATTCAAAATTTTTAATTTCATACTTTTTTATTTTAAAATTTATAAATGTCTAAGTGATATGTTATGTTTAGTAGCAAAGTTCAAGGGTGAGTTGTAACCAATAACAAAGTTTTGGGGGCTATTTTATAAAATTGAAAGTGTAAGGGATATGTTGTGTTAATTTACAAAATTTAGAGAGCTATTTTTTGAAACTAAAAGTATAGAGAGTGTGTCGTATTTAATTATAAAATTTAAGAAATTATTTTTTTAAATTGAAAGTATAAAAAATATATTTTAATTAATTACAAAATTTAGGAGACCTTACTATGTTTTTGCATTTTGGTTTTTCCAAACATCGCACTCTGTCTCCACCTATATACGAAGAGAGTGAGACTCGCGTGATCAAGTAGACAACTTCGTTAATGGCTGCCATTGGAAGATTTCTGAGGTCAGCGAAGCCATGGAAGCCCACTTCATTTGCTTCTTCAAGAACCCTAAACCCCATTGCTCCTGCTTCGCCTCACATCCTCCGACCTCGACTTCATAATCACAGTATTCTCTCTCTCTCTTTCTTCTTCCAATTGTTTGTTATTCTGCGATTCGTTACTGATTGATGCTGAATTTCTCACTCTTTTTTTGAAAAGATCGCTTCTTTTTCTGATTTGTAGTACTATGATCCTGTTGATATTATTTAAGCTTTGAAGTAGGGCCGGATATAACCCCAAGTAGCTCCTTGAGGCCCCAATTAGGGGTGTATTTGAGCCCAGTCGAGGCCAAGCTCATCAGGCTCGAGGCTTGGCTCGTTTACATTTAGGTTGGCTGGGGCTTGGCTCGAAGCTCTCCAAGCTTGAAAAATTTAAGCTTGAGCTTGGCTCATCAAAGGTTCGGGCTTGGGCTCAGATCCGTTGAGCTTGAACTAAACTTCATGAGCTCAAAAATGAACAATCAATTTTTTCGTTCATTCAATCAATCTAGGCTCATTTCGTCTCAGGTTCGGCTTATTTAACTCAAATTTGACTTTATTTGACATATTTAAGCTAGTAAATTATATTAAGATAATGTTCGCTTAGGCTCGTTTAGACTTACAAGCCTATGAGCTTGAGCTTTATTGGGCTTGGGCTCAACTTGATAAGCTAAACGAGCCTGCTCGGCTTGGCTTGAGCTTCGAACGAGTGAGCTTTTTGAGCTTTATGACAAGCCGGCTCATGAGTCCGCTTGGCTCACTTATAACCCTAGGCCCTAAATTTCAGAAGCTGCAAACTTTAGGAATTGTGGTTTTTAAAGTATTATTTGTTAATATTAACTAGTTTTATGATTAAAAGTTCTTTAATTTGTTGCATTAGTATTATGTTGTTATGTGAAATCTTATTATATGTAAAGCGCCTTATTTAAAACTACCGCTTGGGGTCTGAAAATGTTAGGACGGGCCTTGCTTTGAAGGTTATATAGATTTTGTCTATGCAGAGTATCTCAATCTCTACTGTTCTCTGCCTCTATATGGAAATCATGTCAAATAAGAAAGGAAGAGGCTTTCCTTCTTGCCCATTTTTCATAACTAAATTGGACGGCTTATGGCTTTTGGGTTAGGCTTTAAGCAAAATTCCAACTTTTCTATTGTAGGCTTGTTTAGGCATGCGAGTTCACAAGCTCGAGATTTGTTAGGCTCAGGCTTAGGCTCGTCTTACTTAGTTTAACGAGTTGGCTTAGCTCTGTTCGGGCTTGTGATGAGCCAAGCTTTACGATTTTTATGCCGAGTCGTCTCACGAGGGCTAATGAGCTTCCTGTGCTCATTTACACACCTATTTGGAATGCTAGAATAATGGCTTCAAAGTTATTATGTCAAATATGATGGTTACCATGTGATGCTAGTTGGCAAGTTCAAAAATCAAATGTGCAATCTTTTCAACTTTATCAAACTTGTGCAAACTGGTAAGCTTACCGACTCAGATCTTGCTGGTTAATTACAACTTTGAATTAGTTTAATCTAGTTGTATGGATAAAAAGATGGTTATTAGTCAAAAAGATGTTTATAATCATGATAATTGATGAGGTGATTCAAATTTGTCCACTACTAGCACCTTGAATGTTTACATGGTGGTATGCTTGTAGAGAAAGCCTAGGCTTGCGTTTTGTTGCGTTTTGTTGTCCTTGAGAGAAAAAGTGTGGTCGTGACACAATAGATAGAGAAAGTAGTTTCTGTTAAATGCTCTACCAGATTGGGTTCCTTTCAGGTGGACCCACCTTCTCCATTTGTTTGCTAGCCTTTGTAGCTGTATATCTTATTTGATTGAGGATTCACGGATGGCTTGGTAACTGTTCCATAAAACACTTATCTTTATGTATTGATTGTGTAGGTGATTTGTTTCATCCGAAAGTGTACAATGCACTTAAAAATCTGAGGCCAATATCAGGGTCTGATGATTCACAGTCATCTTATTTATTTCCTGTTGCAATAGCTGGTTTGCTAGGAGTTGGAGCAATTGATATAGCTTATGCGGATGCTCAAAAGGTTTGTATTTTTTATTATTTTTGGGAACTACGTTTACCTCTTTAAATAGTTTCCCGTTACACAACTTTGGACTATTCTGCCTATTTTAATTCAGCCGTTTAGTTATCCCTCCCCTCTTCATTAGATAGTGTAGCTAGTTTATACCTTTATAGTTTCTTGTGCTTGTCTAGTATTTTGTACCCTAAAGTAAGACTTGGGGATACTATGGTCTCATCCGTTTCATAAATCAGCGTCAAATTGTATGGCATATCTGCTGCACTTTAGATTTTGATTGATTTGAACATTAGCTAATCTCTTTCGGTTTTCCGATTGGTTGGTAAACTGCGTTGATCTCATTGCAGGATTGTCCTAAATCTCCTTTACCATCAGAATCTCCTTCAAGTTATGTGGACTTGGAGGAAACTGCAAAAAAGGAGCGACGTAGATTGGAAGAGTTGCTGAAAAGTAAGGGCCTGCATTATGGGTCTTATCCTCGATTTACTGTCGCTGTTAAAGGCCAAAAGGTCAATGTTTTTTTCTTTTGTAATCTGGTGCATTATGCCGATATGACTAGTTGATGCCTTGACCCTTCTTTATGCAACATGGACTATGTGGCCATTGTTTGTCTTTGCTCAGATTAAAACTGGTCAAACCTGGTTTGAGGCAATTTTTTTATTTTCAAACATATTTCTCAACAAAAATGTACAAAATACACATTCGCGAAATATAAAAAATAATCTCATAATTTTATTAATAAATTGTAAAATATAAAATGTAGCAGTTTTATGTTTATGGACAAGTGACTACAACATGAAATATGTGAATTAAAAAATTCTAACACATGACATGACAGACTTGTATTTATGCTTGTGCCATGTCATGTCGAACATGATCACATGAGTGTCAAGTCAGCTGGGCAGGCGCAGGTTAGATGCGTGTCATGGCACGGGTTTGATCCGTTTCCAACCTGTTTCCAGTTTGATGAGGTTAGGTATATGGGTCTGAAGTAGTTCGAAAATGTGTTGTATGGGTTCGGGTCAGATTGAATCGGGTTGAAACGAAATCTTTTTTGACACCCCATGACTCGGCCTGTTAGCTGGCGGGTCAGGTTAGTTTGTGTAGTTTTATGGACTCGCGGTCAACCCAACCCTTGCCATTTCTATGGGGGATCGAATTTTCTAAAATTTCAATTGGGTGATCAACTTCTCCAATTTAAACTGTTTGAGTGACGAAATGAGATTTCTATAAGAATTTGGGTGATGTAAGTTTCCAAATTTTGACTTGGGTAACCTAGTGTGGTCTTTGTCATTCTATTGCTTGTACAAACATGTATGTGAATGTCTTCATGTTCTCTTAGAATGGTAATCATCAATTGGGGGAGGGGTGAACCTTGAATGCAAGCCATCACAGGGAATGGACGGCTAGCTACCACTAGGCTAACCCACAGGAGCTTATAAGCTCACTCACAAACATAATTTGACCATCATTTGCCTTTCGGTATTTGCTTTATTCTTGTCTAGTAAATACCTTGTCAGGCAGCAGTTCGACCCAGAATTCTGCAGTCGTTTCATCTCCTGACTGTGAAGTGAAAAATCTGGTCGCAAGGCTACTTGCCTTTATATGCTTATGCTTGGTCGCTGTTGAACACTTGCATGTCAATGATAGCTATTCTTACCTGATCAAATTTTTTAGTGGCTGGATTCTGCTGGTTAGTCATGGTACTTGGTAGTCCTGAGGATACCATCTCTTGCCCATACGCATTAGTCCTTATAGGTTTCTTACTTTCTCCCTTTACCTTTCTTGAGTGTCATATATGAGCTCGTACACGTTTCCTAAGCCTTAATGCTTTTTGTGCCTTCTTATCCAGAGTTAAAACTTTTTTTCCCTGATCATATATCTTGAGCTGCCAATTTGAAGTTTTGCTATCGTTGATAACATGAGTTGATGCATCTTTGTAGATCACTATCAAGTTCCAAGTCCCAACAGGTTGTGACGTTCCTAGGCTGATTGCAAACATTACTTCCAATCTGGGCATGAAGGTTGATGAACGAGGTGGAGGTTCAGATATGTTTATTCGTTCTTGGGACAGGTAATTATGTACCATGAGCGTTTTTCATCTGTATCGTTTTGGTTAAATATTTTACTTATTCACCATACAATCATCTTTCCTTTTGTCTTTTGTGGTTATTGGTTCCAGTAGAGATGTAAATCAGCAGAGTCGAGCCTGAGCTCTTTAGGCTCGAGGCTTGGCTTGCCAACATCTCACTTGACTTGAGCTTGGATAGAGGCCCACTAAGTCATGAAGCTTTGCTTGACTTTTTGATGGAGCACAACTTGCTAATCGAAATCACAATTCAATTTTTATTCATTAGAACTTGTAAACAATGAATTACGGACCTCTGTTTATAGAAAACTAAACCCTAAAAGGATATTAGGTAAGATAAATCCTAATCCTAATAGAAAACTAATAAGATAAATCACAAACCTAATAGAAAACTAATTTCCTAAATATAAGATAAGATAAAAAACGAAATTAAATAAAACTATGCTGCATCATTCTCCCCGTCTTGAAAAAGAATAGTCAGTCCTTGAACGATAATAAGGGATGCATGAACGATGTGTTGAAGTGGACCTGGGTAAGTCTTGTAGCAACTGAGGCTTCAGAGTATGAGATGCTCCATCAACAGGAATCGTCACAGAGTTGTCAAATCCATTATAGGTTATGTGATGATCGAACTGCTAAAAACGTCCTAGAATGATATCACAATCAAGAAGGTCGCATACAAAAAAGCGTGTGGGAAAGAGCAAATTCCGAAGTCTCAAATCAATCTTCACTGTACAGCGCACGATCTTCCCAACATCGTCATGTTGGAAACCAAAGAGTCGAATAGTGCGGGAACGTTCCTATGGTACTCCCAATTCTTGTACCACTCGTCTAGATATCAAATTAAAAGCAGCTCCCGTGTCAACAATAACATGTACGTGTGTTTCATGTCCACACCAAGCGGCTATCCCAGCATGTTTAAAAATCATAGTGCGCAATCCAGGAGGTCTATGATCCTTATTCTTGGACTTAGGGCGGTGAGGAATAGCAACACAAATAATCAGCTTCGCATCTTTGCTAGTCTCATCTTCCGATCTAGAATACTCAACTGGCTCAACTATCTCTTCCTTTAATTCACCTATTTCTTCTCCGTCAGCTTCAGCTGATGCCGTATCATTAGATGAGTTAGGCTCTACTTGAGTCACCATCTTTTTAAACTTCGAAGGGCAATCTCAAGCTGGGTGTCCTTTTGCTCCACACCCATAACACACGATAGAACTTCTAGGAACCATATCTGACTGAGGACCTAAAGCTTCTCGTTGCATCTTCCATTTACGTTCTGCATTCATGGCGTAAGACGCAGCCATGTCCACAAACTCAAATGTCATACCATACAACTCTGCCCGAATATAAGATTTAAGACCACCAATATATCTTATGACACGTTGGTGCTTAGACTCTTCAAATGAGCAACAAGTGAAAGTTTTTGAAACTTACGTGTGTATGAATTGACATCTTTATCTGTCATCTTCAAAGCACATAGTTTGGAATACAATTCTTGAGCATAATTGAAAGCAACAAATTTTCGAGTCATGGCTTCCTTTAATCGGTTCCAAGTCAGAACCAGACCTTGGAGACCTAGGTGAGTCTCAGTATAAATCCACTAACTAAGAGCATATCCCTTGAAACAAGTTATAGCAAAATTAACCCGATCTTCTTGTTTAACCCTTTTATATGTGAAAATATTCTCCATGTAACTAATCCAGTCATAAAGGTCTTCAGGGTCCCCTTCCCCCTCAAACTTCGGCAATTCCAATTTCAACCCATAATCTGACTTGTGAGTAGGATTAAGATTACCTGAATTAAAGTTTGAGGAGTCTTACTATTTGTGGAGTTGTGTGCAATCGCCTTTGAAGTGCCATCAGGTTGCTTGGGGACAACTTGCTTCCCGGACTGATTCATGCTCTTCCTAAGTTCTTGTAGTTCTGCCAGAATAGAAGACTGAGACTCCTTAATATTTGCTAAAAGTTGTTCAAAACGCTCATCAACTTGACTACGCCATGAAGCAAGTTCAACTACTTGTTGTTGCAACTGCACAAAATCGTCGTTTTTCACCATGGTTAGGATATCAGGAATTAGGGTTTAGGTTGAATTAGTTCGAATTTAGGGGATTTTGACTTAGGGTTTCGAACTAGGGTTCTCCCCCCCCCCCCCCCCCCCCCCCCCCCCCGAATTAGGGTTTTCGAGTTTAGGTTTAGGTTTTCGAAATCTAGGGTAAGGATTTTCGAAGCTTAGGTTTAGGGTTTTCGAAATCTAGGGTTAGGGTTTCATGGAGGATTCAAACTTCGAAGATTGTGGTTCGAATTGATTTTAGGGAACATGTGGAAGGCGTCTTATTGCTTTAGGATGTTGACTATTAGGGTTTCGCAGGTTCGAAGTGGCTTAGGGTTTCAAAATGGACGGTGGGTGGCGAACGTGGTAGGTGGTGGCGAGCGGTGATAAGGAGGCGCAGAGGTGTTCGCAGCAGCTACGATTTTTGTTTTTTTTGGTGGCTAGGGTTTCCTTTTGAGAAGGGCACTTTTAGTAAAAAGGGATAGGTACCACTACACCGTAGCAGTGGCGGGAAAATATATTACTCGGCGGTAGTATTGCGTACAAGCAGCGGCACTGGGGCGGCGGCAACGGCGGCTCTGTGTCAGGGTCCAGAACAAGAGCTCTGATACCAAATTGATGTAGCACAACTTGCTAATCGAGAACACAATTCAATTTTTATTCATCAAAACTTGTAAACAATGAATTGTAAACCTCTATTTATAGAAAACTAAACCCTAAAAGGATATTAGATAAGATAAATCCTAATCCTAATAGAAAACTAATGAGATATATCACAAATCTAATAGAAAACTAATTTCCTAACTATAAGATAAGATAAAAAACGAAATTAAATTAAACTGTGCTGGATCACTTTTGCTGAACTTGGTATGGTTTGAACCGAACACCGCGAGAACAAGCTAAAACTCCCCTTGTTGAGGCCCATTTAAGTTCGATCTAGGCTTATTTTTGATTGAACTAATTTATATTGAGATCGACTCATATAAACTTGTTTAGGCGAGCCTTTGAGTTTGAGCTTTACCAAGTTCAGGTAGCTAAATGAGCCGGCTTAGCCTTACTCGAGCTCGAAATGAGTCGAGCCTTTTGTGAACTAGCTCAACTTACTTACACTTGTAGCGCATTCTTTTATACCATTCATTTTGGTTAATCCCATCCACATCACCCTGTTATAACTAATTTTATTGTGTTGTTCCAGTGCAGTTGCTTGGCAGTTAACACTTAGCCCACTGCAACAAGAGAAGTCTCAGGCTAATAAAGATCGTCCTGGGGACCCAATTTCAAATGAGGGAGATCTCTGTGTTCTTATATTCCGGTCGCTAATAAGTCGTGATAGACCAGTAATCATCTTCTTCTAGCGTATTACATAGCGTCGAGGATTCTTAGATTTATTTTCTTCGGGAAGTTATTACTTTAGTACCATGAGATTTGAGCTTTCATCACTTAGGTACTCTAACTTTATACACAATGAGGTATTTTATGGTTCTAAAATTTTCTCACCTAGGCACCTTGGCTGGAATCTGGGAAATTTAGTGCTGGAAATTTATTAGAGATTTTCACTGGAATCATTGTGCACCCTGACTTTTCAATATACACAGTGTGGTATTTTTTTTAAAAAATTTATCATCTAAGTACTTCTGTTAGAATTTGGGAAATTTTCGCTGGAATTTATATGAGATTTTCACGGGGATCACGAGTTGATAGGAATAATGATGATTAGGGTTTCAAATCATGTGGGAAATGAGCATTTCTGGTGAACATCGACTATATTTCGGTGGAAATGTGTTGGATTTTGGAAGAGGGTACATAGTTGATAAAGTTTAAAATCTTGGGGTACCCTATTGTTTATATGAACATCAAGTTACTTAGATGATAAAATACCAACCCCAATGGTACATAAGTGATAAGTTCCCTATCAAAAGTTAGCAATGAAGTGCTTAGACACATAAATTAAACGTTTGCAGGAAATTGAATTCATTAAGAAAGGAAGCTTTAGTCAGAGTGAGCTTGATGCTTTAATCTCCGTCATGCAATTAGCTGGTGAAAAGTCGGGACAGAGCAAAAACTTAGAAAGCAGAGCAAGGGGAGATTCCAGAGGATTTCCATCCATGGAAAAATCTATAGCTAGTTTAGAAGGCATGGGAGTGAGGGTTTTCGGGCTCGATGAGCGGCGTAACGGTTCCTCAAACGGTCAAATATCATGGGAAACCATTGCTGGTTATGATCAGCAAAAGAGGTTAGTGATATTCAAATTTTATGGCACATCAGCTTTGCATTCATTCAACTAAGTTCATGTTGAACCTGAAATGAAGACTATTTAGTCTATGTCCTTTCTAAAAAAATTTATAAAAAGGTGAGTTCAAATAAAAATGTAATTTTACAACACCGCAAAACAAATATGGTCGGTTCTGTGTTTATCAGATGAATGTGTTTTGTCTACTGAAAATCTAATCTCGGAAAAATGGCTTAATTTCTTTGTAATCCTCATTAGAGAAATAGAAGATACGATACTGTTGGCGCTGCATAGTCCAGAAGTATATGATGATATAGCCCGCGGGACTCGGCTTAAGTTTGAGTCAAATAGACCTCGTGCTGTGCTTTTTGAAGGGCCTCCAGGTTTGTCTCCTAATCTAACCTACAATAAAACAATAAAAAAGTGAGTTGTCTATCTGAGATGCATGGAGAGTGATATCTAAATAATTGGCTTATTAAATACGTATTCATATTTTTCAATGTTTTTTAAGGCAACATTGTGTTAAAGGAAACCTATGAGACAGAGAAATTAATCATTGCCAGTTTTTTGGTCCACGCTATTGTTAGTAAAATATATGTATACTTGGCTTATTGGAAACCTATTTGTATTTTTCTGTTTAAAAAAGGGCGTTTACATATCCTTGTCAATAATACTGTAAAATATGCTTTTGTTATGTTAGCCGTACACATTTTATTTCACATTTTCGTACTTTTCTTGAATAAAAGAACAAATGATCAATTGAAAATATGCATACTTACACTTAAATTGAATATTCATATTTTATATATATTTTTTAAAGTAATCTCTTCCTATGCTGCGGACCAGCGTCTCAGGTTGGGGGTCCTCGGAAACAGCCTCTCTTCAGGGTAGCCCCATGAAGGGGGAAGGCTGCGTATTCCTACCCCCTCCAGACCCTGCTTATGCGGGAGCCCTTGGAGGCACTGGGTTTTTGTTGTTGTTGTTTTAAGTAATCTCTTCAACTTCCAAATTATTAACTTATACATTATTTTTTTAGTATTTGTTATGCTCATATTGCTATTATGGGTGGGTAATACCATCGAAAAGAAGTTGAATCGGCATAATTATATGCCTCTCTAGTCTGTCAGTATTTTAGGAGTTGTTATTGTTATGAATTTAGTAACTTTTTTTTTTTTTTTAAATCAACAAATTATTCTTGACCAAAATTTAATATACAGAGCAGAATAATACACGAACGTATTAAATTCCGTTTACTTCATGTATCTTATTTTACTAACTATGGTTCATTCCTATGCTCACTTCTTATGTTCGTTGACTGGGTAGGCTAACTGGAGTATATTATCCATGCGTTCAATTCCAGGTACTGGGAAAACATCTTGCGCCCGTGTAATTGCTAAAGAAGCGGTAAATTCTTAGTTTCATCGGTTTTATCTATTAATGCTTCCTCTGATCTTTTTTTTTTTTGGTTGCCGGCTTAAGTCTAGAAATTGTGTGCCTTCAGATAAGATCGCAGAAATTTCTAACGTGAACTCGCAAATTATTTAGGTTAGTGGATCAACATGTGAACTTTCAATAGTCGTGCATTGCTGAACTTTCATAAATAACGTCATCAAAATTCAATATAGGATATCAAGAACCCTTGCGAATAAGCATATATCTCGGAGTTGTACAACATTTTTATCTATGAATTACTAACTGCAAGGAACAAGATTTCTAGGTTAAGTTTGGTTAATGGGAAGATGTCTTTGCTCTAGAAAATGTTTTTCTTTGATATATTTTTAACTAAGAATATTTTTCTTCACAATTTTTTAAGGTTCTTAGAAAATGACTTTCCCTTCATAATATTGCATGAGGTAAGGTTTTAACGCATTTGAGGATGCATTGGGTGGAGGACTATGAGGTTGGAAGTAAGCAACATAAAATGACTTCATCTCTCGTTGAGAGAGACATTTTCTGTAGGTAAGAATATGTTTTTCTTTCACGAAGTCTTGGCTGATCATTACACAAGCAAACAAAGAAAATGGGATAGAAGAACACTTCCTCCCCATCTAATGGAGCCTTATTCTTGAATGCGATTATAGTAGTACATTGGTAGACCTTATGATTTAGCACGGAAGATGATGTTTACTAGAAGACATGATATTTTATTAGATGTTGAAAGATTAATTGATAGGATTAGATTAGAATATGTCTTTTAAGCTAATAAGATATTTTAATTATCATTATTTTAGTTAATAGGATAATTTAATTCTTTTTATCTTACAAAAGTATTTTCTTAGTTAAGTTCTTATTTATCTCCTTAGTTATCTAATAGGGTTTAGCTTTGTCTATAAATATAGTTTATAATTCATTAGTTTTCAATTTTGCAAGAAATAAAATTGAGTTGAATTTTGAGTAGCAAATTGTGCTACAACGCGTTAGTATCACTAAATGAAAGTAATGGCCATCCTGACTAGGTTAGTGTTTTTTTTTTTTTTTTTGGTTGATAGCTAAAGAAATAGTATTTGAAGTACAAAAAGCGAACAAAATCTTGAGGAAAAGACATCCTGTTGGCAAAAAGACATCCTCATGGAAGAAGAGAAAACAGAAATATAAACTAATGAAGTAAAATACTCCTTCCTCTGCAAATTCACCACGTGTGTGCTTGAAAAGCCTAGCCTCTAGAACTTTTTGCTTAGAGAGAGCTTAGATAAACTATCTTCTCTCATAAAAAGTTCATATGTAGTGGTCCTTGAATACTTTTGTATTTCTTTCCACCAAACCTACCAAAGAATTACCACCCTAAGTGTAGTTAATAATAATATAATGTCTTGTTTATTCCTCAATCCTCTAAAATTATTCGAACGTACATTTTCTACTATATGTGGTGACACCTCCCTGTCTGAAAAGAGAGGACATCTTGCACTACAAAACCTAAGCCACTAGACATAGTAAAAACATACTATGTAGAAAAAAAATAAATAGAACTGTGAAATTTATTTGTGAAACTAGAAAAAGTAAAATGTTGAAGGAAAAAAAATAGTTATATTTTAAAAATCTTGAAAAGAAATATTTTTCGGACTATGTAGAAGACAGTTGCCTTGGTGTGGTAACACCGCATAACGTCATCTAAAATAGAACTGTAGAATGCAAATTTTTGGCATGTAAGCTTCAACTTGTGATTGATGATGAGCCAATTTTCCACTGTTGAGAAGGACCAATCTAGCAAGCTTTGCCATATCGATGTGCTTAAAGAAAGTTGACCTATGATGCAGGGTGTTCCATTGTTGTATGTGCCATTGGAGGTTGTAATGTCAAAGTACTATGGTGAAAGTGAACGTCTTTTGGGCAAAGTTTTCTCTCTAGCTAATGAGCTTCAAGAGGGTGCAATCATTTTTCTCGATGAGGTATCACTTTGACTGTGGGCAACTGTTCTATTGTTCCTTTTATGGTTGAGCTCGACTCGTCTTAAACATGGCTTGTCTGGGATTGTTTTAGACTCATTTTGTGCTCATAATGTAGCTCGAGACTAGCTCTTTTGAGCTCCTTTAGGCTTAGAGTTGTTGAAGCGTATCTTTACCAAGCTTGGGATCAGATTGCTTAGCTAAATGAGCTAACTTGGCTTGATTCATACTCGAAATTTGCAGAGCCTTTCAAGCTATACCTCACTTAAGCTATCAATGCTTTATTCCCCTTAACTAATTTTATGATTCTGGCAGGTTGATTCCTTTGCAGTGGCACGTGATACTGAAATGCATGAAGCTACCCGGAGAATTCTATCAGTGTTACTGCGGCAGGTAAGACGGGTTCTTTCCCATTCACCTACATGACCATGATTGCTATTAAGTTAAGTCGTTGCATGATTTGCTTTGTGGACTGATACTTTTGTAACTGACTCTATGAATATATAATAATGTATTTGTTTATTAAAACATATTTATAAATGTGTTTACATGTTGAAATTTACCCAATGAGTAAAGACTGCTAATGATTGTGTCGTTGTTTATTCAAATCTTTGCAAACAGAAGGCTTACAAGCAACTTATGTCTTATATCCCCTTGAGAAAACGTGCATGACGTGCTGCCTTCACTCTGCTGTGACCGCGAGTGCAAAATGATTCCATGTTCATACCTCAGTTCATTTGTATCTTAGCTGATGAAACGCATTGTGTTTCAGTCACTTTGTGAACCATTCGAGCTCTCTGATTTCTAGACATAACTTTTTTACTTGTTTGGAATTGACATCAACCTTTGACACGTTTGTCCAGATTGACGGGTTTGAACAAGATAAAAAGGTGGTTGTAATTGCTGCAACCAACAGAAAACAAGACCTTGATCCCGCTCTGATCAGGTATGCACCGACATTTATCCCTCAACTTGGGGCCCCTTTTTCAATAAAAGTATGTTTTCACTATCATTCAAATGGCTTCTTGATTGATCAAGTACCATGTTTTTGCATTTGGCTAAAGATTTTGCGTGCCTTATTGGGACGAAATATATTTGAAAAAAAAAGTTAAAAAAAGAATTAATTAAAAGGGTACATTTTGATTTTGCAAATGTGTCACCTTGGATGAAGTTGCTCTATAACTACATTGTTTTTGGTATACTAGTGTTTTCTAACAAGAATTCAGCTGTGTTGGTTCAGCCGCTTTGACTCGATGATCACCTTTGGCCTACCTGATATGCATAATCGTAAGGAAATAGCAGCTCAGTATGCCAAACACTTGACCGAATCTGAGCTATCTGAATTTGCCTTGGCCACTGAAGGGTAAGTTTTTGCTGACCTTATACTACTAGGATCAGGATCCCGTCATGCACACGACGAGATCTGTGCAAGAAAGAGACTGGGAGAAACGAGGTGATCCCACATCATGTAGCCTCTCTCTGTCTCTCTCTCTTGTGTGTTTGTTTTGGAGAGAGAGAGGGACCCGCATCCTTTTAAAGTTTATACTTGACCACTTAAAGACTATGTATCAATGTGGGTCGTAGCTCACCTGGTTTTTAAAATGGATTAATGTTTGGTACACTCAAACCCTACATTACTTGAGTAATGCACAAGCCGAAAGTCATTACATAATAGAACTCTAATTAATTGGTTTTCCAATGTGAAGAAAAAAGCTAACTGATCGATTTTGTTGTCCTTTCTTTGCCCCATATTCTATATACTCAAATAGGAGAAATGCCTCATCGCATTGACATTTCTATTAGCTTTTTATTGTATTTTTTAATAAATAATAATAATAATAATAATTCTTTTAACTGTATCATGACTGATATATTATAGATGATTTGGTTTTTTGTCGTTCTTTTACATATGAAAAGCACAATAGAAAGTGGATTATGGACCTACTTTAAGAAATCACTAGCAAAACACTATTAAGGTTGAGACTTTCTAGGTTCAAATTTCTCATCCTACTTGCCTTATGATTCTGTCTTCCCTTGCAAATTAGTAGGCACATTCCTAATAACTATCGCGATTTTCTTGTGTCATACGTCAATGTTATGATTTATATTCTAGCGCTGCTTACTCAACCCCCTTGTTTGTATTCAGCATGTCCGGAAGGGATATCAGAGATGTGTGTCAACAGGCAGAGCGTCACTGGGCATCGAAGGCAAGTGGAAGTTAATCATATTTTACTTCTTGTTGAGGTGTTTCATTTAGCAGTGTAAATGAGTTGAGTTGGCTTGAGTAGAATCTGAGCTCAGCTAAGCTTTTGCCAAACTCTAGTTCATGACAACCTGAGCTCTCAGTGGAGCATTACATTGGAACCTTGAGCAGTGAGTGTGACGAGCACTGGCTTAACTTGGGTCATTTGCACCTAGCTATCCCGAAAGTTTTGGGTGAAGACTCAGACTGGTTTTATTCTCTAATATGCCTCCCTTCACACGAGCCATTGGGCTAGAAACATGAACAATTATAGATGCACCTCATAACTTTCTATTTTTTGGGGTAAGTGCACCTCATAACTTATGCTGAAACTATATTGATATTGAAAAGGGGAACTGTTAGGATTTGAACTCATGACTTCTTGATCAATAGGGCTTTATAACATGTTACTATCAAGGAATCAACGATCCCAAAAGGTTTTTTTTTCATAAGTACTGTTTGCAGAAACACTTTATAAGAAGCGATTTCAGTAGGTGCATTTTTGTTTAAAATTTTTTTTAGTTTTTATTTCTACTCCTACTTTAAAGGAGAAGCATTATGTTCATGCTTTTGTTCAAAAGCAAAACAACAGTTTGTACTTCTGTTTAAAAGTCGTTTTCTTTTCTAGCTTAAAATTTGGATAAAGTATCTTTATAGATTTCCAGAAAAAGGCCCTAAAGTTGATGGGGGAAGTTTTAAGATTGATTTTATAATCTAACTCATATTGCTTTTCTGCATGATAAAATCTATGATGAATTTCGAAACAGGTAATCCGAGGGCGAGCCGGGGGTGAAGTAAAGGAAGTAGCTCTTCTACCACCAAGAGAAGAGTACATAGAGAGCGCAGTAAACCGGAGAAAATCAATGGTGGAGGTAGAAGAACTTAGAACTCTGAACCGGAATTCCATGTCTCGCAGAGACCGGCGTCCTTTGGACTTCAGCTGATGATTAAATCTGGCTTCATCATGTGAATAATATGTTAGATTTTAGTATTTATTATCCCTTGGGTTTCATTATTTATTATCTATGTAGCTTTAACGCTATAGTATACAGTTGAAGTATTATGAAGCGTAAAAATTTTGCTGTTGCTAGTTTACAGTGCTTCTGAGCTTTCATATTGCTTTGTTGTTGTTTGCATGTTTGGTACTGTCTTATTGGCTCGATTTTGACTTGGTTTGAAATTTTTTTGTTCCACCAAATTGACTTGATTTTATATGGAGAATATATATATATATGTATACATGTGAGTATTGTATCTGGTAGAAATAAGTTTTTCACTCGTAATTTTTTAACTCTTTTGTCTATCAGAGGGTTTTGCTTCCCAAAGCTCCTATTATTTTGAATACCGAACTTTGGGGCTCAACTTAGGCCCATTAGTTCAACTTATCTAGTTTACTTATTATTTCATCAATAAAACTAAGGATATTTCGGTGATAAATATTCAAATTATAAGATATCTAAGCTATAAATTCTCTTAGTTTAGAAGTTTAATTCTGTTGTGTGATCCACCTATTGAAACTGAAGATCATATATTTCAATTCCTTAAGGAGAAGGTAAGGAATTGAAATTTTATGTTAATTATGTAGATTCAAAATCCAAAATGATCCCAATTGATTAACCTAAACCCAAGATGGCATAAAATCGAAAGATTTAGACACAACCTAAATTTGACAAAAACCTTAAAACCACCCAACTTAAATAACTTGAACCTAAAATGACGCGAATTAACTGAACTCAAAATTTGAGTGACGCAATCCAAGTGACCTAAAAATCAAGATGACTAAAAACCAAGAAAATTAAACTACCAAACTGAGGCCAAGGTCGAAATGACCTGATGAAATTGATCGAAAATCTAGTATGACTCGACCCGTCCACCACCAACATCAATGATAACAATAAACATAGTGCCTCAAGGATTTCCACCTATGCAGGGGGGGGGGGGGGGATGTACGCAGCCTTACCCCTTCAGGGTGTTACCCTAAACGGAAGTTGTGTTCGCGGATCCCCAACTTGAAAAGCATGACAACAATAGCAACATTATAGAGAGAGCATAAAGCAACAACAAACAATAAGGCAACAAAGCAACAATGCAATGAACACAGTGGAGTAACAATACACTGCACAAACAGTAAGCAACAAGCAACAAACAACACAAACCATAGCAAGTATAAGTAAATAGGCAAACATATAAGTCTAAAGACGCTAAAACTAGCTTAGTTATGCTCCTCCATTCTAAATTGTTACATCGGCTCCACTTATACTAATCATCCATTCAGCTTTATCTAAGGCCATTTTCTCATTTAGGTTTGGGTGGGTGAGGTCGTATCAAATCGTCTCCATTCAGTTCTTCTTTGGCCTGTCTCTCTCTCTTCTCCTGTGTGCAGTATGGAGTTGTTCACATCTTTTGACAGAAGCAATGATCGGTCTCCTCCTAACATGTCAAACCACTGTAAACGTTGCTTTCTCAACTTATCCTCCACGTCCAATTTTCTTCTTATAACGTCATTTTTGATCCTATCCTTTCTTTTAAATGCACATATCCACTTCAACATCTTCATTCCCGTCACTTTCAGCTTCTGTGTATGATGCCGATGCCGTTTCACTGGCCAAAACTTTGCATCGTATGACATAGCCGGCCTCACTGCTGTCTTATAGTATTTTTCCTTGACCTTTAACAGAAACTTTCTATCACATAGTACTGCAGAGGCCAATCCATCTCACCCAACCTAAGTTTAACCTGACCCGAGATAACCTAAAATTTGAAATGATGTAACCCGTTTGACCCAAAACTAAGATAGCTCAAGCTCAAAATGACCTAAATCAACTTGAACTTGACCCATTTTAGCCTGGATTTTGGAAAGACGTAACTCGATTTACTAAAAATCCAAGAGGACTTAAACACAAAATGATCCGACTCAACTAATACTGACTCGATTTAGCTTGAACAACTCAAACTCAAAGTGATTCGACCCAATCAAAATCTGGCCATGGCTAATTTAGAACTTGAAAAGGCTCAAACTCAATTGATTGAAAACCAATGTTAACTCAAATCATTATGAGATTATAGTTCCAACTAATTTCTTTAATTAACCGAACAACGAAATTTCTTTTTTGTTAGCGAGGAATCCAATTACCTAATAAACCCCACCCATGCAGCGACCCACACATCGTAGAAGTCAATTAAGTCAGGGATTCCTTATTGAGAGATTTAAGGGGGAAATCAAACTCCAAACCTTTTGGCCTAAAGCGATATCCTAACCCCTCACTTGTCTCCTATCACTGAGGCAAGACCTTGGTGGATTACTCAATCAAAATTTCGATTTCACCGAAACTGCAATTCTATCCGATTACAATTCCATGAGTCAAATAAAGCTTGGGCTTTGTTAGGAAGTTATTTTTTGCCAAAGTAATAATATGACTTATAAACAATAAGAGACACAAATCTACCTTAAAAACAACAATCATGCTTTGGCTATAACAATAGCATTAGCCAAAGATTGGAATTACAGAACAGTGTCCGTTTATTCTTGTGGCATGTTGTGTTTGAGGCTATCCCATCAACTGCAAATTTAGCCAAGAGAATCCACCCCTTATCTCCCTTCTGCCCCCCGCTGCTTGATTAAAATTGAGATTGAGATTGATTCGTGTTTGAGATTGGTTATCGTCCATCAGCTAATGGGTTTCAGGGCTTCCTGGGGTGGTGGGATTCTGTTGTTTCTTCCTTTTTTGATGATCATTGTATGATGGCTAAGATTATTTGTACTTGTTGGTGGATTTGGAAATCTTGATGTAGGTTGGTTTTTGATGGGATTTTGCATGATCCTCAATGGTGGCTCGTCGTGCTTGTACCGAGGCTCTTGAGACTCTATCTATCCATGATGATCATGCTGCATCCCGTTCTCACCCGATCTCAGCTTCTATTGCATGGCGTCGGCCCATGGGTGGCTATTGCAAACTTAACACTGATGTGAGCTGGGTTAAATTGTCCACTTCTTCGGGTTTGGCTGTTGTGGTCCGAAATGAAAATGCAGAGATTATAAATGGTTGGTGTGGGTTTGTCTTTGCACAGTTCGCAGTTGTAGTTGACTGTCTCGCTGTTCGTGCTGCATGCTTGCTTGTTTGTAGTAGAGGTTATTGTTTTGTCATCTTGAATTTGATTGCAAAGAGGTTATTTATGCCATTTCCTCGAATGCCCGCCTTCCTTGGGAAACTGCTCCTATTGTTGATGATATTTGATTGATGTTACCTCTGTTCACTTCCTTTTCTTTTTCTTGGTGTGGTAGAGTTGCTACTGATGTTGCCCATTGTGTGGTTGAGTTGCATCGGGAGGGGTCTTGTACTCATGATTGCATGGTTTGTCTCCTGTCCTCAATTTTGAATGCATTTGTTAATAATCGTAATAATAGTTTACCTTCATATTTCTTCAAAAAAAAAAAAAAAAAAAAAAAAAAAAAAAAAGAAAACAGTGTCACTCCCAATGTCAAACGCAGCAACTCTCCTCTACTCTTGCCCATGAAGATCGGCTAGGGTTTGTTCGTCCCCAAAATATAGGGTTTCTGTCCCCATTTCGAGATCAATGTACCTTTGATTCGCCCTAAATCCTCTCCTTAAACCTTAACATTTTCTCTCTCTCTGATTCCCATAGATATTCATGGCGAAAATCGGGCCAGGCAAACGGGACCTCGACTCTTACACCATCAAAGGCACCAATAAAGTCGTTAGAGGTATTTTATCGTTAAATTTCAAAGGCGCTTTGTGCCCGATTCATTGCATTGGAATTTATAAGATCTATATATAAGCCCAAGTAAGGATTCATTGTAAAACTGATTGCATTAGACCCACTAAGCTTAATATGTTCATCTCTTCTTTCGCTTCCATCTAAAACTAATTCGCAATAGGTGTGCAGTACTTTACTAGGCTTATATGCTTATCTCTTCTCTCTCTTTAATCTAAAATCAATTGAAATTAGCTACAGTAATCCATTATATTTACATGTTTATCTCTTCTCTCGCCCCCCCTCTTTTGGCAATTGGGTAATGGGGGTAAGATTTAACACCATTACCCCTCATTATACCTCTTTTCTTTACTTTCAATTTGAAGGGTAGAGGAGGGGAGAGTAAACTAATAATAAAATTTGGATAATTTTGCTGTTGTTTTAACTACAATTCTCTTTACCTGAGTTATTTACACCGTTGGTCACTTATCTTTATAGTTTTATTCAAATTGGTCCTTTATCTTTTACTTTATTTAAATTGGTCCCTTATCTTTTTAAATTTGTTAAAATTAGTCCTCATTTTTTCTTTTCTTCAAAATGGTTTCTCAAGTTTTATTTTGTGGCAAAATTAGTCCCTTATGTTTTAAATTTTTACCTAATTTTGTTCACCATATATGGACTAATTTTGTCATGTAATAAAACATAAGGGACCATTTTGAACAAAAAAAAAAAAAACAAAGGATTAATTTAAATAAACTTATAAAGGTGAGAGACTAATTTAAACAAACTTACAAAGTTGAGGGCTAATTTGAACAAAATCATAAAAGATGAGGGACCGATGGTGTAAATATAACTCCTCTTTACCTTCATCTCTTTTATCCCTCTTTACCCCTTTATCAAGTTGCCAAACAAAGGTAAAATGTTTCATTTTGTTTCTGATTTTGATTTCTTGGCTGGTGATTGCGTGCTCATATATAGTAGGCGAATTTTTATCTTAATTGCTCCACGCTGTGTTTTGGTTAGTTACTGGGTGAAGTCCTGCGTTTTTTCTGTCAAAACAACACATATTCCATGTTAAGCTTGACGTTAAAAAGTGTTGATATAGTGATTAGTCTTCGGACCCCCAAGCTAAAAGTAGTTCAAAGCTCATCACCCTCTCCACTAGGTGTTGGTTTCCCTCTTTGTGGAAAAGATGTTATTGAGAGAATGAGGAACTCAACTAAAAGAGGAGCCCTCTTGTATATTTATAGAGTTATGAGTACACTGTATATCAAATATAAGGAAGGCCTAATGAGCTTAATATACCTAACCACTATACATTATAACCACTTTACATTATACTCTAACATCCCCCCTTAACCGAAGCAGCAGATAAACGAATGCAAATGTTGTGTCTGAATAGTAGAAAGAGTTGCCCCGGCAAATTTTTGGTAAAGATATCAGCTATCTGTTGTGACGAAGGAATATGGAGAACCCGAACAAGACCCATGTGAACTCGCAGCGTAATGAATATCTATCTCAATATGCTTGGTGCGAACATGCTACATAGGATTAGTGGACAAGTACATAGCCGAGACATTATCGCAATAAAGTAAGGTAGTGCGTGGAAGAAGAAGACCAAGCTCACCAAGAAGAGAGCGAAGCCAGCAACGCTCAGAGATGGCATTTGCAGCCGCGCTATATTCGGCCTTGGAGCTGGATCGGGAAACTGTAGGCTGGCGTTTAGAAGACCAGGAAATGATGTTACCTCCCAGAAAAACACAAAAACTAGATGTAGATTGTTGAGTATCAGGACATCCAGCCCAGTCTGCATCAGAGTATGCCACAAGTTGATCCACACAAGAAGGGGAAACGGTTAATCCATAGTCAATGGTGCCCTTAATGTACCTGAGAATGTGTTTAACTGCCGTGCAATGAGGTAAACACGGAGCATGCATAAACAAACACACTTGTTGCACAGCATAAGAGATATCGGGGAGAGTGAAAGTAAGATACTGAAGAGCACCAACTGTAGATCTATATTGAAAATTTGGACTTGGATTTTGTAGGTGTGGCCACGGGCTTGCAGGAAAGCATGTTGGTCTTATCAAGCAGATCGTGAGCATACTTGGATTGAGATAAGAAGAGACCATCTGAAGAGTGAGAAACCGAGATCCCAAGAAAATAATTAAGGTGACCCAAATCTGTCATATCGAACTTAGAGCGTAGAGAGCGAAGTAAAGCTTGAAGAAGCATAGCAGAAGATGCAGTAAGAACTATATCATCCACCAATAGTATAGCCATGTCATTGCCACGATGTAAGACAAATAGTGATGAATCGGACTTACAGCTGATGAAACCAAGCGTGTGGAGAAAAGTAGCGAAGCGAGCGTACCACGCTCGAGGTGGCTGCTTAAGACCATAAAGAGACTTGTTTAACTTACAAACATGATCAGGGAATTAAGAATTGATGAAACCTGGCGGTTGCTTCATTTAAACCTCTTCATTAAGATATCCATTCAAAAAGGCATTCTTAACATCAAGCTGATGAATAGGCCACTTGCAAGAAGTAGCTAGAGCCAGAACCGTGCGAACCGTAGTGGGCTTAACAACAGGACTAAAAGTTTCGCCATAGTCAATGCATTCTTTGTGTGAAACCTTGTGCAACCAATCGAGCTTTATAACGTTCAACTTCACCTGTAGAAGTTTGCTTAATGCGATAAATCTATTTTGAACCAACAATGTTACCATGAGCAGGTGGAGGAACAAGATCCCATGTGTGATTGCGAATAAGGGCATTACATTCATCATGCATAGCATTCTTCCAATTTTCATTTGTAAGAGCCTGCTTATAGGAAAATGGAACCTCGGGCAACATATTATGAGCAAGCATAGAGGGTTTAAGAAGAGGTTTCACAATACTAGCTTTGGAACGTGTGACCATAAGATGAAGAGATCGGGACAGAGGATCCCGAGGCGGGCATGGTTCGGATGGCACGGCGTGGATGGGTGAAAGTGCAGGCATCGGCAAAATATCTCGCGGCAGTGCACCCTCAGCCAAAGGTGCAGCAGGGGAGGCGGGAGCAACGACAGGTGTAACCGAAGCGGGAAGCACGAGTGGCTGTGCTGGGTTGCTACCAGCAAAGGGAGAAGAGGCAAGAGGTGATGAAAACACCTAATGGAGACGACTCATCGTAGCTTGAGAAAAGGTACCCAACTGAGCAAATGGAAAATCTGATGCGGTGGATATCTCAGGAAAACACACAAAGTAGACAGTGGAACAAGTTTATGTGGAGCAGTGCCACTCAAATTAGGATAGCAGTGTTACAAACCGAGAATCCGAGACTCAAATTTTAAATGGATGAAATAGGCGGGAAAATCAATCTGGCGGGAAAAGCTGTTAAAAAATGTTAGTTGATGCTGTTGTTCTGCACAGTGGCTGCTGCGTGCTCTCTGCTGCATATTAGCTGCTGTTAGTTGATATTTTTTAGGCGCCAAAATAATTCACTCAAATACTACTTAGTTAAGATACATTCTAGATTGTTCTAAAGTTGGTTAGATACATTGCATTTACTTGTTAGCTTGTTAAAATAAGTGAAAACCGCTGTAATGTTGGGCAATCAATCAATGAAATATAATCTGGATTTCTTTTAGAATTCTCTCTCAATTCTCATCTCTTTCTCTATTTCTCATCTCCTTTCCCTTCTTTCTCTCATCTAACTCTGAACCCTTCTTTCTCATCTAAACTCTATATTCTTTCTCATCCCAAACTCTCAATTCTATCCAAAATTATATTAGTTTACGTTCGTGGTTCAAGCCCGAGCGTAACAGTGGTAGCAGAGCCTCGATCCGATCGAGTGCGCAATCAAAAAAAAAAAAATTTAAAAAAAAAAATCTTTTCAGAAGTGAGCTCCCGTGCAGAAATAATCTGATCAAGATTTACTTCGAAATCTGCTTCACAAATCTGATCTGAAGTTGCCGTGGATAAATTGCAGTGCTGAATTTGAAGTTTGATTCCAGTGCAGAATCCAGTGAGAAATTTAGTTCGGTTACAACTGAATTAGGTTGAAATTAAGTTGCGGTTAAAGGCTGAAATTCAATTCATTTGAACTGTTGAAGCTTGCGGTTGAAAGTGAAGAAGAAATATTGCAGTGAATTGAGTTATTTTGTTCAGTAAAATCCATCTTGTCCAGCTCAACTCTCAGTTCATTCATACCTGCAGCGAAGTAAGCTGATCCAGATCGATCCGGTAGGTGTGCAGATCAGGTTTTGAAGAAATCAGCTCAAGATTAATACTCAACAATGTCAAGCGGAGTTACCACGCGATCTGGAGCTGCCAAATCAGGTGTACAGCCAACATATGCAGAGGTGGCTGTCGGAGGTGCGGCGAATGATCAAAATTTGGTGACTCAAGAGCAACTAAACACACATTTGGAGACATTGATCACTCGGTTGCAACAATCGCAGCAAGCTATGGAGGAATGATTGCATAAAAGATTGCAAGATCAGGACGAGAAGTTTAATGAACGTTTTGGCTTGCAAATTCAGAGGTTTGAGGAGAAATTCAATCAACAAAAGCGCCATATTGAGGAGGCTGTGGCTGATCGGTTGAAAGAGCAAGCACACGAGATTGATGGTAGGATTGATGCGCATTTGAACCGACAACTACAAAATTTTGAGGAGAGGTTTAATGAGATTAATAAGCAAGCAATAGATGCTCGTGTAACTCAACAATTGCAAGGACTCGAGGAAATGATAACCGATCGAGTAAACCAACAAGCATTGAACATTGAAGAGAAGATTAAGGAGTTACAAAATGTGGCTACTAAATCAGCTCCTCTACTACCTGCAAGTCATGTAATCAGATCACTGAACGCTGCTGCAGAACCAAAGCGACCTGATGCAGAACCGAAGCAATTTGGTGCAGACCGAGCTAATGTTTCGAGGAATTTCATCAACATTGAAGACCTTCATGAGCAAGCTAAAGATCCGAGGCAAAGCCGAGATGTAAGTATGATTTTTGGACCAAAAGATCACCCTCCCGATCCACCCTATCGTCGTGCAGATGCTGCTGCTGTACTGAACAGGTTCCACGCTGCAGAAATAGGTCACTTTGATCCATTACATAATCCATCTCGATCACGATCTGTTGATTTCATTGCCAAGCATGATGTTCGAGGCCCCGAAGTTGTCCAGCAGTATAATGTGGGACAAAATGCATCAGAATTCGTTATTAATCGAAGCAATGAAGCCTCTTATGGTAATGGACACAATGGCTTCCGACAACCTCGAGTTCAACTTGAAAATTTTGATGGGAAGCAACCTCACTCGTGGATAAGAAGATGCGAGCGATATTTCCATTTCTATTCTATTCCCGATGACGAGAAGGTGGACTTGGCCGCGGTTTATCTCCAAGGGGATCATGAAGTGTGGTTTTACAGCCCGTTAACGAGCAATCCCGTTCTTACTTGGGACCAGTTCGTGTCCGAGATATGTGAGCGCTATGGTGATGAAGAAGTGGGTGATGTTGTGGAGGGCTTCAACAAGCTAACTCAAGTTACTACCGTGAAGGACTACATGACGAAATTCGAAAATCTCCGAGCCAGTATGATTACAATTGCACCTCGAGCCCCCGAGTCCTTTTATGCCTCGAGCTTCATCAGTGGGTTAAAACCGAAAATCAAGAACTTGGTGAAGGCACTTGAACCTACTTCCTTGTCACAAGCCTTGGCGAAGGCAAAATTGATTGAGGCTTCCGACCTAACAATTCTTGATCGGCCCAAGCATCGAGAAGAGCACTTCCAACATCATCACAAGGGGATTGAACACAGGAAATGGGATGAGCATAGAGAACCCTAAAACATTGAGAAGGTGTCCCGAAACCGTTGTTTTAGATGCCATCAACCTTATGTACCCGGTCATAGGTGCGACCCTAAGCTTCTCATGATGGCAAGAGGGGTTGAAGTTGAAGAGGAATTCGAAAGTGATGAAGATGACGCTGAAAATGAGGGGTCCGATCATGACAATGGTAGTGAGGATGAAGTAGATCCAATAGCTCGAAGGAAGGAATTGCACGACCTCACTATGAAGTTATACAAGTCCAAAAACCTCCAGTTTTGGAAGGGCGACGCCTCCAACAAGTGATTTTCAAGACTCGTTCTCTTTCATTCTTGAGGACAAGAATGTTTTCAAGGGGAAGGGAATGTTATAAACCGAGAATCCGAGACTCGAATTTTAAATGGATGAAATAGGCGGGAAAATCAATCTGGCGGGAAAAGCTGTTAAAAAATGTTAGTTGATGCTGTTGTTCTGCACAGTGGCTGCTGCGTCCTCTCTGCTGCATATTAGCTGTTGTTAGTTGATATTTTTTAGGCGCCAAAATAATTCACTCAAATACTACTTAGTTAAGATACATTCTAGATTGTTCTAAAGTTGGTTAGATACATTGCATTTACTTGTTAGCTTGTTATAAATAAGTGAAAACTGCTGTAATGTGGGCAATCAATCAATCAATGAAATATAATCTGAATTTCTTTTAGAATTCTCTCTCAATTCTCATCTCTTTCTCTATTTCTCATCTCCTTTCCCTTCTTTCTCTCATCTAACTCTAAACCCTTCTTTCTCATCTAAACTCTATATTCTTTCTCATCCCAAACTCTCAATTCTATCCAAAATTATATTAGTTTACGTTCGTGGTTCAAGCCCGAGCGTAACAAGCAGGCACTCTTGAAAACACGAAGGTGATTATAATTAGCTTTTTGTTTATACAAACGTTGATATGGGATCTTTTTCTTAATAGCAGTAGAGGGTAATAAATTTATGATGTAAGTAGCAGCAGCTACAGCTTCAACCCAATATTCCAGAGGCATACAGGCTTGAAAAAGAAGAGATCGCATCATATTACCAATAGTTCTGTGCATACGTTCGGCCTTCACATTTTGTTGGGATGTATGAGGGCACGAGACCCGACTAAGAATACCCCATTGCACAAAAAGTCCATTAGAATCACGATTAATATATTCAGTCCCATTATCACACTGAAATTGTTTGATGTCCACACCAAACTGATTCAAGATAAGACTAAGAAATTGAAGAAACAAATCGACCACCTTAGATTTAGCATGCATCGGGTAAATCCACACCTAATGAGAGTAATCATTCAAAAGAAGCAAATAATACTTATAACCACTGAAACTAAAAACAGGGGATGTCCATTCATCCGAATGAACAATATCAAACGGCTGAGAAGTACTGGACACTGATTTCTGAAAGGGTAATCTATTATGTTTGCCCAATTGACAAGCATGACAAAGACTGGTTTGTGGGATGGAGTCAGAACAGGAAATGAATTTGTGTTTTATTAACGAGGATAAGACCGGCTGCCCGAGATGACCAAGTCGACGATGCCAGAGAGATTGTGTGATTTTGGAAGCAACTAGTGAAGCATGTGGGGAGGGGGACTTGGGAACAGTGAAAGGAGGCCCCGAGTTAGCACAACGAATAATGAGGGTCATTGTATTAGCATTTTTAATGGAAAAACCACCCGAGTCAAATTCTAAAAGGCAACAATTATCTTTACAGAATTGACGAATAGATATTAAATTAGTGGAAAGACCAGGAACATAAAGGACATTATGCAAATTGAAGTGACCAACAGGTGTAGGAAGAGAACCAGATCCAATTCCAGCAATTGATAAGGAGGCACCATTACCAACTAATATTTTATCATAACCATGATAAGGACGAAGAGACGTTAGCAAACTAGGGCTATTAGTCATATGAGATGATACACCACTATTTATTATCCAGGGAGAATCAATCATAGGCTTAGAATGAGCAGTAAGAGATTGAAAATTGGTTTGAGGAGACGCAAACCCTGAATAGAAATTAGAACCAGTAGCATAAGTGTTAATTCCAGGATGAAAGTGTGGTGCATATAACATATTCTCACCATAAACAGGAGCATCGAAGAAAGGTAGCCCGAGTTGTGAAGTAGAACCAATCATTGGAGTGAGCATAATCAATAGCAACTAGCAAACAAGGACAGTGCAAACCAAATCGAACACCCCGAATAAAATACCGTCTCAAGGCTAGGGTTTGCCTCTAGCGGTGTCGAAACAATGGACTACCAACAAAGGAACACCAATTCAGAATTAAAATCCTTGAAAATAAAATTGCGGCTGAAGCAGAGAGAGAGAACTACACAGCATCGAGAGAAGCAGCGTGGCGGCGGCGCGAGGTGGCAAGGACGACGGTAGGCTAGGGTTAGCCGAAATTAGGGTTTCTACCCTTTTTGTTGTTTGGAAAGAATTAAAGAAAAAGAGAGGCTAGAGTTTGCCTTTACGAGAGGGCTCGGGATGGCTCTGATACCATGAAACAACGAGGAGCTCAACTAGAATGGGAGCCCTCTCATATATTTATAGAGTTATGAGTACACTGTCCATCAAATATAAGGAAGGCCCAATGGGCTTAATATATCTAACCACTATACACTATACTCTAACAGTAATACTCCTTACCAATGAAAAAAAAAAAAAAATGTTAAGCCTATAACATGAATAGAAAGTTAAGATTCTTCTTTATGATGCAGGGATACGAGATACAATATGATAATGATATGCGGACGCGTAATTTTTCAAAAATCTAGGGTACGACACCTTAGAGATATGTTACTTAAAAATTATGCATTTTCTTAGATATATATCCATGTAATTGATGTAAAAACATGAGTTATAAACCCTTAAAAAAAAAAAAGAAATCGATTCTAAAAAAGAAGAAAAAGATTCTAAAAAAAAAAAAGAAAACGATTTATAATAGCTTAAGAAAAAAATAAAGCTTAACTAAAATAGGGCAACAATAACAACAAAAATAAACCCAGTGCCTCAAGGGCTCCCGCATATGTAAGGGTTTTATTTATTTTTTTTTTTGGGGGGGGGGGGGGGGTGTACGCAGCCTTATCCTTTTAGGGTGTTACCTTAAAAAGGAGGCTGTGTCCACTGACCCCCAACCTGAAAAGCATAAAAGCATACAATCATAAAAGCATAGAAACATCTAGGCTTAAGAGCATAAGAGCATAATATCATAAAAACAATGGTACAAAGCAAGCTTATAGAAAGCATACAGAACGCAATAGGCAATAAAACAGCTCACCGCCGCATCAAGGAAATCAAATAGGCAGACATATAACCTAGGGGCACTAGTGTTGGCTAAATTATGCCTCTCTATTCTAAACCGCTACATCAGCTACCCCTACACTACTCCTTTACTAAGCTCTATCTAAGGTTATCTCCTCATGTAGGCTTAGGTGGGTGAGGTCGTGTTGGATCGTCTCCATCCATCTCTTCTTTGGCCTGTCTGTCCCTTGCCTTTTGAGCGTAGTATGGAATTGTTCACATCTCCTGACAGAGGCAGTGGTCGGTCTCCTCCTAACATGCCCAAATCACCGCAAACATTGCTCCCTCAATTTTTCCTCGATCGGGGCTACGCCGAATTTGCTTCTTATGACGTCATTTTTGATACTATCCTTCCTTGTGTGTCCACACATTCCGTAACATCCTCATCTCCACCGCTTTCAACTTCTGTGTATGATGCCGTTTCATTGGCCAATATTCCGCACCATATAACATAACCGGTCTCACTGTTGTCTTATAGTATTTTCCTTTTAACTTTAATGAGAACTTTTTATTGCAAAGTATCGCAGAGGCCAGCCTACTTTAATGCGGTTGTTGACATCCTTATCAACTTCGTCGTCCTGCTGTACCATAGAACCAAAATATCTAGAACACTCCTTTTTCGGTATGGACTTTGATCCAATCTTGATATCTTCTATGCTAGGCCTGGTGGAGGTACAGAGCTTTAGTTCTATATACTCGGTCTTGGATCTACTGAGTCGTAAGCGTTTCAAGCCCAAGGCCCTTCTCCAAAGTTCTAGCTTCTCATTTACCTCTTCTCGAGACTCCCCCATCAGAAATATGTCATCTGCAAAAACATGCACCAAAGACACCCCTTTGGATGTGCCTAGTGAGCTCGTCCATATCTAGGATGAACGAAAAGGGACTCAAGGTAGATACATGGTGTACCCCAACTGTAATGGGGAAAGCGTCTGTCTTCCCCTCCGCTGTAAGCACATTAGTTTGCGCGTCCTCGTACATGTCTCTAATGGCTCGGATATAGGGCACGAGGATGCCTTTCTTCTCTAGAACCCTCCATAGGACCTCTTTTGGCACCCTATTGTATGCCTTCTCCAGATCCCTAAAAACCATGTGGAGATCTTTTTGTCTATCCTTGTAATGCTATATCTTCCACCTTAAGAGATGGATGGCTTCTATTGTTGATCTACTGGGCATAAATTCAAATTGGTTCTCGGACACCTCAGATTGTTACCGTAATCTTCTCTCTATGACTCGCTCCCCCAGCTTCAGAGTGTGGCACATTGGTTTGATACCCTGATAGCTGGCGCAATTCTGGATGTTGCCTTTGTTCTTATAATTGGGATTAATGTGCTCTTCCTCCGTTCGTCAGCCATCTTCTTCCCCAGAAGGATTTGGTTAAATAGTTTAGTCAACTAACTTATGCCATTCTCTCCAAATCATTTCCATGCTTCTATGGGTATTCCATTTGGGCCAATTGCTTTATCCCTACCCATCTGTTTCAAGGCTTTTACTTCCTTAGGTTTAATTCGCATAAAATAGGGCAAATTCAAGCGTATAGGATTCACAGTTGGTGGCACTCAGACACAGCTTCTCTTTAGGGTTACACTCTGAAGGGGTAAGGCTGCGTACATCCCACCCCCTAAACTTTGCTTCGGCGGGAGCCTTTGTGGCACTAGGAATGCTGTTGTACAATTAGCAAAAAACATTAACAAGGTTCAAGCCACACCCGCCTCTCTGTCTTACTCCTCTCTCTCTCTCCTTGACTTAAAAGAGGCTTCCTTCTTTTTTCATCATTTTCTCTCTCTCTTAATCCGTACAAAAAATATATTTTTTTTTATCAAATCAACTATAAAACATTTGAAAATATTAGTTTATAATTTAATTTAAATATAATCATATTAAATTTTATATAAGTTAATTATTTAATATGCATATTATTATATTATATACACATAACAATATATTATAATATTATATTTTTAAAATTAAACCATCAAAAACGTGTCAGAAATTCAAAATTCACTAAAATGAATTGGACATTTTTTTTCACCTATTGGACACGTGTCGGAAACGTATCGGAAATTCAAATTTTTTAAAAAAAGTATCGGATACATTTTTCACGTATTGGACATGTATCGGAAGCGTGTAGGTGTCAGATACGTGTCAGACAGTGATATTCTGGCCAAAAAAAAGTATTGGTGCTTTCTAGGTTCCCCCAATAGAGGAGGGGCCCTTTGATCTTATGGGTCTCCTCATTATGTTCATCCAGTATTTCAATATGGAGAAGTTGTGGCCTTCTATTTTTGCACCTATGGCCAGGTCTGAATGGCTCATTATGTTAATCAAATAATCATTAGGCTATTAATTGCAATAGATGCTTAACAAAATCGAGTGGTACTATCGGATTAAAAACAATATAAGAACATATAAATGACTATAATGTTAAAAATATGATTGTGGGAAATGAAAACTTATCAAATCAAGAGTTATTGCGCCATAAGGACTCCACCGTCCTAAAAGCGAACACACCTTGAACATGGGTGGAATTCGACAAACTGGCTGGCACTCCAGGATGAACACAATAGCACTGTGTTTCCTGGACTTGAATCACAATGACTAGAACTCAGTAACCATTGCCCACTTCATAAAATTTCGTGGTGGAAGATTGGAGGAATTTTTTCAAAATTATATGTGTAACATAGTTAATTGGCCTATTTATATATAGGCCACGTAATTTTGGAGTAAAAACAGCTTTTATTTTTAAACCATGCACAAAAATATCAGGGAAGTTACCTTCCCTGATTTAAGGTACCAAAACGGGGGATGTCGATTACCACAAACCACTCGAGGGCTCGGCCAATGCCGGGTTTTCAACACTATTTTTATTTCATTTAGTTCTCTTTGAATAATAGAAGCCCCAAATTTGCTCAATTTGAAATATTTCCGACATATCACAGTAGAAGTAGAGTCCTTTTTTCCTCCACTGCAGAGAGACCTTATGAGTTCTTGCCGAAAGAGATGGTCTTGGGCGAATCTGCTCCAACGATAGCCTGGATCCATCCTTAGAATTTGTTGTTGAATAGGGAACCGTGCTAGAAGTGACATTTAACGCATTGAATAGGATGCAATAGCGTTAGCAGGTTTTTGGGAAGCCTTGGCTTGTTCACAATGGCATTTGCAGTTGCCTCTTAGTGCTTAGCATATTCAGACGCTTGTGCCAATATCCTAGGTTTCATCATTTTAACAAGACCCTTTAATTTCTTTCTTGGACACTTATGAAACTATGCTCGAAGCATGAAACTATGCTCGAAGCATGAAACTATGCTCGAAGCATGAGAGCCCTTAAATTCTCAAGCCATTCTTGGTACTCTTCAATAGTAGCCAATGCTGCGGTTTGTTAAAATCATCCACCACATCTAATCCTAGTTCTTTATTGAATCAGATGGATGTCGAGGATGAACTCCTCCCAAGTAGGATTCTGTCTTGCAGCCATGTAGCTGCTCTACCAAGAATCTACCTTTCCAATCATGTGTATTCCAACAAGATCCTCCTTCTGACCATAACTTATGCAGAAACGAAGGCTGGTTGAACCAGGTCCACTCCAAGAATTTTTGCGTTCGAGGTCCATCACTAATGCTCTCCTGGTACCAATATCGGAATTACCCAAATAAGGAAACACAGCAAGAGGAGGGAAAGCAGGTAGAAGAGTTGAAAGAAATTGAGAGAAAAGGGAAGCGATTGCATTCTTATTCATTCATCAATGATCATATGAGCTAACGATACATTCTATTAGTACTATTGCCCAACCCTATTTAACTGCCCAAGTGCCAATTGAACAACACACTAACTCCAACAGCTACTAAAGAACTGAGATAGAACATACAGAACACAGGAGTTAACCCAATAACTAACCGAAAATGCAGCATAGAGCAATAAAAGATAAAATTCGCCTACTATATGAGAGGGCAAAGGATAATTGGATTTTTAACCGAAAATCTTGATTTTGGTTTTGTACATGTTTGATTTTGATTTTGATTTCGATTTCTTAGTTGGTGATTGCATCCTGATGCGCCCATCGGATGTGGGAAACCCTTCTTACGTAGCACGTGTTGAGAAGGTTGAGGCAGACAACGGGAACCAGGTGAATGTCCGGGTCCGGTGGTACTACCGGCCGGAGGAGTCAATGGGAGGGCGACGACAGTTCCATGGAGCCAAAGAGCTGTTCTTGTCTGATCACTATGATGTGCAGAGCGCTCGTACAATTGAAGGGAAGTGCACTATTCACTCATTTAAGAACTATACTAAGCTTGAGAATGTTGGGGCTGATGATTACTTTTGTAGATTCGAGTGTAAGGCTGCCACCGGCGCGTTTACACCTGATCGCGTTGCTGTGTGAGTTTGCTATTATTGTGGGTTTCCAAGATTTGGATGTCGGATTTTCAATATGTTTATTGATGACTGTTTGGGCTTTGGTGTGTGTGTTTTCTCTCCCCCCCCCCCCCCTGTTTTGTAGGTATTGCAAGTGTGAAATGCCTTATAATCCAGATGATCTTATGGTCCAGTGTGAAGGTTGCAAGGACTGGTACATTTTCTTCCTGAAGTTTTTTCTTTTCAAAATATTTTCCATGAAAAATAAAATTTTTTTATTTCTAGAACAACTTCATTTTCTTGCTAAGGAAAATAATTTCGTCATATAATTTGTATGGAATTCATGTTTGGCCAAGTTGAGAGTGAAGTAATGTTGACTTGTTCTAATATGAAATAAAAAAAGTCTGATCCTCCACTTGATGGGTAGTTAGCTTACTCTCCAAAGGTGGAAAACATTTTTCGTTTAGTTTAGCTGTTGCTACTCACTTATGCAAGAAAATATTTGGAATGAGATGGAAGACGACTTCCCTCAAAAGAACTGGAGTCTCCGCATTTTGATTTTCTATATCTGTATTGTGATCCAAGTGCCACCACCATAGAGTAGTTTGGCTGTGTGACTTGCACATAAAGCATTGGGTTTTTTAGTTTATATTGCCTTTAATTTATCTTGCACATAGTGTATTGGCTTGGTACAATGACCCCCCAGTGCCTCAAAAGAGGCTTCCTTCATGGCAGGGTCTTAAGAGGTACGCAGCCTTACCTCTATAGGGTTTTACCTTGAAGAGAGGCTTTGTTTAAGAGGGTATTGGCTTGGTATGATTACATATGTGTCCTTGCCTCAAAGATTGACCACTTTCACTTTTGTCCTGACCATGTAATCAAATCACAATTGACAGTTGCTTACGTGGAAGTAGGTTTGACATATGCTAATTAATGTGCAACAAAGATTGCTTCTGGATTTTGAGGGAATTTTTTTGGAAGTCTTATGTTTGGAAGTCATAGAATCATTTGACTTTTGGTATATATACATGTACTTTGTTCATTTTATCAATTTGATCTATGTATTTTTAATTGCATATAATTTAGTCTTTGTACTATAGAAATTGCAACTCATATGGCAATATTGAGCGAACTTGGCTTTTTTTTTTGTTCTTGTTGCAAGCTACCCCTTGTTTTTGAAGTATGATTTCTTTTTGGTATTGTATTTTGACATCATATTAGGGTTTATTTACCAAGCACTAAGGCATCGGATTCCATTAGAACTCCGAAGTTAAGCATGCTTGGGCGAGAGTAGTACTAGGATGGGTGTCCTCGTAGGAAGTCCTCGTGCTGTCAACTCTATAAGGTTGGGGGTCCTCGGAAACAGCCTCTCGACAGGGTTGCACCCCGAAGGGGTAAAGCTGCGTACATCCACCTCTCCCAGACCCCGCTTATGCGGGAGCCCTTGAGGCATTGGGTTTGTTATTGTTGTATTTTGACACCATATTCCTTTATTGATACGATATTTCATTTAAATTCCACTACCAACTTAACATCATTTTCACCTAGGTCTCATTTGGTACATGGAACAGTAACATGAAATTGGGGCCGAATTTGGAATTGGAGTCCTAAAGCCCTGTTTATTTGGTTCATCTATTAAAATTGAAATCATAATTCCAATACCTAATTTTATAGAAACTAGGTTTTAACTAAAAATCACACACTCTAATTCTGTTGGTGTGGGAAAAGAATTGCAATTCCATATCGAATGACTTCATACCTAACATGACCTAACTTGATTGACCCAAAAGCCAAGATAACTTAAAATTGAAAGGCTTCACTTGACCTAAAGTTAACCCGAAACTTGAATGACTCAAAATGTAAAATGAACCGACCCGAGTTGAAAGTGACCTAATTTGAATGAAAGTTTGAAGTACCGTGTTTGACTTAAACCTCGAGATGACTCAAACCCGACATGACCTTGCCTTACTTGGACCTAACTGAATGTGATCCAACTGAGCTAACTCGAAGCTTGAAATGACCCATCCTAATTGATCAAAAACCAAAGATGTTTCGAACTTAAAATGACCCGACCCTACTTAGCCTTGACATAAATTTGACTGGACTTAATCTAATCGGAAACTTGAACTGAAGTAATCCAATTGACCTAAATTCTAGATGACTCAAGCTCAATATTACCTGAACCCAACTCAAACCTCTCCCTTGCTAACTTGAATATCTAGATGATCTGACCTGATTGACCTGAACTTTGAGATTGCTTGAGTGTGAAATGTTCCTGCCCAACTAAAACTCAGCCCGAGTTACTTGAAAATCTAGATTGAACCTGCATTGATCCATTCCAACCAAAACCATCCATCGTTGACCTCCAATTCTGAATGTTGAGCGTCCTGTTAGTTTATGCCTTTGGGGTTCGCTTTTTCTCAGTAAAATGAATGCAGGTTTCATCCTTCTTGCATGGGAATGACTATTGAAGAAGCAATGAAGTTGGATCACTTTCTGTGCTGTGATTGTGCATCTTCTGATGATTTGAACAAGCCTAACGGCGCATACTCCAGAGAACCACTTGCTGATGCCAAGGTGAAAGCCCCTCTTTTTATCTATCTTACTACTATAAGGTTATTTTCATTTTAGGGTTACACTAATGGTCCCTATATTCTTACCATTGTGTTAGTCATTGTATTTTTAGTTGTGTCAATTTAGTCCTTCTACAATTTATATTGTGTCAATTTTGTCTTTGATCAAATTCAAGTTAAGTTATTGACGTAACTTTTAATAACACAATCATGTTAGATATAAGTAACCCACTACAAATCCTCTTGTTGACTCAACTAAAACTATGGTAGAATTATTAAAGATTTCATTCACAACTTAACATAAATTTGACTCTAAGGACCAAATTGACAAAATATGATTTGTATAAGGACTAAATTGACACAATTAGAAGTATAGGGACTGAATTAACACAATTAACAAAGTACAGGAACCTTTGGTGAAAATAACCCTACATTTTAATATCATGACGTTTGTGGAAATAATAAAAAAATGCCCCTGATCTTTTTGATTTATTTTTTAGTATCTTAGATTTTCATCCTATTATAAATAGGACCCTCTTTGGTGTGATGACATCATATTTTAAGAAGAAAGCTGACGTGACAGGTTACATTTAATACCCACTATAATATATTGATAAAAGTACCCCTCAATCCTTTTTTTATAAAAAGAAAAACTTGCATTCCCAACTGTTAATACCCTTCGCTTTAGTGGATATTTAAAGTGACATTGCCATGTCAAAAGGGGTATTTATATTTAATAGTTGCAACTGGGTTTCACTTAATGTTCACTTTATTGTCAATCTTTAGCTCCCGATATGATATTAGCTGTGCAAATAGATATTTTTCATCAGATCTCGTTTGATAAGAAAGTTTCTAAAATATGGAGCACAAGGCGAAAGCAATATAGCACAACTTGCTGTTCAAAAACAAAACTCAATTTTATTTCTTCCAAAGCTGAAAACTAATGAATTACAAAGTGAAATTCTTCAAAAAGCTTAATCTTATTAGATAACCATAGAGGTAAATATGAATTAATTAAAAATCTATTTCCCTAAATAAAAATAACTTAATTATCCTATACATCAGAATAAAGATAACTAAAAAATATTCTATTGGCTAAAAAAGGTATATTTTATTCTAGTCATATCTAATAACCTAACAAAACTTAATAAAATTTGTCTTTTACAATTATTAAATCTCTTCTTTGGTGCTGCATCATAAAGCAGTGAATTACACTTCATTAACTGGATGTTAATGGTTTGACAAATAGATGAAATTACGGTTGACACCATGCTAAAATCTTGTGAAATGATAGCAGAAACATTCTGAATTTGACAATTTATTGGTATGCTGTGTCTTGTATCCTGAGTCGGCGGTACTCAAAAATAGTCTCCCTTTGAGGTAGCATCCTGTAGGCTGTTGTTGTTGTTGTGTCTTGTTTCCTCATTACTGCAAGTTCTTCCTTTTAAAGGCGGATGTGAAGCGTCGAAAAAGATGAATACCGTGTGAGACGCAGGCTGTTGGAAGTGGTCTCATGCTGTCACCATTTTTATGTGAGTTTTTGTACAGTTAAAATTAGAGTGATGTTATTGTCAGGACAAAATTGTTATTGCCAGAGCAAGATCATAGCTTTCAAGACAAATTTGTAGTTCTCATTGTTTGCAAGTCATATCATTACCCTAGCAATAACTATTTTTGCCCTAATAATAACTCCCTAAAATTAACATAATGTCAATGCTTTTTTGCTCAAACTTTGGGGCTTGGTTGGTCTTGTATTGTCTCCATAATTGTTCTATGTAATTCAAAACTATGTCGAAACTTGTTTTGGTTACGAGCGTGGTAAAACTGTTGTGCTCGGCTCTAGGTTTATATTAGTGGTGTTCATGGTTTGATTAACCGTATTAATAAGTGTTTAGGTTCGGTTAATGGTAATGTATTGTCTCCATAAATGTTCTATGTAATTCAAAACTGTGTAGAAATTTGTTTTGGTTCCGAGCATGGTAAAACTGTTGTGCTATGCTCTGGGTTTATATTAGTGGTGTTCATGGTTCGATTAACCATATTAATAAGTGTTTAGGTTCGGTTAACGGTAATGTATTGTCTCCATAATTGTTCTATGTAATTCAAAGCTGTGTAGAAATTTGTTTTGGTGCCAAGCATGGTAAAATTGTTGTGCTAGGAGTGGTGTTTATGGTTTGATTAACTGTATTAATAACTGTTTAGGTTCAGTTAACGGTAATATATTGTCTCCATAATTGTTCTATGTAATTCAAAACTGTGTAGAAATTTGTTTTGGTTCCGAGCATGGTAAAACTGTTGTGCTAGGCTCTGGGTTTATATAAGTGGTGTTCATGGTTCGATTAACCGTATCAATAAGTATTTAGTTTCGTTTAATGATAACCAAAATATTTAAAAATATCTAATCGTTACCTTAACCGATACTATTGGTTAACTAGCTTTCTATAAATCTGTCATACGGTTCGATTAATACCGGTTAACCGTTAACCAAAAAAAAAAAAAATACAATACCTTTTTTAGTATAATGTATTAATCGGGCAGCTTTTTGCATTACTTGGAATCATGGGGGAGGGAAGTCTGGGTGGAAAACCTTTTCAGCCAGAAAGTTTTCTCCGTCAAAGGACGCACGACAAACAATGGAAAAGTAGAAAACCTATTCCTATAATGTAATTTTTCTGTCCCACCAAATGGAGCCTAAAAGTGAGTTCTTTTCCAAAATAGATTGCCATTAGCAAAATGGGTTATGGGTCAGATTAGATTTAGATGGAGTGATGGACTAAAATCCAGTCCACCAACTAATTCAATATTCGTTTCAATCATCAGTACATAATTTTTTGCATACTAGACCGGTCTGGTGTTAACAAGCATGTATTTTGCATACTAGATTGCTTGATGGATGTGGATTTGTGTTGGATTTTAAAAAGTAAATGGATCTTTTATGAATTTGGGTTAGATGGGGAAGCTTAGTGTGTTGCACGCGGGTGGAGGCAAATCGGACTCAAACCCAATCCATTGGCTAATAAAAGGGAGAATGTAAGATATGAATAGTGGTATAAATGAGTCGAACCTACCTTGAGCTTGTCTGGATTAAAGTTTGAATTTCAAGTTTTGCTTGATAAGAAGCTTGTAGCGTGAGGTGACTTTGAGTTCAAGCTTGATTTGGTTTGGTTGGCCATGAACTCTGCTCGATAAGCTTTAAGCTTAACGCGTTCCATTTAAGCTTGAACTTGGCTCATTAGGTATATTTAGGCTCCTAATTTGGCTTGAAGCTAACTTGTTTAAGACATCAAGTTGTTGAGGTTGAGTTACGCCAGTCTCAAGTAGTGGTATAAATAAACCTACCCTGAGCTTGTTTGGTGTAGGGTTTTGACTCTCAAATTTTGCTTGATAAGAATTGCGAAGACTTTTGAGTTCAAGCTTGACTTAGTTTGGTTGAGCATGAACTCTGTTCGTAAGCTTTAAGCCCAATGCGACTCATTTAAGCTAGAATTTATTTAGGCTCCTAATTTGGCTTCTAGCTAACTTGTTTAAGCTTGCAAGTTGTCAAGGTTGAGTCATGCTAGTCTCAAGTTCAGCTTGTTGAAGTACATGAGCTGGCTTAATTTGACACAAATGTGATATGATCCAAGCCTTTGTTGATAAATAGCATGCGTGCTTGCAGCTCGCCTCATTTATGCTCTTTGTGAGTTGATCGCTCGACACTTTTCCATGAATTTAATGGGCTGAATATACTTTAACTTGGCTTGTTGATCGATCATGTTATTTCGCAGTGTTTTAAAGTTTTATGGCTTCTTCACCTGTATTATGAAATTATTATTCTGTGAAAAATTAGTTATTCAGAACTAGTGTTTTCCAATTATAAGTGAGGATTTTTTTTTTATTTTTTTATTTGCTTATACTTTTGATTTCAAGGAGTCTATTTTCTTGCATTCCTTCAAACGCAAAGCAATAGATTTTGCTTTTATTTAAAATTGCTTTTGAAATTTTTTGTTTTTTTTGTTTTGTTTCTGTCAAAAACCCTAAGATAGATGTTGCTGTTATTTAAATGTGTTGATACTATTGAATCGAAATTTAAGATTGGAGGCCTTGGTAATTAAAATGAGGCCCTAAATGGTTGTCTAGACTTTTTAAGATCTTGTTTAACCTGTAATTCACTATAGACACTCTTGTTCACAAAATTGTCAGTAAACATGATCTTAGAAGTGTTTTATATTTGAGAAAAGAAATAAGAAGGGTGCAGTTTTAGATAAATATGAACAGTGTGTTTCTATATATATATGTAACACGGCCAAAATATTCTGGGCAAAAAAGGAAGGGCATTGATATCCACACGGTGCATGTCATTTGCCATGTCATTTTTCGTTTGTTGTATCATTTCTCAAGCAATCTTTTTATTTGTCGTATTATTTTTATGATGAAGTTGATGTCTTTCTTGTTCCTTTTTTCAAACATATTACTCTCATTATTTTGTTCCTTGAAATATTTTACCCTTCTCGCATATGTAACAAACACTACTTCCTTTGAAAAATGTTGTCATGGTATAACATTATTGGATTACAAAACGTTTATGAAATTAATTGCTTTATTATAAACTGATCGTTGTATGCAACATACAATAGATACATAAATGAGTACATTTTTTTGGATATATTAATGTTACTTTTGTTGGTTTAAAAAAAAAAATGTTACTTTTATGCCCTACTTATTTATTTTCTTAAAGTAAAAATTGTCTTTTTTAGGTATTTTTGCTGATTATCACTGCTATAAAGATGTTTCCTTTAAGAGGCACAAAATGTTCATGAAATTCACATAAATACATGGCAAGCTATTCATGACCCTTGGAGGATTCATAACGTGATTTAGGATACTGAAACAAATAATATTTAGGTTATGTTTAGTATTGGAGTTGGAATTAAATTGTGAAATTAAAATTATGATTCCAATTCAGATGGAATTAAAATTAGGTTGGTATTGTAATTGCATTATCTGATTAAACAGAGGAATTAAGGGTTATAATTGTAGTTCCATGACAATTCAAGTCATTACAGGCTTTTAGTTAATTGGGTTTGCGCATTTCGAGTTTTGGTGAGCTAGGGTCGAGTTCTGCCAGACATAATCACTTTGAATTCCAATTATCTCGAGTTTTAGGCCAACTTATGGTCAAGTTAGTTGGATCGGATCATTTCATGGGTAAGGTCAATTGGAGATTTAGGTTAGAATATATTTGAGTTGATTAGGCCATTTCAAGCTCAAGTTATCTTGAGTCTTTCATCTATTTCATATAATTATACTGTAGGTCACTCCTTTCTAAGAATCAACCCCCTAAAATTTATCTCGCTTTTGTTGAAAAAACAGATGGCAAGTTATTCATGACTCATTATTTTGATGAATTATTTCTTTGGACATGAGAATATGGTTTGTGGACTTTCATTGCTCTTCATGGGACTTCCTGACATTTAGGTTCAATCATTTCAATTTATTTGAAAGGAAACCTCTGGTTTGCTTTCAGATTTGGTGAACTGCCCTTTCGAGGATCCATAATTTTATTTGGGTACTAAGATATATTTGAAGTATTGTATGAAATCTCCTTTTCTCACATGTTTCGTAATGGCAACAAATATGTAACTTGGGCTACGAAATTGGCTATTCTATCTTTAGCCTCAGTAAAAGATAGTACTGTCCATCTTTGAATCTTCGATCTAATTTTGTATATCAATGTTACCTCGCTCTTACGAGTGTGCTTGGTTTATATTGCGCTAATAATTATCGAAAAAAATGCTAGAAATAAAGCTATTTTGTTGCTTCCAAAGGTGTAACGGCTGCTTTAAAATCCTGCCAAATATATATTGTGTTTTTGCTTCAACTCTTGTCACATTAAAAATGTGAATATGATCAATCCAGTTTCACAATATAATTAAACCATTATCATCCCTAAGTCCATATCCTCATCCACAATATAAAATCAGAAAAAAATAATCTGTATTTTTATCATGTCACGGTTCATAAGTATAGTGATTTCGACGTTATGTCGACGTTTGTTACTTTTGCTTGCCGTATTTGTTCCTTGTTGCCCAGAAGATCGATCGATATACATTGTTTTGGTTGAAGGGGAGGCACTAGCTTTTCACCGTGATCTGGTTTCTCTTGAAGAAGGAACAAGAGTTGTTCCTCAAAGGTAACAAATAGTTATGCACATATATATGTCACGTTTGGTCTGATTGGAAAACTTTTGCGTGTCTTACTCCTATTATATTTTTGTATAAGTTCTTACCAGTCACTTTTTTTGATAAGTAGGATACAAGTTCAAAAAGGAACAAATGTGCAGGGCAAAGCACGAAAGCAAGTAACACCATGACATTTGAATCAACATGCTTACTCCAACAAAAGGCTAAACCCAACATCCAAACACACCAATAGACAGAAGCAACAACAGGTCGAAACCACCAAAGCCAAAGCCAAAACGACAGCAAAACAAAATAAAACAAACTGAACCAACAAACGAAAGCCCCTAGCAACACCAATAGCCGCATCTATTGAATATAGCACACACCTGATGATGTATTAAGAAAGCCCCCATCACCTTCTCCGTATGTTGCTAATAGCCGTTGAAGGGAATATGATTTCCACTAAAGGAAAGCAGAACACATGTCGTACTTAGAAACGAAAATGGTTTTCTTCGTGCTATCAAGTTATATGCCTCACCCTAAGCTCATTTGGCTAGACATGAAGCGATATAAATTATAGATTGAAATCATTAACTTTACCTAGAAAAATAAAATTTTCAAATATGTTTGTTCGAAAATATTTTGGAAAGAAAAATTTTCCATAAAAATGTTTTCCTCTCGATAAACAAAAATTTACAAACAAAAGTCGATACCAAACCGGTCTAAGCTGTGGAAAGTTCTCTTTTTGTAAATCCTATTTAAAAAGAAGGTAATCAAGCAATTGATTGGATTGCTAACATGAGAATTTTGTTTTTTGGATTGCCTAATATTTTTGGGTTATTTGTATTTTAGTACCCCGATAATTTTAAAAATAATAAAAAGGGCCCCTACCTTTCTAAATTAATAAAAATGCCTCTAAGTTTTTGCTGTATTAATAAAAAGTCCCTTTTCGGTGTGACGATGTCATTTTTCGTTAACAAAGCTAACAGGACAACTGCTTTTTTATTAATGCTACAGTAGAGTGACAAAAGTGTCTTTTAATACCCTTATTCTTACTTTATTCACCAAAAATTTGAGATGTTGTATTATGTAAAGATTATTTACTTTCGCTTAATTTGTTTAAAAATATAGTTATTGAAGGATATTTTTGTTATTTTACTGTAGCATTAATATAAAAAAAAAATTGCCATGTCAGATCTAACTATGGAAAATGATATCATCATGATGGAGAGAGACTTTTTTTTTTTCAATATGAAAAAAAGCATAGGAACCTTTTTCTTAATATGACAAAAGTTTAAGATCCCTTTTATTCATTCGAAAATGTTAGTATCTTTTTTATTATTTACAAAAACATCGGGTACTAAATTGTAAATAACACAATATTTTTCCTTGCTTATTAAAAAAAAAAAAACACTAAAAGAACCTATGAAATTAAATTTGAATGGATTTCAACACACTTGAGAAAGGAAGGTGATGACCTTTGAATTCAAGGCCTTTAATTTGAGGTGGGAGACAAAATACTATGCTAATACCTTTAACTCTATTAGATTCGATATGACATTATATATTTTGATACACCTGTGAGGGTACCAACATGCAAGCACCGAATCCCATTACAACTCTGAAATTAAGCGTGCTTGGGTGAGAGTAATACCAAGATGGGTGACCTCTTGGGAAGTCCTTGTATTGCACCCCTTAGGTTGGGGGTTTTCAGAAACAGCCTCTCTTCAAGATAGCACCCTTCAGGCATTGGAAATATTGTTGCTTTTTTTTTTATTATATATTTTGATACAAAAAGATAACTTAATTCAGGGAAGAAATTGTACTTTCAAAAAATATGTACTTTTTAAACATTTTTAAATAAAAATATTTTTCTTCTAAATTATTCTTTAATTGATTTCCGTGAAGGGGAAAAAAAAAAGTTAGTTTCTCCTACGTGGAATCAAGAGGATATATGTCCTACGTGGAATCAAGAGGATATATGTGAGGTTGAAACATAAGCCGAAGTGAGGTTCCAACGTATAAATCATTTCTATTTTACCTTCACCCTATAACTTATGCTTTTGGGATATTTAGTTCCTTAACATTAAAAGGCTTAACTATCGAGATGTCACGAGTTAAAATCCCCATAACCCTAAATTTGATATTGTATATTATAAATTGAGCAGAAGATATAGGACGAGCAACGAGTTCCATCCAAAAGCTAATTAGCATTGCGTAAAGTAGTTCATTGAGTCTATATGTCGATACTTGTAGATAATTAATTGGCACTAGTTCAAATGATAAGGTACTTGAACCTAGAGGTGGTAAATTTAACCCGTCTTGAAAATTTGACCTGAAAAATCCATAAACTGACCTAATCCTAATTGAGAATTTGTGTTAAATGATTGAACGGAAAGTTAAAATGACTCGACTTGATGCTAACCCGACCTATTCTTTGGTAACTTGGAGACGACCCGATGCTTTGATTGATCAGTTCCTACCTGACCCACCATTGACTTGTACTATCCCAACCCAAAATGATCTAAGCTCTTACCCGTCTTGGACTAAAACCCCCATTGACCTAAGGTCTTTAAATGCAACGATAGTTATTGCTTGTCAAGAGTATAACTGAACTTCATAAGAGAGCATTAAACACCTAAGTAACATACTAAAGGGTTATTTATGCGAAAGGTCCCCTTAATTTATCCATTGCGTCAATTCAATCCTTATACTTTTAATTGTGTCAATTTAGTCGCTGTACTCAAATTGTGTCAATTTAGTCTTATAGTAAAAATTAAAGTTAATTTAACGACGTAATTTTTAATGATTTGGTTATGTATAATGCAAATGATCTGATAAAAGCTTATTTGCTAACTCAATTTAAGCTCAACCGTCACCCGAGCATTTAAAATTTTGTCACAAATCGATGTTAATTTTACTCAAGAGATTAAATTAAAACAAAGTAAATAGTACATGGACTAAATTGACACAATTAAAAGTAAAATAACTAAATTAACATAATGGGTAAAGTACATGAACCTTTTACGTAAATAACCCTATAATAAATATATGTAGGCTCTTGTTTTGATAATTAGTGAGGTAAGAATATAAATTATGTGAAACGTATTTTAAACATTGCAAATAGTGGATGCCACCAAGGAGCCAAATAGTAAAATTATGATGTCTCTAAATCTGTAGAGCTAGACCTAAGATTGACCAAAACCCAAGTTAACTTGAAAAACTAGTGACTTGAAGCCGAAATAACCTGGCCCAAACCCAATATGACGTGAGTATATATAAAAACTGAAAGCCAACGGGCCGACCCCGAACTCGACCCAAAATGAGTTCTTCATAAACCCAAAATAACCAAAACTTGAATGGGTACACTCGAACCCAACCCTGATGACCCAATTGCCGCCTCTACCTAGACCCGACATCAAATGAAACATTAGAAACTGACCTAGGTATTGATGGTTGTTGGCAGTGAAGTTTATAAGGAGTATGCAAAGGGGTTGGAAGAATGGCATGACCAACTTCTCCAAAGCACTCTAAAGGAGGGAACCTACACCAAGCTCCACTCCTTCACTCATATTGCTAATGGCTTTGCCCTTCATGCTACTCCCTCTCAGGTACTCTTTTCCCTTAGAGCAATTTCAATCTGATGCGGTGCGCAGATGAAAAATTAGAAAAATTAAAAGGTTGACAACTTATCCTTTAATTTCTATTGCTAAAACAATAAGAAACAAGAGGGGAAAAACTCTAACATAATTCTCACAACCTGAGAATTTGTAAGAACTTGTAAAAGTATGAAAATAATCTAAAAATTAAACGCTAAATAAAATCTTAACCAGCCTTCTCTTTAAATAGATGGGCTTTCCTAACTAGACTCAAACTAGTAAAATAAATACAAATTTTAAATTAAATCCCCATCTAGAGATAATGGCGGATATTAGTTATTCGTATGCTTATCTAGCAATCTGTGTGATCATCCTAGAATAAAAGACTAAATATACAAAAATAAAATCAACTAATCTAGTTTAAGCAAAAATCTTCTAATTAATGTAAAACTCCTCTAATGCCTGCTGCATGTCCTGCCAACTCATGAAGCCAGGCATCTCGCCTACTCCAACCCGCTAGGCTTCCCATCTTGATTGCGTTGACCTGCCTGGATCCATCGGACATATAAGCCGCCAAAAGCTGAAGTGTGGCTGCATCACAATCTTAACTAGAGAGAAAAATCTCATAACTTAAATGGATACATTATATTGCTGGAAAAGTTTGGATTACAATATCTAATCGTAACCGGGGTACTATTTGCATTTGTACGTACAGGCAAAGAGGCTGAGGGAGAACCCAAAAGTCAAGCACGTGGAAAAAGACAAGGGAGTGAATCTAATGACGACCTACACCCCCACTTTCCTCCACCTCCCTCTCGGCGCTTGGCCTCCACTTGCCGGAGACCGCCATGCGGGCGAAGGAATTGTTGTCGGAGTTGTTGATACCGGCATTAATCCCGGCCACCCTAGCTTCGCTTTCGACCCGTCCAACCCCATTTTGGTGGTCAATTCGAGTCGGTTTTTGGGCGAGTGCGAGGCAGGCCCACGATTTCTGGCGAGCGCGTGTAATGGGAAGATTGTGGGGGCGAGGTTCTTCTCCGCCGGAGCTCAGGCAGCTGCCACGCTTAATGAAACAGTGGACTTTCTCTCTCCGTTTGACGCTGTTGGCCATGGCAGGTACTTTTATATATGTTAAAGGTTATTGGCACTAGACGTACTAGATTTTGCCTATTGTATCAATTCAGTTTTTTTTTACTTTTAATTCTGTCAGTTTAGTTTTTGGAGAAAAATTTATATTAGTTATTAAAATTTTTAATGGTTTGGCTTTGGATTCGGTTAAATTGGGTCAATGGTAGATTTATAGTGGATTACTTGCATCTAACGTGATTATATAGTTAAAAATTATAAAAATAACTTAATTTATATTTGACCAAATTGAATCAATGAAAAAATACAGTAATGTTTGGTGTAAATAACCCTATATTATATATATATATATATATATATATAGGGTAATGTTGTTGTTTGTGCAACATTGTTAACGCAAGAGCAAATTTGTGAAGTCTTTTGGCTATTACTCGTTACGCATTACATCATTACTCAAATAATAATATTTTTTGTAACGTAATGTATAGATATATATATATATATATATATAGTGATATTTTTATGAGAGAGTGAGAGCGTGAGTTGGGCAAATCCTGTCCCTCCATTGTAATAAATTGTCAAGATTTGTTGGATATTAAGAAAAAAATAATAATTTACGACCAAAATTTGTTGAGTATTAAAAAAATAATTTTCTTTCCTTACTTCTTCTTTCTTTATGTCCCATAAAGAGGTATGGGCCGTGAATTATTAATTTTTGTTTAATATTCAACAAATCTTGGCCGTCCATTACAATGAAGGGTGAGAATTTGCCCCTCTCACGCTCTCATTCTCTCATAACAACGAATATGTATATACATATATATATATATATATATATATATGTGCGGAAATAAACAATATACTCGGATCTCAATCGAATCAAATACCACGACAATAACGAGAAACAATCGGACTAAAAGAGAAACGAAACAATAGACACAGTGATTTACGTGAAAACCCTTTTACAATCGAAAGGGGAGAAAACCACGGGCGAAGATTGGAGCTTTTATTATTGAACAAAAAAAGAAGACGAATTACAAAGATTTTCTCTCTCACTCAACTTTATTTGGTTGCGGCGCCGCAATAGGGAAACCTCTCTTTTGACTTGGATAAATAATATGACCTACCCTACGTCTATATTTATAGATACGTGTAAACCCTGTTTCCCGATCGATCGGGGTCCCGATTGATCGGTTCCTCATCGATTGATCGGCCGCCTCTCTGGATGCGTCCCTCTTTTACGTAACATTACCGATCGATCGAGCTCCACCCGATCGATCGGGCTCTCCACGGCCCTTCTCCTGAATGTGCCAAGTAATTTTGAGGCATTTACCTAACAAATCTCCACCTTGGCTCAAAATCAACATCAACAATAAAACAAACTCCACCTTCTCCACAAACGCCCCCTCAGCCGGGGCTAACATATATCAAACTGAAAGACCCACCAAATTCAAGCAATGCTCGAACTTGCTTCCTGGTAGAACATTTGTGAACATGTCAGCTGTGTTATCTTCAGTCCCAATCTTCCTCAACTTCACATTCTGCTTGTCAATCAGATCTCTGATAAAGTGATACTTCACATCAATATGTTTCATTCGGTCATGATGAGTCATCTGATCTTTCGCTAGGTGAATAGCGGACTGACTATCACATTATACTTTAACTCTTTCCTGCTCGACACGGATTTCACTGATCAATCCTCTCAACCAGACGGCTTCTTTGAACGCTTCTGTTACTTCCATGTACTCGACCTCGGTAGTAGACTGTGCTGTAACAGACTGCAAACACGCTCTCCAACTGATAGCTGTGTCACCTAAACAAAACACATACCCTGAAGTGGACTTCCTCTTATCAAGGTCCCCACCATAGTCAGAATCTACATACCCAACAAAACAGCACTTACTTTTCCCATATTCCAAACACAAATCAGAGGTTCCACGAAGATACCTGAGAATCCACTTTACTGCATGCCAATGTTCTCTGCCCGGATTCGCCATGTACCTACTAACTCTGCTCACAGCAAAAAGAATATCTGGACGCGTGTAAACCATCGCATACATAATACTGCCCACTGCACTAGAATAAGGAATCTGAGACATATACTTGACGTCCTCCTCAGTCTGAGGCGAATCTAACGCTGAGAGTCTGAAATGAGCTGCCAAGGGTGTGCTAACCGGGTTAGCATCCTTCATATGAAACCTGTCTAACACCTTCTCAATATACTTCTCCTGAGACAAGTATAATTTTTCAGCCTTTCGGTCTCTATGAATTTCCAAGCCTAATATCTTCTTAGCTGCTCTAAGATCCTTCATCTCAAATTCACTCTTCAGCATTGATTTCAAGTCATCGACATCTTTCATATCTCGTGCTGCAATCAACATATCATCAACGTACAAAAGCAAATAAACAAAGCCTGACTCTGTCTTTCTGAAGTACACACAACTGTTGTACTTACTCCTGATGTAATCATGACTTGTCATGAACTGATCAAATCTCCTATACCACTGCCTAGGAGATTGCTTTAAACCATATAAAGACCTTTTAAGCAAACACACATGATCCTCTTTTCCTTCAACAACAAAACCCTCAGGCTGATGTATAAAGATACTCTCTTTTAGTTCACCATGCAAGAATGCAGTTTTGACATCCAATTGTTCAAGTTCAAAATCATGTATGGCAACCAAAGACAATAATGCACGAATCGAAGTGTGTCTAACTACAGGTGAGAAAATATCATGAAAATCAACACTTTGTACCTGACTGTAGTCTTTAGCTACCAAACGTGCCTTGTACCTTGCATCTTCCACTCCAGGAATGCCCTCTTTTCTCTTGAAGACCAATTTGCATCCAACAAGTCTTTTCCCCGTAGGAGGCTTCACCAGTTCCCAAGTCTGATTCTTATGAAGAGACTGCATCTCCTCATTCATAGCAACGAGCCACTTCTCAGCATCTGATCTCGATACAGCCTCTGTGTACGAAGTCGGCTCACTGTCATCTAACGTTTCAGTAGTAGAGAGGGCATAGGCGATCATCTCCTCATACCCATATCTCTCAGGAGGCCTGATCTGTCGCGTCGGTCTACCTTCAGCTATAGTAATATTCTCCACCTGCTGACCTGTTTCTGCATTATCAGTAACAACATCAGAAACCCGTACCTGAGGTGTTGGAATACTCTCGAGCTGAACAATCTGCTGATCTGACTGTATCTCTGTATCATCAGGTGTCTCAACCTGAACTGTATCTCTGTCAATGGAGGGTGTGTGTGGCAGATTAAGTAGAGCAGACTCATCGAAAGTAACATCTCCACTAGTCAGAAACTTCTGAACACATGGATCCCACAATCTATATCCCTTCACACTTGATGTATAACCAAGAAAGATGCACTTCTTAGCCCTAGGCTTCAGCTTTCCATCATTAACATATGCATATGCAGGACAACTAAAAACTTTGATATGAGAATAATCAGAAGTTGAACCAGACCATACCTCTTCAGGAGTCTTCATCTGTAATGAAGAATGCGATGTCTTGTTCACAAGGTAGCAAGCCATGCTAACTGCTTCTGCCCACCATTCTCTCTTTAAACCTGCATTTGAAAGCATACAACGAGCCTTCTCAAGTAACGTCCTATTTAACCTTTCAGCCACTCCATTTTGCTGAGGTCGGCTTGTACATGTCCTGTGTCTGACTATGCCCTGATCTTCACAAAATTTAGTGAATTCCCCTTCGACAAACTCAAGACCATTATCAGTCCTCAACCTCTTGATCGGCTTCCCTGTCTGTTTTTCAAGCAGAATTTTCCACTTCTTGAAGATATCATACACTTCATTTTTCTGCTTAAGAAAATAGACCCAAACTTTACGTGAGTAGTCATCAGTGAACGTTAGAAGATACCTGGACGCACCTTTAGAAGCCACTCTGGAAGGTCTCCACAGATCAGAATGTATGTAGTTTAACGTTCCCTTGGTCTGATGCACTGCTGCCTTGAAGCTGACTCTCTTCTGCTTCCCATAAATACAGTTCTCATAGAATTCCATCAGTCCTGTTGACTGACCACAAAGAAGTCCCCTCTTACTCAGCTCAGACAATGCTTTGTCACCAATATGACCCATTCTCATGTGCCATAGTCTTGTGATCTCTGCATCTGTCATAGCAGATGTGGAAACAGCAACTGCACCTGTCACGATTGTACCTGCAAGCTCATACAAAGTACCAACCCTATTTTCTCTCATCACAATTAATGCACCCTTACTGACCCGCATGACTCCACCTTCAGCAGTGTACTTGTACCCATTAGATTCAAGGGTACCTAGAGAAATCAAGTTCTTTTTCAAATCCGGGACGTGACGAACATCACTCAAGGTTCTAATAGTTCCATCATACATTCTCACACGGACTGTTCCAACACCCACTACCTTACAAGCAGCATCATTACCCATCAAGACAACCCCACCTTGTATAGACTTATACGTGGAGAACCAGTCTCTGTTTGGAGTAAAATGAAACGAACAACCCGAATCCATGACCCACTTATCTATGGACCTGGACTGAGAATCAGCAACTAATAGAAACTCCCCCTCACTATCCTCCTCTACAACACTAGTCTCAGCGGACTTGTCTTTACCCTGACCCCTGTTACCCTCCTTTGATTTATTTTTATATCTGTAACAGTCTTTCTTTATGTGCTCTTTCTTGTGACAATAGTGACACAACAGGTTCTTATGTCTAGATTTGGACCTAGACTTGTTTCCACCATTGGATCCCCTATGTTCTGGTCTACCTCTCACATGTAAGCCACTACCCGAGTCATTCACTGAGTCAGATAATTCCTTATCTACCCGTTCTTTACTCACTAGGTTTCTTTTTACCTCATCAACAGTAATGGTTGGCCTACCCCTGTATATCATGCTTTCTACTAAGCCCTTATACGCATTAGAGAGCGAACACAGTAATATCATAGCTTGATCCTCGTCCTTAGGGACATCATCCAAAGCCTTTAATTCATGTATAATTGAGGTAAATTCGCTAAGATGGTTTTTAAGAGATGTACCTTCTGACATACGAAAAGTGTACAACCGCCGTTTCACCACGAGTTTGTTGGAGACTGACTTGTGGCAAAACATGTCTAACAATTTCTCCCATAACTCCTTTGCGGTTTTAATCTCCAACACCTCTAACAAAACATCGTCAGCCAAACACATCTGTATAGCCGTGAGAGCCTTCTCATCCAACTCTTCCCGTTGTGCCTCGGTCAACGTTTCTGGTTTCTTCTCTTTCCCCTCTAATGCTTTCTTCAAGCCGTTCTGAGTCAGGAGTCCTTTCACACGGACTTGCCATAAGCTAAAGCTTCCCTGACCATTGAATTTCTCAACCTCGGTTTTGATATCTGATGCCATTGTATCAATTCGAAGAACCTGGCTTTGATACCAATTTGTGCAGAAATAAACAATATACTCGGATCTCAATCGAATCAAATACCACGACAATAATGAGAAACAATCGGACTAAAAGAGAAACGAAAAAATAGACATAGTGATTTACGTGGAAATCCCTTTTACAATCGAAGGGGAGAAAACCACGGGCGAAGATTGGAGCTTTTATTATTGAACAAAACAAGAAGACGAATTATAAAGATTCTCTCTCACACTCAACTTTATTTGGTTGCGGCGCCGCAATAGGGAAACCTCTCTTTTGACTTAGATGAATAATATGACGTACCCTACGTCCATATTTATAGATGCGCGTAAACCCTGTTTCCCGATCGATCGGTTCCTCACCGATCGATCGGCCGCCTCTCTGGATGCGTCCCTCTTTTACGTAACATTACCGATCGATCGGGCTCTCCACGGCCCTTCTCCTTAATGCGCCAAGTAATTTTGAGGCATTTACCTAACAATATATCTATATATATATATATACATATATATATTAAGAACATAATTATTAAGGCATTTGATAATATTCTGTTTATAATCTTCGATTTTTAAACATAAAATTTAGGGTAGATTACACATTACTGTTTTGAGGTTTAATATAATATTTTTTTTAGTCTACCAATTTTATAAAATAATATATTTGTCAAAAAGTTATATGTATTTTACAAAACTGTTTAAACTAGGGGTGTAAATGATTTGAGTTTGTCATGAGTAGCTCGAATAAAACTCGACTTGAACTCGAACCAAGTTTGAGTATCAAAAGGTACTCGATTAATAAACGAGTACGAGTCGAGCAGTGAAGTACTTGGCTTGATACTCGGCTAGATACTCGATCAAATACTCGACTGGATACTCAATTAAATATTCAATTCGATACTCAATTAAATACTTGACTCGATACTCGAATTGATACTCGACTCCAATAAAATAGCTCTTGTATAGTATTTTCTTCTGAAGTGGATGACTTGTGACATTAATAGTAAAATGAAACAAGGAAAATTGAATTCCTTGTAAAAGATGACATGTTATATTTGTGGTGGAGTGAAAGAACTTATATTTGATTTGCTTGTATTTTCTAAAACTTAGATTTTGATGCATAGTTCTATTAATATAACAGTGATTTATGGTTATATATATATATATATATATATATATATATATATATATATGGAGTGGACAATAATTAAGTATCCAAATTTAGTATAACTAATGTTGGAGTGTATGAAATAATATTATAATAGAGCTAATTTATTGAACGTTCATATGACAATAAATGAGTACTTGAGTCGAGTCGAGTACCCAAATAGTTAATCAAGTTCGAGTTTGAGCAAAATTTACTACTCAAATTGAGTACTAGTACAAGTTTGAATACCCAAGTAATCAATCAAAATCGAGTCAAGTACTGAGATACTCGGCTCAATTCGACTCGATTACACCCCTAGTTTAAACGACGGTGCATAAGAGTGTAAATTAAGTCTCTCATTCAACTTTTCTTTATTAATAATGTCACAACATTGCGGTTTATATATGAGATGAGGAAATAGTTAGGGAGTTGTTGTTCACCAATAAATAGACGGTTTTGGACCCTTTTAGATCATCTTACACCGTCATTTGAATTATTTTATTATACATATATGTAACTTATTAATAGAGATAATCTGTAGATATTTCTCCTTCGAGGACTACTCTATCCAGTATTCATCAGCAAGATCTTGAGAAGACTTCCATATCTTCACATTTGACAATTGGATTCATATCTTAAGTTGTTATGATCGTATATTGTTAAGATTATTATCTTGGTTGATTTGTATCTTATTTTTTCAATTATTTACTTGATATAAATACTTCCAAGGTTATATCTACATACAATGGCAAGAGCACGGGCCTCATCATCGAGCCCTTTTTTAACTTTCTCATTAATTGCCTAAAAGTTCTTTCATGATATCAAAGCACCAAAAAGATCTAAGTCTAAATGATCCTAGTATGGCCTCACAAAACATATTTTGTCTTCTTTCAGCTCAAAATACCTCAACCACGCACAACAACACTTCTATGCTAGCTATTGGCGTCAAACTTGATTGTGACAGCTATTTCCTCCGGAGAAACTTGGTTATGTATACCCTTGAAGCTTTTGACCTAGAAGAGCTTATTTTTGATGAGCCTCCCCAAAAATATAAGAATCCCGCAAGAATAGAATTGAAGCCGTGTTAATCATCTCTTCAACTAATCAATTATGTAAAAAGAAAGACAGGTTAGAATTATTTTCGCTAAAGTCAACATAAGTGAAAGAGTCCTAAACATGCTACTTAGGCTACAACGACCAAGGAAGCTTAGCTTATTCTGGAGCGAATTCTCCATTCTCAATCCCGTGCCAGAGTCACGCAAGCTAGGTGGCAACTGTAAACTTTCATGCATGGCACCCTAAATTTATTTGAATATGTGGAAAAGAAGTGGTTGTTTGTCGATTAGCTTGCAGGAGCACCCATCCTTTTCCTTAGCAAGACCTAGTCTAGTACATCCTTACTGACTTAGACGCCAAGTTTGGGCCTTGTTTTCAAATTTATTAATACTAGTACTAGTCCATTATAGTCGTTATGTGTTTTGGAATGCTTCTACAGAAAGAAGAACATCTCGAGTGAGCCTTTTATGGCCGATTTGCAGCTGTTAATGCTTCCTAAAGACAACCCAATGTCGCCAATGATGAGGCACTCGGTTTCATCCTCAACAACACTCCAATGCTCTCTAACAATGCCATTCCAATCATAACCAAAACCAAGGATGACAATAACACCACAATGGCAACAATTCGAAGAAACAACAAGAAGCCACATTTATATTGCCAGATCTGCCAAAAACCAAGCCACTTGGCTATTGATTGTTACAACATGTCTAAACCACACATACACTTCCCACAAGGTGGCCATAGTATCTACTATGCTTGCATCTTTGAGCACACCGATTGATCCCGCCTAGTACGTGGATATCGGGGCCACGAATCATTTGACCACTAATCTCTATAATCTTTTTGACCCATGCTGAATAGCCAGGAATTGACAAAGTTTAGGTTAACAATTGGAAGTGTCTTCCCATTCTAGATATCGACGCTGCACTTATTCCCACTAGCGGTACTAGTTTTTGCTTAGGAAACACTTTACATGTATCCAGAATAACCAAAAACCTTCTTAATGTTACTCAACTTACAAAATACAGTAATATTTTTATGAAATTTTACCTGAACTTTTGTCCTGCGAAGAGTAGGCCGTGTCTAATTCTTCTTCGGGAAATGCCAGATCAAGGACTTTACAAAGTTCTTAATAGCGTCGTAACTCCATCGAAACCCTTTGCAACTTTATTAGGTGTTCCACTCTCTAAGGATGGAAAAATTGACTTGGCCATCCAAACGAGAAGTTTGTTCATATACTAATTTCTCATTTCAATTTACCATTGTCTTCCAAATAAAGAACTCTCATTATGTGGTACATATCAAATGGGTAAAAGCCATTGTTAACATTTACCTAGTTCTTATGTTGCTTCGTCTTTGCTATTTACCATTGTTTATTCTGATATACGGGGCCTCACCCCAGTTTCTTCTATTAATGGAAATATTAATTTTGTCCAGTTTGTTGATGATTGCACCTATTATATTTGGATCTATTTCATGACTTGAAAAGATCAAGTCTTTGACATCTTCAAACGCTTTCAAACAATGGTAAAAACACAATTTGAAACCACAATAAAAAATCTTCAAACCGATCGCGGTAGCCCCGGGGGGGGGGGGGGTGGGTTGGTTGAGTTTCGCCATGTTTCCCAATTCCCTAGGCTCTTCATTGCACCGCTACTTGGACCTTAGTACCCCCTTCCCTTCATGCCTATATTGTGGGGTGTAAGTGGGTGTATCAAATCAAAAGATGTGTTGATGGTTCCTTTGAGCAGTGTATAGTTCCTCATTGCTATATGATGTTGTTAGGAAGAGGGCATTGACTTTTTCGAGATATTTAGTCTTGTGGTGAAACCGACTACCATTTGCCTTGTACTCTCCCTCGCGCCCTTCTTTGGTTGGCCCACCCGTCAATTGTATATGAACTATGCTTTTCTCAATGGAGACCTTATTGAGACTGTTTTTATGTGTCATCCTCTGGGTTATCGTGATCTTCGACATCCTGATTATGTGTGTTGACTTAAGAAGGCTCTATATGGGTTGAAGAAGGTACCTCATGGTTGGTTTCACAAGCTTAAGGATTTTTTTTACTTCAATAGAGTGTCGTAGATGCAATTTTGATTCTTCCTTATTTGTTTGTTAGGACAGGCGTTGATTCATTTATCTCCTTGTTTATGTTGATGATTTAATATTAAAAGGCAATGTCAAGCATTCCTGAAGGAGTTTGTTGCATAGTATTGTCTCTTTGAAGGATTTGAGACCTCTAAATTATTTCCTGGGACTACAAGTATAGAGGAAATTGGAGGGCTTTTTCATTTTACAAACTAAGTGCGCCACTAATATTCTTCCTTGCACCAAAATGGATGGATCCAAGTCGTTGTCCACTCCCGCTAAAGCCTGCTCCTCTCTCTCTCTCTCTCGAGTTGGAGACCATATTGAGGATCCTACCTTACATTGTAGCGCAGTAGGCGCACTACAATACGCTACTATCACACTTCCTGAAATCTTGTTTGCGATCAACCTGGTTTGGCAGTTTATGTTCTCTCCTACTCATTTACATTGGAAAACCATTAAGCGTATTCGTCGCTATCTTAAAGGTAGGATTCATCATGGTTTTCTCCTCCGCGTCACCTCCTCTCCAACCGTTGCTGCCAACTTGGACACAGCTTGGGTAAATGATCCCGATTTTCGTCGGTCCACTCATGGTTATGCTATCTTATTTGGAGGTATTTTAATTATTTTGTGTTCTCGAAATCAAAATGTTGTTTCCCATTCTAGCACCGAGGAAGAATACCAAGGACTGGCATTTTCCACTGCTGAAATTATATGGATTCAACGGAGTCTTTGTGAGCTTCACATTGCCCTTCCTTGGTGTCCTCTTCTTCTACGTGTCAATATTGGTGCAAATTCTATGACTGCTGGTTTTCCATGAGACGTTTAAACATATATCTATTGATTATCACTTTGTTCATGGAAAGGTAGAATGTGGTAACTTTTGTGTGGCCTACATTTCCTCTCATGGTCAGACTGTGGACATTATCACGAAAGGGTGTTCATCTGACCAGTTTTGATTCTTATGTTCCAATCTCGACGTCAGTCAATCGTCACAGAGATTGCAGGGTGGCTAATAGAGATAATTGTCTAGATACTTCTCATTCAAGGTCAACTCTATCCAATATTCACCAACAAAATATTGAGAAGACTTCCATGTCTTCACCTAGTTGACCATTGGTCCATAACTTAAGTTGTTATGATTGTATATTGTTAAAGTTGTGATCTTAGTTGATTTGTATCTTATTTTTAAGTTTTTATTTACTTGATGCAACTCGTTTCGAGGTTGTACTTATATATATATATATATATATAGAAACGGGAGAGAAGGGCCTCATCATTGAGCCCTTTTTAACTTTTTCTTTACTTACTCAAAGTTGTTTTACTTATGGACTAAAAGGAATGTTTGTGGACTTAAAGCTTAACGTGTTAAATCTCATGATACTAATATATAATTTAGCTAAATTTAATTTTAAATTAATGTTTTTTTTTCACGTTAGTTTAACTTTAATTTTGAGCAAAAAGTAATAAAATGAAGTGTTGAATGCGTTATATTGCAGTCATGTGGCATCAATAGCTGCTGGGAATTATGGAGCTCCGGTTGAAGTGGATGGTTTCTTCTATGGCCGAGCCAGTGGGATGGCACCTCGTGCTCAGTAATTAATTTCACTACTTTATTTTGGGTTAATTTTATTTCATGAAGTAATTTTCTAATATATTTATGGGTTATTTACATCAAAGGTCCTCGTACTTAGCTCATTGTGTCAATTTAATTCTTGTACTTTTAATTGTTTCAATATAGTACCTCTACTATTTGAATTATGTCAATTTGGTCCCTAGCGTAAAATTTATGTTAAACTGTTGATGAAATTTTAAATAATTCGGCTATAGGTTGGATTAAATTAAGTCAATGGGTAGATTTGTAATAGATTACTTGCATCTATTATGATCGTATCATTAAACATTGCATCATTAACTTGACTTAAATTTAATAATTAGACCAAATTGACATAATTTAAACAATATAGGGAAACAAATAAAAGGACGAGGATTAAACTGACACATTGAGTAAAATACAAGGACTTTCGATGCAAATAACCCTATATTATTTATTAATGTCTTATTAAGTTGTTCCTGAAGTTTTCATCGAAAAGTGGAAATGATCACATAAACACCATCAAAATTAAAAATTAAAATAAAAAACAAAAAAAAGTAAATATAATACGCAGCCCTGACACCTAGCTACACTTCTTTTAGACTGTTGGTTAGAGAAGTAGGAAGAAGAGAGTGAGAGAAAGATACAAGAGGAGTAAAAGAGGAGAGAGAAAAGAGAAGGGGGTCGACAAACGGAAACCGGCAATGGTTGTAGGTGGGCGTGGAGAGGGGACGTATCCGAGCCTGCTAGGTTTGAGGCTTGGCTCGTTAGCTTTAAGCTCGCTGAGATTTGAGCGTTCAGGCTCGAGCTTGGCTCCGCAAGCTTTGAATTAAGCTTGCAGTATTTTGGCTCATTTAAGCTCAATATAGGTTAGTTTGGACTCGGTTAAGCTCAAGCTTGGCTCATTTATGCTCCAATATGGCTTCATTTAAAAATATTTAAGCAAATAGTTAAACCACGAAAGGTTCATTTAGGCTCGTGAGCCTACGAGCTCGAGCTTTAATAGGCTCCGGCTCGGCTTGACTCAAGCTGAATGTGAGCCGAGTGTTTCAAGTTTTATGATGAGCCGATTCACGAGAGCTCGCGAGCTAACTCGGCTCGGCTCATTTTAATTGCTATTAAAATTGAAGATAATAAAAGGTTACCACGTACTAACAATTATAAGAGCTAAATGCAGACATGATACATGAATTCAGCATATATGAGTATTGCCCACCCCATTGTGTCAACTTCTTTATCGAAGTTTGGAGATTCTTTCTGAATATTGATATAGCAGATATATTTTTGAAATTATATGCTGCATCAAAGAAAATTCATTGTATTTTAGCCAAAAAAAAAAAAAAAAAAAGTATTGGATATTGGCGGGAATTCAAAGGAAAATATATTTTGGCTTATTTACATTTTAGTACCTTAACATTTTTAGAAATAATAAAAAAACTCTAACATTTTTAAATTAATAAAAATACCCTTAAGTTTTTGTTGTATTAATAAAAAGATCCCTATCTAGCGAGATGACGTCAATTTTTATCAACGGAGCTGACATAACAACTAATTTTTCATTAATGCTATAGTAAAATGAAAAAGACTATCCTTTAATAAGCCTCTTCTTACGTTATTAGTACAAAATTTGAGACATTTTAATATATAGAAACTATTTGTTTTCCCTTAGTTTGTTTAAAAATAGGGTCACTAAAGAGTATATTTGTTATTTTATTGTAGCATTAATAAAAAATAATTTATCACTTCAACTCTATCGTCAGAAAATGATTCTTTTATTAATACAAAAAAACTTGGAGGTCCTTTTATTAATATGACAAAAACTTAGAGGCTTTTTTATTAATTTAAAAATGTCATGATTCTTTTTATTATTTTTAAAAACGTTAGGGTACTAAAATGTAAATAATCTAAATATTTTAAACCTATATATATGTCTCTGTGTGTGTATGTCAGGATATTAGATGATTATATACTCAAAATTTTAGAATATTTAATTGACGAATTCTTCTAATATTTAATAATTATTATTATACGTTGAAAGTTATAAAGTGTTTTTTTCCCTAAAAAAGCAGAATTGCAGTGTACAAGGCCGTGTATCCAAGTATTGGTACTCTTACAGATGTGGTCTCTGCCATCGATCAAGTGAGCTCCTACACACTCTTAACATATCCTTTGGTACTTTTAGGTGCACATGAGCTAGGTTGATCTGAATCAAGTTAGATTCAAATTTAATTTACTAACATTTGTGCTCTTGGTTTGAAGCTCGTTGAGCGTGGAGATTTTGAGTTTGAGCTTGAGATCTATTTGACTTTACATTGGTTAAGCGTGAATTTAGCTCGACTAGTGTCGAGCTATGTGTTCCATTTTAAGCTTCGTTTAGACATTTTTGCGCGTATTTGGGCTCAACCATTGTTGATTCATTAAACTCGTTTGTAGGTAACAAATACATTAGCTAGAGAGCACTATGAGAAAAGAGTATATTTACAATTAATGGACACACAAGAATTCTTTTAAGAAATATTCTTATTTATTTTGAACTTTTCTCAGAATGTGTCCAAATCATATCCTAGTTACTATTTCTTCTGGTTTGATTAGGGGTGTAAACGAGACAAGCCGAGCCGAGCACCCCCTCGTTCGAACTCGAGTTCGATAGGGCTCATCAAGTTTGAGCTCGAGTCGAGCTCTTATCGAGCATTTATGACCCTTGTTCGGGCTTGATTCGATAAGATTTTAGTGCGTTCGATACTTAGCTCCTCTCAGCTCGTTGGGCTTATTGAGTCGAGTTGAGCTCGTTATCGAGCCAAGTCAAGCTATTATCAAACTATTCATGATCATTAGCGAGCCGAGCACCCCCTGTTTGAATGCGGCTCGATAAGATATCAAGCCCTCATAATGAACACGAACAAGCCGTACTCAATTTCGAACTACGTTTACACCACTAAGTCTTGTTGCTCATGTAAATTATAAAATTATTTTATTTTAAAAAATTAGTTTTTTCAAAATTTATCTTTTTCAGAACTAATTAATTTTTCTTCTAATTCTTAGAAAGAATGCACTGTTCTATCTCTCTTTACAAACATAAAAATATAGACGTTTTCATTTAATAGCACGCTTTCAGATTTGACAAAGACCTTAAAAATAGCACAGTAAAATACATTTTTTTTTTTTTTTTTTTTTTGTGTGACGTATAATAGGCAGTTAAAGACGGAGTCGACATCCTTACACTTTCAGTTGGACCAGACAAACCACCGCAAGACACACCCACTTTCCTAGGCGTTTTTGATCTCTTCACATTATACGCCCGTCGTGCTGGAGTCTTTGTAGTGCAGGCTGCTGGTAACCACGGTCCAAACTCCAGCACCGTCGTCTCATTCAGCCCGTGGGCCGTAGGAGTTGGTGCCTGCACCACTGACCGGAGTTACCCTGGTACTCTCATCCTCGGCAACGGTCGCACCATTTCAGGTGTGGGTCTATCAGGTATAATTAGATCAATATTCTAATTCACTTTCTATAATATCGTGAATTATATAGATTTTGATAACTAGGGTGCATAGGCTAATTTATGGGCTCCTTGACTAATTCTTGAGTTGTACGAACTTCGTATTCGAAAGTTTTTTAAAAAGCATGCAAGAAGATAAGTTGGGTCTAGACAACAATTGACGAGGTTAGGGCCCGGTTGCTTCGAGTCCATGATCTTTTAAGAGTTCCTTCTGAAAATTAGTTATACTATGAATTTGCTTCTAATTCATATTACTATTTATAAATGGAGAAGCAATGAACTACATACATTATAAAACATATATATATGTACAATATAAAGGACCCTGAAATTAGCTGGTTAGTGGATTATTCAAAGTCTATTAAAGCTCTACTAGACATCTTGGTTACAAAAAGGACCCACTGATTAACCTCCTTCTGGGTTCCTAAGATCTCGAGACTTGCCCCAATTAACAATCCAATTTACTCTAAACCTTGGGCCTTTTGCAATACGGACTAATCGTAGTATATCATGGTCCTAAATCTGATTGATCAGATATAAGGCTCATTGAAACTACGGTCCAAACATGAGCCCAATAACATGCAATTCAACTAATTTTTGAGAGCCATTGCCTAGAATGGCTTAAAAAATATAAATATTACCCAAAGTGACTTTGTTTAAAAAATATTTACCATTACGGCTCCCACGTGACATTTGTTGAATTTCAAAATTTTTGTAATATTTTTTTTTAAAATTTAATACCTCCCTGTTGGGGGAGGTACAATGCCCCTGCAAATGTCAGGGCCTGCAAGAGCAGGCCAATTTTACAGGCCCTGTTTGCACCCTTTTATTTTCTTTTTTCTATTTTTTTATTTTCTTTTTTATTAAATAAATTAAATATATTAAAAATCTGAAGGTGCTCCCATTATACATTTTAATATATCAATCCAAGTAATATATGATTACATCTTATAGTATCTAATGTTATCTATGTTACAATAGAGAACACATAATATTCTTCTAGTCAGATATTCTTTTTATATTTAATAATATTTTCTAATTTTTTAGATATTTTAGATTCATCCATTAACATATTTAAGCCGATATTTAACTGTTTATGTTAAACTATAAAATTATTAGATAATATAATTTAATATTTAGTGAATAACTTAATTTGAATCTTTTTGTTAGAAGTTATACACGTACTTTAACTAAATTATATATCATAAAATTAAATATAATATAATAATAGAATTATAATTAATATATTTAATTTATTAATAATTTTATTTAAAAATAATTAAAAAAATAAATTGGTGCATGCATGGCCTGCTTTTGTAGGCCCTGATATTTGCAGGGGTATTGTACAGGGAGGTATTAAATTGTAGGAAAAAAATATTAAAAAATTTAAAAAATTTTCAACTGCCACGTGGTAGCCATAATGGTAAATATTTTTGAAACAAAGTCACTTTGGGTAATATTTATATTTTTTAAGCCATTTTAGGCAATGGCTCTTTTTGAATTGTACATATTGTCCACTTAAAAGTTTTTCTACATACAATAGGATGAGTTTGGGCTTTAAAACCAAATGGCAAGATCCGTATAACCCAAGCCTAACAAGCGTTAGGTTTAATAACCACTATAGTTTTTTTTACTGTTGGAGATAAGGTTGTATATAATTGGAGCCTGAGATCATCTATCCTTAGGTTTTAACAGCCTATATTTTGCTCTACCTAAGGTTTCCAAAGCTTGATGAACTCGAGCTCAACCTCGAATCAAGTCAGTTAATTTCAGAACCAACTTGGTGAACTTGGAGCCGAACTTAAGTTATTCAGGATGGTACATAATATTGTTCGCTGATTTTAGGATGAAATATCACTAGATTTTATAGGTAATGTAACTTAGTAGCTTCTTAGATGGGCTCGGGCCTGATGGGAATTCACACCCTATGACTAAAAAAGTAATAAAACTGAGATTATTGATAGGTTTATCCTAGATCAAATCATGGCTGAATAAATTACGAGCATGTTTGCCCAAGGTGTTTATTGGAAAAAAAATATTTTTTTAAAGCACTTCTTTCAAGATTTGAGAGTGTTTGATATGAAAAAGAAAATGTTTTTCAATACAAGTAGAGACTATTTTTAGGCTTTTCAGCATAAGCAAAAAAAAAAAAAAAAGAGGTGCTTCTCCTTTTAAGTAGAAGTACAAGCAAAAATTAAAAACTTTTTAAACAAAAATATTCTTATTTATAGCATATTTTACAAAAGTACTTTCTCGTAAGTGTTCTCAAGAAAAGCAATTTTTCATAACTTGTCTAAACAGATCAACATCAACATTCAACCATCTCAATCATCTATATATCGTGAATTACTGGTACAATATGGGCTTTTAATCTAGATCGGTATTTGAACACCCTTATAAACGAGTGTGTTGTCTTATTAGGCCCAACATCATGTGAGGGTGGACAAGTACAACAATACAAGCTAGTACTAGCTAAAGATGCAGTGAAGCCGAATGGGTCGTTCCCCAGAACCCCAGAATACATAGAAGAATGCCAACACGCAGAAGCTTTTGACCCTTTTACAGTAAAACGCAGCGTTGTGATCTGCGTTTTCTCAGCTGGGTTTTACAACCAGACTTCAACTATTTCTGCAATTGTCCAAACCGCTGCGTCTCTTGGATTCATGGGTTTTGTTCTGCTTGCAAACGCTGCGTTTGGAGATTTCATTGCTGAGCCTGTCCCTTTCTCTGTGCCTGGCATTATGGTCCCCTCCACCGCTGATGCGAAGGTAACGTACACTCTTACATTTTAATTAAGGAACATACCCAGTGTCTCAAAAGCTCCGGCCTACGCAAGGTCTGGGAGGCGGATGTATGCAGCCGTTCCCTTTCAGGGTGTTAACCCGAAGAGAGGCTGTTTCCCAGTACTCCCAACCTGGAGTAGAAAAATGATCCTTTTCCTTTTTTGGCAGAATAAAAAAAAAATTAAAACTTATTTGATAAAAATATCGTCGTGTAACTTAAAAAGTTAATTATAAGAGAATAATTTTACAACATGGTCAAATAAGTTAATTATCTAACAATTTTAGGGTTCTAACACACACTTTATAAAATTAAATGTTTTTAAGATAAAACTGCAATTTCACTTTATCGCGAAATTGGGATATATAACATTGACATAAAAGCGCAAGTGGGTCATATCCTAAACCCAAACTTGCATTTAGGCGGAGTAACTCAGTAGGCTTATAATCGATCTCTTCTCTCGCACAACTATTCCAATATGGGATTCTGCTATACTCACACGTAGAGTGCTTAACAGATAATATCAGAATACTACGAAGAGCAAACGGAGAGGAACGAGGAAGGAAGAGTGACAAAGTATGGAGGAAGAGCAAGCATTGGAGAAGGAAGAGTAGCATGTTATAAGGGAAGAGCACCAATAGTAAGCAGATACTCATCGAGAGGACCAGATGTCATTGACTCCAAATGCACTCCAGTTGATGTATTGAAGCCTGATTTTGTTGCTCCTGGTACACATATCTGGGCTGCTTGGTCTCCCATCTCTGCTTCTGATCCCATCCTTCAAGGTCATTTTTTCGACAATTATGATTTAGTTACACTGTGGTTTGACCATTTATCAGTTACGTACTCTATTATTTCACTATATACAACGAAGTATCTTGAGGTTTGAATATTTTATCACCTAGCTACCCTATGTTGGAATTTAATTAATTTTTATAAGAATCTGACTAGTTTATACGTAAAATGTTGATACTATACGTTAATATATACAAGCTATGCCAACATTTCAGCAAATTACGATAAACAATTCACTGAATGTCGATGTAACGTACCTAAATATTATCAAAATCGTATGTCATGTTATAATTTTTTTGGGGCAAAATTAATCAATATCTAATGAAGATACCAACATATTGTGGGAATGATGTTCTTTTTTAGCTTTTTCCAATGAAAATCTATTAAATTTCGACAAAAAAAGGTACCTAATTGATAAAATTTTAAATTTGAAGGCATCTAAGTGGTAAATTGTTTGAATCTCAAGTATCCCATAAGTGATAAATTTTCAAATCCCAATGTACGTAATTGACTATTTCCCTAACAACAATAACAACAGCAGTCCCAGTGCCACGAAGGCTCACGCAAGAGTAGGGTCTGGGGGTCGATATACATAGTCTTCCCCCTTTAGGGTGCTACCCTGAAGATAGGCTGTTTTCGAGGACCCCTAATCTGTAAATGACAATTTCCCTAATTTTTAGAAAGAAAATTTATTGTTCGATAAATTATACTTTATCTCTGTTATTTATAAATTATGTATCTTAGTATTTTGATATATACATTAGATATTTTTAAATTTTATCATTTAATTACATTTTAGTTAGAATCCTTGAAGCTGACGAACAGAACAAAGTTGATATAAACAAAACTAAGTTAGAAAATACAAATCAATATAATTTTTTGGAAATTTGAGTTTGAAATCATAAGGCTTAACCATATATATTTCAAATATGTTAAGGTTTGAGAACATTTTTGAAGTACCTCTACTTTGATAACTTTTCCAATAAAAGTTATACAGATTAAGACAAAACTTCAATGGATTTTGATAAGCGTTACCTATATATTATCTAAATCATGTGTAGTGTCAATAGTTTCCGCAAATAATCACTAGATCATGCCGCGAGACACTCTATATTGTTGAAATCATGTTCTATTTTTATTTTTCCACCAAAAATTCACTGAATTAAAGGGTGCTTCCTTAATAAAAATTTTAAATTTCTTAAGACCTAAGTGACAAAATTTATAAATTTATTGTGCTTATTAAAAGGCAGCAGTTTTGGACTAATATCGGGAACCAGCATGGCAACGGCGCATGTAGCCGGGATAGCGGCGCTTATAAAGCAATGCCATCCTTCTTGGACACCTGCAATGATTGCATCTTCGATTTCCACCACGGCCACCAAGTACGACAATTATGGCGATACTATGCTGGCCGAAGGGTTTCGTCTTGGAACCCTCTCCCCTTCTACGCCTTTTGATGTTGGTGCTGGCCTTGTCGATCCTACTAGAGCACTCGACCCTGGTCTGGTCTTCGTCCCTGGTAAGTTGCTGCTATTTGTATTTTTATCTCAAAATTAGTATATGTAATGTTTAAAGCGAGGAACAAGACAAGGAACAAGAAAACGAAAATTGCAAAGGCAAGTGGTAACTAGTGAAGTAAATGCGATGAGTTGAGACTGAATTCGTTGGGCTTGACATGAGGCTCTCCCAGACCCTGCATTTGAGGGAGCCTTCGTGGCACTGGGACTGTTGTTGTTGACACGAGGCTCTCCAACATTTTGGTTGGCATAACCTCGGCTTATAACTAGCTGAGCCTAGTGATCTTTAGCTCAAACTCAACTTAGATCAAAGTAAATATTCTTGTTATTTACACTCATTTAAGTTTCGCTTAGGATCTTTTAGGCATGATGAGCTCGATCATGGTTGATTTAGTTTTTGAAGAATACATTAAGGCTAATAGCTCAACTCACGATCGGACATTTAGGTTCCTTTATAATCACAAGCTGCTAAATTCAAAAGCCATTTTTCTTTTACAGCGATCTAATTCTCTACAACAAGCCCATGAGCTAACTCAACTTATTGTTACGACCCTAATTTTCACTAAACATAAAAATTCGAAAAACAAATCATAATATTGTACATAATGTTCATGTCCAACATGCAGGGGAAGGAGACTATGTGGCTTTCTTGTGCTCTTTGCATGACATCAACAAAGAGATGGTCGAAGCCAAGACGGGAGGCTCATGTAACCGATCACTGACCCATCCATCCGACCTTAACCTCCCATCGCTCACAATAACATCCCTTGTCGGATCGCTAGTGGTCAAGCGATGTGTCATGAACGTTGGTGGCAAACCCGAGACATACCTCGTTGCCGTACATTCGCCACCAGGGGTCACAGTCGAATTGTCCCCGACGTGGTTCACCATCGAAGACCAAGCAACCCAGGAACTACAAATAACACTCAATGTGACTCGAGCCATAGGTGAGTTTAGCTTTGGCGAGATTGTTTTAACGGGTGGGTTGGATCACATTGTGAGACTGCCCTTGTCTGTTTTACCTGTTTCGGTATCATAAAAAGTAGATATAAGAGCATTTTGAATGATAACTGTTGTAATATCTTCTTACATGTTGTGGCAATTTTAAATAAAAAGGATATCTATCTATGTTTATAACGTGTTAGGGTGCCCTAGGTATCAGTAATAAAATAGGTTTTAAGAGGTGGTAAACAATACGTATTGTTGATATACCTGATAGGAGAGAATTGACAAATTTACAGCGTCTCTAGGCTTTCATGACCGCTATTGCAGCAGCTGTTGTTATATTGGTATTTACATGCTTGCATGTTTGGTACTGCTTTATTTGACTAGACTTGACATGACTTAATTTATAAATATTATTCTGTTTTTGCTTTTTGTGGTTGGGGCCTTCAAAAACAGCTCCTTGCAGGGTAGCACTATAAAAGGGTAAGGCTGCATACATTTCACTCTCCCCCAGACCCCGCCTCGACAGAAGTTTTTTAGGCACTAGGTTGTTGTTGTAAAGCGAAAGGAGTTTCTTAGGTATTGGTTATAAAAGTATTTTTGAGAGGGAACCTGTTACGAAATCACAAGTGGGGTCTCGGATTAGGTACTCTTTTGATAGTTAGGAGACTAAGGGTGTAAATGAGTCAAGGGATCTCATTTAGCTTATTAATCCGAACCTAAGCCTAGTAAAACTTGAGCTTGTGGGCTCGCAAGCCTCAACGAGCCTAACTGAGCCCATTGGATTTAATTTATTAGCTCCAATGTATGTCCAATGGAGCCAAGCTGGAGCTTGAATGAGCCGAGCTCGAGTCTATACGAGCCGAAAACGAGCCTTGATTGAGTGTAAAAATCGATGCATAGTTCTGTGTGCACCGAGCTGATTTCGAGCCTATGATGAGCCAAGCCCAAACTAAGCTAAATGTAAATGACTCGAGCCTCGGGCCTGATGAGCTTAGGCTCGACTCGGCTCAAATACACCTCCAGTTAGGCTAAGTGTTGGTGGAGGTTGCGGATTTTGGATTGACAAAGTGGATAGGAGTTGGAAGCAAAACAATGCATACTTCAGTTGCTATGGGCAGGCCTTGATAGATGCCATGAGTAGGACACCAATGTCTTTGTTGTCCATGTCATTTGTCTTAGAGTCTTAACCAATGGCAGATTAAGAAAATGTTTTCATTGGAGACAGCAATGATCGAGGAACTCAAAGATTCGCAGTATCGTTTTTAAATTTAGAATAAAAAGAGGGGAGACATCCATACTTATTAGCAAAAGAAGCCGATGGTTTTAGATGACATTAATAACAAAAAAAAAAAAAGAAATATTGCAAAAATCAAATCAACACAAAAAAGTTCACGAAAACATGATGAAAATAGTTAAGAGTACACACAAAATTTTGAGTTATCATATTATGATTTAGTAAAAGGTTATATTTTTGGGATTATGTGTGGAGCTTGATTTATTGGACATTATTTATGAAGTTGGGGATTAGATAAATTCAATTTAGCTTACTGCACACTTGGGTGTAGTATGTGTGACTCGTATATACATATCAAGGTTGTGGCAGTTATATACCACACAAATTGCCTCATGTACTACTTTCAAAATAGTGAAATTGGTCTGCTCCTCATATGTGGATGTGAACTCCTCTAAAAGTAGAGAGTCGTGGATTAGAACCATCTTTTTGGGATCTGAACTACGTAAAATCATGTGTTCTTGATTCATTGCGTTTCACTATGCAGTCTTTTTTTCTATGGATATGATGTAGCGCGTAAGTGAAAAATTGGGAAATGGGAAGGAGTCAATAGCTTTCCCTTTAATTTTACTAAGAACTTAATAAAACAAGGGAGAAATAAACTCGATTCTCACAAATCGAGAAAAGAGAACTCTCAAAATAGAAATAAAATTTAAAAAATTTGAATAGCTAAACCCTAGATTTTCTCTATTTTAGATAGATGAGCTATTTGACTAAGAGTAAAATACTAAAAGATAATTACAAAATTTAAATTTGAAAATAAAACTTAAATCCTAATCAAACTCAGACCCCACCCACTTTTGCCAAGCTCTACCCGCTTCCATATGCTACGTCCCCAAGTCAAGCCTATCCGCCAACCATCTCCTTGCCGCTAACGATCCTCGCTAGGATGGCAGTTGGTGGATGTGTGTTGACAGTAGAGCTATTAACAAGATCACGGTACGATATCAATTCCCTATTCCGAGGTTGGTTGACTTACTTGATCACTTGCAGAACTCGAAGGTGTTCATGAAGTTGGACTTGAAGAGCGCATGCCATCAGTTTCGAATATCACCTGGAGATGAGTGGAAAACCGCCTTCAAAACAAAGGAGGGGCTCTATGAGTGGTTGGTCATGCAATTCTGATTGTCCAACATGCCAAGTACATTTATGAGGTTTATGAATTAGGTATTGCGTCCTTTTATTGGGAAGTTTGTCATGGTCTGTTTTGATGATATTCTGATTTATAGCCAGGAGCATGCTGAGCATATCAAGCATCTAGAGGAAGTTTTGAGTACCTTGCAAGAGCAGAGTCTATTTGCCTCCTTCAAGAAGTGTGAGTTCATGAGGGACTAGGTCACCTTCTTTAGGTTCATTGTATCCAAGGACAACATATCAGCTAATAAGGGAAAGATAGAAGCGATATGAGACTGGTCACCGCCAAAGACAGTTGGCGAAGTCCGGAGCTTCCATGGACTGCAGTCTTTCTATAGACGGTTCGTGCCCAACTTTAGTTTAGTAGGCACCAATCACGAATTGCATGAATAGGAGTTCCTTTGCTTGGACTCCAAAGGTAGCTCGCACCTTTGAAGAGATCAAGTGGAGGCTATTGCATTGATATTAGCTCTACTAGACTTTCAGAAGACGTTCGAGCTTCATACAGATGCCTCCAAGGTAAGAATTGGCACTGTGCTTAGCCAAGAGGGGAGACTAATCACATACTTCAGTGAGAAGCTTGATGGGAGTAGATTGAATTACTCCACTTATGATATTGAGTTCTACGCGATAGTTCCGGCGCTAAGGCATTGGAAGTCCTACCTCACCAACCGAGAGTTTGTACTATACTCCGACAATGTCGCATTGAAGTATACAAACAACCAAGATAAGCTCTTAGATCAACATGCCAAGGGAGCAAGCTTCATTTAGCTTTTCCACTTTGTGATCAAACACAGGTCTAGCATCTTGAACAAAGTAGCAGATGCACTAAGTAGGCGGAACCTCATATTATCACAGAGCAGGGTCACGGTAATTGGATTTGATCAGCTGGTGGGTCAGTATCTGGACGATTCCACTTCTGGTGAGATATGGTAGGAAGCACAAACGGGTTTTGTTCCCAGTTATTCTATTCATGACGGATTCCTTTTTAAAGGGAATCAACTTTGTGTCCCGGATTCGAGCTTGGGGCTTAAAATCATTCAGGAGAGGAACACAAATGGGACGAGACAAGACGTTGTAGCTCATTACCGCCAACTATTTCTGGCCATCTTTGCTCAAGGAGGTTGAGAGGTTTGTTAGACGCTGCCGTATATGCCAGGTCTCGAAGGGCGGCGTGACCAAGCAGGCCTTTATATGCCGCTACGGTTCCTAGTCAACCATGGATGGATGTGAGTATAGACTTTGTGTTGGGCTTGCCGAGAACTACATACGACATGGATTCAATCTTCTTTGTTGCGAGATGGATTAATTCATAGACGCTGTTCATGTGGTGGGATTGTATTTCCGGGAAGTTTACAAGCTTCACGGTTTGCCAGGGAGCATTGTTTCCGATAGAGACATCAGGTTTGTTAACTTCTTTTGGAAGGTGATGCAGAAGATGGCACAAACCTCTCCCTCCTTCAACACTGTTCATCACCCACAAACTGATGGCCAAACCGAGGTAACAAACCGTCATTAGGAAACTTATTTCGCTATTTAGTTGTTGACAAAGTTAGAGGTTGGAAACAAAAGCTTTATCGGGCTGAGTTCGCCTGCAACAGTTTGGTCAACAGGAGTACAAGATTTCTGCCATTCAAGGTCGTCTATGGGTTTGTACCGAGACCTCCGATTAATTTGGCGCCAGTACAGATCTTACTTGCCCAAATGGTAAAGCTAAGGACTTCATCTCCAATCTCCAAGATATACATGAGCACACCCGAGCACGAATCCTGGATGCGAGCACCAAGTATAAGTTGGCAAGTGACAAGCACAGACGGCGAGTCCAATAAAACATCGGTGACCAAGTCTGGGCCATCCTCACGCGAGAGCAGTTTCCAGCTTGGGAATATAATAAATTGACGGCACACAAGATTGGACCTTTGAAGATCATTGGCAAGGTAAACGACAACACCTACTGTCTTTAGTTGGCAGCCGGTATGCGAACTTCTGACGTCTTCAACCTTAAGCACTTGACTCCATTCTTTGGCGACAATGATCTAGCAGTTGCATTGGCGAATTCGAGGGTGATTTCTCTCCAGCCTGGGGAGGATGATGCAGCCGGTAACCTCTTAGCGAGGATCGTTAGCGGCAAGGAGATGGTTGGCGGATAGGCTTGGCTTGGGGACGCAGCACATGGAAGCGGGTAGAGCTTGGCGGAAGTGGGTGGGGTCTGAGTTTGATTAGGATTTAAGTTTTATTTTCATATTTAAATTTTGTAATCATCTTTTAGAATTTTATTCTTAGTCAAATAGCTCCTCTATCTAAAATAGAGAAAATCTAGGGTTTAGCTATTCAAATTTTCCAGATTTTATTTCTATTTTGAGAGTTCTCTTTTCTCGATTTGTGAGAATCAAGTTTATTTCTCCCTTGTTTTATTAAGTTCTTAGTAAAATTAAAGGGAAGGCCATTGACTCCTTCCCGTTTCCCAATTTTTCACTTACGCGCTACATCTTAACCATAGAAAAAAAAGAATGTATAGTGAAACGCAATGAATCAAGAACACATGATTTTACGCAGTTCAGGTCCCAAAAGATGGTTCTAATCTACGACTTTCTATTTTTAGACGAGCCTATTACATCCATAGATGAGGAACAAACCAATTTCACTTTTTTGAGAGTGGATATGAGGCAATTTGTGTGGTATATAACTGCCACAACCTTGACATGTATATGAGTCACACATATTACGCCCAAGTGTGCAGTAAGCTAAATTGAATTTATCCAATCCCAAACTTCATAAATGATGCCCATTAAATCAAGCTCCATACATAGTCAATAGAGCTGGCACTGCGCAAGGACTCAGACTCTCTCTGATAAGCCCCTTGGCGAGAAGATCCTCTACTTGGCGCCTCAGCTCCTTGTGCTCTAATGGGCTTATACGTTAATGAGGCCTATTCGGTAAGGCTGATGTTGTATGTCTTGTAATGGCGGCAGTGTATCCGATAACTCTTTCGGAAAGACATCTGTGTATTGCTTCAACAAGCCAGAAACCTCACTCTGTATTTCCCCTGGACTCAACTTACTCTCCTTTTCAATTAGCATGAAGATAACCTTGGTGTCGCCAATCTCCTTGGCAAACAAAGCTCATCCTTGTATGCTCGAGTGTTGAGCTATCACAGCTCGTGGTGCCTCATCCTTCTTGGGCCATAAGATAATCTTAGTCCCCTCGAAGATGAAGCTATAAGTGTTCTTCCATCTGTCATGGATGGCACTCCTATCATATTGCCACGGACATCCCAATAATAGATGGCAAGTGTCTATTGTGACCACATCACACCAAACCCCATCCTTGTACTTTGCACCAATCAAAAAAATTAACCAAGCAACGTTTAGACACGGTTACCTGATTTCCCTTCTCAAACCACAATAACTTGTAAGGACTTGGATGAGCTTCCGTTATCAGCCCCAGCTTGGCGACTGCCTCTTCAGATATTACGTTCTTGCAGCTTCCTATCCTATCATCATGCGGCACACCCTACTGCCAATGGTGCAAGTTGTTTGGAAGATGTTATTCATTAGCCATCCATCTCCCAATTCTTCTCCTGGGGCAAAATAAGCGCATAGAATCACAAACAGGTAGGGATGGCAATAGGGTAGGGCAGGGCAGGGCAGGTACGCGGGGGGGGGGGGGGGGGGGGGGGGGGGGGGGGGGGGGTGCCTCCTTCATACCTGTAACCGGCACCCAAATCCTATGCCCGTACCCGTCCAAGCGGGTACAAACTCATACCCATACTAGCCTCATTACCCGTTGGTATCCAATGGGTATCCATTACCCACCCCGTACCCTTCCTAATATGCGTAAAAACCGATTATCTATAACGGCTCATATTAGTTATAATACTATTTTAAAGAACGAATTATATTTTTTATAACATTGATAAACAATTTTGATTATTGAATTTAAATATGTATTTTTTAATTTGAAGGTTAACTATGCACAAAATAAAGCAGGCATGGTGGGTATGAGGTGGGGCGGGGCGAGAATGGAGAGGGGCGGGGCGGGTTCAATACTATACCTATACCTATACCTGCCCCATACCGGTGATGGGTATGGGGCGGTACACCCAACCCGTACCCACTACCTACCTCATTTATGCCCGTAACTGTCCCAAACAGGGTGGGCATAGCTGGTTTTACGCACCCTATTTGCCATCCCTACTAACAGGTGCCCTTCGCCACCTGCCATGGCGTCCTCTTCTGATAGCGCCAACTCGTCCTGGGTTTCTTCCTCACTAACCTCGCCTTCCTCTCAGTGAAGTTCCTAGATGAAAAGACCGTTCCCAATTCTATTGCCCTTATGACACTCAACAGCACAGTGGCCCATCTCTCCACATTTGAAGCAACGAGTTCTTGATGTACCCGCCAAGTCCTAAGGTACCGGCTTACCAGTATTGGTGACTACTGGCCTGTTCTATGCGTTTTGGCTTGGCGGCATCCTCACTTGGTCCCTTCTGCCAACCCATGTTCCCCAGGCTCCACCAACTTGGCGTTGTCTCTGCTGCCGCTCAATGTTCACAGCTCTCTATTTAGCTTCCGAGATGAAAAATATGTCGAACATGTTCAACACCTCCTGTATGGACTCCTTCAACCTGCCAATGTATCGATCTAGCAATTGCTCTCCCGTCTTCGCCAAGTCATTCCTGGCGACCAACGAATAGAACTTCGCCATATACTCTTCCACGAATCTGGAACTCTAACGAAACCCTTGCAATCGTTGATACATCATCTTGGCATGATTGTGAGGCAAGAAGGCACCTCTCATGTGCTTCTTCATCTTCACCCACGATTCTATCTTTACCTTCCCTTGGAGAAGTCGAATTTGCTTTCGCTGTTGCCACCAGGCGGCTGCCCTACCCTGTAACTGAGTAGTGACTAATGGCGCTTGCTTTCTTTCGGGCACCTTTCTGAACTGAAGAACCTCTTATACGGCGACATGCCATCCCATAACTCTTTTTGGCATCCTCCTCCATTGAACTCTGGGATCTCAATCCGGAGACCGGATTCCCACCTTCGCTTATGAAAGTCGTGGGTCTTGCCGGTATTGGGCCGGTGTATCCTGAGCCTCGGATCCGGTAGCTTAGCGTCCAGGAACGGATTCTGGAAGCTCTCCTCCATCTCCTCTTCTTCACTCGGTGTTGTCAGGTGTTGGGGCTGGGTTCCCAGCACCTGTTTGGGATTTGCTCCTAGTTAAATCAAGCAATGCTCGATTCTCTGAAATCTCTCCTCGAACTTGTCCAACCTCCTCTTGGTCTATTGCTAGAAATCCCGCTCATATACATATTCGATGGCTGTGTATCTCTGTTGCCCACTGGCCATATTAGAAGTCGTTCTGAGCTTTGATACTAATTGATGCAGAGTGTAAGTGGAAAATTGGAAAACGGGAAGGATTCAACAGCCTTCCCTTTAATTTTATTAAAAACTTGATAAAATAAGGGGGAAATAAACTTGATTCTCACAACCCGAGAAAAGCGAACTCTCAAAATGGAAATAAAATCTGAAAAAATTGAATAACTAAACCTTAGATTTCCTCTATTTTAAATAGATGAGCTATTTGACTAAGGGTAAAATTCTAAAAGATAATTACAAAATTTAAATATGAAATAAAACTTAAATCCTAATCAAACTCAAACTCAAACTCAAACTCAAACTCCACCCGCTTCCGCCAAGCGCTACCCGCTTCCGTGTGCCGCGTCGCCAAGCCAAGCCTCCGCCAACCATCCCCTTGTTGCTAATGATCCCTGCCAAGATGTTACTGGCTGCATCAAGTTATAAATGTGTCGAACTTGTAATTCTTTACTTCATGACTTTGTCAAGCTATTATCAAACACATTTCTTAGTACCCTCTCAGTCATAATCTGATGAATTTTGATAAAGAAGTGTCAATTAAGTAGTGCATGTTTTTGACAGTTATGTAGGTGTCTTGCTCTCTGCTAGAATTTGAAAATTGTTTACCTTAGAACACTAATATGAGAAATGATTTCGACAACACTAGGTATCCGAATTATGTTAGCATCTTTCACCACAATTACAAGATTTCATAAAAAGTCAGCGATTTACAGATTACATACCTAATTGATAACATTGCTGGATCTAAAGATACCTCATTATATATTTAACCCATAATTATTCAAATCACACTAAATGGTATACTCTCGAAGCTTCCTTAAGTTAGCACGAGGTTAAACACTCCAGCCCTATTTTAAAGCTTACCACTTCCTTGTTCCCGTGTTGTGGTCTCTGTTAAGAAAATTATAATCTTTTTTTTGATATAGAAAAGATAAGTTCCTCTTGAAATTGACTTGTTGAAGAAGTCAAAAAAAAATAATATATATATATAAAGAACAAAGAAAATTGTAGAACGAACATAAAAATCATAATTTTATTCTGATAATAACATTAACCTATTTATTCTGATAACCGCATTGTTCAAATGAAGAACAAAGGCTAGTGTGTCACGTTTCAAGTTCAATTAAAGCATAGCCAATATCATACTTACCAACCACTCCATTTTGAAAATTTTCCCTGATTTATCATTATATTTATCAATAAAGATTTTTATTTTATTATTATTCAGAATTGAATCCTCTATTATAAATATTAAAGTGAAACACGTATTTTCATATTTATTATTCAATTAGAAAAAAATTCATAACATTGAGCGTTATCTTTTATTTCTTTGTGTGAGACTAGATATTGCTGTGATATTGTTGGTCTAACTTATCAAAGTGGTGAAACCGGCATCCTAGTAATTAGATCTTTGATCTCGCCACATTCTGCATGCCATGTGCCTTTAGAATGGGGCATGTTCACAATCATCAACAATGCTCGTATATATGTTGAGGTTTCACGTGTGATTGGAATTGGCCTTGATTAGTTTTATGTGTTCAGTATGTCCTCCATTATTATTGGCATAAAGCTCCTCCACGTCCACGTCCATTTCATCTTGGAGAATCATCCACGTCCCATAAAGTTCCTCCAGTCATTTATTGCATTTCCATCGTGTGGATAAAGTCATTATTGCCCTTCTAATATAGAAATATTAGTTTTGAGAATACAACAAGTTTGATGATAAAAAAAGAACACATCAAGTTCACAATTTAAATATAACAAACAATATCTATGATTAAATAATTTCTTTTGCAAGCCAACTTTGTACATGAGTATTAAATACATGACTTATCTACCAACGAAGTATTTTCAGTATTCAACTATTAATCAACATATCAAAGAACAATAATGAAAGAACGAATCAATGAACTAGTAATATCTACACCAAAATTAAAAAAAAAAGAGATAGTCAAAGGATCTTTATCTTTTGACCGTATTATACCTAAATCAGCTTATGTGCATCTCAACTAATTAAAAGATCTTCTGGCAAATTCAGCAATGTGCTCTCCTCTCCTTGATCTTTCTGCAAGATCCCTCAACTCCGACAAGCTCCTCCCTAAATGCAAACCCACCTTCATCTCAAACACCTCCTCGTTCTCTTCTTCCACTTCAATGGCTTCCTCAATTTCCCTCTCTAATAAAGTAAAAAACTCTGCACAGTTTCTATACATTTCAAACACCATCCCCACTTGCCCACCATGCTCTATTGTGTTCACCACCACTGCAGTAGCTGCAGCCACTGTCGCCACCCATGCCCCGTGACCAACAACGGTTGACCCAGCTGCTGCAATTCCGGTTAGTAGTGGCCCAGAAATGGCCAAAATTTTGTTCAATTTCAAGGCCTTATTGCCTAAATTTACAGTCTTCTATATCTTTTTTGTTGATTACTTTCACGATTTCTCTTAGTTCTTGTTTAAGTTCCTTGCTCCACCCATTTTTAGGTCTAAACCCATTAATTCTCTTGCCTTCAAAGTTTGAATTTCGGGTCTTTTTAGGGCTCTTTGGCCACCAAACTGAAGGGCCAAATGTTTTTGGGAATTTATCAAGCATGGCACCAAGAAGAGGAAGTGGGTATGCCCTATCAAGTGCAAAAACCCGATTAAATGCATCTTGAATGTCATTTGAATCAGGGTCTTGTATCCTAAGACTCATTTCTATTTGGGTCTGTAGTTGCTTGAACAATCTCACCGCGTTTCTCTGTTCTTCCACCAATTGAGAAGGTTGGATTTTGTTCATTATCGTAAGAATGCCAGTTGCAGCTAAGAGGAGAAGGGTGGCTGATATCTTAGTACCCACCATCTGGGCACCACCACTAGTCAACTCCCCTAGCGCAGCCATGGTTCCAGCAGCAAGAGTGATCATATTAACCGAGTTAAGTAATAGAGAGTTCCAGTTTTCTCTTTGGTCTCTAATATTCTTGTGCATCTCTATCCTATCAGAAACAGCTTCTAAGACAGCAAAAAGCTTGATTTTGTTCAAATCATCACCATTTTTCTTGGGTAAATGTTCTTTCTCTTGCTGTGATTGTAATGTCCTGTGTATCGATTCCTTCATCAAGTCTTCCAAGCTGATCTCCCTGGCTGGTTCATTGTGATTTTTTGGGAATTTGGGGGTAAAAAGGAGAGATTTTTTGAGGTTAGGGAGACTAATTGTAGATCTAATTTGAGTTCTTTTGATATTTGATGAAGAAGAAGATGAAAGTGGAGAGAGAAAAAGGGTTGAAGAATGCATGGAAGCCATTTTTGTATGAGCTCTGCGTTGGTTTGGATGAAAAAGAGTTGGGAGTTGGCGGTTGAATATATAATAAGAGGAGGGAGAGAGAGAGGAGGTTGAGACCGTTGAATAAATTGACCGTTTTGTTGGGTTTGACTTGGCTCGCTGGATGGACTCATTCCTACTTCGCTACTTGTTTTTTACTTTTCATGTTACACTAGTAATATAGATAACCTCTCACTCTATTACGATAAGATTGTGTATATCTTGTCATCTTTAAATTTTGTTTTGATAATAAAAATATAAACAACATCTAACCCAATTGGATTGTTTTTATTGTTATAGTTTTCGATAATTAGAGAGAAAATTCTAAATATAAGTTGGCACATCCAATGAAGCGGAGCCCAACAAATCCTGAAGGAGCAAAGTTGTTATAGTAATAATATAAATAGCTTCTCATCCTATAAGAATAAGGTTGCGTACAACTTACCTTTCCAAACTCTACCTTGACGGAACCTCCCAGTTGTACTGGATTGTTGTTGTTGTTATAATAATAATAATATAAATATTCAAAATAAATATTTAATTTATATTTCTCGTATATATATATTTTTTTACAGGAATATCTAGTATATATTTGAGACGTCAATTAAATTACTACAAATAATTATTTAACATTTTTATTTGTTGTCTATGTTATATCATTCTGCTTACAAAATTAAATATTTAATTTAACATTTTTATTACGCAATTATGATAGTATTAGTATTAGTTAGTATTTTCCCTCCCCTTCTATAAGTAGAGGGTATTAGGTTTGTAATAGAATCATAATTAAAAATGTTAATCAAATCTCTTACTCTCCCTTACTATTCTCTCTATCTCTCCCTCAAATTCATCTATATCTACCTCTGTTTCTGTATCGATATAGCTATTTGTAATTTTAATATTTGACCCTGGAGGGTTACTGATTTGGTATTAATACCTTGACCCTTGAGGATAAGGGTCTTTAAATGGGGAAGGTATTGATACATGATAAATACGTTAATCACATGTTAGACATGTCATTAACTACTATTCTAGTAGACAGCCTTATATTAGTGCTAATATAGTAATTTACCTTTATTACACAATTAGGATATTATTAGTAAGCAATTAGAATATTATTAGTAGTAGCTAGTTACCCTCCCTAATTCTATAAATAGACGGCATTAGGCTTGTATGAGATCATAATTGAAATGCTAATCACATCTATCTCTCTCTCAATTTCTCTCCTCTTCTCCCTTAAACCTATAAACCCTTTTTTTCTCCCTTAAACCTCTAACTGTTATTATCGTATTGAAATTATTGTATCATATTTATTGTAAAACCTCGACGTGACAAAAGATTCCTACAATATATATACATTGATACCTACAATTGGAATTCGATTTTTTTTTTCGAAATAACTAACATCACACATATATGCATTTTCCTCCTACTAGCACCTGATGGATTGGAACTCTGTACGTAGAAATCAAGGGTGTGTCTGATTTGGAGTGTGATGGTTTGTGTTACAAACTAAATCGAAATAGACTAAAATCAACTAAAGAAAGTAGTAAAGGAAAGCGATAAAGAATGGAAATAAATTTTGATTTTCATTGGATATTCATTTAAATACAAACTAATGCTTATTTATAGAGACGTAGAGAAAATAAAGGAGGAAAATTTAAATAAAGGATGGCAGAAAATTTCAATTTGAATAATGGAGGGAGGATGTGAAGTATTGGCGGGAATTTCAAATTTAAACTTGGAGGGAAATTGAAAAGTATCAGGTTGAAATCTGTTTGTGCGAGCTTGGGTTTTTCCTCCACATTAAAGACATTTTCAAACATTGGCACCATGTCATGTTTGGGAGTTTTGATGCAAATGGTTGAGCACTCGAAGCAGATTCCCACGTGCTCAGCCCCTTTGGATCCTTTTTTACCACTACTTTGCTTTGCCTAAGCATGATATGCTTCTGCTGCTAGTGTTACTTGTCCACACAAGGAGTTTTTAAGAGGGTTGTCTTTTGTGGTGTTTGATTATGTTTTTTGTTTAGTGCTAGATGCATAAAAAGGTTTTCTTTGTTTAACGTTTTAGTTGTTCTCTTCTCGGATAGTTTTAGCGGGTGTTTTTATGTCATTTTTCCCTTTCCACAATGTGTGTATATCTTTCATGTCTCCAATTGTGTGACACCGATTTTTGTATCTTGAGTTCTCTCATTACTTGTTGAATAAAAATGTATCCCTGAAATATATGTTATATCAACATATTGAACAAAAATTTTAGGATTTTTATAGAAGCTTCACAATTTAGCAGTAATTATATACAACAACAACAGACCTAGTATCTTAAGGACTATCGCATAAGCAGGGTCTGGGAGGGGTGGATGTACGCAGCCTTACCCCTTTAGGGTGTAACCTTGTTGAGAGACTGTTTCCAAGAACTCTTCAGTGATTCTACACCCAAGTAATAAATTTGATAGACCTCAAATCCCTTATTATGTATCTAGGTAATAAATGTTCATATCTCATAATACTGAGAAAAAATAAAGACCTTGCAAAAAACACTCGGAATGATCGTTGAGAGCAATGAGACTTTTTGAAAAATGAGAGAAACAGTTGAGTGGACAAACCCATATATGCTTCGTTGCTCGAAATTGTGATACTAGACGTTTTCAAAAAATTGTAAAAATCACTCCAATACTAAAATTTTAGTTACTCAAAATTTGATCATCATCAATACATCGCACGAGGACAATCTAGCAATTCTAAATGATAAAGTCCCTCAACTTCCTTATGTTAGCCCGACGGTGAAACCCTCTAGCCGATTTCGGTTATGGCATGAGTTCAAAGCATACAGCCTCCCTTTCTCCAAGGCATAATCCCAATTAAGAAATCTACCATCGTTTTATCAATACAAAAAAAAAAAAGATAAATTTTATCTTAAAATCGAGTTAAAAAAGAAGTAAAAAAAAAAAAAAAAAAAGAGAAAAATATACGAGGACTATTAATTAAATAAGAAGTGGAAAGTAGTAAATCAAAAAGTGGAGGCAAGTGATGCAATCATTCTACAATATGGACTTGATCCATTCAAGACCATGCATGAAAGTCAAGCTAGAACATACATACAACAACGCTGTTCAAAATTAAGCACATAGGGCTTGTGGGTGGCATTTCATGACCATTAAAAGTACATTAGCCAATACTATTATTTACCAACCCCTTCATTTTTTAAATTTTCCCATTTGATATTCAACCCCTTTTTTCCCGATAATTAGCGATAAGGTCGCGATATGAGGTAGGCCACTCGACCGAAACGAGGTTTAGGACATCCGTATGGAAACAGGGACCAAAAAAAAATAAGCACAAACAACAGACCAAAGCAAGAAAACAGGAATGAAAAAAATGAAATATAAACAGAGTCAACAGACACTATGAGACTATAGATACTAAAAATAAAACAGGGAGCATTAGGATTAGGCTCTAAGATGGGAACATATCATCAAAACCATGAAAGATGGAAGATACTCAAGTCAAAAATTACCCTTGCTCGTCATTGCAAATAGCTTGTTTATAATAGAATTGTTACTGTTAAAGCCAGAACAAGTCTGTGGTGAATTATAATAGAATTGTCACTTTCATCACTTTATTGCTTTGATGTTTTAATAATTATGTTAAGATACTCTTTGGTGTATGAATTTTATTATTGGGGTTCTAAAACTATAAAAATTTATCGTTGGGTACTCTCTACACGAACTTTTGGGAATACATAAATATTCACAATAAGAATTCAATGACTTTTTTCCGGAAAATGCAACATGGCACATAATTATAATAATATATAGGTACATTTTATTAAAATTCGAAAATTTTGTCTTTGTAATACAACTAAATGTCATTGAGAATTGATATAACTCATATATAGTCTTGTAATTATGTTTTATATTAGCATGTTATAGTAAAATTTGCAAAGTATTAAAGGCCAGCGAACAAGCACCGAAAACCCGCAAGATTTAATTGAACGGCATTTGGTTCAGATTCATCTAAGGAACAATAGCCATAAAGTTACTGTGATAATAATAATTGTACTCTAAAAATAATATTATCCTAGTTGCTTTATTATAATTTTGCTTGAATAATCTTTAAAAATTGAATATTCGAGGCAGGAAGGCGTCTCTCATATGCTTCTTCATTTTCTCCCACGACTCTATCTTTGCTTTGCCCTACCGAAGCCGCGTGTGTTTCAGCTGCTACCACCAGGCGGCGACTCTACCCTGAAACCAAGTAGCAACAAACAGCGCATGCTTCCTCTCCTGCGCTTCCTTGAACTCGAGAACCTCCTCCACCACACCAAGCCAATCCTAGAATCCTCCTAGCGTCTTCCTCCGTTGAACTCCGGGATCTCAATCGGGAGACTGGATCCCCACCTCCGATCATCGAAATCGTTAGTGTTGCTGGTATTGGGTCGATGCCTCCTCAGCCTTCGATCCAGTAACTCAGCTTTAGGAAACAGGTTTTAAAAGCTCTCGTCCGTCTCGTCGTCGTGGGGGTTGGATTCCCCGTCTCCTGCTTGGGATTTGCCCCCAATTGAATCAAGCAACGCTCAATTCGCTGGAATTTCTCCTCTAATCTCCTCCCGGTCTGCCGTTGTACATCTTGCTCGTAAACGTCTCCGACAGCCACGTATCTTTGTCGCCCATGAGCCATCTTTGAAGTAGTTCTGAGCTCTGATACCAATTGATGCAGCACGTAAGTGAAAAATTTGGGGAACAGAAAGGTTCAACAGCCTTCTCTTAATTTCTTATTACAAAAAATAGTAAGAACAAGGGGAAAAAGTCACTCAATTTCTCACAACCCAAGAAAGAGAGAAAACCCCCAGAAACTTTTAACATAAATTTGAAAAATTGAATGCTAAAACCCTATATTTTCTCTTGTTTAAATAGATGAGCTAGTTGATTAAGAATAATACACTAAAAGATAATTATAGATAAAATCTGAAAACTAAAAAACTAAATCTTATCCATAATCAAACTCCTGTTGCCGCGCCCGCCTCCTAACCATGTCGCCAACCCTTACCCACTAAGAGCGGTATTGCCGGCTGCATCAATAATCTTTTTAACCCTGTTTGATTTACTATTAGTATTTAACCCACGAAAAGTTTACCCTGAAATGGGATTAAAATCATTGTAGTACCGCCTCCTAGTCCAACATCCTTAACAAGGAAAGGGGTAAAAGATTTTTCATCTTGTTTTTTCACTTGGAAATTTTGAACATTATAAAAATATGTTTTATATATTTAAAAAATCATTTAACTATTTAATAAATTATTCTAAATCGTTTTAAAAATTTTAAAAATTTAAAAATTATTTAAAAAATTTATAGAATATTTGAAATATATAAAAATTTATTATTATTATTATTATTATAACATTTATATTTCAAAAGCATTTTAAAATAAAAATATAAAATTAAGTATAAAAATTCAATAGTTAAGAATATAAAATAATATTTAGATATTAAAAATATTAAAAATAATTAAAAAATGGTTTTGAATATTTACAAAAATATTCCAAATATTTAAAAAAATATTTCAAAGATTAAAAATACATTAAGTATTCAAAAATACTATTAGAAAGTAGAAGAAATTTACTATTACAATATTGGTACGTGGTGAATAGAGGTCAGGAACAACAACGTTGGTGGGGTTAGGCCATTAGCATTATAGTAGCAATTAGCTAATTTTTTTGAAATTAATTTTTTAAATATTTAAAGCGTCGTTCCTTATATGAGGATGATTTTTTTAGTGTTTTGATAAATAGTTATTTTTATTTGTAATTAAATTTTAAAAAAATAAAAATTAGTACTAGAAATGAAGTAGCATTGAAAGGTAAAAGAAGTAATTACACTCAAACCAAAATAAAGAAAGATTTATGAGTTAGTGTTTATTCTTTTAAATATAACCAGCCAAACAAGGTTAAAAGAAACATTTTCCATGGGGTAATAACTACCCCATTAACAATTACATTATTAAATATTCCCCCCCGTTTTAAACCCAAAACCAAACATGCCCTAAGGGTCCAGTCCAAGATGAAAACTATGGAACATGTGAGACCGCCATTTTGGATACGAGTTTGAGAATAGTAGTGGAAATCAATTTGTGAGGGTCTTCTATGTAATGATGTATATGTATACATCAATGCAACTGACTAATGCTTAAAACCCAGTGACGACCCTCAATTTTAGAGTGTCCACGATGCTTGATCAATCAAGAATAGAGTTCTGCAAAGGCAAGTTGTTTCTTAGTTCCCAAATTGTGTTGACTATGGAGAAAAATGACATGAGTCACCCTTTCTTGATTGAGCCGCTGAGGAATGAAAATTTTCATTACTGGAATAAATCTTTTGGATTAAAAAAACTATTATATATAAAAGGCATCATTTGGCATATTCGCTTAGAGCCCCGAAAAATTATTAACAGTTTTAGCAGAAATTAGTTTAGCAAATTTTGTCTTAAAATTGACTTGCAGATGAAGAAAAGTGGAAAGTAGTAAATAAAAAAATGGAGGCAAAGTGATGCAATCATTCTACAAATAGACTTGATCCATTCAAGACCATGCATGAAAGTCAAGCTAGAAAATACATACAACAGCGTTGTTCAAAATTAAGCACATAGGGCTTGTGGGTGGCATTTTATGACCATTAAAAGTACATCAGCCAATGCTATTATTTACCAACCCCTTCATTTTTGAAATTTTCCCATTTCATATTCAACCCCCTTTTTTCCCTATATTGAATGATAAGATCGTGATATGAGGCAGGCCACTCGACCGAAACGAGGTTTAAGACATCCGTATGGAAACAGGGACCAGAAAAAGATAAGCACAAACAACAGACCAAACTAAGAAAACAGGAATGCAAAAAACGAAATATAAACAGAGCCAACAGACACTATGAGACTACATATACTGAAAATAAAATAGGGAGCGTTAGGATTAGGCTCTAAGATGGAAATATATCATCAAAACCATGAAAGATGGAAGATACTCAAGTCAAAAATTACCCTAGCCCCGTCATTGCAAATCGCTCGATCATAATAGAATCGTCATCGTCAAAGCTAAGTCCAATCTTCTTCCCAGTCTCCCACGTACGCTCCCTTGCAAGATGTTTCTTAGCCGTTATAACCTTTTTGACCCTTTTTCTCGCCCTCCTCTTTCTTCTTTCATCACACGAGGAATTTTAAGAAATTTGTGGTGAACCGAGAAATTTAATAATGTGGGCTCACATTAATTTTAGGAAATTTGTCCCTTAGATAGTCAGCGTTTTGGTCTTTTATCACATCGTTATTCTGACATTTTAATATGTACATTAAGGTACTTTTAGATTTAAGAATTTTACTACTCGGGTTCTAAATGTGTATAAATTTATTCATCCGGTACGTTCTATAAGAGCTTGAGATATTTAGCAGAATATTTTAATGTGGAACATAATTTTGGCAAAATTTGGTGATGATTTTTTTTCCCTAGAAAATGCTGACATGACATATGCTTTCATTAAGTTGACCACAATATCTTTTACGAAATCTATATTAAGGCTATTGTGCCTATTCTTTTATTCATTCACATGACTATCTAAATTTGCTCAAAAGATTGAGTCTTTCGCATGAAATAAGAATTTTATCGAAGAAAAAATTACTTTAGTTATTAATATAAATAGAGTACAAGGTAGGAGGTGAACTTATACATTTATTTATGTTTTAAAGTTAATGGACATTTTCATGACGGGCCATTTTATAGTTTTAAATCTGTTAGAAATATGCCTCAAATATATGTATTTAGGATTTATGGGTTGCCGAGGGGTCACCGATTGATCGGGGGGATGTTCGATCGATCGGGTGAATTAAGTTAAAATCTAGTTTTTGGCCGAGAGAGGGCCGATCTATCGGGCCCTACTCGATTGATCGGGAACCTGTTTTCGCTTAACCCTAACCGTTTAGTATAAATATGGGGTTAGGGGTACGTTTTATGTATCCAATCCAATCAAAATCCAATTAAAAGTGTGAAGTCAGCCGTCGTCATCAATTTGAGAGCATTACGGGAGTCAAGAGAAAGTGCTTCATAATTCTTTCATAGATCTCGTTTAGAGGAAGTGCTACTGTAATTCTTCCATTCAAGTATCAATAAAGAATCTCCATCTCCGCCTGTGGTTTTCTCCCCTCTCGATTGAACAAGGGTTTCCACGTAAATCATTGTGTGTTGTTTTGTTTGTTCTTCCTTTTACCTATTTTGTTTACTTCTCTTTTGTGTGAGTTATAGTATTTGAATTGAATCTTGTCCTGGTAGTTAAGTTCTACATTAAAGAGGTATTTATATTTTTCATTACAAATTGGTATCAAAGAATATTATATTTGTCCAGTCTTACCTCAACAATTGGCATCAGAGCCTAACAAAATCATTCCTCGATCTTCTTAATAGATTAAAGTTTAAGTTGTTGGAACAATTGATTCCTTGATAGTTTCTTATATGAATGATTAATAACAATAATATTAAGATACGTTTGCAAAAAGATTTAAGTAAGGGAGTGAATCTTTACAGTTCTCGGGTTAATATAGAAACATGGAGCTAATAGGTGTTGACATATAAGTTTTATTATCCTTGTATTTACAATATATTTTGTATTTATCTCTTGTAACATCCTAGTAATTATAATATTTAATAAGTCAATAGGACCTTTGATATACTTGTCTAGCTTTTGGTCTCTTAATTTAAGTATGCAATTTTCTTCACGAATCAATTCATCCAAAAGCTTCATATGTCTATTCTTTCTAAGTGTTAAGTTTATATTGTTTATCCTAGTATTTTTGGATTAAAAGAAATATTTATCCAAATATCAATATGTCTATTTAAGTCTTGTAAAATTTGGATTAGTTGGATTATGGTCCCATGAAATTCGATATCCACTATAGGATGTAACTGAGCTATGTAAGTTCATCAGTAATAATAGGTTGGAGCGTTTTGACTAAATGAAAAGTTAAAATTGTCGGAGAATTTTTATTCGGGAAATTAGGATGTCGTTTGCCGGTTTTAGCCACCTGCCTTGTGTAGGCTCATTAGAGGCAAACTTGGATGATTATATCATAATCTGGGGAATAGAAATTATAGACAATTTTATTGATTTGAAATTAGGTTTTAAAATGGGTAAAAGATTCAAAAAATATATTGTATTTTCTTTTGAGTAAAAATAATATCAGGTTTGTTATTATTACCCGTTGGTTATTAACCGACCTGGAAACCCGTGCCAGCCAGCTAACTCATCCCGTCAAATTGCTGCCACGTGTCCCAGTGTTGTCCGTTGGATTTTGGCTTGCACTGTTGCTTTATATGCCCTTGCTTTAGGGTATCGATAAGAAGCAAATCACTTTTACAGATGAAAAAAGATTGAAGAGCAAATGTGAAATGAAGAAACCCATTTTTTGGGGTTTCTCTCAAACGATCGTAGAGAGAGAAAGGAGAAAACATGGAGGAGAAAGAGGGCTTTCTAGTGAGAGAAAGTTCTGAGAGAGAGAGCTTGTAGGCTGGAGTCGAAGGCCGAAGACGAAGAAGACGGTGGTGAACCTTTGGAGCACGGGATGCTCGGTTCAAGGCGATGCATCGCCCCAAATGAGGTCTTCTTCAACGATATAGCTAGGGTTTGGGGATCTAGGCTGTTCTTCGCTCATGTTGCTCGGTTATGGCTGTTTTCTTGTTCTTTCTCGTTTTCTTGCTTTAATCTTTGTTATGGTTTTCGTTTTAGACTTGATGCTCGGTCTATGTTTGTAACCCTAATTACTGATAGCGGATTTGACTCCTCTGGAAACAGAGGCCCGTGGAGTAGGACCTCGTTGAGGTGCCGAACCACGTATATTGCGTGTTCTTCATTGTTCATCGTTTTTTGGTGTTTCTAGTTTATTTCCGCATTAGTTTCGTTTCTAGGTTTTCATTGCTTAGTGCTGGGACATGATCCTGTATTTGAGTTGAGTTTTGGCTTGATTTAGGGCTCGAATTCGCAACAAGTGGTATCAGAGCCTTGGTTCGGTGTCCAGTTGCACGGTGAGCAAGAAAACACGAACGAAATAGAACCAGAAAATTGTTTTGTGTTGGATTGTCTTGTTTTTCAAGCATGTGGTTTTCTTGAAAAATTGGGATGTTCTTTGTTTCTTGGAGAGAAATGAAAGAACCAAAGAAATGTTTATAGAAATAGGGTCTGAAATGTTTCTTATTTTTTCGTAAAATTTTTTGAGTAACAAGAACACTTGTTTTGAGACAATCAGTGGGCTTTTGTTTTTTCCAAAAATATGAGTGTTACTTTTCGACTACTGCCGTGTTTGTGGCAGTATGATGAAAGTCTAAAAAAAAAGGAAGAACTCTGTGCGATATGAAAGAAAAAGGAAAATATTTATTCACTATCTGAAATTGAGGTTTGGCTTTACAATAGAACTCACAGCTGGTTTAGGCGTTGGATGCTTTGTTTTGACCTGGATTGAGGACTTTTGCTTCCTGTTTTGGATTTAAATAGGTGGGGGGCATGCATGGTATATGTTTCTTGAGAGATGGTTGGAGAACAACTATCTTGGGTGTACAACATTGGATATCTCTAAATGATTGAGAAAACGTGGTATTCTTTTTGGAACCTTAGAAGTGTCTAATTGGTTAGGACCTTCTTGAAATCCTTGGTTGTCTCTAGTTGGGTTGGACTAGTATCGGGGATGGGTCATTTGGTTTGAGCATCAGAATGCATCTAAAGCCCTAATTTGTCTCCTACGTGGTAGTTGAGACGAATCTTTAAGTGTCTTGGTTTTGGGCATTCGATTAGGTGGCCTCGGCAGCATGGATTTCTCGTTGTTGTTTGAACATCCAGTGGTTTCCTGTTGAGAAAAAGATGTTTATGCTTGAGACTGAAGGTTTTGTCTTGAAGTGAGAAAGCTCTAGGTGCATCTGATCGGTGGAGCGGTTTTGCTCGGCCTCGTGTATGGTCGGTTGAGAATCCGGAGTAGATTCTTGTTTTGGTGGATCGATTATGGAGGTAAATTGCTCAAGTACAGTTGGTGGTCGAATGGGAGTCCTTGGTTTGGATTTCGTTTTGGTGTTAGTTTGAACACCCTGGCGTGGAGTTGGTGCTACTGTAGTGTGGTTGGCTGTGCTGTTCAGAAATTGGATTATGTGCGCTTTTTTTCAATGTTCTGTGTGGTTGGTTGTGGTTAACACGTATTTAATGCTTGAGGTTAGTTGTGAACTTGTTGAAATGGAAGCCTTGGACCTAGAATTGGCAACTCTTAGATTAGGCATGTCTAGTTACACAATCTTGGACCCAGTGTGGTTAGAGCATTGCATGTTTTGATTCTAATCATGGATTAGACTTTGTATATGAGAATTGGTGTTTCTTGCACATGTTTGAGTGACCTAAGTGAAATAGTTGATCAATGTAAACGGTTTAGAGAACTTGTGAGTTCTTTTGTAAAATCTATGTATGATTTAGTGTACTAGTCTCCATGTTGACAACTCATGTGTTTCCCAAGGCTGCGTTTGAAGCAAGTTGAACATATATTGGTACTTGTTGCTTGAAGTGATGATAGCATATCGTTTTAGAGATGAACTAGGTCTTTTACATGCCGTTATGGACTTTGTCATGCTGAAAAATGCTGCATATTTAGCTTGCTGATGCTGTTTTGGACTGGTTTCATGCTGGCATGCCGTTTTAAGTGCTATCCATACTGATTTTGTGTTGTGTTTGGACTTTACATGCTGAAATCTGCATATTAGTGTGCCCTTGAGTTATTTTGCTGAATATTAGCAAAGAGTTGGGAAAACATGATATGTTTAAGTTGTATGTGGACATGGAGTTGTCCTTGGAGACTTCTGTGCTCTTGGGGTCATTGTTTCATGCCTTCTTTTTCTAGTATTCGGAAAAGGGTGAGGTATAGGTCTTATGTGAACCTTTGAGTGACCATAGGTTTGGTAAGGTAATGTTTAGGTACCTTATGTATTGAGTAGTGGTCATAAGTTGTTTGCTCATGTTGGGTTATTGTCATAAACATTGTTCATGGTAGAGTCTTGTGATGCAATGTACGAATTGATTTGGCTAGCTTGAATTCAAGGCGAATTGCATGTTTGGCTTGGATTTTGTGTTGATATTGTGGTAGACTTGATTACCATGATTGTGTGATCATTCTTGGTTTCTCGGTGTGAAACTTGTTTTCGAAATGGCCTCTATTTTCGAAGGAGCATTGTGAGTTAATTTCATGAGACCATAGTGGAGTTTGTTGGATTATGGTCCCATGAAATTCGATATCCACTATAGGATGTAACTGAGTTATGTAATTCATAAGTAATAATAGGCTGGAGCGTCTTGACTAAATGAAAGGTTAAAATTGTCAGAGAATTTCTATTCGGGAAACTAGGTTGTCGTTTGCCGGTTTTAGCCACCCGCCTTGTGTAGGCTCGTTGGAGGCAAACTTGAATGATTATTATCCTAATTTGGGGAATAGAAATTATAGACAATTTTATTGATTTGAAATTAGGTTTTAAAATGGGTAAAAGATTTGAAAAATATATTGTATTTTCTTTTGGGTAAAAATAATATCAGGTTTGTTATTATTACCCGTTGGTTATTAACCGACCCGAATACCCGTGCCAGCCAGCTAGCTCGTCCCGTCAGATTGCTGTCACGTGTCCCAGTGTTGTCCATTGGATTTTGGCTTGCACCGTTGCTTTATATGCCCTTGCTTTAGGGTATCGATAAGAAGCAAATCACTTTTACAGATGAAAAAAGATTGAAGAGCAAATGTGAAATGAAGAAACCCATTTTTTGGGGTTTCTCTTAAACGATCCTAGAGAGAGAAAGGAGAAAATATGGAGGAGAAAGAGGGCTTTCAAGTGAGAGAAAGTTCAGAGAGAGAGAGAGCTTGTAGATCGGAGTTGAAGCTTGAAGACGAAGAAGATGGTGGTGAACCTTTGGAGCGCGGGACGATCGGTTCGAAGCGATGCGTCATCCCAAATGAGGTCTTCTTCAGCGAAACAGCTAGGGTTTGGGGCTCTAGGCTGTTCTTCGATCATGTTGCTCGGTTATGGCTTTTTTCTTGTTCTTTCTCCTTTTCTTGCTTTAATCTCTGTTATGGTTTTCGTTTTAGACTTGATGCTCGGTCTGTGTTCGTAACCCTAATTATTGATAGCGGATTTGACTCCTCTAAGGAGGCCAGTGGAGTAGGACCTTGCTGAGGTGCCGAACCACGTATATCTCGTGTTCTTCGTTGTTCCTCGTTTTTTGGAGTTTCAGGTTTATTTCTGCATTAGTTTTGTTTCTAGGTTTTCTTTGCTGGGTGCTGGGACATGATCCTGTTTTCGAGTTGAGTTCTGGTATGATTTAGGGCTCGAATTCACAACAAGTGGTATCAGAGCCTTGGTTCGGTGTCCAGTTGCACGGTGAGCAAGAAAACACGAACGAAATAGAACCAGAAAATGGTTTTGTATTGGATTGTCTTGTTTTTCAAGCATGTGATTTTCTTGAAAAATTGGGATGTTCTTTGTTTCTTGGAGAGAAATGAAAGATCCAAGGAAATGATTATAGAAATAGGATCTGAAATGTTTCTTGTTTTTTTTGTAAAATTTTTTGCGCCAAAATTTCCAAATGGGTTTCCAACAAGAACACTTGTTTTGAGACAATCAGTGGGCTTTTGTTTTTTCCAAAAATCTGAGTGTTACTTTTCGACTACTGCCGTGTTTGTGGCAGTATGATGAAAGTCTAAAAAAAAGGAAGAACTCTGTGCGATATGAAAGAAAAAGGAAAATATTTAATCACTATCTGAAATTGAGGTTTGGCTTTACAATAGAACTCAGAGCTGGTTTAGGCGTTGGATGCTTTGTTTTGACCTGGATTGAGGACTTTTACTTCCTGTTTTGGATTTAAATAGGTGGTGGGGCATGCGTGGTAGATGTTTCTTGAGAGATGGTTGGAGAACAACTATCTTGGGTGTACAACATTGGATATCCCTAAATGATTTAGAAAACGTGGTTTTCTTTTTGGAACCTTAGAAGTGTCTAATTGGTTAGGACCTTCTTGAAGTCCTTGGTTGTCTCTAGTCGGGTTGGACTAGTATCGGAGATGGGTCATTTGGTTTGAGCATCAGAATGCGTCTAAAGCCCTAGTTTGTCTCCTACGTGATAGTTGAGACGAGTCTTTAAGTGTCTTGGTTTTGGGCATTCGATTAGGTGGCCTAGGTAGCATGGATTTCTCGTTGTTGTTTGAACATCCTGTGGTTTCCTGTTGAGGAAAAGATGTTTATGCTTGAGACTGAAGGTTTTGTCTTGAAGTTAGAAAGCTCTAGGTGCATCTGATCGGTGGAGTGGTTTGGTGTTAATCGCTTGTTCGGCCTCGTGTATGGTCGGTTGAGAATCCGGAGTAGATTCTTGTTTTGGGGGATCGATTTTGGAGGTAAATTGCTCAAGCCTGACCCAGTTAGTGGTCGAATGGGAGTCCTTGGTTTGGATTTCGTTTTGGTGTTAGTTTGAACACCCTGGCGTGGTGTTGGTGCTACTGTAGTGTGGCTGGCTGTGCTGTTCAGAAATTGGATTATGTGCCTTTTTTTTCCGTGTTCTTTGTTGTTGGTTGTGGTTAACACGTGTTTAATGCTTGAGGTTAATTGCGAACTTGTTGAAATGGAAGCCTTGGACCTAGAATTGGCAACTCTTAGATTAGGCATGTCTAGTTGCACAATCTTGGACCCGATGTGGTTAGAGCATTGCATGTTTTTAGTCTAATCATGGATAGACTTTGTATGTGAGAATTGGTGTTTCTAGCACGTGTTTGAGTGACCTAAGTGAAATAGTTGATCATTGTAAAGGGTTTAGAGAACTTGTGAGTTCTTTTGGAAAATCTATGTATGATTTAGTGTACTAGTCTCCATGTTGATGTCTCATGTATTTCCCAAGGCTACGTTTGAAGCAAGTTGAACATATATTGGTACTTGTTGCTTGAAGTGATGATAGCATATCGTTTTAGAGATGAACCAGGTCTTTTACATGCTGTTATGGACTGTGTCATGCTGAAAAATGCTGCATATTTAGCTTGTTGATGCTGTTTTGTACTGGTTTCATGCTGGTATGCCGTTTTAAGTGCTGTCCATACTGATTTTGTGCTGTGTTTGGACTGTACATGCTGAAATCTGCATATTAGTGTGTCCTTGAGTTATTTTGCAGAATTTTAGCCAAGAGTCGGGAAAACATGATATATTTAAGTCGTATGTGGACATGGAGTTGTATTTGGAGACTTCTATGCCCTTAGGATCATTTTTTCATGCCTTCTTTTTCTAGTATTGGGAAAATGGTAAGGTATAGGTCTTATGTGAACCTTTGAGTGACCATAGGTTTGGTAAGGTTATGTTTAGGTACCTTATGTATTGAGAAGTGGTCATAAGTTGTTTGCTCATGTTGGGTCATTGTCATAGATATTGTTCATGGTGGAGTCTTGTGATGCAATGTATGAATTGATTTGGCTAACTTGAATTCTAGGCGAATTGCATGTTTAGCTTGGATTTCGTGTTGATATTGTGATAGACTTGATTACCATGATTGTGCCCATGTTGTGTTGTGTGATCATGCTTGGTTTCTCAGTGTGAAACTTGTTTTTGAAATGGCCTCTATTTTCGAAGGAGCATTGTGAGTTAATTTCATGAGACCACGGTGGAGTTTGTTGGATTATGGTCCCATGAAATTCGATATCCACAATCGGATGTAACTGAGTTATGTAAGTTCATCTGTAATAATAGGCTGGAGCGTCTTGACTAAATGAAATGTTAAAATAGTTGGAGAATTTCTATTCGGGAAATTAGGATGTCGTTTGCCGGTTTTAGCCACCCGCCTTGTGTAGGCTCGTTAGAGGCAAACTTAAATGATTATATCCAAATTTAGAGAATAGAAATTACAGACAATTTTATTGATTTGAAATTAGGTTTTAAAATGGGTAAATGATTTGAAAAATATATTGTATTTTCTTTTGGGTAAAAATAATATCAGGTTTATTATTATTACCCATTGGTTATTAACCGACCCGAATACCCGTGCCAGCCAGCTAGCTCGTCCCGTTAGATTGCTGCCATGTGTCCTAGTGTTGTCCATTAGATTTTGGCTTGCGCTGTTGCTTTATATGCCCTTGCTTTAGGGTACCGATAAGAAGCAAATCACTTTTACAAATGAAAAAAGATTGAAGAGCAAATGTGAAATGAAGAAGCCCATTTTTGGGTATTTCTCTTAAACGATCGTAGAGAGAGAAAGGGGAAAACATGGAGGAGAAAGAGGGCTTTCTAGTGAGAGAAAGTTCAGAGAGAGAGAGCTTGTAGGCCGGAGTTCAAGGCTGAAGACGAAGAAGACGGTGGTGAACCTTTGGAGCGCGGGATGCTCGGTTTGAGGCGATGCATCTTCCCAAATGAGGTCTTCTTCAACGATACAACTAGGGCTTGGGGATCTAGGCTATTCTTCGCTCTTGTTGCTCGGTTATGGCTTTTTTCTTGTTCTTTCTCATTTTCTTGCTTTAATCTCTGTTATGATTTTGTTTTAGACTTGATGCTCGGTCTGTGTTTGTAACTCTAATTACTGAGAGAGGATTTGACTTCTCTGAAAACGGAGGCCAGTGGAGTAGGACCTCTCTAAGGTGCCGAACCATGTATATCGCTTGTTCTTCGTTGTTCTTCATCATTTTTTGGTGTTTCTGGTTTATTTCCGCATTAGTTTCGTTTATAGTTTTCACTATTTAGTGCTGGGACATGATCCTGTTTTCGAGTTGAGTTCTGGTCTGATTTAGGGTTCGAATTCACAACAAGTTGTACCAGAGCCTTGGTTCGGTGTCCAGTTGCACGGTGAGCAAGAAAACCTGAACGAAATAGAACCAAAAAATGGTTTTGTGTTGGATTGCCTTGTTTTTCGAGTATGTGGTTTTCTTGAAAAATTGGGATGTTCTTTGTTTCTTGGAGAGAAATGAAAGAACCAAGGAAATGATTATAGAAATAGGGTCTGAAATGTTTCTTGTTTTTTTATAAAATTTTTTGAGTTAAAATTTCAAATGGGTTTTTAACAAGAACACTTGTTTTGAGACAATCAGTGGACTTTTGTTTTTTCCAAAAAATATGAGTGTAACTTTTCGGCTACTTCCGTGTTTGTGGTAGTATGATGAAAGTCTGAAAAAAAAAAGAAAAGGAAGAACTCTGTGCGACATGAAAGAAAAAGGAAAATATTTAATCACTATCAGAAATTTAGGTTTGGCTTTACAACAGAACTCAGGGCTGGTTTATGCGTTGGCTGCTTTTTTTTGACCTGGATTGAGGACTTTTACTTCCTGTTTTGGATTTAAATAGGTGGTGGGGCGTGCTTGGTAGTTGTTTCTTGAGAGATGGTTGGAAAACAACTATCTTGGGTGTACAACATTGGATATCCCTAAATGGTTGAGAAAACGTGGTTTTCTTTTTGGAACCTTAGAAGTGTTTAATTGGTTAGGACCTTCTTAAAGTCCTTGGTTGTCTCTAGTCGGGTTGGACTAGTATCGGAGATGGGTCATTTGGTTTGAGCATCAGAACGCGTCTAAAGCCCTAGTTTGTCTCCTACGTGGTAGTTGAGGCGAGTCTTTAAGTGTCTTGGTTTTGGGCACTCGATTAGGTGGCCTAGGCAACATGGATTTCTCGTTGTTGTTTGAACATCCTGTGGTTTTCTGTTGAGGAAAAGATGTTTATGCTTGAGAAAGCTCTAGGTGCATCTGATAGGTGGAGCAGTTCGTTGTTAATCGCTTGTTCGGCCTCGTGTATGGTCGGTTGAGAAACCGAAGTGGATTCTTGTTTTGGTGGATCGATTTTGGAGGTAAATTGCTCAAGCCTGACCCAGTTGGTGGTCGAATGGGAGTCCTTGGTTTGGATATTTTTTTGGTGTTAGTTTGAACAACCTGGCGTGGTGTTGGTGCTACTGTAGTGCGGCTGGCTGTGCTGTTCAGAAATTGGATTATGTGCCTTTTTTTCAATGTTCTGTGTGGTTGGTTGTGGTTAACACATGTTTAATGCTTGAGGTTAATAGTGAACTTGTTGAAATGGAAGCCTTGGCTTAGAATTGGCAACTCCTAGATTAGGCATGTCTAGTTGCACAATCTTGGACACGGTGTGGTTAGAGCATTGCATGTTTTGAGTCTAGTCATGGATTAGACTTTGTATGTGAGAATTGGTGTTTCTTGCACATGTTTGAGTGACCTAAGTGAAATAGTTGATCAATGTACAGGGTTTAGAGAACTTGTGAATTCTTTTGGAAAATCAATGTATGATTTAGTGTACTAGTCTCCATGTTGACGTCTCATGTATTTCCCAAGGCTACGTTTGAAGCAAGTTAAACATATATTGGTACTTGTTGCTTGAAGTGATGATAGCATATCGTTTTAGAGATGAACCAGGTCTTTTACATGCTGTTATGGACTGTGTCATGCTGAAAAATGCTGCATATTTAGCTTGCTGCTGCTGTTTTTGACTGGTTTCATGCTGGTATGCTGTTTTAAGTGCTGTGCATACTGATTTTGTGCTGTGTTTGGACTGTACATGCTGAAATCTGCATATTAGTGTGCCCTTGTGTTATTTTGCTTAATATTAGCCAAGGGTCGGGAAAACATGATATGTTTAAGTTTTATGTGGACATGGAGTTGTCTTTGGAGACTTCTATGCCTTTAGGATCATTGTTTCATGCCTTCTTTTTCTTGTATTGGGAAAAGGGTAAGGTATATGTTTTATTTGAACCTTTGAGTGACCATAGGTTTGGTAAGGTTATGTTTAGGTACCTTATGTATTGAGTAGTGGTCATAAGTTGTTTGCTCATGTTGGGTTATTGTCATAGATATTGTTCATGGTGGAGTCTTGTGATGCAATGTATGATTTGATTTGGCTAACTTGAATTCTAGGCGAATTGCATGTTTAGCTTGGATTTCGTGTTTATATTGTGATAGACTTGATTACCATGATTGTGCCCATGTTATGTTGTGTGATCATGCTTGGTTTCTCGGTGTGAAACTTGTTTTCGAAATGGCCTCTATTTTTGAAGAAGTATTGTGAGTTAATTTCATAAGACCACGGTGGAATTTGTTATATTATGGTCCCATGAAATTCGATATCTACTATAGGATATAATTGAGTTATGTAAGTTCATCAGTAATAACAGGCTGGAGTGACTTGACTAAATGAAAGGTTAAAATTGTCGGAGAATTTCTATTCTAGAAATTAGGATGTCGTTTGCCGGTTTTAGCCACCCGCCTTGTGTAGGCTCGTTGGAGGCAAACTTGAATGATTATATCCTAATTTGGGGAATAGAAATTATAGACAATTTTATTGATTTGAAATTAGGTTTTAAAATGGGTAAAAGATTTGAAAAATATATTGTATTTTCTTTTGGGTAAAAATAATATCAGGTTTGTTATTATTACCTGTTGGTTATAAACCGACCTGGATACCCGTGCCAGCCAGCTAACTCATCCCGTCAGATTGCTACCACGTGTCCCAGTGTTGTCCATTGGATTTTGGCTTGCACTGTTGCTTTATATGCCCTTGCTTTAGGGTATCGATAAGAAGCAAATCACTTTTATAGATGAAAAAAGATTGAAGAGCAAATGTGAAATGAAGAAACCCATTTTTTGGGGTTTCTCTTAAACGATCATAGAGAGAGAAAGGAGAAAACATGGAGGAGAAATAGGGCATTCTAGTGAGAGAAAGTTCAGAGAGAGAGCTTGTAGGCAGGAGTTGAAGGCTGAAGACGAAGAAGACGGTGGTGAACCTTAGGAGCGCGGGATGCTCGGTTCGAGGCGATGCGTCGTCCCAAATGAGGTCTTCTTCAATGATACAACTAGGGTTTGGGGCTCTAGGCTGTTCTTCGATCATGTTGCTCAGTTATGGCTTTTTTCTTGTTCTTTCTCGTTTTCTTGCTTTAATCTCTGTTATGGTTTTCGTTTTAGACTTGATACTCAGTCTGTGTTTGTAACCCTAATTACTGATAGCGGATTTGACTCCTCTGAAAATGGAGGCCAGTGGAGTAGGACCTCGCTGAGGTACCGAACCACGTGTATCGCGTGTTCTTCGTTGTTCTTCTTCTTTTTTTGGTGTTTTTGGTTTATTTCGGCATTAGTTTCATTTATAGGTTTTCATTGCTTAGTGTTAGGATAAGATCCTGTTTTCGAGTTGAGTTCTGGTCTGATTTAGCGCTTGAATTCACAACAGGATCCAAGTTTTTTCTATTTTGTTGGCTCTTGTCTTTGTTTAATTCAATATGTTCTTGAATTATTTTATTTCGTATTTTGTTTATAGTTTTATTCAAGATGTTATTAAATTATTTTATTTTCGATTTTATATTTCTAACAATGTGTCCTTAAACAATTAGTCGCTGTTGGGAAAATTATATATATGAGCAACTAAATTATGACCTTCATACAAACAGAAGCGATATCGAGCAACGAAAATAAACAATAAAAGGTATAAAACAGCAAGAAGAGATTAAATCGAGGAATTGTCGCACTGCGGAAAGCTCTATTGCGCTAAGTTGTTCGAGCCAACCATAAAAAATATTATACAAAGTGTATAATGTAGAAAGATATTACCTAGAATGCTTAAAGGTGACATAATACCAATAAAGTAATAGTTGAGCAAGGCGCGGATCACGCTCTCTTTAAGATGGAGACCGATGCAGCAGGTACCGATGCGCCGCGTCAAGGATGCAATGCCTAACTAGAGTTGACGCTTTCTTAGTTTGCACAACTTTAAAAGGCAGAGCTCCACACACCTTACTTAGCAAAAACATAAACTAATATTTTTTTATTGAGAATCATGCAATATTTATTTCAGTGTGTTGCTTTACTTAACCACACCTTAAACCAATTTTAGTACTATATATTTATAAAATATTTACAAGCATTCATTCCATTATTTAAAGGTTTTGTAACTCAAAATATGCATTCAAAATTACTCTTCATTGCCTTGTTATATTTTAAGATCAAAATTGAAATTATTTACATTAAAGTGTGAATGCCAAGATTGAATAGAATAAATAATTGACTTTTCCTCCTTATTAAAGAAACACAATAAACATAATGACATTAAGTTTAACAAGAGATATATTTTATTAAAATATCCAACACATATCAAGGTTTAGATAGTTATATACCAAAGAAATTGCCTTATGTACTATTCTCAAAATAGTGAAATTGTTTTGCTCCTCATTAGCGGATGTAGTGGATAGACGTGTTCCTTTTTTGGGGTTGTAAATGTGTCGAACTTGCAATTCCTTACTTTGTGACTTCGTCAAGCCATTATCAAAAGCAACATATCACTTAGTACCCTCAGTCATAATCTGGTTAATTTTGATCAAAAAGTGTCAATTAAGTAGTACATATTTTTGATGGCTACGTAGGCGTCTTGCTTTTTCCTGGAATTTGACTATTGTTAATCTTAGAATGCTCACATGAGAAATGATTTCGACAACATTAAGAACCCGAATATATGATACGTCAGCATCATTCAGCACAATTATAAGATTTCATAGAAAGTTGGCGATTTCGTACATATTATATACCCAAGTGATAACATTCCCGAATCTAAATATATCTCATTGTGTATTTAACCCATAACTATTCAAATCACAAAAAACAATAATCTCTCTAAGCTTCCTTAAATTAGCTCGAGGTTAAACCTTCCGGCCCTATTTTAAAGCTCACCCACTTCCCTTTTCTAGTCGTGATACCTATTATAAAAATTATAATCTTTTTTCCTATATTGAAAAGATAAGTTAAAACAAATTTGACTTGTAGAAGAAGTCAAACTATACAAAAAGAATAAAGAAAATTGTAGAACGAACATCAAAACAATAAATTTATTCCGATAATAACATTAACCTATTTATTTTATTAAAATGTTGCTTGAATAATCTTTTAAAATTGAATATCCAATTGACTTCTTCTATCAACAAATATTCATTCATATATCTCATTTTCCATCACTGAAGGAAATTATAGCGGATTACGTGGTTGCAAATTTTCAAAGAATTATCTTTTTCAAAAGGTTAAACTAATGGGTGAAGGCTCATTAACGGTTTTATACTCTTAAAGGTTTTGTAAGCATGGGTTTTACAAAGGCCCACCTCATACCTTATGTTGAAATCATATTAATATTAGAAGTGGGGGTTGTTAGGATTTGAAATCATGATCTCATGGTCAACAAGGTTATGATATTGTTAAATTTCCACTGGGCCTTTAGGCCCGACCTATGGAGCTGGCACACAAGATCCACATATAAGTCCAAGTGGGATTCTATTCTAAAACTAATTGGCTATAGGTGGAGTAACCCACCAAGCTCATAAATTAATTTTACTCTCATAACTCCAATGTGAGATTCTTATACTATACTAGCGTGTGGAGTCTTCATTCAACAGATATCATGTCAAAAAACCATCTTTTCTAAAAGGTTAATAGTTTATGGGCGCATATTAGCCCAAGTGAGGTTCCATCCTAAAACTAATTGCTCATAGGTGGAGTAACCAACTAGGCTTATAAATTAATCTATTTACTCTCACAACTCTAATATAGAATTCTTATACTCGACTCACATGTGGAGTCTTCATTCAACAGATATCAAGTCAAAAAACCATCTTTTCCAAAAGGTTAAGGTGATGGGTGCATATGAATGAAGAGAATTAAAATCAGAAAATATATATATATATAAAATAGAGAGAGAGAGAGAGAGAGAGAATTCTAAGAATGATTTTGAAGTAAATTGAATTGATTTACTCTCTAAATAAACTCAGAATTTATATAAGGAGAACCTAACACTTACAAGGAAAGAGAACCAAGGCAAATATTTACATGCCATAAAAGCAAAAACAAATCCCCCAAATAAACCTAATTACATGGTTAGAAGGTAAGAAAATCAAGCATATATATGTATTAAATGTACAAATAAAATATGAGAAGATAATATTTTCAACACTCCCCCTCAAATTGGAGCATGTAAATTTACAATGCCCAACTTGCAATGAAATGATGAAAACAAAGGAGAACCGAGAGCCTTGGTAAATATATCCGCTACTTGTTCCGTTGACTGAACAAACGAAGTAGTAATAACCCGAGCCAATAATTTTTCTCGAACAAAATGATAGTCCAATTCAATGTGCTTAGTCCTCTCATGGAAAACGGGATTTGAAGCAATGTGAAGTGTCACTTGATTATTAAAAAACAAAATTGCAGGTTCATCAATTTTGACTTGAAGATAGTTTAAAAGACGTCGTAGCCAAACTAATTCACTGGTAGTTGTGGCCATAGCACGGTATTCCGCCTCGGTGGATGAACGAGAAACAACACTTTGCTTCTTGGAGCGCCAAGAAACCGGTGCCATATCAATGAAAATAACGGAGCCTGTAGTAGAACGTCGAGTTATGGGACAACTAGCCCAATCTGCATCACAATAAGCTCGCAGATTAAAATCAGAATTATGTGGAAGAAAAATGCCTTGACCCGATGTCCCTTTTATATACTGTAGCACTCGAAACACGACTTCTAAATGCGGTTTCCATAGATTATGCATAAACTGACTCAGTATACTGACTGCATAACAAATATCGGGACACGTGATAGTAAGATAAAGAAGCCTTCCTACAAGTCTTCTATACTGATCCGGATCCTCAACTAGGTCACCTTCCTCATCATTTAAATGATGATTTTGAACAATGGGTGTGGAAGCTGGTTTAGCACCTATAAGTCCTGCTTCACTTAAAAAATCGTTATAATATTGAGAGCATACTTTCGTTGGTTCAAGACTAACCCTTCTTGAGATTGAGCCACCTCTATCGCAAGAAAATATTTGACTGGGCCTACGTTCTTAATCCCAAAGTTGGCATTAAGTCTAGACTTTACCTCCTTAATGTGTTCTAAGTGGTTCCCGGTAACAACAACATCATCAATATACACCAAAATTGCCGTAAAAGTATCTCCCTTCTTATAAGTGAACAACAAATAATCAGACTTGGATTGAACAAAAACCATATCAACGAGTGAATTTGTAAATTTCTAATTCCAATTACGGGAGCCTTGCTTAAGCCCATAAAGCGATTTTCGTAAATGACAAACTTTACTGACATGCTTTCTCTCAAAGCCTTGGGGTAATTTCATGTAGACCTCCTCATCGAGGTCACCATGGAGAAATGCATTGTTTACATCTAACTAATGCATTATCCAATTTCTAGCTGCTGCAACTGCAAGAACACACCGAACGGTTACGAGTTTAGCCACAGGAGCAAAAGTATCATGATAATCAGTCCCTTCTACCTGAGTATAACCTTTTGCGACCAACCTCACTTTATACCGTTCAATAGTACCGTTTCATTTGTACTTGATTTTGTAGACCCACTTTGAGTCTATGGCACGTCTTCCAGGGGGCAACTCCTCTAGAGTCCATGTTTTGTTTTGTTCTAACGCTGCAATCTCCTTTTCCATAGCCTCTCTCCAAAGAGGTGAATCAACGGCCTATGCAAAATTCTTTGGCTCATCACTAGAAGTGATGGCCTGAAGCAAATTAGCGTGTGAGGCAATAAATCGCGTATTAGACGCAAAATTTGACAAAGGATAAACCGAACCTGAGTTAGCTGACGAAGGAGTATCACGAGGATGGGCTATAGAGGACGGAACATCAACATGTTTTGTAGGAATAGAACGGACGCGACTAGGCCTACCCGAGGCCTCCCTGAGCTACTTCCTCTCTCCCTCATGACCGAACCCTGTTCGGTTTGTGTCCTAACCGAACTAGATCTGGTTAGGTTCTGTTGCAGTAGCGCCGTCATCTGACCTAATACTGAATTGATTTATTGTCTAAAGAAACTCAGAATTTATACAAGGAGAACCTAATACTTGCAAGGAAGAGAACTAAGGCAAATATTTACATGCCATAAAAGCAACAACAAATCCCCCAAATAAGCCTAATTACATGGTTACAAGGCAAGAAAATTAAGCATGTATATGTATTAAATGTATAAATAAAATATGAGAATATAATATTTTCAACAACGAAGTAATGATTTTATAGTTTATGGAAAAGTTTTGATCCCAAGCAATAATAATTTACAAGTAAGTATATTAGATAAATAATAAAATTCAATTGTCGAAATGCTAGTGCAGAAAATTGTAGAAGGAATATTAATTAATTAATTAATATTAAAATAAAAATGGAAAATGTTATAAAAATAGTAAGCTAGTACAACTGCAGCTAAAAATCCAACGAAAATATAGTAAAATATTGAAAAATAAGTGAGAAATACTGCTGGAAAATACTGAAAATACTGCAAAAATACAGCAGAAAAATACTGCAAATACTGAAAAATACAGCAGATAAATAGCAGGAAAATACTGTAAAAATTACAGAAAAATTAGCAGTAAGTAGTTGCTGTTGTTTCAGTATTTGAATATGTAAATTGCAGTAAATATTTATACACTTGCTTTATAATAACCGAAAAATTGTGCAGTGACAAAGAGTGAACGACACAGCAGTAGAATTCAGCCTAGATACTTAAATACAACAATCAAATAATACCGAAAAAAGGGAAAGTTTATTAGAATACCAAAGATACCGTGCCGTGGGAAATGCCACTATTCTAAAAGACGATTTTGCTGCTGTTTTGTGCAAACAGTGTTGCCGGAGGCCGCCCTCCGGGATTAACACGGTCCGACTGTTAACATGCACTCGTTAATCGACGGGTAGGAAAATCCAAGAACTTTACCCAAGTAATTTTAATAAAAGGAAGAACAGAGATGGAAAAGAAATCAAGAAAACAGAATGGCTAGAAAAGAGGAAGAAGATGAGGAAAGCTGTTAATTTTTGTTGTGTCTTTGCTGTAGCCTTGTGCATAGTATTTATATTAACCCCAACGGTAATAAGCATAAATGTCAACGGATATAATTCTTATTGCAAAACGGAAGTCATGAATGTATATCAACAGCTTTAAAATACGCACTGAATTAACAAATACAAAATTTGGTAATAAATCTGCAATAGCTGATAATGGTCTTCGGAATTTATTTTCCATAAAAATAAATATACCTGTTAATAAAAGGATCACCCACACCCACACCAAGACTTAATTCAAATGAGGAGCTTACATATACATGTTTAAACTCAACAAAATTCTCTTTGTTTTTCCTACGTGGGACGTACCCTTGAGCCTTCCATAATTTTTCAATGTGAGATGTAATTTTTTTATAACACTTAAGTTTAGCTTGTATCATTTTTCTATCAGAAAATAGGAATGTAGAAAAGGGAGGCTACTGATGTAATCATTCCACAAGTAACTCAAAGACCATGAAAGTCAAACAAGAATAACAACATTGGGTCGCATTTAAATTTCTATGAAAGCATAGCCAGTACCATATTTTACCAACCACTTCATTTTTGAAATTTTTTTTACCGAGTTTATCCATATATTTATAAATAAAGGTTTATTTATCATTTATATTAATTCCCTGCTGTAAATACCGAAGTGGTGAGTTTATAATCCATAAGATTGAGCATTATCCTCTTTTTTTTGAGTGAGTTGAATATATTTTACTGTATCATTGGCCCAATTTACCAAAATGGTGAAACCGACTGTCATAATTTCGTTTCTAACCTTGCCACATTCTCGATGCTACGTGCCTTCAGAATGGGGCATGTCCACAATCATCAACCATGCTTGTATATATACTGAGGTCTCATGTGTGATTTTTTTTTTTTTTTGGTGACGAGAACCTGGCTCATGAGAACAACCCACAAACCCCATGAGCAAGTAAGTCATGAGTATATTCTCAGCGAGAATCGAACTCCTGACCCCTAGGCGATGACTGCATGGGTAGAAGACGCCACCAGCTGAGACACCCTCATGATGGGCGCTTTCGTCTGTGATTGCGATAGGCCTCGGTCAGTTTTATGCGTTTATTACGTCCTCCCTTAATCCCGACATACTATGGTGCCCCTGGTGGGTAGGAGGACTGAGTCAAGTACATTTCGCCGTGGAGCTTCAAATACATCCCTCAAGGCTTTCTAAGTCAGATACTCCACTTTCATTGTGTAGATAAAGTCATTATTGTGCTTCTAATGAAGGAATATTAGTTTTAGGAATACATCAAGTTTACAACTTAAACATAACAAATAATTTCTATGATTAAATAATTTCTTTTACAAGCCAAATATACAGGAGTAATAGGTACATGACTTATGTACGAGTTAAGTAGAATTCTAGTATTCAAATTCTAATCAACTTATCAAAGAATAATAATGAAAGAATAAACAAATGATCTAGCAATATCTATGCCAAAAATTTAAAAAACTAACCAAAAGAGCTTTCTCTTTTGACCGTATTATACTTAGATCAGCTTATGTGCATCTCAACTAATTAAAAGAGCTTGCTGGCAAATTCATCAATGTGCTCCCCATGCCTCGATCTTACTGCAAGTTCCCTCAACTCTGACAAGCTCCTCCCTAAACGCAAACCCACCTTCATCTCAAATAACTCTTCATTTTCTTCTTTGTGCTCAATGGATTCCTCAATTTCCCTCTCTAACAAAGTAAAAAACCCCGCACTGTTTTTGTACATTTCAAACACCATCCCCACTTGCCCACCATGCTCTATTGTGTTCACTGCCACTGCTAGCGCTGTAGCCACCGTCGCAACCCACGCTCCATCACCCATAAAGGCTGATCCAACTGCTGCAACCCCAGTTAGCAGTGGCCCAGAAGCGGCCAAAATTTTGTTTAGTTTCAAGGCCTTATTGCCTAAATTTACATAGTCTTCTATGTCCTTTTTGTTGATTATGTTCACGATTTCTTTTAGTTCCTGTTTAAGTTTCTTGCTCCACCTATTTTTAGGTCTAAGCCCATTAATTTCCTTGCCTTGAAAGTTCAAGTCTCGGGTTTTTCTGGGGCTCTTTGGCCACCAAATTGAAGGACCGAATTTTTCTGGGAATTTATCAAGCATAGCACCGAGAAGGGGAAGTGGGTATGCTCTATCAAGTGCCAAAACCCGATTGATTGCATCTTCAACGTCATTCGAATCTGGGTCTCGGATCTTAAGGCCCATTTCAATTTGGGTCCACAACTGCTCAAACAACCGCACTGCATTTCTTTGTTCTTCCACCAACTGAGAAGGTTGAATTTTGTTCATAATCTCGAGGATCCCAGTGGCAGCAGAGAAGAGAAGAGTGGTTGATATCTTTAGACCCACCATTGAGGCGCCACTGCCAGTCACTGCCCCTAATGCTGTCATGGTTCCAGCAGCAAGAGTTATCATATTAACGGAGTTAAGTAACAAAGAATTCCAGTTTTCCCTCTGGTCTCTGATATTCTTGTGCAGCTCTATCCTGTCTGAAATCGCTTCTAAGACCGCAAAAAGCTTGAATTTATTCAAATCATCACCATTTTTCCTGGGTAAATGTTCTTCTTCTTGCTGTAGTGGCAGCTTCCTTTGTATTGATTCCTTCATCGAGTCTCCTAAGCTGATCTCGATAGCTGGTTTATTGTGATTTTGTGGAAGTTTGGGGGTAAACACGAGAGATTTTTTGATGCTAGGGAGACTAATTGCAGATCTAATTTGAGTTCTTTTGATTTTTGATGAAGAAGAAGATGAAAGTGGAGAGAGAAAGAGATTTGAAGAATGCATGGAAGCCATTTTTATGAGATCTTTGTTTGTTTGGATGAATAAAAGAGTTGGAGTTGGCGGTTGAATATACAGTAGGAGGGAGAGAGAAAGAGAGGGGGCGTTGGACCATTGAATAAATTGACCAGTTTTCTTGGGCTTGACTTTGCTCGTTGGATGGACTCGTTCCTATTTTTGACCAGTTTTCTTGGGCTTGACTTTGCTCGTTGGATGGACTCGTTCCTATTTTGCCTATTTTTGTTGACTTTTCATATTATACTAATCATATAAACAAGGTAATTAAAACTTAGGTATTATAAAGTTTGAACACTTATTACTTAGATTTATAATATTTTAATATATATATATAATAGTATACCTTGAGGTTTGTAAATTTTTACTGCATACCTTACATTGAAATTTGTTGAGTTTTTCTAAAGATCTAACAATTTAAGTGAATAATACTTACATAATACATGATTATGATAATATATAAGTTATGAAAATATTTTTTAAAAAAATTTAGCGAATTGTGATAAAATATTCACAAAATATTAATGTAAATTATTTAAATATTGCCACAATTAGATGTTATTTTTGTATTTTTGGGCAAAAAATATCAAATTGTAATGAAGATATTAACATATTATTGAAATAGAATTTAATTCTAACAGTTTCTAATAAAAGTCTGTCAAATTTTTTAAAAAAGTATCTGATTAATAAAAGTTTAAAACTTTTTGGCACGTAATTAAGTTATTAAATCATTAAATCTTAAAGTACTCCATTGTATATGTTAAAACGTTATGTTGCTTGGGTGGTCAAGATCAAACCTCAAGGTACCTAATTGATAATTTCTATAAACAGCCTTTCATCTTACAAGATAACGGTTGTGCACATCTTATCTTCTCCAAACTTTGCCTAGACCGAGCCTATTTAATATACTAGATTATTATTGTTGTTACAGTAATAATTTAGATACTCAAAATACATACAATGATTTATATATCTAATATATATTTAAACAGTTCATTAAATTATTAAAAGTAATTATTATTATTATTATTTGGTTTTCTATGTTATAATATTATGCGTATAAATTAAATATTTAAATTGAAAGCACTTAACATTTCCCTTTCATGCCACTAGTGATATGAGCTATGACGTAATCTCTTATGTTCACAGTTTTACGATTAAATTAGATATTTTATTGACAAATAGAACTGCTATAAGTATGAAAAGAAGTTATATTTAATTGTGTACTAAGATACAAATTTAGCATATAAAGTAACTAACTTAGCTTTATTTCTTACAATTTAATATACTTTTTTTTTTTAATAATTGGTATTTCATTCATTAAAATTTGTCATACGACATCATAAGACATTAAAAGACAATAAAAACACAGGGTTCCTTCTTTGCGCAGTACAGTCAATAACATCCATCCAAAGTCCTATCTAAACAACTTCGTAGAAATCCCTCCAATTCAACCCGCCATCCAAGGTCCTACAAGGGAACCCATCAATACAAAAGATCAAATAATCCCGCTGAATTCAGTCCCTTTCCCCAAGTATATTTTCTGCCCATGAGAGGGAGCTCAAACAACTTATTTCCTTCAACTCATGTTCTGAAATCCTTCAAGTTTCTTACAATCTTTGATATCCAAGTTTCTTACAATTTAATATACTTTAATGTAAATTTTGAAACATATTTAATAAGCAAATACATTGAGCAGTTTTTTCAGATAAATATGTGAAAAATTATACCTTAATTCTTAAAATAAAAGTAATAACCTTAACTTTCAGGCTCAAGTTGTTTTGACAGAAAAGTTGATTCTAGGAATTAATTTTCCCATTTTTCTTTGTTAATTCTAGGATTTCCAAGCGGAATTTTTTTTTTCCTCCATTGGAAAAATATGACTTCCCTTTTAAAATGGGGAAAGTTATGATTCTAGGTGTCGTAAAATCTTTTGCAGTAATCATCATGCGAATCTAAATCGAATTGAAATAAACTAGACTAGACCATAGACATTTAACGTCACAACATCAGAGAAGAATTGGACCGAATAATTAACCGTAGCTTGGATTTTACTTTGTTATTGTTGCAACAGAAGAATTTTTAATCAAGTTAAATTTCTATATAATATTATATAGAAAAATTATCCAGGTGCCCCAAGATTTTAGCATTTATTAAACAATTACCATCATGTTTCAATAATATACGATGATGTATCCTGAAGTTTAAAAGTTTTATCACCCAAGTACCTGAAGCTTAACAATTTTATGAATCAGGTATCTTTTGCAAAATTTAGTAGATTTTGTATGAAAGTTGTTCACATGGAACATGAGTTCAACTATTTATACGTGTCCTCTATCATAATGCAATAGTTTCTTTTGTCCAAAAATCCTAACAAGACACATAATTTTGATAATATATAAGTAATTTTTGTAGAACGTTGCGGACAATCTTTTGGTAAGATGATCATAGTCTATATCACATCAGTTTTTTGGCAATAAATTAGCCTAATGAAAATTCACCGGATCCTAACATTGTGCATATGTAGGTGATAAAATTTTTTATCTCAGGATATCTCATTGTATATATTAAAACGATAAAGTAATTAGGTGATAAATGCTCAAACTTTAGGATACCTAAGAGATAATTTTTCTAATTTATAGAGCTTTAGTTGATTTATTTTTTGGTTACTTTTCTAATATGTCTTATTACTACTTAAATTGTCTTATACCAAGATGTAAAATAATTAGTGAAAAATATTTTTTTAAAGCATATAAAAAGACATCACAATGCAGAATTAAGTTTTCCTCTAAAACAAATAATGAAAAATCTCAATCAGATTTTATATTTTCTATGAAGACTTTGTCGAAGAAAAATCAATTCCTAAAATCGACTTTTTCGCCAAAACAAACGGAGCCTAAATTTCATAAAAAAAAATCGGTCAATTATAATTTTATATTTGATTACACTCCTTTTTTAACGTTGATTTTTTTACATTTAGTATTATTAAATTGTATTTACAAAGTACATTTGGATTGAAAGTACTCACAATTCATTATTAAATCATAACAATTTATATTAAAATATTTTCTATTTAAATTTAGTGTCATTACAATGTTGTTTTGTCCTGTTAGCCATAAAAGACATATGTTGTCCAACTATTTCGTCGTGCAGCTTTTCAAGCCTCACTTCTTTTTTTTTTTTTTTTTTTTTTGTCTTTTGAAAATCTTTGTACCATGAGATTCGATATTTTGTTAACTAGATATCCTAATGTTTTATATTATATCTTAAGGTATAATTAGGTTTAAATATATTGTAACTTCAATTACCTCAACCGTATCTCGTGAAATTTTCTTGGAAAATATCCACTGAGAATATGTTTCCACACGTTTTAGTCAAAGGTAATGAATTTTTGTTGAAAAATACTGACATGACATATAATTTCTGCAATATAGAGGCACCCTACATTAGAATTTGCGAATTTACTCAAAACCTTAACTTAACATATATATTATCGGAATCATGCTTTATGTCCGGACTTTCCTCCCAAATTTCAACGGATTCCAACAAATTTGACTTGATTTTGGTAGATGGTACCAAGTAATAATATCTCTAAAATGTAGAATACCTCTTTTTTTTTTTTTTTTTTGATAACTATCGGCAAAGCCGTAGTACATATTGGCTCTCACCGCGGCAAGATCTAAACCATCCCGTAAACGGCGATGGGTACATAATCCAGATCAAAACGAGAAAAATCAGACGCCAGAGAAAAACATGACAACATCACCCAAACAGGAATAGACCAGGGCCTCACAGGGTATCAGTTGAATCCGAAGCAGACAAACACAGCCACATTTTCTGGCCAGAGACGAACGAGTCCCTCTTTAATGGAAATATTTAAACTTCAATGTACATAGGTCAATATAGTACATCGCGAATTTTGCTACAATAAGAAATTGAGTTAATTTCAGTCTAGTGCTCAATGATTTTTTTAAATTAATTTTTTAAGTTCAACAACTTTGTGTTTGAATTTTTCTTAGTGAATTGTGTATAGTGAAATAATTTTTAGTTCACAATTTAGAGTATAGCATCACCTTTCGAATGTATGAATCAGCACTGCACCGTACGACACCTTTATGGCATATAACATTACTTACGTGACATAACCTTTTTATAAATCCTTTCAAAAAATTACCAACGGATTGGACGAAAAAATTATTTTATGTCTGAAGGAGTAAAATATTTAATATCAAGTTCATGAACAATAACTAATTATAATAATAGGAAATTAAACCCTTACAAAATTTGGGTCAAAGTGATATCTTCAAAAAATTTGTAATGTCTTCAATAAATGCTAAACCTAAGAGGGTACCAACACGCAAACACCGGATCCTATTAGAACTTCGAAGTTAAGCACGCTTGGGCGAGAATAATACCAAGACCGGTAACCTCCTGGAAAGTCTTCGTGTTACACCCCTCAGGTTAGGAGTACTCGGAAACAACCTCTCTTCAAAGTAGCACCCTGAAGGGAGAAGGCTGCGTACATCCACCCTCCCCCAGACCATGCTTAGGCGGGAGCCCTTGGGTATTGAGAATGCTTCTTGTTTTGTTACTTTTTTTTATTTTTCAATAAATGGTAAAGTCTCCATACTTTTTTCTTTTTCCTTTTCCTTTTTTGTTTTTAAATATATATTAGTATGGCCTTTTGGTAGGAAATCATTATAAACAAGGAGCAACATGTCATTGGTGGAAATCGAATCCGGGTGATTACTCTAAGCCCTTGGCGTTCTTTGCGTTAAATATGACCCTAAGAGACAGTCTACACACATTATCCACAAAGAGCTGCCTTTTACAGGGGACAAATATTTAAAAGAATGGTTACTTATGCATCAAATATTGTTGTAAATTGAAAATTTCATTTCTCAGTGGTCAAGCACTAAAAAAATTTGTAAGTATGCAATTGCTTGGCACCCCCTCCCTGCACAAATTACATTTTTTTTTTTTCGGTATTTAAATGAGGTGCGGTGGGTGAAAGGTGTTTCTGTTTAGGGGTGCACACGGTCCTGTTTGGCGGTTTATGGTTACCAAACTGGGCCAAATAGTAAAAATACGGTTTGAAAATTTTCTAAGCCAAAACCAAACCGTTTTATCTCACAAACCAAACCGGCCCAAACCGTAATTCTAGTCCGGTTCGGTCCGGTTTATGGTTTTAACCATTATACTATAAAAATTGTTATTAACACTAATATAAACATAATTTGATCAATATTAAAATCATCATTAACTGCAAAAACATAAAAAAAATACGAAAACTTTACTTCTTTTCCTAATTAATGGTATAATATATGTTTATACTACATAAACAAAAACTACGAACAACACATAAAATTAGTTTGTTAAATTCAGTAGTAATATTTTTTGGAAAATTCAGCAGTAATATTGGGTCTGTTAAAATTTTTGTTAAGTTGTTAATGAAATATTTAATAGTTTAGTCACTTATTGGGTTAAATTGAATCAACGAGTAAATATTACTTGCATCTAATATGATTCTGTCGTTAAAAATTACATCATTACCTTAAGTTAAATTTGACCAAATAACTAAATTGACATAATCTAAATTATAAAGGGACTAAATTGACATAATTAAAAGTATAAGGCTTAAGTTGACAAGATCAGAAAAGTACAAAAGCCTTTGGTGTAAATAATCCTAATTATTTTTATCGAGTTATCAAGTAAATTTTGCCACTAATATAACTTGTTATGATTTTGATGATATAAATAATCATTGGATTTTTTAGTTTATGATTTTTATGGTTTATGGTTTAACCAAACCTAAACCGTAAATCCTAATAACCACAATTTCTTAAACCAAACCATAATTTTTCAAACCATAAACCAAATTAACCAAACCAACCAAACCGTAATTTACGGTTCGGTTCGTTTTGGATTACGGTTTAAACCGTATTTTGGCCACCCCTATTTCTGTTTTGTCATTTGGGGAGTGTTAATGGTGTATGCATGCTCAAGTGATAGTAGTAATGGTACGGAATAGGATCTTTCTTGAGCTATTGGTGGATTCTTGGCTCTGTGGTTCTCTAGTGGCATGCTTAGTGTACGGCGTTTGGCATTTGGTGTTGTCTAAGTGGTTCGGGGATCCATTAGGATCAATCTGTTGCCATGTCCTGAATGTATTATTAGGAGTTTTTGTTTCGGATTTTCGGTTTCGGTTTCTGTTTGTCTTGTCTTATGGTGGGTGAGTTATATGGACCTTGTTCGTATGCTCGATTCTACTTTGTTCAGATGCTGGGCATCATTTCTAATTATCGGGGGAAAAAATGAGGGCTTTTCTTTTGTTTTTACTCGATACAAAAAGTAATAGTTCTTTTTTTTAAAGTAAAACCACCTACATTTTAGGTGATGTATTAGAAAACTACATAACTTGTCTAATTTTTCAAGTGCACACCTAAAATTTTCAAACACTTTTCAATGTCAAACCTAATACTGACATCGTTAACTTTATGTTAAATGAAACGCCACGTTTTTGTGTATAAATGCATCAAAACACTAACTTTAACTTAATTTAATTAAATTATATTATGTATTGTACTTTGCAAATGATGAAATTACCCTTCACCTTAAAATTTATAAAATTGTTAATGGTTCGACGCACTGCTACAGGTTTTTGCCACCGCAAAAATTTAGAAGGTTTTTTTTTTTTTTTTTTTTAAATATGAAAATTTGTTTATAATTCATTGAAAAAAAAACAAGTTTTATTGAGGATAATTTGGTAATTTCGTATTTATTGTAATAGAAAGTTAACGGTATTAACATTAGGTGTGATATTGAAAAAATTTGAAAAGTTTAGGTGTTACTTTGAAAAATTAAAATAATTAGGTTATTTTCTTATACCTCACCTAAAATATAGGTGGTTTTTGGTTAAAAAAACTTCCCCTTTTTTCATTCTCGTTATATTTTTTTAATCTTTTTTTGTGATTTTAGTTAGAGCTAACAAATGTATTATATAATGTCGTGTTCGTGTTTTTGTTGTGGAAAAGGACTTAGAAACGAAGTCAACTCGAACCCAATCCCTCCATTAAAGGGGTAGAAACTAAACCCTTATCAAATTTCATTATTAAATAGATAACCCACCGATTAACCATTAAATTATGTGGGTAACTTTTTCTTATTAAATGATGGTTTGTTAATTTTAGAAATATGTCAATAATACATGTCATTGTTGACAGTAGAAATAAATATGCGACATATTTATAATTATTAAAATAATCTACTGAACTAACTTATTAAATAGAGTTCAAATTATCTTATATGAGATAAGCTACAAAAAGTTATAAAATAACAAGAGTATCCCACTTAAATACCTAACATAACTATATAAATGGGTTAAGCTTGTTGAAAACGTGTCAACCAATCCAAACACAAACTGATGCCGCGCGTGGTAGAAAATATGGGCTACGGGAAGGTTCAACAACCTTTCCTTTGAATTTTATTAATGAAATAACAAATTACAATGAGGTGATAAGAATCGAATTCTCACAGGTTGAGAAGCAAGGAAAAAAGATAACAACCTGAGAATTTGAATTGGAAAAACCGACTATGTCCTAAGTCTTTCTTTATATAGAGGAAGAAAATACAATTTAAATTCAAATAGCAAATCTGAGCTAAATCGGAAATAAAATCACATAAATCGAATAAAATCAAATCTTTCCTAACTAAGCTTGAAATCTTGCCAAAACTGCCCCTTGATTATCGTGAAGGTTGAAATGACCGAGATCTTCAGAGATTCACGCATTGACAGAGTGCACCACTGGCCTTGGCGGTACCACCATGTTGCACTTCAACCCAGTGCCGCTAAGTTGTCCCTTACACCCGGTGACACCAAGTCATGTCCCGTTCCTCTTGCTAATGCCAGCCCTGCTGCATCATCCTCCTCGGGTTGAGGATAATTCGCCCTCGAATTCATTTGGGGTGCTGCAGTGTTATTCTAACCAAAGTACGAAGTGAGGTGTTTGACGTTGAAAACATCGAAAGTCCCCAAACCTGGCCGGAGCTGAAGGCAGTAAGCATTGTCAGGGATCCATTTTAGAACCGTCAAAGGACTAATCTTTCGTGTGGTGAGCTTATTGTATTCCCAAGAGGGAAACCTTTCTCGAGTCAACACAGCCCACACTTTATCACCAACCTGAAATTGAACCCTCCTCTTCTTCTTGTTGGAGTCAAGCTTGTACTTGGCAGTAGCTTCTAAATACCAAGCCCATGTTTGTTCATATACATCCTTGAGAGAGTTGATGAAGTCTTCCGCTTTCCCATGAGGTCTGGCTAAATCAGGTACCAGCCCTAAGTCCATCGAAGCTCGTGGAGTGAACCCGTAAACTATGTGGAATGGAGCAAAGCTGGTAGTGCGATTGACTGAACTGTTGCAAGCAAACTCCGCCTGGTGGAGCTTGGATTCCCATCCCTTGGCGTGTTCAGCTACCAAGCAAAGGAGAAAATTGCTAAGGGATCGATTGATGACCTCGGTTTGTCCATCGGTCTGTGGGTGATGGACGATACTAAATGCTAAGGATGTATTGGCCATTTTTCACAAGGTCCTCCAGAAATGATTCACAAATCGTACATCTCTATCGGACAAAATGCTCAAGGGCAATCCATGAATCTCATAAACCTCTTTGAAGTACAGCTCGGTGACATGGATGGCATCTACAACTCGTTTGCATCCAATAAAGTGTGCCATCTTCGAGAAACGATCAACCACAACAAAGACTGAATCAATACCTTCTGTGGTTCTCGGTAAGCCCAAGATGAAATCTATACTGACATCTGCCCATGGCTAGCTTGGAATAGGTAACGATAAGTACAACCCTGCATTGGTGACGCCACCCCTTGAAAATTGACAAGTGCGGCAACGTTGGACAAACCTCCCTACTTCATGGTGAAGTGTTGGCCAATAATAGCTGGCAGAAATGAGCTTGAGCGTCTTGTCTCGCCCCATGTGACCCGCATTGTGGTTCTCTTTGATAATCTTGAGCCGCCAACTCGAATGAGGGACACAAAGTTGATTGCCTTTGAATAGAAAGCCACCATGAATGGAGTAATCTAGGTTAATCCCATCTTGAGCTTCATGCCAAATACTACTAAAAGTGGGGTCATCCAGATCAGCCAATTGCTTGAAACCTATCACCACGGCTCTGCTTTGCGCCAAGATTAAGGTTCGTCTATTCAATACACCTGCGACTTTGTTCAGCTCGCCTGGCTTGTGTTTTATGGTGAAGTGGAATAGCTGGATGTAGCTAGCCCACTTAGCATGACGATAGGAAAGCTTGTCTTGGCTATTGATGAATTTAAGGGCCACATTGTCAGAGAAAAGGACAAATTCTTGATTCACCAAGTATGCCCGCCAATGTCTCAAGGCTCTGACCAATGCATAAAATTCCAAGTCATACTAGAGTAGTTTAAACTGCTGCCATCCAATTTCTCACTAAAATAGGTGATTGGCCTCCCTTGTTGGCTGAGCACGGCGCCAATTTTGGATGCGTCAGTGTGCAACTCCAAAGTCTGTTGGAGTGCTAACACTGGAGCCGTCATCAACTTCTCTTTGATCTTGGCGAATGCTGACCGTGCTTGCAGTGTCCATACAAAAGTTCCCTTCTTCATACACTCTGTGATTGCCGCCATGATTGTGCTGAAGGCTGGAACGAGAGCCTATAGAATGACGCCAACCCGTGAAAGCTCCTCACCTTGCCAATTGTCTTCGGTTCTGGCCAATCCCTGATGGCTTTGATCTTACCATCATTAGCTAAAATCCCATCCTTGGATACAACGAACCAAAGGAAGGTTACTCGGTCCTTCATGAATTCACACTTCTTGTGCACAACAAATAAGCATTGCACTCTCAAAGTTTGAAGTACCTCTTGGGGATGGCGAAGGCGATCTTCCTGATCTCGGCTGAAGATCAAGATGTCATCGAAGTACACAACCACAAATTTTTCAATGAACAGGCGAAGGATCTGGTTCATGAACCTCATAAACTTACGTGGGGCATTGGATAACCCGAAAGCCATAACCATCCGCTCATAAAGACCCTCTCTCGTCTTAAAGGCCGTCTTCCACTCATCTCCAGGCATGATGCGGATCTGATGATTCCCGCTGTGAACACTTTATCGCACTGAAGCTGGTATAGAAAATCATCAAGTCTCGAAATTGGGAATCTGTAACTTAACGTGATCTTATTTATGGCGCAGCAGTCCACACACATTCGCCATGACCCGTCCTTCTTCTACGTGAGCAAAGCTGGAACTGCACACGAACTCAGGCTTTCTCTAATGAACCCCTTGGCGTCGAGTTCTTCGACTTGGCATCTCAATTCTTCATGTTCGGTAGGGCTCACCTTATAGTGGGGGTGGTTGGGTAAGGGAGGGCCAGGCATTAGGCCTATACGGTGCTGCACATCCCTTAATGGCAGAAGTGAAGATGGGAGTTCCTTTGGAAAAATGTCAGCATACCCTTCCAATAATGTTTTGATCTCCCTGGGTAACCGCTTGGAGACAATAATACTCTCCTTACCAATCATAACGAACAACAGTTTGGTCTCGCCAACTTCCTTGGCGAACATTACATGGGTCTGGACATTCAAGTGCTTGGCTGCAGGAGCTTTTGGCTTCTCCTCTTTCCTTGGGTGTAAGACTGTCTTAACTCCGTTGTGAATGAAGGTGTAAGTATTCTTCCGTCTGTCATGTATAACTCCTCGGCCAAATTGCCAGGGACGCCCCAACAATAGGTGACATGCATCCACGGTCACCACATCACACCAGACGCTTTCCTTGTAATTAGGGCCAATAGAGAAATTGACAAAACAACGCTTTGAAACCGTCACCTAGTTTCCCTTTTTCAGCCAAGAAAGCTTGTACAGATGTGGGTGTGCCTCCGTCTTTAATCCCAATTTGGTCACGGATTTTTCGGAGCACGAAGATTCTCGTAATAACAGCCCAATGCTATGCTCACTTCGGCTTCCGGAAGGCATCACACCCCGTGATTCCCGCTACCACGAAAGACGACCAAGCAACATCAACTATTCCGCACCTTGACGAGGACCAACGACAGCCCAAAGCTCGGTACCCGAAGAACCTCATGATGACACCCCAACGCAACACTTATTTCAACTCCCGGAGGGCATCTCACCCCGAGATGGCCGTTTCCCCAAAGGTCTACCAGTGGCCGTCCCCGGCTCCATGAGTCGGATAGATGACGAACCGAAGTCATAGGCCGAACGGCCAAGGGTATTTCACCCCGGTTTTGTACTAGGCGAGATACACCTCTTCATACGAGGCACAACTTTTCGGAGAAATATCTCTATATATAAAGCTCAGACCCCTCAAGAAATCATAAGTTCGCTGCTCTCCCTTCACTCTCATCTGAAGGACCCCCAGAGCAGCTGTGCCCCTCGTTTTTCTTTCCTTTTCTCTTGTAATCTCATAAAAACCATGCAATAAAACCGTTAATTAATAAAAACTTAATTAAAGATAAAGGGCATGAGTTTCGGCCCTCCATTAAAAGAACCTGTACCAAAACAGCTTGAAAGTATCGTGAAATATCAAAAAGTAAGAATAATGTCATGAAAGAATGTGTCCTTTCACGAAGAGACACTTGCAGACTATAAATAACCCCTTCCTCTCATATTTAGGGGAGGATGATGATGAGATTATGAAAAATAATTGCAAAAAACACTTGAATGAATTCATAAAAAAGTGTTGTGAAAGCTTTGAAAAACTTATCCTCATTCATCTCAATCTATCTCTCCTCTTACACATCTTCACTTCATCTTTGGTTGTCGTTGTTGTAAGAATAACGACCCGAATAGTACAAAAACAGTGACAAATTCAGTAGAAATACAGCAACAATACTAAGAAATACAGCTCAAAATACTAAAAAAATACAGCTAAAAATACTGAAAAAATACAACTAAAAATATAGTAAGAATATTACTGAAATACTGTAAAATATCTGGAAAATAAATCTATAAAATGCTGTAAATTGAAACTGTAAAATCAGTGAATTGTTTCAAAAAAATTTAGTAAAACGCTGTTGGAAAAATTCCACCTCTGCTCATTTGGCTTTAAAAGTCTCCTAAATCACTGTGAACTAGCTCAAGAAGATCTGATAGTCTCTCAATAGACTTAAAGGGCTTTTTTGTATATTTAGCTTCTACGCATACTTCACATTTGCTAAAGTTAACATCACTGAAGTTAGGAATTATGTTCATCTTCTTAAGTCATTTAACTGACTCAACATTTATGTGTCCTAAACGAGCATGTCATAATTCAAGAGATTCGACAATATAAGTAGAAGAGGTACTAGCATTGTTATTTATGCAAATAGCATCAATGACAAAAAGACCACCATTAAAAAAACCCTTGCCCACAAATTCCGTATTCTTAGTCGGGACTAATTTGTCTGAGTCAAAGGATAATTTCAACCCAGCTTTGATTAACAGGCTACCCGAAATCAAATTTTTACGCATATCAGATACATGCAATACATTTGTTAAAGTAAGGTACTTTCCAGAAGTGTGTTTTAAGGAAATCTTCCCTTGTCCGATGATAGGTGCGGCTGCAGAATTGCCTATGTAGACTACCTCTCCATCGGTCGCTTTTTGGTACTCCTGGAACATGTTTCTGTTCCTGCAGATATGCCTGGTAGCCCCGGTATCCACTATCCACTCAGTCATATTGTTCACCAGGTTCACCTCTGAAACAATAGCTACAATATTCTCTGTTTCTACAAGGTGGGCTTTGTGCTTCGGGTCCTTAGGCTGGTTCTTTTTGCTCCTACAATCTTTGGCCATATGTCCACGTTTTCCGCAGTGAAAGCAATCTTCGAGAACCTGCTGTTTGACTTTTGAATTTTTTCACCAGGTTTGAGGTTTGAATGATGCTTTTTTCCTTTGTTCTTAAACCTGTCATATGCACTCGGCCTTGCCTCTACGATGTTAGCTTTTGAAAAATCTGAATATGAGTGCCCCCCATCCTTAAGCCTATTTTCTTCTTCGATTTTTAAGTGGTTAACTAACTCCTCTAATGTCCGGTCTTTCTTTTTATGCATAAGCAAATTTCTAAAATCTTTCCACGAAGGTGGAAATTTTTTTATTAAAACATAGGCCTGAGTTATATCGCAAATTTTAAGGCCTTCTGACAAGAGAGTAGTTACTGTGTTTTTATATTCATGGACTTGGTCAATTATTGGTTTTTTATCCACAAATTTGAAATCTAGCCACTTATTAACCGCATATTTTCTAGTCCCTGCATCGTCACCCCCATAGTTTTTCTATAGGGAATCCCAAATCTCTTTTGATGAGTCTAATTTTACATATATGTCAAAGAGCCCATCACTCATATAATGCAGTAAATTTCCCCTACAGGTTCGATCGTCTACGGTGAACTTTTCTTCATAAGCTTTTTTCTCGTTTTTATCTTCAGGTGCTTTTTCATCAAAAAGTACGTAATCAATACATACTTGTTGTAGGAAACACCAAATTTTTTGGGACTGCCTCTGATAGTTCTTTCCGTCAAGGGGCTCAACCTTAGACATTTCGAGAAGAGGGAATTTGGTTGCCATGTTTAAATATAACTACGTGAAATAATTGTCTTTTAGATTGTAAGAATAAAGACCTGAACAATACAAAAACAGCGACAAATTCAGCGAAAATACTTAGAAAAACCGCTGGAAATACTGGAAAAATACAACTAAAAATACAGTAAGAATATTACTGAAAATACTGTAAAATGTTTGAAAAATAAATTCATAAAATGCGGTAAATTGAAACTGTAAAATCAGTGAACTGTTTCAAACAATTTTAGTAAAACGCTGCTGGAGAAATCAGTAAAATATTTCTAAAAAATGCAGTGAACTGCAGTAGTCGTTTTGAGTGAGGTTGCAGCTAAATAATATCTAAACACAACAATCAAATAATACTGTAAAGAGGGATAATTGATTATAATACTGAAGGTACCGTGCCGCGGGAAATACCATTGTCCTAAAAGATGATTTCGCCGCTACTCCGGTGAAGATAGTTGTATCGGCAGCCATCCTCCAGGATTAACAGGATTCGACTATTAACGTGCACTTGTTAATAGCCGGGTAAGAGAGCCTCGAACTTTTCCCAAAGTTATGAAGAGAGAAAGGGAAACAAACTGGAAATTTGTTGCAGAAACGAGAGAGAGAGATGACTAATAAGAGGGTTGTTGTTGTATATAGATGCACTATGTAAGATGCGGTTTTTATACTGAAAATGTTGAGGGAGCAGTAGTAATGGCCAACGCTTAGAAACGCTCATGCAGCAAACCCAAGTTTAATTGTTTGATTTACATAATCTCAACAGTCAAAGGATACTAAAAGCTGAAGTAATGGGAATTACAACGGTAACAATACTTAAACCAGCAGCGGTAACAGTTTTAGTTTCCGTAAAATAAATATGTCTGACGGGAAAAAATACACCCACCCCCACCCCCTCGGCTCCGCACGGCACGGCACGGCTGGCTGTGTGCGCGTGTGGTTTCCACTATTCCTTCACCCATGACTTCATTCAAATTAGTTGGGGGCATATACTCTTATAAACTCAACCATACCTCCTTAATTTATCTGTTTGGGATAGAGGACTTTTTATTATTTTTCTCAATGTGGGATGTAACTTTTCTACAATATTTAAGTTTAGCTTCTATCATTTTTTCCAACAGTTGTATCCTCGAGGATACTTTGTACTCTGAAATAAACTTAAGGAAAGCAATTACACGGCCTCGACACCTGAGATCGTTTGGTTACCCGGTTTCCGGTTTATTGACAAATTCTCGAACAAATTTTGCCTTTTATATCATATATTGTTCATATAGTTTTAATTATTGAAGAAGTTTAAAAACTCATACAGAATTAGAAAAGGAGTGTAATCAAACACAAATATAGTTGATGGAGTTTTGTTTATGAAATTCAAAGTTTAGGTGACTACTTAAATTTAGGGGTGAGCATGGGTCGGGTACCCTATCCGAAATGCATATCGATTCGGGTATCCAAAACACTAAAAGCGTCAAAATTATTACCCATAATGTGATCTAAAAAGTCGGGTATCCAGATCAATTGGGTACCCCAAAGGATCGGGTCGGATCACATCGGGTTGAGTATCCGCCCGTTTAATTAAAATTTCTTATAAACTATTTTATGAAAGACACAAACAACTATCTATATTAACTCGTTTGGGAATATACTATAAAATTATTTTAACAACACTTCCATTTGATCTTCGTAATTTAAAATTAAAAAAAATCATACACATAATTGTCATACTTTAATGGTAAAAAATTATAAATAATCTTAAATGACCATGACATATTAATCAAAGCTTCATAAATATTTGAAAGTTCAAGGATTATATACAAAGAAATAGAGCATAACTAAAACAAAGTATTGATATTCTACTAATTTACTAGTACTGATTCATTAGTCTTTATTTTTTGTACTGAAACTTTAAAAACTTTAATATAAAAATAGGGTAAACTTTATTGAAAAAAGAAAAGCAAAAAAATACATAACTTGAAAAATGTTTGTTGGGATTTAAAATTAAACATGCAACCTTAATGTTTAGTGAAGATAATGTGATTAATATTCTAAATAAATTAAAATTTTTATTTAGGATAATATATACAAAATTCATATCGGGTTGGATCGGGTACCCGGAAGTTTTACAAAATGATACTTGTAACCGAACTGGTATCCATAGTTCAACGGGTCGGGTATACCCTAACTGGATATTTTCGAGTCGGTTACCCTAATTTTTCAGATCTGTTTCTGTTCGATTTTTCGGGTTTTTGGGTTCTCAGGTACTTTTGCTCACCCCTACTTAAATTACAAGAAATAAGTCCGTTTTTAAAGTATAAATTTAGCTTAGAAGAATGCTAATTATATTCAATTTATTTATCAAACCTGAACAGTAAATTATATTGCAAAAAAAATCATTGAATCATAAAAAATAAACTAAAGTTAGTATCTTTATAAATTATGCTATTGCTAATAAATTTTTACCATATATAAATATATGGTAGAGTTCTTGTGAGAGGATGAGAGCGTGAGAGGGGCAAATCTTAGCCCTCTATTATAATGGATGGCCAAGATTTATTGGACATTAAAAACATTAATAATTTACTGCCAAGATTTGTTGAGTATTGAAAAAAAACTATTTTCCTCCCTTACCCCTTTTTTCTTTTTCCCCCATGAAGCGATATAGGCGGTAAATTATTATATTTTAATTTTCAATAAATTTTAGCTGTCCATTCCTATAGACGGCTAGGATTTTCCTCTCTCACGCTCTCGTAATATATACATATGTATATATTTGTTACACAATTATACATAATTATACTAATAGCATTCCTCTTCTTGCATAAAGTATGTGGTTGGTAAAACTGCTAGCATAATAGATTACATCATGTATGAAGTATGCCACTATATTCACATGAAGGGGAATGGTAAATGCATTAAATTTAAATATTCAATTTATATACACAGTCATATAAAAATAATTATTTTTGACAAATTAATAAACTTTTCAAACATATATTAGATATATAAGTTGAATATTAATTTTTAAGTATCTATTTGTCAGATAGTATAAAACAAATTTTAGGCCTTCACTCATTGGCTTAAACTTTTGGGAGAGTTGATTTCATGATGCGGTATTAGAGTCTTGTAATCAAGATGTCAAGAGTTCGAATCCCAGCAACCTCTCACTTCAATATTAACATAATTTAGGCACAAGGTATGCGGTAGGTCTGTGCAATATTTGAGCCTTTACCTATTAGCTTAAATTTTTAGAGAGTTGATTTCGTGACACTATTTAAGGCGGCAAATTTAATTCAAGCCAACTCAAAAAATCGAACTGAAAAACCAATAAACCGACCTAAGTGGAAAATTTGTCTTAAATCATTGAATATGAAGTTGTAATAATGCGACATGAAACTAATCCAACCATTCTTTTTCTGACCCGAAAATAACTCGATATTCAGTTTGACTCAATCCTACTCGCCATTGACCTAAACCAACTCAACCTGAAATGACTGAAGTCGAGCACAACTCGACTTGAAATCCTAATTAACCTAAAGTCTTTAAATATAATGATCGTTATAACTTGCCAAGGATAGAACTGAATATCGCAAGAGATCATAAACACCTATATTGGTAATATAATAAATAAGTAGATAAAAAATATAAATTATTTGAAGTGTGATTTCATCTTTAGTAAATAGTTTATGACACCAATTATGATGACCCAAAATCCATACAACACATCCCTTTGAGATTGACCGGAACACAAGATGACTCTAAAGCAGTGACCATACCTTGAAATAGCATGACCCAAACGGCTATCCTGATACAAGTATAAGTAAAACGTGAAAGTGACCCGAGCCTAAATAATTTTACCAAAGCCGACCTAAACCCGAACAAATATACCCAAACCCGATCCTAATTATCTGATTCGCACCTCTAATACCTATATTATTACTGTAACATGAAAAGTAAACGAAGATAGGAAAATAGGAATGAGTCCATACAGCGAGCCAAGTCAAACCCAGCAAACCGGTCAATTTATTAAACGGTCTAACGCCCCCTCGCTCTCTCTCCCTCCTACTATATATTCAACCGCCAACTCCAGCTCTTTTGTTCATCCAAACCAACATAGATCTCACAAAAAATGGCTTCCACGCATTCTTCAAAGCTCTTTCTCTCTCCACTTTCATCTTCTTCTTCATCAAAAATCAAAAGAACTCAAATTAGATCTGCAATTAGTCTCCCTAACATCAAAAACTCTCTCGTGTTTACCCCCAAGCTCTCGCAAAATCACAATAAACCAGCCATCGAGATCAGCTTAGGAGACTCGATGAAGGAATCAATACAAAGGAAGTTACCACTACCGCAAGAAGAAGAACACTTACCCGGGAAAAATGGTGATGGTTTGAATAAAATCAAGCTTTTTACAGTCTTAGAAGCTATTTCAGACAGGATAGAGCTGCACAAGAATATCAGAGACCAGAGGGAAAACTGGAATTCTTTGTTACTTAACTCCATTAATATGATAACTCTTGCTGCTGGAACCATGACAACATTAGGGGCAATGACTGGCAGTGGCGCCTCAATGGTGGGTCTAAAGATATCAACCACCCTTCTCTTCTCTGCTGCCACTGGGATCCTTGCGATCATGAATAAAATTCAACCTTCTCAGTTGGTGGAAGAACAAAGAAATGCAGTGCGGTTGTTTGAGTAGTTGCAGACCCAAATTGAAATGGGCCTTAAGATCCGAGACCCAGATTCGAATGACATTGAAGATGCCATAAATCGGGTTTTGGCACTTGATAGAGCATACCCACTTCCCCTTCTTGGTGCTATGCTTGATAAATTCCCAGAAAAATTCGGTCCTTCAATTTGGTGGCCAAAGGGCCCCTAAAAAAGCCGAAATTTGAACTTTCAAGGCAAGGAAATTAATGGGCTTACACCTAAAAATGGGTGGAGCAAGAAATTTAAACAAGAACTAAGAGAAATCGTGAACATCATTAACAAAAAGGACATAGAAGACTATTTAAATTTAGGCAATAAGGCCTTGAAACAGAACAAAATTTTGGCTGTTTCCGAGCCAGTGCTAACTGGGGTTGCAGCAATTGGATCGGCCTTTATGGGTGATGGGGCGTGGGTCGCGACAGTGGCTACAGCGCTAGCAGTAGTGGTGAACACAATAGAGCATGGTGGGCAAGTGGGGATGGTGTTTGAAATGTACAAAAACTATGCGGGGTTCTTCACTTTGTTAGAGAGGGAAATTGAGGAAGCTATTGAGCACGAAGAAGAAAACGAAGAGTTATTTGAGATGAAGGTGGGTTTGCGTTTAGGGAGGAGCTTGTCAGAGTTGAGGGATCTTGCAAAAAGATCAAAGCATGGGGAGCACATTGATGAATTTGCCAGCAAGCTCTTTTAAAAATCAGTTTAAATGCACATAAATTGGTCTGGATATAACACGATCAAAAGAGAAAGCTCTTTTGGTTCTTTTTATTTTTATTTTTATGTATAGATATTGCTAGTCTATTGGTTCATTCCTTCACTATTATTCTTTGATATGTTGATTAATATTTGAATACTAGAAGTTTACTTAATGGGTAGATAAGTCTTGTATCTAATACTCATGTACAAATTTGACTTGTAAAAGTAATTATTTAATCATAGAAATTATTTTTATGTTTAAATTGTTAAATTGAAGTATTCCTAAACAGATATTCCTACATTAGTAGAGAATGATTTTATCCACACGACATAAGTGAAGTAAATGAGCCGAGCCAAATAATATGAGTCTGAGCACAAATTGGCTCAATTAAGTTAGCTACAAGCTTTGATCTAATTGTTCAACTCATTTTAGGCCAATCTGTTATAGTTTTGCTCCGTTAGATCAAATTTTGCTTATTAAGCTTATATTTGGCTCGTTTTAGAAGAGCTAAGCTTGTAATTGACGTTACATAACTTCTCCGGGGGATGCAAGTTGTTGAACTCATGTTTCACAATGCATGTTTAATCTCAGCTCTTATATAAACAAGCTAAGCTTGATTCAAACTCAAAACAAGCAACTTTTTTGAATAACCTAACAAGTCATAAGTCAATTCAATTTATTTACACAACTAAAGCATATAAGATTACAAATGCATGTATCTAATATTGACATGCATGCCAGCAAGAGTTAACACAAGAGAGCCACTGAGAAATGAAAGATAATGCCCAATCTTATGGATAATTTTTTGATTGAGAAGGCAGGTTATAAGAGGGTAAGATGTACGCAATCTAGCCCTGATAAGGGTGTTTCCCATGGGCCCCCAACTCTAAAAGCAAGGACCAATATTAAAAAAATTCAAGTCAAATAAAGCAACATCCGACATGCCAGCAATAATAAAGCAACAACAATAATAGACATGCAAGTCTAAGGGCACTGTGAACTGGCAACGATGTGATCCTTTCACTTGATAGCTATGCCTGCCATATGTATTTTTAATCACCACTCAACTATATATAAAGCTATCTCTTCGGTAACGTTTAAGAGGGTAAGATCATATTTAATCATCTCCATCCAATTTTTTTCATCTGCTTCTACCGCTCTTCTAATGTGTATTATGTAGTTATTCATATTTTCTAATAGAGGCAGTAGTCAGTCTCCTCCTAACATATGCCCAAGCCGTTACTAATCTGCTTCCTCAACTTATCTTGAATGGAAGCCATACCTAATTTTTCTTCTTGCAATGTCATTTCTAATCATGTCATTCCAAACGTGCCTACATATCCACTGCAACACCATCATTTCTTTAACATTCAACTTATGATTGTGGTGCCATTTAAGTGGCCAACATTCAACATCATACAACATATCTGATCTTACTATCGTCTTATAATGTGTTCTCTTTAACTTTAGAGATGTTTTTTCACATAGTATCGCTGAAAAAATACATAGTATCGCTGAAGCCATCTTTCACTTATGTCATCCCATTTTAATATGATTATTAACATCTTCATCAACTTCGCCATCTTATTGCACCATGGAGTTTAATTATATGAAACATTTTTTTTTTTTTTGGCATGCATTCGATCCTATTCTTCACTTCCTCTACGTCTAATCTGATTGTAGTGTAAAACTTAAATTTTACACGCTTAATTTTTGAATAACAAATGAAATACATGGCTCACCTTATCGATATTTATAGCTGATGATTAAATTTTAAATTACAAAAATAATGATGAATAAACTTTTTTTAATAAATATAAGTATAAATTCGATAAAATATAAAAAATTATGCGGCTGGTGGATATAGTGCTGGCTATACTTTCATTGGCCTTGAAATGCCACCCACAAGCCTTTGCGCTTCAATTGAAGATTGTTGTTATTTGTGGAAGGATTGCATCACCAGCAGCCAAATTTCTGCAGGTCTACTTTCCATTTTTATTTGATTGATTTACCGAAATGACATACTTTTAACAAAAAGTGCAAAGTAAAACTTCAGCGATAATATTTAGCAAAATAACACAATTTGTCAGATTAAAGCAAGCTACGTCATTTGAAACTGCGTTGATAATGCATTGTTTTTTTTTTTACTATCGACACCATTTCGAATGGCGTACATAATGGGTTTTTCTTTTTTTTTGTTGAACTATTTATGCCATTTCGAATGGTGTGGATAGTTATAAAAAATAAAAAAAAAACTACTATATTACTAGTTGAATTCTCTGCTTCTGTCCTCCACTTAAGTTCATCCTTCTTTCTCCCATAACACATAGATCTCCAACAGCCCACATCCCGATATCTGTGTTCAGGGCACTTCCAAAACTTCTTCATAGAAGGACTTGTTCATTTCCTTGCGAGACAATACATTCTCTCTAACGGTACCCGTTTGAATCCACGCGCTTTGTGGCACATAAGCTTTTGTTCCGAAAACCTTAACTTCCATGCCCGAGATTATTGGAACGACACACTGCAAAGCAAGCTCGACTTCCCTGACCCGACTGACCACAAATAGCAACTTTGTAACCCCTTTTGATCTTTAACCTGTCGCTTGTTCTGATAGTCGGTTTCTTGACATAATAACCACTTGTCTCCCAAGCATACTCCCGATCTAAAGATCAATTGCGATGCTACATGATTTAAACTATTAACTTCTTCTGATCTTCATCCCTAATGAAATTTTGGATGGGATCAGTCGAGACCTTTGTTTGTGCTCCCATGGAGATGAGCTCTAGGAGATTGTGTACGGGTTCCTGCAGAATTCGAAAAGTGGAGAGAGCTGAAGGAGCCATGCCTGATGTCAATGGTGGCTTTACCAATACAAACATCGAAAGTGTAGACCGAGACCAATGCGGGTGCTGCCCAAAAGAGAAAAGCGAGATCAGAACATGTATAGAGATACTTGCTATTTATTATATTTTGGGTTTATAGAAGTGGATGCCATTTGAAATGGCGTAATAGTATATTTTACTATTCATGCCTTTTTGATTGGCCTGGGTAGTAAAAACCCATTATTTAGTAAAAAAAATGCATTTTCCACATCATTCAAATGGCGTAACTTGCTTTATTTTGATAAACAGTACCATTTCGCTAAATATTTTCACTAAAGTGCCACTTTACAAATTTTTTTAAAAAGTATGCCTTTTTACTAAATCATTCTTTTTATTTTAATATCCTTCTACAATGTTTCTATACTAGCAAATTTATATGGGATGCACAATAAAAAATTTATTATTTGTTTGATATACTTGTGATTATTGTTGTTTGAAATCAAAATATAATGTAAAACTCTAGTGTATAGTACAACGAATTAGTTGCAATCACACAAATCCACTATAATTTTCTTCAACATGAGAAAATGAGATAAATAGCTGAGTGCAAATTTTTGTTGGTAGAAGAAGTAAATCGAATATTCAATTTTTAAAGATTATTCAAGCAAAATTATAATAAAACAAATAAGGTAATGTTATTTTTAGAGTACAATTATTATTATCACGGTAACTTCATGGCTATTGTTCCTTAGATGAATCTGAACCAAATGCCATTCAATTAAATCTTGCGTGTTTTCGGTGCTTGTTCGCTTGCCTTTAATACTTTGCAAATTTTACTATAAAATGCTAATATAGAACATAATTACAAGACTATATACGAGTTATATCAATTCTCAATGAAATTTAGTTGTATTACGAAGAAAAATTTTCGAATTTTAATAAAATGTACCTATATATTATTATAATCATGTGCCATGTGCATTTTTCTGAAAAAAAGTCATTGAATTCTTATTGTGAATATTTATGCATTCCCAAAAGTTCTTGCAGAGAGTATCCAATGATAAATTTTTATAGTTTCAGAACCCCAGTAATAAAATTCATACACCTAAGAGCATCTTAACATAATTATTAAAACATCAAAGTAATAAAGTAATAAAAGACTGAAACTTTTGTTAGGTGCTATTATTCAAGACTTACACAAAATAACTCAGATAAAACGATTTACATAAGACACTCAATGTAACAAGCAGTAATGACTCCAAGATCTCATAACTTGCCCCAATAAAACCAGCTTAAACTAGACCAGGACTGATTACAATAAAAAATACTCCACAGACCTCAAATACAACTCCAGATTCAAGAAGACAAATGAATCAAGTTGAGTTAGAAGTATACCTCCCTATGTGAACTTCAAATTTTACCAAGAATTGCAAGCAAGATGCTCACACCATCCAGTAAGGCTCTAGATCCAGCAAGAACAACAGCGTTCGGACCTCAACCGAACACGAACCGAGCACACCAGCCACGACCAGGCCTCCAGCAGCGCGAACGAAGCTCCACGAAGACGAAATCACTTCGAACCAAGGCTCACGAGGCTAGAACCTTCGATTATTTTGGCTCAGAGGTTCGTATTTAGGGTTAGGGTTCTAAGAGAGCCTTAGAGAGATAGAATTGCCAGAGAGAGAAGGGGAGAGGAGGAGAATGACGGTTTTCAATACCTCTCTAACCCTAAACCTCAGCAATATATAGCCCTCCAAGCTTCAATCTAACGAAATTCTAATACTCATCATAGCCGTCGATTAAAATTGATCTAACGGACAAATCTTACCCACAGAATGCACAGCGTGAGCCCCAGATCTGGTGACACGCATCGAGGCTCGAACGGCTGTGATGGAGAGAAGGAAGCTTCTCGAAGAAGCTTCACTAGGGAAACCCTAACGGGTCTCTGATTTTGGGGAGAGAGAGAAAGGGTAAAAACAAACAGCCGTACAAAATCCCCTTTAATAAACTTTCGGGCAGGTCAGTAAGCTCGGGCAAGCCGGGCAGCAAGTTTGGGCAAGCAGTACAGCTACACGGGCAGATAGGTACAGCACGGGCAGCTGAGTAACAGTAAATCGGGCAGCTTATAGTACATGGCAAACAATATAATTAGTGCCACAAGTGGGGCAATTTTGACATTGCCCCAAAATATCAGAATTCAAATTTATCTCAAAGCAAAACGCAGCGTTTTGCACTCCCTAAATGTTAATTTACGCATTTTATATTTACTTAATTTTTCAACCTCTTTCTAACTCAATTTAGGAAACTAATATTTAGACTGACCTATGTCATATATTTACCAAACACAACAAACTCCACCTTGGTAGATATATGACCAACAATTTCACATACACTATCACCCCGGGTTCCATTCATTTGGAGGAGTTTAACAAAGCGTGAAAACTTCTCCAAAGGAAGGCTTTTAGTCCCCATATCAGTGGGGTTATCCTCGGTACAAATTTTTAGCAATTCAATCTGATTTTCTTCTATATTATCCATGATAAAATACCGTCTAACTGGTAAGTGTTTCGTTCTATCATGAAATACTGGGTTCTTATATAGGGCAATGGCAGATTGACTATCTGAGTAGATTTTAGGTGACCCTAAGTCGAGTTTTATTTCATTTAACAAGCCGTTTATCCATATAGCTTCCTTAACGGCATCAGATATTGCTAGGAGCTCTGACTCGATGGTAGATAAAGAGGTTAAAGTCTGTAACTTTGACTTCCAACTAATAGCTCCACCCGTTAAAATGAAAATATAGGCTGATGTAGATCGTCTCCTATCTAGGTCACCGGCAAAATCAGAATCTACATAACCAGTCAAGTTAAGTTCATTTTGGTCCCTACCAAAAGTTAAGCCCAATTCTATTAACCCTTTGACATACCTTAGAAGCCATTTGACTCCATCCCAATGTACCTTACCGGGATTCGACATATAACGTGACAGTATAGTCATGGGAAAAGCTAAGTCTGGCCTAGTACAGGTCATTGCGTACATTAATGATCCTATGGTGTTAGCATACGGTATTGTGCTCATTTTAAGCTTTTCCTGCTCAGTATTAGAACATTGACTTGCTGAAAATTGGTACTGCGATGCTAAAGGTTGTTTCACAGGCTTTGACTCAAACATAGTAAACATTTTCAAGATCTTACTAAGATAATGACTTTGACTTAAATGGACTGTTCCTTTAGACCTATTCCTGATGATATCAATACCTAATATTCTTTTAGCTTTCCCTAAGTCTTTCATATCAAATGAACCGTTTAACCGAGATTTCAAGTCAGAAATATGCTTTTAGGACCTGCTAGCTAACAACATATCGTCCACATATATCAGCAGAAAAATAGCATCAGAATAGTCAATGTCTTTAAAGTACAAGCATGAATCATGAACAGTCTTATTAAAGCCATTATCAATCATGAATGTATGAAACCTCTTATATCACTGTCTAGGTGACTGTTTCAGCCCATACAGTGATTTTTTCAGCAAACAAACATGCTCAAATTGTTCGGGTTCAACAAACCCCTCGGGTTGGGAGATGAGGATTTCTTCCTCAAGCTCTCCATGCAAAAATGCAGTGGTGACATCCATTTGATGCAGAGACATGTCATAGAAGGCAATTAAGCACATAATAACACAAATAGTGGTATGCTTAACGACAGGACCGAAAATTTCTTTGTAGTCTATCCCCTCTTTTTGTGAAAAGCCTTTGGCAACTAGTCTAGCCTTAAACCGGGGTAGACCTTCAGGAGTATTGGGTTCTTTAACCCTAAAGATCCATTTTGAACCTATAACTTTCCTACCCTTGGGCTTGGGAATTAAGACCCAAGTATTGTTCTTTCTCAGGCTCTCCATTTCAACTGTCATTACATTCAGCCACTCAGCTGAATGCCTGCTGTTGATGGCCTGAGAGTAGGACAATGGCTCGGTCTCTACATAATCTAAAGCTGTGTTTAATGCATAGGCTGTACACTCAGCATAGCCGTATCTTTCAGGTGCTCTAGTGTCTCTCCAAGCTCGGTCCCTAGCCAATTGATAGGTTTCTAAGTCCTGAACATCATTTTCAGGTCCATTAGGTTCAATTTCAGGTCTGTTAGGCACAATTTCAGCAGCATTTCTGTCAATATTTTCAGAGTTATCTAGGTCATCTTCAAGTTCTTTTCTTAGGTTTAGAGGACTAGGTGGGTTAACTTCAAATTCGTAGTAGTCAGGGTCAAATTTCCTAACATTTGAACTATTGCTCGATTGTTCTTTAATGTAGGGCATCTCATCTTCATTGAAGATGACATCCCTACTAATTATTGTTATAGTCTGGTTATCCTCCTTAATCCCTAGTCTAAAACCCTTTACACCTGAAGGATAGCCCAGAAAAATGCCTTTAACTGCCCTAGGCTCCAATTTACCCTCTCGTTTGTGTGTAAAAGCTGAGCACCCAAATACTCTCAGGTTGTCATAGTTAACGGTCTTACTGGTCCAGACACTCTCGGGTGTTTTCATCTTTAAAGCAGAGTTGGGGGACCTATTAATTAGGTAAGCCGCTGTATTAACAGCCTCACCCCAGAACTGCTTAGACGACCCGACTGAAAACAACATACATCTTACCCTATCTAGTAGGGTCCGGTTCATACATTCGGCTACACCGTTTTGTTGGGGGGGTTCCTCTTACAGTTTTATGTCGTTTAATACCGTTATCATCACAGAGCATGTCAAATTCAGAGTTCACAAATTTCAGACCATTATCAGTTCTTAAGACTTTCAGTTTCTTTCCTGTTTGATTCTCAGTTAACGTTTTCTACTTAGCAAAAGTATCATATGCATCATTTTTGTTTTTAAGCAGAAACTGTTACAACCTTGGGATTGTGACGGCCAAAGTTGAAGACTTAGGCCCAATTATTGAAAATAGAGGTTAGATGAGAAAGAACAAGAAAGAGAGTTGAGATGAGAGAGAGAAATAGAATTAGAAAAGATGAGAAAGTAGAGAGATGAGATGAGAAAAATAGAATATTTCATTAATTTCCTTGGATGATTTACAAAATTGAATTACAACTCTATTTATAGAAAAATACATCAAATGCCAAAAAATACAAATAAATCTTGAAAAATTTCTAATGCAATCCAAGACTCTCCTCCAACAGCTAGTTGGAGGAGCGCCTAACAACCTGGACAAAAGGCCCTAACAGCTAGAAAAGGGGGACGCTCAGCTGAGGCGTGGACCAGAGACGGGAAGCTGGGGACACGGGCCTGGAGCGGCACTAGCATACGTGTTCTGCTGGGACGCGGCACAGGCACGGAACGCTGGGGACACGGACTGGGGTGCGGACCGGATGCAAGCTGGGACAAGGGAAGGCAACGACCAGGACAATGTCATGACATTGTCATGACACGCGACTGCTCAGACCTAGGCAGCGACCTAACACAGACCTGGGCAGCGAACTGGCATAGACCTGGGCAACGACACGGCATGGCTTGACACTCGACCTTGACACGGACCTCGGGCTACCTGCTCGATATCTAGACAATGTCAAGGGAAACAAAAGAGTCATGACCATGACAGAAACATCCATACTTTCCTTGAGAAATCATCAACTATAGACAATAAATAATGGGCTCCACCCATGGTGGGTACCCTTGAGGGTCCCCACAAGTCAGTGTGAACATAATCAACAATGCCCTAGGTAGTATGTGAACCTACAGTAAATGCAATCCTATTATGCTTACCATATATGCAATGATCACAGAATTCAAGTCGTGTCACAGAATCAGCACCAAAACATCCCTGTTTTTGGAGTTCTATAAGTCCTCACTCAGATGTGTGTCCTAACCTCCTATGCCATAGGTTGGTAGTGTCTTTAGGGTCAATCTTGGACACGTTTCCCTCCCTAGAAACTACCTCTCCCTTAAGGACATCAATCCGTTCTTGATCTCTCCCTTAATCACAGCAAGGGCACCTCGCAGGACCTTCATCTCTCCTCTACATGCCTTTAGGGTCAGTCCACTAAGATCAAGTTGTCCTAAGGATTTAAGGTTTCTTTTAAGTTCAGGTAAATGTCTAACACCCTCTAGGTTAAAGATCGTGCCATCTGACATTCTAACCCTAACAGTTCAGACACCTACCGCCTTGCAAGCATGGTCATTACCTAACATAACCTTTCCTCTATTAACAGACACATAATCAGTAAAATAGGATTTATCAAATGTCATGTGAAAGCTACAGCCAGAATCAAGCACCCACTCAAGACAAGTAAAATCAGTAGAAGCAATCAGTACTTCTCCACATTCATTATTCTCGGCAGTGTAATCAACCCTAGCATGATCTTATTTTCAGGGAAAATGCTTCTATAGTGGCCAAATTTTCCACACTCATAGCATTTGACGTTAGATATGTCTTTCCTACCTCTGGACCTGGATCTTGAATGATTCTTACCTCTTCTTGTATGGTTATCTCTTGATTTAGTTCTACCTTGTACGTTGTCGCTCTCACCGTGATTGCCACTGTTACTAGTATATTATTTTCTCTCTTTCTTTAGTTCTACTACTTTAGATCTTAGGGCATCTTCTACTTTTGCCAGTGATATGGTCTTTCGACCATATCTTAGGGTTTCTTTTAGAGATTTTATGTACTTAGAAAACAAGCCTAAAAGTATTATAGCCTGAGTCTCTCAGTTATTTCTAGTTTTAGTGTGTCCAGGTCAGATAAAACTCTATAAAATTCATCCAAACTCCATGTTTTCCACAGCTCAAAATCGTTCCTACCCATAAATTTCTCGATATCGTGTTTAGCTGAAGCCATTTTGTTTTGAGACCGTGTTTAACCGGCTCTGATACCACTTGTTAGGTGCTATTATTCAAAACTTACACAAAATAACTCAGATAAAAAGATTTACACAAGACACTCAAAGTAACAATCAGTAATGACTCCAAGATCTCAGATCTTGCCCCAATAAAATCAACTTAAACTAGATCAGGACTGATTACAATACAAAATACTCCATAGACCTCAATTACAACTCCATATTCAAGAAGACAAATGAATCAAGTTGAGTTAGAAGTATACCTCCCCATGTGAACTTAAAATTTTACCAAGAATTGCAAGCAAGATGCTCACACCATCCAGTAAGGCTCTGGATCCAGCAAGAACAACAGCGTTCGGACCTCAACCGAACACGAACCGAGCACACCAGCCACGAACCGGCCTCCAACAGCGCGAACGAAGCTCCACGAACACGAAATTACTTCGAACCAAGGCTCACGAGGCTGGAACCTTCGATTATTTTGGCTCAGAGGTTCGTATTTAGGGTTAGGGTTTCTAAGAGAGCCTTAGAGAGATAGAATCGCCAGAGAGAGAATGAGAGTGGAGGAGAATGACGGTTTTCAATACCTCTCCAACCCTAAACCTCAGCAATATATAGCCCTCCAAGTTTCAATCTAACGAAACCCTAATACTCATCATAGCCGTCGATTAAAATCGATCTAACGGACAAATCTTACCCACGGAATGCACAGCGTGAGCCCCAGATCTGGTGACACGCGTCGAGGCTCGAACGGCTGTGATGGAGAGAAGGAAGCTTCTCGAAGAAGCTTCACTAGGGAAACCCTAACGGGTCTCTGATTTTTGGGGGAGAGAGAGAAGGGGTGAAAAACAAACAGCTGTACCAAATCCCCTTTAATAAGCTTTCGGGCAGGTCAGTACACTGGGCAAGCTGCGCAGCAAATTCGGGCAAGCAGTACAGCTACACGGGCAGCTAGGTAAAGCACGGGCAGCTGAGTAACAGTAAATCGGGCAGCCGGGGCAGCTTATAGTACATGGCAAACAATGTAATTAGTACCACAAGTGAGGGACAATTTTGACATTGCCTCAAAATATCAGAATTCAAATTTATATCAAAGCAAAACGCAGCGTTTTGCACTCCCCTAAATGTTAATTGACGCATTTTACATTTACTTAATTTTTCAGCCTTTTTCCAGCTCAATTTAGAAAACTAATATTTAGACTGGCCTATGTCATATATTTACCAAACACAACAACTTTGGTTATCCTACTGATAAATCTTCTATTTTAAATACAAATTCATGCGATTAAATTTCTAAATTCACCACAGACTTACGGGTTCAAAATGGGAAAATTTTAAAAATGAAGGGGTTGGTAAATAATAGTATTGGCTAATGTACTTTTAATGGTCATGAAATGCCACCCACAAGCCCTCTGTGCTTAATTTTGAACAACGTTGTTGTATGTATATTCTAGCTTGACTTTCATGCATGGTCTTGAATGGATCAAGTCCATATGAATGATTGCATCATGCTTGCCTCCATTTTTTTGATTTACTACTTTCCACTTTTAATTTAATAATATTCCTCTTTTTTTTTTTTTTTTTTTTTTTTTTTGCTTTCTTTTGTTTTGTTTGACTTCTTTTTTAACTCGATTTTAAGATAAAATTTATCTTCTTTTTTTTTTTTTGTATTGATAAAACGATGGTAGATTTCTTAATTGGGATTATACCTTGGAGAAAGGGAGGCTGTATGCTTTGAACTCATGCCATGACTGAAATCGACCGGAGGGTTTCACCGTCGGGCTACCATAAGGAAGTTTAGGGACCTTATCATTTAGAATTACTAGATCGTCCCCGTGCGATGTAGGGATGATGATCAAATTTTGAGTAACTAAAATTTTAGTACTGGAGTGATTTTTACAATTTTTTGAAAACGTTTGGTATCCCAATTTCGAGCAACAAAGCATATACCGGTTTGTCCACTCATTTGTTTCTCGCACTTGTCAAAAAGTCTCATCACTCTCAACGATCATTCCGAATGTTTTTTGTAAGATCTTTGTTTTTCTTAGTATTATGAGATTTCAACATTTATTACCTCGATATATAATAAGATATTTGCGGCCTATCAAATTTATTACTTGGGTATATAATCACCGAAGGGGTCCTCGGAAACAGCCTCTCAGCAAGGTTACACCCTGAAGGGGTAAGGCTGCGTACATCCACCTCTCCCGGACCCCGCTTATGTAGTAGCCCTTGAGGCATTGGATCTATTGTTGTTGTATATAATTACTGATAAATTGTGAAGCTTCTATAAAAATCCTAAAATTTTTGTTCAATATGTTGATATAGCATATAATTCAGGGATACATTTTTAATCGACAAGCAATAAGAGAACTCAAGATATAAAAATCGGCGTCACATGATCGAAGACATGAAAGATATATACACAGTTAGAGGCGGCCAGTGGGCCGTGTCGACCCGGAACCTGGCCAGACCCAGCTCTTTTGGGCCCAGCCCACTACTGTAGCCGGCAAAGCCGGTCAAGGCCAGGGCCTGAGCCCAGGCCCGTTTGCTTTTTTTTTTATTTTTTATTATGATATATGTATATATATTGATTTTACTTAATAAAATAATAAAAAAAATTTAGCTTACATAGTAATGGTGAACTTTATATGTCAGAGGTATTGGGGTCAAATCCCACTAGTGTCAATTTTTGTTAATTTTTTGTAAAGTACGTTAATTTATTTTTATATCCAATAAAATTACCAAACAATTCTAGCTCACATGATAATAAGGATGCTTTGCATGCTAGATGGGTGGGATTCAAATCCCATTCGTGTCATCTTTTCTAAAATTGTCAAGATTTGAGAAAAAAAAAAAAAAAAAAAAAAAATCTAGGAGGGGGACTGGGGCAACCCGGGCTTGGTGGGCTCGAGCCCAGGCCCGGGCCGGGCTGAGCTCCCAAGGCCGGGACCCAAGCCCGGCCCGGTACCCCAACCAAGCCCGGCCCGGCCTAGCCCGCTACAGTGCGGGCCTAGAGGGCCCGGTGGCCACCTCTACACACAGTGTGGAAAGGGAAAAATAACATAAAAACACCGGTAAATCTATCCGAGAAGAAAACAACTAAAAGGTCAAACAAAGAGAACCTTTTTATGCATCTAGCACTAAACAAAAAACATAATCAAACACCACTGAAGACGACCCTCCCAAAAACTCCTTGTGTGGACAAGTAACACTAGCAGCAGAAGCATATCATGCTTAGGCAAAACAAAGTAGTGATAAAAAAATATCCAAAGGAGCTAAGCATGTGGGAATCTGCTTCGAGCGCCTGACCATTTGCATTAGAACTCCCAAACTCGCACAAACGGATTTCAACCTAATACTTTCAAATTTCCTTCCAAGTTTAAATTTAAAATTCCCGCCAATATTTCACATCCTCGCTCCATTATTCAAATTCAAATTTTATGCCATCCTTCATTTAAATTTTCCTCCTTTATTTTCTCTAGGACCCTATAAATAAGCATTAGTTTGTATTTAAATGAATATCCAATGAAAATCAAACTTTATTTCCATTTCTTATCGCTTTCCTTTACTACTTTCTTTAGTTGATTTTAGTCTATTTTGATTTAGTTTGTAATACAAACCATCACACTCCAAATCAGGCACACCCTTGATTTCTACGCGCAGAGTTCCAATCCATCAGGTGCTAATAGGGGGGAAACTCCAGATATGTGTGATGTTAGTTATTTGGAAAAAAAAATCGACTTCCAGTTGTAGGTATCAATGTACATATTGTAGGCATATTTTATCACGTCAACGTTTTACAAAATATATGACACAGTAATTCCAATCCGATAATTATAATTAGAGATTTAAGGGAGAAAAGAAGGGTTTAGAGGTTTAAGGGAGAAGAGAAGGGAAATTGAAGGAGAGATAGATGTGATTAGCATTTCAATTATGATATCATACAAGCCCAATGCCCTCTATTTATAGAATTAGGGAGGGTAACTAGCTACTACTAATAATATCCTAAGTGCGTTATAAAAGGTAAAATTACAATATTATCACTAATATAAAGCTGTTTACAAGAATACTAGTTAATCACATGTGATTAATTTATTTATTATGTATCAATACCTTCCCCCTTTAAAGACCCTTGTCCTCAAGGGTCAAGGTATTAATACCGAATTAGTAACCCTCCAGGTAGAGGTGGCCACCGGGCCGGGCTGGAGCCCGGGGTACCCCGGGCCAGGCCTCGGGCCTGTTTTTGTAGGCCGCAGAGCCCGGCGCGGCGTGGCCCGTCGTTTGAATAGAGCCGTTGAACGACTCTTTATTTTTAAAAAAAATTATATTTTTTTTTCTTATAAATACTTAAACCTCCCCAACCCATTTCCTCACCAAATCTTCAATCATCTCTTCTCTCTGTATACATTCTTCATCTCACATCATCTCTAACTTTGCTAATTGCCAAAATTGTGCTCTAAAGTTCGAAGTTCGTAAAGTATTTGGTTGAAGTTCGAATTTCATTGTTCTCTCGTTTCGGTAATTTTAGTATCGCAATTTTATTTGATTCGCATTTTTAGTTATTTAATTTGCATTACTCCTTGCATTTTATAAATACTAATCACTTATACTAATGTGGCACACAACTCTTCATCATCCTCTGGAGCCAGTCATGCTAGTTCTAGCTCTTCTTGGCCACCCAGAATCTCTAAAAGGAGTAGAATTGTCTTACTTGATACTGAAGAACGACCTTTTATACCACCAAACCCAACACCCCCATACACTGATGATAGCATAGATTATGACTTTTCACAACAATAAGATTATCATAAGTCAGGTGGTGGTGGGGTTGGAGACTCACAAACTAATGAGGAACCCACCCCCACCACCGAAGCCGAGCCTGAAACTAGTACCGATGCTAGTAGGCGTACAACTAGTGGGGTATGGAAGCAATTTACCCTTAATAAGATAACTAATAAAGAAAATTGTAAATTATGTGACCCACCTAATGATTTTGGTCATCAACCTGGCAGTGGGACGGGCACATTAAACAGACGTATACTTAGGTGCCACCCCGAGTAATACCCAAAAAAGAGCCAACAACGTCTAGTATAGCAAGTGACCGGTGCACTTGCTAATTTTAGGTTCTCTCAAGAAAGCAACCGAAAGGGGCTAGCTAAATATATAATTTTGAGTGAATGGCCTTTTAATACCAGCGAAGACCTAAATTTCGTCAACTACCTCCAACAAAATGTGAACCCCGCCATTGTGAGGAATCCTCGGAATACCGTAAAGCGGGACTCTTTGACGTTGTACAACGGGATGAAAGCTGGGGTCTTCACACATTTTGCGACGAACACGAGCAAGTTCTCGTTGACGTCGGACGTATCAACGGCGAAACCCGGCCAACCTTATATGTGCATAACGGCACACCAGACCGATGAATCCTTCACAATCCAAAATAGGATAATTCATTTTGGACTTTTAGATTGCCCCCACAATGCCGAGGTAATTACGGGTGTGATTATGTCGGCAGTCCGCGACTGGGGCATAGAGCAACGTATCGTCAGTATTACATTCGACAATGCTACCAATAACACTGAAGCCGTTACACATTTAATAAGACAAATGAGACCCATGCTAGATGGGAAGTGTTTCCATATTCGTTGCATTTATCACATTTTGCATTTAATGGTAATGGATGGTTTAGATCTTATAGAAGCATCCCTTACCACCTTAAGATCCATAATAATATCTGTTAAATCATCCAACACTAGAAAAAGAAAATTTAAAAATTTATGTAGGTTGCATAACAGAGAATATAAACAATTTAAATTAGACTCCCAAGCTAGGTGGTTGTCTACGGTAGAAATGTTAGAGCGCATTCTACCATACAAAGACGTTCTAATGGAATTCGCCCAGGAAAATCGTGCAGAATGGAGCGATTTCAACCTGGCCAGTATAAATTGGGAGACAATAGATCAAATTTGTAACTTTTTTAGCACGTTTAAAAAGGCAACGACATTTTTTTCGGGTTGCTACTATCCGACCATACCTCAAGCAATATCAAGATTACTTGATATTGTCAATTGGATGGTAGATAATGAATCCAACCCTGTTTTGTTCGCATCGATGCAGGCAATGAAAGAAAAGTTTGCCAAATATTATTCTGAACTACCTCTTACATACTGCTTGGCAACTATTTTAGACCCTCGTTGCAAACGCGGGGGTTTCAACTTGTTTTGCCAACATTTTTTCTAGTATTTGCATCCTACTCTTAATATCGACACTTTCATTGCCGATGTCAATAACGACTTGCATAGTTTATTTTCTCAATATTCCCTTCAATTAGCGTCCACTAATCCTAGTACTGCTGCAGTAGGATCTTCCACATCTAGTGGAAGTAGTTCACACACGTCATATTCGTGGAAGCTGTTGGAGCAATTTGCGCCTACGGTAGCCCCCACGTCATGTGACAAGCTAGATTATTATTTGCGGACACCGATGGTCCATATTTTCGGGCCGCCAGCCAACCCGCATTTTGACCTTTTATAATGGCGGAACACAAACCAAACAGAGTATCCTATGCTTTCTACCATGGCACGTGATATACTAAGTTGTCCGGTGTCTTAAGTAGCATCGGAGTGTGCTTTCAGTCTTTGTGGCAGGTTGCTTGGAACGAAGAGGGCGAAGCTATCGCCGTCAAGCTTGGAGATGTTCGTGTGCTTGAAGGATTGGCTGCTAGCAGAGGCAAGAGATGAACAGAGAATGAAGCTGGATTCATCGAGCGATGAAGAAGACGACCGCACAACTGATACCTCAAATGATGGACTAGATACCCCGCAAGGTGACTGATATCAACACTTTTGTTTGTCAATTATTTACTTTTAAATATTTACATCAAAAGACGACCGCACCCCCCATATGTCAAACTTGGTATTTTTTGATAAACAAATTTGTATTTTTAAATATTAGGCCCCAACTGCGTTGTATTTGTACTTGTATTTGTTATGTTATTTATGTACCATTATTTTTTTTGATAAGATATTTACCATTACTTATTGTATATTTTATTTTATTATATGTATTTAACATTATTTTTTTTGAACATGCATATTTAGCATTATTAGTACTTCGAAAAAAATGTATTTGTATCTCATATTATTTATCAATGAATTTCAATAATTTTAGTACAAAACGACTTTATATTAATACTTTTTTTCTTTAAAAAGGCGCGCCCAGGCTCGGCCTAACCCGGCTCGCCAGCATTGTAGCTGGCCCAGGCCTGCCCCTTGAGGCCCCCGGCCTGGCCTGCTACAGTGGTAGGCTGGGCCGGGCTGTTGGCCACCTCTACCTCCAGGGTCAAATACTAAAATTACAAATAATTGTATCGATCTATAAATAGGGGTAGATATAGAAAAAACTGAGGGAGAGTTAGAGAGAATAGTAAGGGAGAGGAAGAGAGATTTGATAAATATTTTCACTTATGATTCTATTACAAGCCTAATACCCTCTATATAAAGAAAGGGAGGGAAAAATACCAAGTAATACTAATACTATCATAATTGCGTAATAAAAGTTAAAATTACCTATATTATCATTAATTGAAGGCGATATATCAAAATATTAGTCAATTACATGTCTAACACATAATTAACTCATTTATCCTGTATCAAATTTCTTTAATAGATTTATAAAAGGCAATGTCATATAACGAAATAGTGATATCATACACAGTAAAGGTAATGCCATACACTAGAATATTCATGTCATAGACTGAGAAGGTTATGTTGTAATCAAAATTTTGGACTAAAACAATTATTTCAACCTAGGCAGTTAACTAAGAAAATTCTAACTGAAAGTTAGTTAACTTGAAAATGAATTACCAAATCTTCGAGTATTTATGTGGAATTAAGTGAATTCCTTATTGTAGGAAAGTGAATAATATACTATATCACCTACGTATATTGAGGTTTAAACATTCTCATTAACAAGGGACTCAGAAGTTTCAATGCACGAGATTAGGTATTCTAAAGTTAAGAAATATTTTAACTTGGGTATCGTCTCCCACAGTCATGTCAAATTGTCGGAATTCAATGAAAGTTTGCCGAAAATTTGTAACATGACACATGATTCCAACATTTATGTATATGTCAAGTTAATGTTTTGAATAACATTTGCTACATTACGGGAAAAAAAAAAAAGGAAAACGCAGCAAATTCTAATGCGGTGTACCTCCATGTTGTTGGAATTATGTGTCATGTGTCATTGTTGGAATTCTAAGTCAATATTTTCAAAGAAAAATTCAAAGGATTTGGCTGAAGTTGTCGAAGTTACAAAATATATAAACCTCATTATATCTTAAGGTAGTGTTCATTTACCAGGCATTAATGCAACTGGATCCCATTAGAACTCCGAAATTAAGCGTGCTTGGGCGAGAGTAGTACCAGGATGGGTGACTTCCTGGGAAGTCCTTGTGTTGCCATCCCCATAAGGTTGGGGTCCTTGAAAACAGCTTCTCGGCAGGGTTACACCCTGAAGGGGTAAGGCTGCATACATCCACCCCTCTCAGACCCCACTTGTGCGGAAGCCCTTGAGGCAGTGGGTTTGTTGTTGCTGTTATATCTGAAGGTATGTTACTAAATATTATGATGCATAAATAACAAAATAATGAACCTCAAATTTTATTTTATATATATTCTGAACACAATTAAATGTAACTTCTTTTTATACTTATAGCAATTCTCTTTGTCAATATAAATATTTAATTTGTTGGTAAAACTGTTAACATAACTACATAAAAAAAAGGACCATACTCAGTGCCTCAAGAGCTCCCGCCAACGCAGGATCTGGGGAGGGACGGATGTACGCAACCTTTTCCCTTGAAGGTATTAATCTGAAGAGAGGATATTTTCAAATGCTCCCAACCTGAGAGCAAAAACTTTCCAAAAGGTCACCTATCCTGATTCCACTCTCTTATATAGTTATGTTGACACCCAACATAAGAGATAACATCATTACTCTGAACTCTATTTGTTGGCATGGAAGGGAAATGTTAGGAGCATTAAATTTAAATATTTAATTTTGTAACCAGAATGTTATAAAATAGACAACAAACAAAAATGTTAAATAATTATTTTTAGTAATTTAATTGACGTCTTAAATATATACTAGATATTTCTGTCAAAAAAAAAAAATATATATATATATATATTAGATATACAAATTAAATATTTATTCTAAACATTTATATTATTATTACAATAGCAACAATCCAGTACAACTGCGAGGTTCCGTCAAGGTAGAGTTTTGAAAGGTAAGTTGTACGTAACTTTATCCTTATGGGGCAAGAGGCTATTTATTTTATTACTATAACAACTTTGCTCCTCCGGGATTTGTTGGGCTCCGCTTCATTGGATGTGCTAGCTTGTATTGAAAGTTTTCTCTCTAATTATCGGAAACTAAAACAACAAAAACAATCCAGGCTGTTTATATTTTTACTAAAAAGGAACAAAAAGGGACATACATAGTGCTTTAAGGGCTCCCGCCTACGCGGGGTCGGGGGGGGGGGGGGGGGGGGGGGGGGGGGGGGGGGGCGGATGTACGCAGCCTTTCCCCTTCAGGGTGTTAACCTGAAGAGGGGCTGTTTCCCAGTGCTCCCAACCTGAGGGTGAGGACTTCCCAGGACGTCACCCATTCTAGTACTACTCTCGCCCAAGCACGCTTAACTTCGAAGTTCTAACGGGATACGATGACGGCGTATTGGTGCCCTCTTTGGTTGTTTATATTTTTACTAACAAAACAAAATTTAAAAATAATAAAATATATACAATTTTATCCTTATAGAGTGTGAGGCTGTCTAATTTACTCAATGGTCTCAACCTCCTCTCCCTCTCTCCCTCTTATATATTCAACCGCCAACTCCCAACACTTTCTCATCCAAACCAACGCAGAGCTCGTACAAAAATGGCTTCCATGCAGTCTTCAAGCCTCTTTCTCTCTCCACCTTCATCTTCTTCTTCATCAAAAATCAAAAGTACTCAAATTAGATCTGCAATTAGTCTCCCTAACCTCAAAAAATCTCTCCTTTTTACCCCAAACTCCCAAAAAATCACAATGAACCAGCCACGGAGATCAGCTTGGGAGACTTGATGAAGGAATTGATACACAGGACTTTACAATCACATCAAGAGAAAGAACATTTACCCAGGAAAAATGGTGATGATTTGAACAAAATCAAGCTTTTCGCTGTCTTAGAAGCTGTTTCTGATGGGATAGAGATGTACAAGAATATTAAAGACCAAAGAGAAAACTGGAACTCTCCGTTACTTAACTCGGTTAAAATGATCACTCTTGCTGCCGGAACCACGGCTGCGCTAGAGGAGTTGACTAGTGGTGGTGCCCAGATGGTGGGTACTAAGATATCAGCCACCCTTCTCTTCTTAGCTGCAATTGGCATTCTTACGATAATGAACAAAATCCAACCTTCTCAGTTAGTGGAAGAACAGAGAAACGCAGTGAGATTGTTCAAGCAACTACAGACCCAAATAGAAATGAGTCTTAGGATACTAGACCCTGATTCAAAGGACGTTCAAGATGCATTAAATCGGGTTTTGGCACTTGATAGAGCATACCCACTTCCTCTTCTTGGTGCCATGCTTGATAAATTCCCAGAAACATTTGGCCCTTCAGTTTGGTGGCCAAAGAGCCCTAAAAAGACCCGAAATTCAAACTTTGAAGGCAAGAGAATTAATGGGTTTAAACCTAAAAATGGGTGGAGCAAGGAACTTAAACAAGAATTGAGAGAAATCGTGAAAGTAATCAACAAAAAAGACATAGAAGACTATGTAAATTTAGGCAATAAGGCCTTGACATTGAACAAAATTTTGGCCATTTCTGGGCCACTACTAACCGGAATTGCAGCAGCTGGGTCAACTGTTGTTGGTCACGGGGCATGGGTGGCTGCAGTGGATGCAGCTGCAGCAGCTGTGGCGAACACAATAGAGCATGGTGGGCAAGTGGGGATAGCGTTTGAAATGTATAGAAACTGTGCAGGGTTTTTTACTTTATTAGAGAGGGAAATTGAGGAAGCCATTGATGTGGAAGAAGAAAACGAGGAGGTGTTTGAGATGAAGGTTGGTTTGCATTTAGGGAGAAGCTTGTCGGAGTTGAGGGATCTTGCAGAAAGGTCAAGGAGAGGAGAGCACATTGCTGATGGGGATTTAATATTTAATATTTAATATTTAATTTTGGGGGGGGGGGGGGGGGGGGGAATTAATATTTAATAGTGTAATTGTTAATGGGGTAGTCATTACCCCATGAAAAATGTTTCTTTTTACCTTGTTTGGCTGGGTATATTTAAAAGAATACACATTAACTCGTAAATCTTTCTTTATTTTGGTTTGAGTGTAATTACTTCTTTTACCTTTCAATGCTACTTCATTTCTTGTATATATTTTTAATTTTTTAAAATTTAATTATGAATAAAAATAACTATTTATTAAAACAATAAATAAATCATCCTCCTATAATGAACGATGCTTTAAATATTTAAAAAATTAATTTCAAAAAAATTAGCTAATTGCTACTATAATGCTGATGACCTAACCCCACCAACATTGTTGTTGTTCTTGACCTCTATTCACCGCGTACCAATATTGTGATAGTAGATTTCTTCTACTTTCTATTAGTATTTTTGAATACTTAATCTATTTTTAATCTTTGAAATATTTTTTTAAATATTTGGAATATTTTTGTAAATGCTCAAAACCTTTTTTTAATTATTTTTAATATTATTAATATCTAAATTTTATTTTATATTTTTAACTATTGAATTTTTATACTTAATTTCATATTTATAATTTAAAATGTTTCTGAAATATAAATGTTATAGTAATATTAAATTTATTTTTTATATATTTTAAATATTCTATAAATTTTTTAAATAATTTTTAAATATTTGAAATTTTTAAAACGATTTAGAATATTTTATTAAATAGTTAAATGATTTTTAAATATATAAAACATATTTTTATAATGTTCAAATTTTCCAAGTGAAAAAACAAGATGAAAAATCTTTTACCCCTTTCCTTCTTATGGATGTTGCACTAGGAGGTGATTTTAACCCCATTTGAGTGCTTTGTTCTGTCAAAAAAAAAAAAAAAAAAAAAATTATTCCCCATTTGGGGGTAAACTTTTCATGGGTTAAATGTTAATAGTAAATCAAATAGGGTTAAAAGGATTATTGATGCAGCCGGCAATACCACTCTTAGTGGGTAAGGGTTGGCGGCATGGTTAGGATGCGGGCGCGGCGGCAGGAGTTTGATTTTGAATAAGATTTAGTTTTTTAGTTTTTAGATTTTATCTATAATTATCTGTTACTGTTTTATTCTTAATCAACTAGCTCATCTATTTAAATAAGAGAAAATATAGGGTTTTAGCATTCAATTTGTTAGATTTATTTTAAAAGTTTGCAGGGTTTTCTCTCTTTCTCGGGTTGTGAGAAATTGAGTAACTTTTTCCCTTTGCTCTTACTATTTTTCGTAATAAGAAATTAAGAGAAGGCCGTTAAACCTTTATGTTCCCCAAATTTTCCACCTACGTGCTGCATCAGTTGGTATCAGAGCTCAGAACGACTTCTAAGATGGCTCGTGGGCGACAAAGATACGTGGCCATCGGAGACATTTACGAGCAAGGTGTACAAAGACAGATCGAGAGGAGATTAGAGGAGAAATTGGGGCAAATCCCTAGCAAGAAACAGGAATCCAACCCTAACACCCGCCGACAAGGGGTGGCGATGACGAGACGGACGAGAGCTTTTAAAGCATGTTTCCTAAAGCTGAGTTACTGGATCGAAGGCTGAGGAGGCATCGACCAATACCAGAAACGCTAACGATTTTGATGATCGGAGGTGGGGATCCAGTCTCCAGATGGAGATCCCGAAGTTCAACGAAGGAGGACCCTAGGAGGATTCTAGGATTGGCTTGTTGCGGTGGAGGAGGTTCTTGAGTTCAAGGAAGCGCAGGAGAGGGAGCATGCGCTGTTTGTTGCTACTTGGTTACAGGGTAGAGTCGCCGCCTGGTGGTAGCAGCTGAAACACACGCGACTTCGGTTGGGGAAGGTGAAGACAAAGTCGTGGGTGAAAATGAAGAAGCATATGAGAGACGCCTTCCTACCTCACAATCATGCCAAGGTAAGTACCAACCCCAAGAATGACTTGGCAGAAACAGGAAAGCAATTGGCGGATAATTATATTGACGGGTTGAAGGAGTCTATACAGGAAGTGTTAAACATGTTCAACATCTTTTTCGTCTATGAAGAAAATTGGAGCGCTGTGAACATTGAGTGGCGGCAAAGGCATCGCCAAGTTGGCGGGGCCTGGAGCACAGGTTGGCAGAAGAGACCAAGTGAGAGCACTGGCAAATCAGAGTGCACAGAACAGACCGGTAGTCGCTAATACTGGTAAACCAGTTACTTAGGACATGGCCGGTACTTTGAGAGCCCGTTGCTTCAAGTGTGGAGAGATGGGGTATCGTGCTGCTGAGTGCCATAAGGATCACAAAGAAGGCAAAGGTCTTATCATCGAGGAGTTGCACAGAGAAGATGGCGGGGTTACTGAGGGCGAAACCCAAACTGATTTGACGCCATTGGAACAAAACATTGTGGCAAGTAATGAAGGATGCCTACTTGTGATTAGGCACGCTTGCTTTGCACCAAGAGAAGAACCAGGATATGGATGGCTAAGGAATAACATCTTCCAGACCACCTGCACCATTGGCGGTAGAGTATACTGCAAGGTGATAGATTCGGGAAGTTGTGAAAACATGATCTCCGAAAAGGCAGTCGCTAAGCTGGGGTTGACGACGGAAACACATCCGAGTCCATACAAGCTCTCATGGCTCAAGACGTGAAACCAGGTAATCGTGTCTAAATGATGCTTGGTCAATTTTTCAATTGGGTCGAAGTACAAAAATGGAGTTTGGTGTGATGTGGTCACCGTGGAAGCTTCCCATCTATTACTTTAGCGCCCATGGCAATATGATAGGAGTTCCATTCATGATGGACGGAAAAACAAATATAGCTTTATCTTCAAGGGGATGAAGATTATCTTGTTGCCTAAGAAGGATGAGGCACTAAGAGCTTTAACGGCTCAACACCCGTGTATACAGGGACGAGCTATGTTCGCCAAGAAGGTTGGCGACACCAAGCTCGTCTTCGTGTTGATTGGGAAGCACAGCAAGGTTAATTTAGGGGAGATATCAAGTAAGGTTACTGCCACGTTAATTGAGTACGCCGACATCTTTCCGAAGGAGTTACTGTGTACCCTACTGCCATTACGGGACATACAACACCGCATTGATCTGATGTTGGGGGTTGCCTTGCCGAATAAGCCTCACTACCATATGAGTCCATCAGAGCATGAGGAGTTGAGACGCCAAGGGGTTTATCACGGAGAGCTTAAGTCCCTGTGTAGTGCCGACTCTGTTGATGCCAAAGAAAGAAGGTAGTTGGTGGATGTGTGTTGACAGTAGGGCCATCAACAAGATCATGGTATGCTATCGATTCCCTATTCCGAGGATGGATGACTTGCTTGATTAACTACAGAATTCGTCGATATTTACGAAGTTAGACTTGAAAAGCGGGTACCATCAGATTCGTATCTCGCCTGGAGACGAGTTGGAAACCGCCTTCAATACATGAGAGGGGCTTTACGAGTGGCTGGTTATGCCACTCGGATTGTCCAATGTGCCTAGTACCTTCATGAGGTTTATAAATCAGGTTCTGCATCCTTCTGTTGGGAAGTTTGTTGTCATCTACTCTGATGATATTCTGATTTATAACTAAGATAGGGCCGATCATATGACACATTTGAAGGAAGTGCTAAATACCTTGAGGGAACAACATTTGTTTGCCGCCTTGAAGAAGTGTGAGTTTATGAAGGACCGAGTATCCTTCCTTGGCTTTGTTGTATCCAAGAATAGTACAGCAGCTGACGAAGAGAAGATTGCCGCCCTTCGAGATTGGCCCCAACCGAGAACTATTGGTGAAGTCAGATGCTTTCACGGCTTAGCATCATTCTATAGACGCTTTATGCTGAACTTTAGCTCTATCATGGTGCTTATCACTGATTATTTGAAGAGGATTTCCTTCGCTTCAACTCCACAAGCAGCTGCCACCTTTGACGAGGTGAAGAATCGATTGACCACAACACCGGTGTTTGCCTTACCGGATTTCCATAAGACGTTTGAGCTGCACACAAATGCTTCCAAGACAGGCATTAGCACTGTGCTTAGCCAAGACAAGAGGCTTATAGCACACTTTTGTGAGAAACTCGATGGGACTAGGTTGAATTTACTCGACTTACGACCTTGAGTTCTATGCGTTAGTACGAGCACGGAGGCACTGGAAGTCATATTTAGCTAATCAAGAGTTCATCTTGTACTCCGACAACATGGCCCTCAAGTACATCAATAGTCAAGACAAACTCTCGGACCGACATGCCAATTGGGCAAGCTACATTCAGCTCTTCCACTTTGTCACCAAGCACAAGTCAGGCGTGTTCAATAAAGTAGCGGATGCTCTGAGTAGGCGGAGTCACATTCTTTCTCAGCATCGAGTCACTGTGACCGGGTTTGATTATTTAGCGGAATAGTACTAGGACGATCCCTGTTTTGGCGTGAAGCACAATCCGGTTCTACTCTCGGTTACTCTATACATGATGGGTTCCTTTTCAAGGGAATCAGCTTTGTGTTCTGGATTCGAGTCTACGACTTAATATCATTGAGGAGAAGCACAACACAAGACATGGGGGACAAGATAAGATGCTACAGCTCATTATCGCCAACTATTTATGGCCGACTTTGCGCCGGGAAGTTGAGAGGCTTGTCAGGCATTGCCGTCTATGTCAAGTATCGAAGGGTGGAGAGACCAACGCAGGCCTTTACATGCCTTTACCTATTCCAAGTCAGCCGTGCACGGATGTGAGCATGGAATTTGTGCTGGGATTACCGAGAATTACTGCCGGGGTTGATTCGATTTTCGTTGTTGTGGATCGCTTTTCTTAGATGGCCCGCTTTATCAGGTGCAAGAAAGCCGCCAACGCCGTCCACGTTGTAGGTTTTTATTTCCGGGAAGTCTAGAAGCTTCACAGTTTTCCGACAAGCATAGTTTCTAACAGGGACATATGATTCATGAACTACTTCTGGAAGGTGTTGTGGAAGATGGCGCATACCTCCCTCACATTCAGTGTTAAACCGAGGTAACAAACCACTCATTAGGAAACTTGCTTCGTTGTCATGTTATCGACAACGCCAAAGGATGGGAGCAAAAGCTTTACCAAGCTGAGTTCGCCTACAACAACTTAATTAACAGTAGTACAGGGTTCCCACCATTCAATATCGTTTATGATTTTGTACCGAGAGCCCCAATTGATGTGGCACCAATACCAGATCTTACAGATCCTAATGGTAAGGCTGAAAACTTCATTTCCAATCTCAGGGATATACATGAGCAAACACGTGCACGCCTCCTGGAAGCTAGCGCTAAGTATAAATTGGCGAGGGACAAGCACCGACGCCAGGTCTAATACCAAGTAGGTGACCATGTCTGGGCCATCCTCACAAGAGAACGGTTTCCTGCTTGGGAGTGCAATAAGCTGATGGTGCGCAAAATTGGTCCTTTAAAGATCATCGGCAAAGTCAACGGCAATGCCTACTGTGTTGAGTTGCCATCCGGTATGTGGACTTCTGACGTCTTCAAAATTAAGCACTCAACTCCTGACTTTCCCGACAATAACCTAGTAGGTGACATGGTGAATTCTCTTCGGCCTAGGGAGGATGATGCCGCTGGCAATACCGCTCTTGGTGGGTAAGGGTTGGTGGCATGGGGTTGACAGCATGGTCTGGATGCAGACGCAGCAACAGGAGTTTAATTTTGAATAGGATTACCTTTTTTTAGTTTTCAGATTTTATTTATAATTATCTTTTTGTGTTTTATTTTTAATCAACTAGCTCCTCTATCTAAACAAGAGGAAATCTAGGGTTTTAACATTCAATTTTTCAAATTTATTTTCAAAGTTTCTAGGGTTTCCTTGTTTTCTCGGTTTGTGAGAAATTCAGTAACTTTTTTCCCCTTGTACTTACTATTTTTCATAATAAAAAATTAAGGGAAGGCCGTTAAACCTTCCCGTTCTCCAATTTTTTTTACTTATGCGCTGCATCAAATGTAATGATTACCTCTGTAACCATTAGCACTTGTTAACCCCATACCAAATATGCCCTTAGTGCAGACCATAGGGCAAAGGCGGATGCGTTAGCCTTGACTTTGACAATGATGCGTACTTAGCTTGATAATTTTCATCTCTTTTTTTTTGCTTCTCTTTTCTCTACCCTGTTCTCTCTTCTTTCTTTTCTTCTTGTTTCATTAAATTATCATCTAATTTACTCTCCTCTCGACCTTCTCGTCGTAATTTAAAAAAAACTATAATTGTACACTTTTTTGCTTTCTGATTAATGCAAATGTATACAAATTCAAATATCTAATATTTCAATTCCAAGCAATATTGATGCATGAGTAACAATTATTTTGATCTTTGTCCACTGACAAAGGGCAACAGTATCGTTTGGGGTTGGTGTCTTACCGTTCAATAATTACATTGATGGTGACGATGATGATATGGGGAAGTTATGACTAGGAATTGTAATTCCTTAAATTTCATAGAGGATGAGACACCCATTTGGGTCCCGTGAACCTTCCCTCTAATTGAGATAGGATTTCTACGTAAATCTTAGTGTTGATTTTTTTGATGTTGATTGTTTATTTTATGCTTACGCTCGTGCTTGATTGTGATTTTTTTCCAACACTTTTTGATGCAGTGGGCTGAGGCGTCAAGCCTGGCTTGGCGGAAGTACGGCTAAAATCCTCAGCAGGAGCGTACTTGGCGCGAAGGAACTTGGCGTGACCCCCAGATCAGCAAGTTGAACGAGTCTCCATTCCAGCCGTGATATTTGGGATTGTTTGCTGATTTCTTTCTTAATTTGTTTTATTCCCCTATCTGTTTTGTTTCCTTAATTTTAGCATAAGATTTGAATTCAAATTTGAAATTCAAATCTTTAGTCTTTCTCTATAAAAAGAGGAGAGGAGTTAGGATTAAGGTGGCCAATTTAAAAATTCCAATAAATTGTTTTCTTTCTTTTGTAACCTCGATTTATCGACCTATAAGAAGTGAGCTTATGAACCTTTTTTGTTAATTTTATTCCAGTAATGATAAAATTCAAAACGGAAGGCCGTTGAACCTTCCCGTCGTCCAATTTTCCGTATCATGCGCTCCATCATCTAGTATCAGAGCACAGTTCGTCTCCTGAAAGATGGCACCCAATAAACGACAAAGGAATGCCACCGTTGAGGATGTTACTAACCGAGACCATCATAACCAGCACGAAAGGAGATTGGAGGAATTGGAAGAGAGATTCTAACGGATTGAGGAGCACTTGATCCAAATCGGAGCCAGCCTGAACCCATCGGGTAGAGCTAGGCCCCAGTGCCCACCTTCACCGAGCGTAATAGGTGAAGAATTGAACAATTTATTCATGATGAAGACATACCGAAACCAAGATTTAGACGCCATCAGCACCATATTGATGACCGTGAGGATTGGGGGTGGGAATCCGGACTTCGGATCAAAAAACATGAGTTCAATGGAGGAGGACGCCTAGAGGAGTTCTTAGATTGGCTCGTAACCATTGAAGAAGTCTTCGAATTTAGAGAAATACCTGAGAGAAAGCAGGCGTCGCTTCTTTGCTTGCTGCCTGCGGGGTAGGGAAGCCACCTGGTGGCACCAATTAAAACAAACCCAATTCCGGCAAAGGAAATCCAAGGTTGAGATATGGGAGAAGATGAAGAAGCACCTTCATAGCGCCTTTTTGCCGCACAACCACGCGCGGTTGATGTACCAACGCCTTCAGGGGTAACGCCAAGGCTCCAAGTCTATGGAGGAATATACCGCTGACTTTGATTCTCTAGTCGCAAGAAATGACTCGACGGAATCAGAAGAGCAGCTGGCGGATCGCTTTATTGGCAGCCTTAGAGAGTCCATCCAAGATATACTTAACATGTTTGACATTTTTACCGTGGCTGAAGCATCTCAGAGAGCCATGAATGTAGAACGACAGCAAAGGCGTCGCCCTTCTGGCGGAGTCGGGAACAATCAAGCTGGCAGAAGGAGGGTGAACCGTGTTCCAGCAACGCAAACCCCGAACACCCAAAACAGACCACCGCCAGTCGTTATTGGAAAGCAAATCAATAAAGAAGTAGCGGCTTCTTCAAGAATACGTTGCTTCAAGTGCAGAGAAATGGGTCATTGTGCCTTCGAATGCCTAAAGGGAGATAGATCGAGTAAGGCTCTTCTCATTAACGAGCCCACCGAAGAAGAAGGTGAGATCATTGAAGGGGAAGGCCAAGAAGACTTGGCGGAACAAGGAGAAGATCCCGTTGAGGGAGACGAGGGTCAATGTTTAGTTGTTAGGCGTGTCTGCCTCATGCCAAGAAATGAACAAGGAGACGGTTGGCTGAGGAACAACATTTTCCAGACCACAAGCACCATTAACGGTAAAGTCTGTCAGGTAGTCATAGACTCGGGAAGCTGTGAGAATGTCATTTCCAAGGAGGCGATAACCAAGTTGGGCTTGAAGACAGAAGTGCACCGCAGCCTTACAAGTTGTCTTGGTTGAAGAAGGGCGGGTAACGGTTTCCAAGCGATGTTATGTCAATTTTTCTATTGGACCCAAGTATAAGGAAGGAGTACGGTGTGATGTAGTCGCCATGGACGCATGCCACCTACTCTTAGGATGTCCTTGGAAATATGACCGATGAGCTGTGCATGATGGAAGGAGAAACACGTATAGTTTTCCATATGATGGGGTCAAGATAGTGTTATTACCAAGGAAGGAGGAGAAACTAAAGGCTTCTACAGCCTAACACTCCAATGTGCAGGGTCGCGCAATGTTTGCCAAAGAAGTTGGAGCCGCCAAAGTTGTATTCGTCCTGATTGGGAAAGAAGCCGAAGTTGTTCCCAAAGAATTGTCAAGAGAGATTGGGTCCCTACTGAGGGAGTTTGCTGATGTGTTCCCAGAGGACTTACCGGAGGTGCTACTGCCTTTGCATGATGTTCAGCACAGGATCAACCTTGTTCCTGGCACGTGTTTACTGAACAAGCCTCACTACCGCATGAGTCCTTCTAAGCATGAAGACCTCAGACGCCAAGTTGAAGAGCTGCTTGCCAGAGGCTTCATTAGGAAAAGCTTGAACCCTTATGCTACTCCAGCCTTGCTGATGCTAAAGAAAGATGGAAGTTGGCGTATGTGTGTGGACAGCAGAGCCATAAACAAGATAACGGTTCAATACCGCTTCCCCATCCCGAGAATGTATAATCTGTTAGATCAGTTGCAGAGCGCCAAGGTATTCTCCAAGCTGGACCTCAAAAGTGGCTACCATCAGATCCGCACATCTCCCAAGGATGAATGGAAGACAGCCTTTAAGACGAGAGAGGGTCTTTATGAGTGATTGGTTATGCCGCTTGGCCTTTCGAACGCGCCAAGCACCTTCATGAGGTTCATGAACCAGGTATTATGTCTGTTTATTGGCAAGTTCATCGTCATCTACTTTGACGATATTTTAATTCATAGCCGTAACCATAGTGAGCATATTGATCATTTGAGAGAGGTACTTCATACTTTGAGAATTCAGAGTTTGTTTGCGACATTGAAAAAGTGTGAGTTTATGAGGGAAAGGGTGACCTTCCTTGGCTTCATTATTTCCAAGGACGGTAATTCTGCTGATGAGGGCAAGATAGCAACTATCCACGATTGGCCAACGCCGAAGTCAGTTAGCGAAGCCCGAAGCTTTCATGGGTTGGCGTCATTCTACAGACGCTTTGTTCCTGGCTTTAGCTCAATCGTAGCGCCAATCACAGATTGTCTAAAGAAGGGTTTGTTTGTGTGGACGCCTGAAGCTGCATCTACTTTCACCATCATCAAGGAGAAACTAACAATAGCTCCCATATTAGCATTACCCGACTTTACGAGGACCTTTGAGCTGCACACTGACACCTCAAAGGTTGGAATTGGCGCCGTCCTTAGTCAAGAAGGAAGGCCCATTGCTTACTTCAGTGAGAAGCTTCATGGGAGTAAGTTGAGGTATTCAACATACGACTTAGAGTTCTAGGCTTTGGTCAGTGCACTCCGACATTGGAAGTCTTATTTAGCAAACCGTGAGTTTATTCTATACTCAGACAATGTGGCCTTGAATTTTATCAATAGCCAAGAGAAGTTGTCAGAAAGGCACGCTAAGTGGGCGGGTTTCATCCAACTCTTCCACTTTTCCATCAAACACACTTCAGGCGCATTGAATAAGGTGGCTGACGCCTTGAACAGGAGAAACATGATCCTGGTGCAATACAAGACCGAGGTGGCCGGGTTCGAGCACTTCAAAGACGTGCACTATGATGATCCAACCTTCGGCAGTGCATGGCGTGACGCCCAGCGAGGCCCAGTACTGGACTACTCACTCCACGACGAATTCTTGTTCAAGGGGAACCAATTGTGTTTCCCGAATTCCAGTTGGTGTCAAAAAATCGTAGAAGAAAAGCACAATTCAGGACACGTTTGTAGGGATAAGACATTGAAACTCATTACTGCCACTTACTTCTGGCCCACCATACGCAAGGAAGTTGAGAGGTTCATCAAGCGCTGCCGTACTTGTCAGATCTCTAAAGGTGGGATGACGAATGTAGGACTCTACTTACCGTTGCCAGTACCAGATCAACCATGGGCAGACTGAGCATCGACTTTGTGTTGGGGTTACCTCGGACAATTGGCGGGGTTTACTCTGTTTTTGTTGTAGTTAATCGGTTTCCAAAATGGCGCACTTCCTTGGATGCAAGAAAGCCGCAGATGCCACCCACGGTGCAAGTCTTTACTTCAAAGACGTTTACAAACTCCATGGACTACCGTCCAGCATTGTATCAGACAGAGACATTTGGTTCGTCGATCACCTTTGGCGGAGCCTTTTGAAAATTGGCGAATACCACACTTTCCTTCAGCACAGTCCATCACCCACAAATCGATGGACATATCGAAGTAACCAAATGCTCCTTAGGAAATATACTTCGATGTTTGGCAGCAGAGAACCCCAAAGGTTGGGCTATGAAACTTCACCAAGCTGAGTTTGCTTATAACAGTTCGATGAATAGAAGCAAGGGATTCCCGCCATTTCAAGTTGTTTACGGTTTTGTCCCACGATCTCCCATTGACTTGGCTCCAGTCCCAGACTTGGCGCGCCCCCACGGTAAGGCTGAAGAATTCATATCTTCCCTTCAAAACATTCACGAATAGACAAGGGCACGGTTGTTGAAGGTTAACGCCAAGTACAAGGACGACCGTGACAGCAAACGACGGGGAATTCAGGTCCAAGTTGGCGAGAAGGTTGGGGCTATTTTAACGCGAGAACGCTTTCCGGCTTGGGAATATAGCAAGCTCTCAGCCCGTAAGATAGGTCCATTAACGGTCCTTGAGAAGATCAACAACAATGCTTACTGACTATAGCTCCCTCCTGGTATGCGAACTTCAGACATTTTTAACGTCAAGTATCTCAGCCCTTACTTTATCGAAATCATCAGTGCTGATCCCCAGTCAAATTTGAGGGCGAATTCTCTCCAACCCGGGGAGGATGATGCAGCTGGCTGAGACGTCAAGCCCCGGCATGGCGAAAGTACGGCTGAAATCCTCAGTAGGAGCGTGGTTGGAGCGAAGGAACTTGGCATGAAGCCTAGATCAGCATGTTGAACGGGTCTCCCATTCCAGCTATGATTTTTGGGATTGTTTGCTGATTTCTTTCTTCATTTGTTTTATTCCCTTATCTATTTTGTTTCCTTAATTTTAGCATAAGATTTGAATTCAAATTTCAAATTTAAATCTTTAGTCTTTCTCTATAAAAAGAGGAGAGGAGTTGGAATTAAGGTGGCCAATTTAAAATTTTCAATAAATTATTTTCTTTCTTTTGTAACCTCGATTTCTCAACATGTGAGAAGTGAGCTTATGAACCTCTTTTGTTAATTTTATTCCAGTAATAATAAAATTCAAAAGGGAAGGTCGTTGAGCCTTCCCGTTGTCCAATTTTCTCTATCACGCTCTGCACCACTTTTAATTCAAATATACTTTGTAAATACAATTTAATCATACTATAAATAAAAAAATTGAACATTGGAAACAGAGTGTAATTAATATAAATTAATAATTGATCAATTTGTTTATATTTAAAGTTAAGAAGATTACTTTCATATTAAGAAATAAGTTATAATTTTCAACAAATAAAAACTGCTAGTTTATTTATTAAATTTGTTTAGAAAATTTTATTGAAAAAATATATTAAATTGTAAGAAATAAAGCTAAGTTAGTTACTTTATATGCTAAATTTGTATCTTATATACTTAGTACACAATTAAATATAGGATAAATTATAGAAAATCCCCTTGACTTTTGCTTTAATAATAAAAAAAACCCCCTCACAAATAAAACTACTCACTAAACCCCCTAACTTTTGAAAATTTTTCACTTTGCTCCCAAATAAATTTTCTGACCATTTTACCCCTCAACCAAAAAAAAAGTTGTATTTTATCTCATAATATTTTTTTCTGCAAATTTTAAAAATATTTTTTATCTTTTGAACTTATATAATGTTACTACAATTAATTAAAATAATTATATTTTTATAAATATAGAAAATTTTCTTAATTTTTTTTTGCTAAAAACATAAAATATTTAATTTTTGTCTAATAATATAAAACCTTTTTCTAAAAATAAAATTAAACATTAGGGGCAAAATGGTCAAAAATAAATTACATGGGGAATAAGTGATAAATTTTTAAAAGTGAGGGAGTTTTGTGAGTACTTTTATTTATAAGAAAAATTTTTTATTTTTAAAGTAAAAAATAAAAAAATTTTCTGTAATTTACCCTTAAATATAACTTCTTTTCATGCTTATAGCAGTTCTCTTTGTCAATAAAATATCTAATTTAGTTGTAAAACTGTGAACATAAGAAATTACGTCATAGCTCATATCACTAGTGGCATGAAAGGGAAATGTTAAGTGCTTTCAATTTAAATATTTAATTTATACGCATAATATTATAACATAGAAAACCAAATAATAATAATAATAATAATTACTTTTAATAATTTAATGAACTGTTTAAATATATATTAGATATATAAATCATTGTATGTATTTTGATTATCTAAATTATTACTGTAACAACAATAATAATCTAGTATATTAAATAGGCTCGGTCTAGGCAAAGTTTGAAGAAGATAAAATGTGCGCAATCTTACCTTTATATGGTGATAGAATGTTTATATTATTGAAAAATTACCACTAATACACCCCCGATGTTTGGTCATTTATGACCTAGGTACCCCATCATTTCGATATATATAGAATTTAATTTAATTTTTATTAAAAAATTTAATTTTTATTAAATAATGCTAAAATAGTATAATATTTTGATTAGAATTTGATGATATTTTACCAGAAAATACTAACATAATATATGATTTCAACACCATTTAGGTAGATTAAATCCACAATTGGTGAAACTTTTATCCCAATTTGATAAATTTTTGTGAAAAAAATTAGCACAACCCATATATATTATCATAATAATTACTACATCAACATTTTTTGTATAAAATTAGTTAGATTCCTAGAAAAATTAATCGAACTCAAACACAGAGAACATACGTTATAAAAAATTCAAATCTTGTACTATATTTTATTTATATATAAAAATATGAGGATATTTATATAATAAATGGTCCAACATACCTAAATAATGATTTTACCTGTTTGTATTATTACTATACTATGAATATCTATATTATTATTATAACAACAACAACAATCCAGTATAACTAGGAGGCTCCATCAGGTAGGGTGAAAGACTGTTTATATTATTACCATAATAACTCCGCTCCCTCCGGATTTGTTGGGCTCCACTTCATTGGATGTGCCGACTTATACTGAGAGTTTTCGCTCTATCGAAAACTATAAAAATATCAACAATTCAATGTGTCAGAGAGGCTCCATCAAGGTAGATTTTGGAGAGGGTAAATTGTACGCAACTTTATCCAGATAGAATGAGAGGCTATTTATATTTTTATTATAAAAACAATAATAATTCAATTCATCAAAAAGGCTCTATCAAGATAGAGTTTAAAAAAATAAGATACACGTAAACTTATCCTAACAGGGTTAGAGGCTATTTATATGACTAGTATATAATAACATGAAAAGTAAACAAAAATAGCGAAATAGGAATGAGTCCATCCATGAGCCAAGTCAAACTCAACAAATTAGTCAATTTATTCAATGGTCTAAACCTCCTCTCTCTCTCCCTCCTCTCATTATATATTCAACCCCCACTCCCAACTCTTTCTCATCTAAACCAACGCAGAGCTCATACAAAAATGGCTTCCATGCAATCTTCAACCCTCTTTCTCTCTCCACTTTCATCTTCTTCTTCATCAAATATCAAAAGAACTCAAACTAGATCTGCAATTAGTCTCCCTAACCTCAAAAAATCTCTCCTTTCTACCCCCAAACTCCCAAAAAATCACAATGAACCAGCCACGGAGATCAGCTTGGGAGACTTGATGAAGGAATCAATGCACAGGACATTACAATCACAGCAAGAGAAAGAACATTTACCTAGGAAAAATGGTGATGATTTGAACAAAATTAAGCTTTTTGCTGTCTTAGAAGCTGTTTCTGATAGGATAGAGCTGCACAAGAATATTAGAGACCAAAGAGAAAACTGGAACTCTCTGTTACTTAACTCGGTTAATATGATCACTCTTGCTGCTGGAACCACGGCTGCGCTAGGGGAGTTGACTAGTTGTGGTGCCCAGATGGTGGGTACTAAGATATCCGCCACCCTTCTCTTCTTAGCTGCAACTAGCATTCTTACGATAATGAACAAAATCCAACCTTCTCAGTTAGTGGAAGAACAGAGAAACGCAGTGAGATTGTTCAAGCAACTACAGACCCAAATAGAAATGAGTCTTAGGATACGAGACCCTGATTCAAATGACGTTCAAGATGCATTAAATCGGGTTTTGGCACTTGATAGAGCATACCCACTTCCTCTTCTTGGTGCCATGCTTGATAAATTCCCAAAAACATTTGGCCCTTCAGTTTGGTGGCCAAAGAGCCCTAAAAAGACCCGAAATTCAAACTTTGAAGGCAAGAGAATTAATGGGTTTAGACCTAAAAGTGGGTGGAGCAAGGAACTTAAACAAGAATTGAGAGAAATCATGAAAGTAATCAACAAAAAAGACATAGAAGACTATGTAAATTTAGGCAATAAGGCCTTGAAATTGAACAAAATTTTGGCCATTTCTGGGCCACTACTAACCGGAATTGCAGCAGCTGGGTCAACCGTTGTTGGTCACGGGGCATGGGTGGCGACAGTGGCTGCAGCTGCAGCAGTTGTGGTGAACACAATAGAGCATGGTGGGCAAGTGGGGATGGTGTTTGAAATGTATAGAAACTGTGCAGGGTTTTTTACTTTATTAGAGAGGAAAATTGAGGAAGCCATTGAAGTGGAAGAAGAGAACGAGGAGGTGTTTGAGATGAAGGTTGGCTTGCATTTAGGGAGGAGCTTGTCGGAGTTGAGGGATCTTGCAGAAAGGTCAAGAAGAGGAGAGCACATTGCTGAATTCACCAGCAAGCTCTTTTAATTAGTTGAGATGCACATAAGCTGATCTAGATATAGCATAATCAAAATATAAAACTCTTTGGCTATTTTTTTTTTAAATTTTGGTGTAGATATAGCTAGTTCATTAGTTCATTCTTTCATTAGTATTCTTTGATATGTAAATAAATATTTGAGAAGTCTACTAATTGGTAGATAAGGCATGTATCGAATACCCATGTACAATGTTGCCTTGTAAAAGAAATTATTTAATCATAGAAATTGTTTGTTATGTTTAAATTTTTTACATGAAGAATTCTTAAACTGATATTCCTATATTAGAAGAGCAATAATAATTTTATCCACATGATGAAAGCAGAGTAAATGAGTCCAGTCAATCTAAGCTCAAGCTCTTCATGGTTGAGGTGTACATGCCAAAATTTTGTTTGTCTCAAAGCTCGCCAAATCTGGGGATTTTGACCTCGAATTAGGAAATATTATGACTTTGAGCCATAACGTCGCTCAATTAAGTTAAATTTGGAGCACAATATTGGAAGCTTTGGTATGAACTCAACTCATTTCAGCTGAATTTGCTCTTGTTTTGCTCAGTTATTTCAAGCTTTATTCATTTAAGAGTTTGAGTAGAACTAAGCTCGTAATTGTTTAAATGGTGGGGACTGTAATTTATTCTCCCCTCTTCGGTATGCTCTTTGAGCAATTGCTATTATGTATGTTGGGTAGCTATTTCCAAAGGAAGGATTGGCTCATTTGGGCCTTGGGGAGTAAGGAAAACATGACTAGGAGGACGATGACATCTTTTGGTGTATAAAGATAATGCCTGGATATTGGACAATAGCGTGGTACAATAAATTCCCTTATAAACCGGACAAGGTTGTGCATAACATTGAAAGTATCGAGTTTTAGAAGCCTTGACCCGAATGCTAGCCATAGTACCCATGGAGATTCAAGTCTTTGTTGCTGGCTTGACGATTTTATGTAATTTTTTTTATTTTGTTTTCTTTTGTTTTGACCTTTTGCATTTTGGATTGTAGTTTCTTGTTCTTTGTTGGTTCTATTTGTTTTTGGATACCCCCTTGTAAAACTAAGCTTAAAATTAACCTTACGAACATAAGTTGTTGAGGGGGCAAGTTACTGAACCCAAGCTTCACCATGTCAAGCTCAACTCATATATAAACAAGCCAACGTGGCTCAACTAAACTGAAAACGAGCAAGTATTTTAAATAAACTCACGACCTCACAAGTGAACTCAAGTTATTGACACACCTAAAGCATAAGATCATTTTGTATGGACAAATACATGTACTACTTCACATTGTACTTGCAACTTAATACATAACTAGGTTTTTCCTGTATAATGCACAGATTGTTTGAACTCGACTCTACATGCTTTTCTTTTGACCCAAAATCCACTACAACCCATGTCTGACCTAATTCGACCTATTCAAGCTACTTCATTATGACATTTCTAAATTATATCCATTCTCCTTTTTTTCTTTTATGGGATATTTACAGTTTTTATGACTTATTTTTGTGACTTTTTTCTTCTTCTTTTTTCATGGAAGTTTAAAACACTCTCTAGGAAAATGGGATCTAGGGAGATTTGGGAGAGGTGACAACTTCTTTATAATATACAGAGATTAAAAAAAACATAGTCGATTGAAGAACTATATTTATCTAATATTGACATGCATGCCAGCGAGAGTTAATACAAGAGAGGCATTGAGGATGATGTTGTGTGGGAGGTTTTATATTATTTATTTCTTAAAATTTGATAATATAAGGAAAAATGATTAAAAAAAAAAACTAAATTAACTCTGTATAGTTTTTTTAGTACTGTATTTACTAATTTGAAAAGATAGACGTTATACTAGTGTTAATGATTTTTTTGCATCGAATTAGAATTGGGCTCATTTTCTTAGCACTACTTGGTGAAGTTTAAAACTCACTCGCGGCCCTAAAAGTGGGGAAGAATTAAGCACGTTTTAATATAGAAAAACCAATAATTTCTTTACTAAAAATCACCTAAATATTAGATGTGCCTTCAGAAAATCACCTACATTTTCTAAATCTTTAATATCACACTTAAATTTTCCAAACTTTTCAAATATGACACCAATAATGTCTGTTAGCTTTTGCTGACGTGAAATTTTAATAAAATTAATGTAAATTTTTTTTTATATTTACAAATTATTTAGATAATTAAAATATATTTTAAATTTTAATTTAAGTGTAAATTTAAATTCTTTTATCTTTTTTTTTAAGAACTTATTCTTTTTCAATCATAACATCTTTTTAAGGTAGACACCTTTCAGCAAGCATGTGATATCCTAGGTCATGCAAAATCTGACACGACACTGTAACACAACACGAAAATAGTGGATCTGGGTCCGGGTTTATGGAGGCTGGTTAAATTTGGGTCGACCCGTTTTACCCGTTTAGGTAATTGGTTTGAATTTGGGCTTGACCCATTTAACCCGTTTTCTGCACGCTTGATCCGTTTATATAGTTATGTTAAGCATTTCAATGGCATAATATTGTTATGATATATAGATTTTTGGTAGTCTATACCTCATAAAATAATTTAACTACTTTTAGTAATATTAATTTGATAGTTTATACTAACAACTATAAATATTTCATATATTTATTACTAGTGTCAATCATGAGATGTATCATTGACATGTTTGTGAGTTCCTAAACTAACATTTTAATTAAAAAAAAATACCAATAATCAAATGATTAGCCATTTAATAAACGGGTTGAATTCGGATAAACTCCATTTCTATGACCCCTTCCATAACACGTACACAAACATGACACATTTGACAACCCTAGATATTTGTTCCAAACTTTGTGCCCATTGTACGCTATAAGAACCAAGAGTAGTTTCACCGGCGCTATAAATAAGCTGAGTTGAAATTAAGAAACTCGAGGTTAAATTATTTTTTAATAGTTGATAGGGAGTACAAATTACAATATTGCAGAATAAAAGCTACGAATAATTGGAGTGGTAAAGGAGCTTCGAATCTTAAAGCTCAGGCTTGAAAGTGGATAGCCTCACCAATATACCAAACCCAGCGGCTCACTTAACAACAAATCAAAGTTTAACAAGTCCGGGGAGCTCAAACTTGAGCTCATCTTAGCTCAACTCGACTCATTTAGATTCAAACTTTAATTTAGTTTTGTAATTTAGCTCGAACTTGCCTCAATAGGCATACAAGCGACTAAGTTGAGCCCAAGTTTTTGGGCCTTTGTCTCAAAACTTAGCTTTTGGAACTTGCAATGAACTAAACTAAACTAAAACTAATTTATAAGAACTCACAAACCAACTCAGCTCATTTATGCGATCCCTAGCCTCTGCTCCCTTCTTCATCAGTCGGTCTCTCATACTAATATGTCAGCCGAGTTCGTCCATCAAACTCCCTTTCCATTTCTTTCGTTAAAATTAAAAGCAAAGCAACATACCCATTGACCCAAAGGCTCCCGCCTAAGCAGGGTCTAGAGGCGGATGTACGCAGCCTTCCCCCTTCAAGGTATTACCCTTGAAAAGAGGTTGTTTTCAAGTGCTCCCAACCTGAGGGTGAAGACTTCCCAGGAGGTCACCCATCCTAATACTGCTCTCGCCCTAGCACGCTTATCTTCGGAAGATAAAATTCTTTAGTTAAAATTCTTCAGAAAATTAAAAAAAAAAAAATTTCTAAAAGAAAAATATCATCCTTACAACCCAACGAACCCGCCAATCATTAAAAGAAACATGTCAAAGGATTACGTACACAATCTCTCGCAACACAATAAACCCCTAGGGGGTCGACTTGAGGGGCAAAACACATAGACCCAGCACCTTATATGAACCTTCAAGTATGCGAATCTTTGTCATTCGGTCCAATCATTTCCTTAAGGCTTTCATCTTGGTTTATGGGCGCGTTGCCCATGGAGAAACTTCCAACTTGGCAGTGCACGCAATTGGGAACTAGTTTGAGATACATGAAAGCTTGTCCAAACACCTCGATTACCCCAGGGAAAACAACAACAAAAACAACAGACCCAGTGCCTCAAGAGCTCCCGCATAAGCGGGGTCTGGTATGATCTGAATGTAATTTATGCCGTCAAAATGGCAGCAAAGGAACTTCATGTAAAACCATTATTATTATTATTATTCCTAATTCAAAATACAAACTTGCCTTTTTTTTTTCCCCATGACAACCACCTACAATAATACAATCCTTGTGCTTGCTTTAATGTTTAAGCCTTAGTCAATGCCATAGACCTCGCTCGCAGGTTCAGAAAAATTCCCCTGCGTAGTTCAAAACACAGCGTAAATATCTTTTGCGCTCAAACTGACAATATAACACACAGAATGATGCAAGTCTTTTCATATGATTTGTTTTTTTTTCTGAAAGACATTCTCCATGTTATTGTCAGGGCAAACAATTTTATTGCCCAGAGAAATGGAAAAAATTGCAATGAATAATAGCTACATAATTTCACAAATTTGCTCTTGCATTAACAGTTTTACTCTGACAATGACATTACTCGTAGGATTCTTTTTAATTTTTGGGCATTATACAAGGATATGAAAGATAAACGGGAAAGGAAAGAGGCATGTACCAGCCAAACGCGATGAGGCTGTGGAAGATCACACGTAATTGCAAAGGAACGTACTGGTGGTTTATCCAACCAACCACGGGCCAGAACTGAACCAGATCCATAGGAAAACTTCAGAAGAAAATGAAATCATAGTTCTTTCTTTAATTTATGAGAGACTTTATAGTAAAAATTAGGAAATACCGTCCACGCTGTCAATTGAACTGATGGATAATCTTTCTTTAATTTACTTTTCACATGAATCCATGGTCTTCCTGCATTTGATACACTAGACAATCATTGTCTCACAGAATTGATAGTGTTAAGGGTAGAAACTCATTTACAAACCTTCTCCTATGCTATTAGAGCCTCTTGGCCGAAAAGTCTCGAGTTACAAACTCAAGAGTCTAAGGTACAAGGTGCGAGCACTATCCACAGCTTGAGCTTAGTGGCACTGACATGAGTGAATATGTGTAAAGTATAAAGTCATTTATATGCTTTCACTGAATAAACTAAAACTTTTGGATATTTGGTTCCTAGGCATGATAAAACCATTTTGGCCAAAAGGTCTCAAGCTCAAACCCAATAGCCAAAGGTACAAGGTTAGTATGTGTACAATCATAGTTCAAACTCGGTTGCATTCACATGAGGGAACATGTTAGACCATAAAATCATTTACAAATTTTCACTCAACTTAAGATTTTAAGATAGTTGGTTCTTGCACGAATAGTTCAACATATTTCACGCAAAACAAACATATCTGATGTGCCAGCTAAAAAGCTTTTAAAACTAGATTGAAAATTTTAGGATTCTCATTTAGCTGGTCATCTCAAATCATCTTCAGGAAGATTTACTGGGTGCAAACTTGTAATGATTTCAGGTTTATAGTTGCAAGAACTTCCAGCCACCAGGGGCACTTTGTCAGACTCATGTCATGGAATAGGTTTGAATTTCATCATTACATCTAAAAATTAATTTAAAAAAGAAAGTCAGATCAAGACACCTAAAAAGCAGATATGCTGAAATTCCCTTTATCCTGCAAGGTCAAAGTAGAAAATTCATCCTATGCCTGCGGAAATAAAATTTTGACAAGGTTCAAAAGGACGTGCTATCCAAGGAATCAAATTGTGGTTTATTGTTGCAGGCAGGTTGCAGTCATGGTGCTGTAGAAGCATGATACTGCAAACTTTATGTATGGGGTCATGGCAATCGCGTTGCATTTTTTAAAGGGAAAAATAAGTTGTTTCCAAGCCCTATGTTTGGGAATGAAAATTGAATGACTAGCCACATAATCATTAATTTTAAGCCTCCTTTGATCATATTTAACAAACAACACAGTTATAACTATGTTTTAAAAAATAAAAAAAGTATATGTATTATGAAGGCCTTTATCGCATAATATTAACTCAAGATTTATGACGTAACAGTACTATTTTATTCCAGGAAACTACAGTACAAAAATTGAGGACATTTTGGAATTTAAAATTTCTGAGATTTCAGTGAACATATTTTATGGCATATATCATATATAATCCAATGAAGTATGGAATCATGGGTGCTCACTCACCCTCTACGACCAACCCGTAATATACCATAAATAGCATGTTGTTCAATGGGGATGCTGTCAACTGTTCAATAACCACCTGAAGGAAAGCATTCATATATAGTAAAAAGTGTGACAGAAATTCAACATAAACTGATTATGTCTTGCATTGCCAATCATTTTAAATATCTCACTAAAGATTTACTAGACAATGTGTGCACTTGTTATATCATATGTCCACTGAAACAAACCGGTATACATAGTAGTGTCATTGTCATATAGTCACAATGACACCAAGCAAGGTGCAATGCACATTACATCACCAGGTGTTTTTAAGAGAAATAAGTTGTTTTTAAGCCTTATGTTTTCAAAAATTTGAATGAATACTAACTGTCATTAACTTCATACCACTTTGATAAATGTGTAACATAAAAATGCCTTTACAAATGTATTTTTAGCAAATAAAATACAATATTATATGCATTATGAAGATTTTTGTAGAATTATTGTTACCAATACCCAATCATGTAACATTTAGGATAAGATCCATTATGCGATGGCCTATATTTGATTCCATGGAAATAACATTCCAAACTTGCCCGTCTTTAAACAAAGGCCTTGTTTGATCAATACAAGAATTAATTTCCCATGTAATGTTATATTTTCTAAGAATTCAATTCTGTCAATTTCCAAAAAAGTAGGTATTTGTGTTTGGTTACTAGGATGGGAAATAGAACTTTCTACACCTAGCCCCCCTAGGTAAGTTAATTCATGCGTAAACTAAGGAATTGGTGTTAAAAAAAAAAAAAAAAAAAAAAAAAAACCTAAGGAATTGAAACTTCCCCGGAATTCCACTTCACATGTTTTGCAAATTTTTTTAATAACCAAACAAGAGGGCAGAATACCTGCTATCTATGAATTTCAAATTTATGAGTTACTTCCTAATAAACAAATAACCCCAAAGTACAGAGGATGACTAGGATACCTTCTTGGCAACTGTCTTTTTGTCCTTCTTCCCTTTGAAAAGCTTCTCAAGCAACATATGAAAGAAATGCCCAAATGGTCCAAGATAAGCAAATCCAAACAGCTGCATATGGTGGTGTTGGGTCAACATTCCAAAAGTCAAAAAACAAGCTAATTCAGAAACGTAGACATATAAAGTATTCAGGAAAGCCATGTGCTGAGCAGCGAAGTTCACACTCTGTATTAACTACTTCACTCAAGACCGCAACGTTGATTGATTTTATTTAAATAACCTAAGTATATACATGCCAATTGTGAAATCGGATAAAGTACGTCATCTTATTTAAGAACCATAGCTTAACAAGTTTTAAGCTAGCTATGACGTGAATAGTTGTTATACAATGGCACTTTTATAACAACCTCCACAACTCAATATGTATTCTTATTTGTTCAAATATACATACATGTCAAACACTGCAAAAGGAATATGTAACTAATGATTGTGAGGCTTCTCATTCAACTTTTTTGCAAACATTTAGATCAAAAACAACTTATGTACCAAAAATACCCAAGGCATTGTCACAAGCCATCATGTTAAAGAAACCCTACACTGTAACACTGACAGTGACCGCAATGTGACCATAAACTAGAGTTTAATTCTTTTGATGATACTAAACAATACATTCCATACTTAGGGATGTAGTCCTGAATATTAAAGAAATGATAGCAATAAATTGCAAATTGGGCAGAGACACAGGCTTTAACTGATATTAACAAGATTACATGTTCTCTATACATTGTCAACATTTGACTATTTTTAGTTTAAAACCTACCTTTTTATACCTTCATGGTCTATCCAAATGAAAATACGACAATTAACCATCCGAACATTAGAATAAGTACGCAAATTTGACCAATAACATATTCACTTGCAATAGCAAAAGAGTTGAGCTGAACTAGAATGATCTTTCAACTTTAAACAGTCCAGCTCATTAACTACTGATTTTTGTCACTGTGAAGAACTTAATAAGGGAAAGAAACGAGATTTGCAATATAACTAGTGCAATCCCCTGCCTCGGTTGGTTTTAACTTCTCGGGCGGAATGGGAAAGAGGAAAGATGTCAAAATGTCAATTCTTTGTTGCTATGATTGTGAGGGAATGTCATTCTCTTCTGTATTGGGTTCTTCTTTGGTGAAATTGGCTCAAAGAAATTGCTAGGATTTCTAAAGACAGCAATGCCAGTGAATCCTTTTACAGGAAAAGTTGGTCTTTCTAGAATTTTGGCATAAAGAAACATTAAGGGCTTCAATGACACTGGCTGGTTGATTTGGAAACTACAGCGTACTACGTTGCTAGCTTTAGGTGTTGGCACCTTTTGGTTTTTTCACTGTTGAGTACATCTTGTCTTAACGTTTTGCATATTCTTGTAAAAAAGCTATGTAAAAAAAACTATGAAACCCAAGGCCACAAGGAAATGTTGGAGAGTCACGGCCGAGCTTCCCCTAGGGTTTCTTTGGCCTTGCATTACAATAGTAAAGACAAGTCCAAGGATGGATGCAAGGAGATTAAGAGGAAATTCAGAAAGAGAGGGAGAGATTGTCGTATGAAATCAACTAAAGAGAATAAAAGTATGCTTTTTTTCATTCATTATCCAACAATGCACATGGCTTGTGTATTTATATTACTTGATGTACACCATCCACAACAACTAACTTTGACTACTTACAGAAGCAACCAACAAATCAAAAAGGGTATGGTTGACAAACCCATCCCATCCCTCCCCCCCCCCCCCCCCCCCCCCCCCCCCTCTCCTCCTCCTCCGCGGGGGAGGACCCTGCTTCGGCTAACTTACAAATCAAGCCATAACAAAATGTCAAGCTATCAAATGGATCAATTTGTCTCATTCCTGTAGATCAGGTCGGATGATATCATACCACTTTGAGCAAGAGCCGCCGGAGCTGAAGCTTTTGAATGCCAGAGAGCTTCTGAGAAACAATGTCACTGATCCCTGATAATGTCGCCGCTGTAATGGCCTTGAACCAATTCCAATGAACAATAAATGGCACAAAAATGAAAAACAAACAAATTAATACAGAAAACAAACAAAGCCTAAATCAACAGCAAAGCCTAAAAATTGAAAATCAAGTACACTCAGCGTAAATTAATGAGTTATTTAGACAATTGGTCCCTTATCTTTTTAAGTGTGTTCAAATTAATCCCTCATTTTTTTTTCCCCCCTTTTGTTTAAATTGGTCCCTTATCTTTGTAATATTGTTCAAATTAGTCTATCATTTTTTCTTCTGTTCAAAATAGTTCCTAACGTTTTAGCTTATGACAAAACTAGTCCCCCACATGGTGATTAAAATTTTGTAAAAATTAGAAAGACGAGAGACTAAATTTGTCATGAAATAAAACATTATGGAGCATTTTGAACAAAGTTACAAAGATGAGGTACCAATTTAAGCAAAAAGAAAAGATGATAGACCAATTCAAAGAAACTTAAAAGACAAGGGACCAACTGTGCAAATAACTCCTAAACTAAGCAAATGATTGGAAAATTCAAAATTAATTGAAAAGCAACATTAGATTATCTTCAAAAGCGATTGCATGAACAATACATCAGTTAGGAACCCAGATTGAAATAGACTCAAAACTAAATCAAAACAGTAATAGACTAAAATTAAGGAACAAGGAATAAGCGTAAGAGATGAACGTTGATTTTCACTAATTCATTTCTAATACAATCTTTATGTCTATATATAGTGATGCAGTCGCACCTGTATACTTGGTGGATAGCATGGCGGGTAGGTCTTGGGAGGTTGAGCAACTCGGCGAGATGGTGGGACACAGGTAGGGAAGGATCCGAACAAGAGTTTACATCCAAGAAGGACAGCTCGACGACTGACGCATAAGGAGAATAGCACAAGGATTGATAGATGAGCACACATATAACTAATATCCACCGTTGATCTTTAGATAAGAGTTTTATTTTAATTTTTATTATTTTGAGTCTAACAAGTAGTAAAGGCGATTAGACCCGAACCTTGGATATCCATCCAAACCGGTCCATTTATGATCGATTCGGATGTAAAAAATGGATTTAAATGGATTTGGGTTTGGATGTTCATAAATGGGTTATGGATTGGGTCGGATTTGGATAACAACAAATCGAACCCAAATCCGACCCAAAATTATATTTAGTGTAGTATAAAATTTTAAAGTTACTAAATTTTGAGTATTTAACATGTGAAACTAGATTCCAATAGTTGTTTTTAGTGTGCCAACATTTGGAGCTTGTTTTAATAATATAACATTCTTTATAAAAATCAAGATGTGATAAATTCATATATAAAGATTATTTGTTGAAAGGTTTTTGAATGATCTGGAGCCTGTGTGTTTTGTGCTTGCTGTCTTGACCGCTTTGTTGCTCTCCTGTTGCCAGGTCTCATGCTCTTGGCGGCGGACCAGTATCTCAGGTTGGGGGTCCTCGGAAACAGCCTCTCTTCAGGGTAGCCCACTGAAGGGGGAAGGCTGCGTACATCTCCCATCCCCAAACCCTGCTGTTGCGGGAGCCCTTTGGCACTGGGTTTGTTGTTGTCGTTGTTGTTGTCTAGGTTTTTGAACGATTTTCTAATATTATATCATTATTATTACTACTAATATTACAATAAATAAAAAAGGAAAAATATGTAACATTTTGTCCAAATATTGACTTCTGTGGTATTTTTATTGTATTATTACTGTTATACATATAAATATTATAATGTAATATCATTATCATTATCTTTCTAGGATTTAAATCGGTTATGAATTTGGGTTAGATATCCATTCCACTCGATAGATTTGGATATGGATTGAAATTTTGTGGAATAAATGGGTCTTTTCCGGATTTGGGTTGGGTCGGATTTTTTCTGGGTTGGATCTGGATGAAAGCGAACCCAACCCAAACCCGACCAAACGCCATCCCTACTAACAAGGAAAGCTCCTCTATTTCAAGAAGAGGAAGACTACGGTTTAGTCATTCAATTTGCATAGATTTTATCTCTTGTTTTATTGTTTTCTCCTATTCTCGGGTCGTAATAATTAGAGTTAGCTATTTCTCCCTTGCTTCTTAACTGTTTTAGCAATAAAAGCATAAAGGAAGGCTGTTGAACCTCTCCTTCCCAATTTTCTTCTTATTTGGGCGGCATCAATTAATATCAGAGCTCAGAATGTTTTCTGAGATGGCCCGTGGGCGACAGAGGTATGCCGCCGTTGGTACGTTAATGAGCGAGATCAACAACGATAGCTTGAGACGAGAATCAAGGATATGGAGGAGAAATTCCAGCAAATTGAGCTGTGTTTGATCCAATTGGAGGAGGATCCTAATCAAACACATGTAGCTCAGCCTCAATAACCACCGGAGGTGGAAGGAGAGAATAAATCGGAAGAGAGCTTCCAAAATCCATTTCCAAAGGTTAAAACTCAGGCATGGAACATGAGAAGAACTCGACCAAATCCCGGTGTGTCCAATTACTCGAAAGATGGAATCCGGACTTCGGATTGAGATTCCGGAGTTTGCCCACGGGAGATAGCCGGAAGAGGTCTGGGATTGGATGGCTGCGGTAGAAGAAGTGCTCGAATTTAAGGAGGGTCCAAAGCACAAGCAGGCACAGCTAGTTGCAACTCGATTGTGGGATAGAGCCGCCACCTGGTGTCCGCGGATGAAGCATACCCATTTTAGGCAGGGTAAATCAAAGATTAAGACGTGGGAAAAGATGAAGAAGCACATGCGGAACGCCTTCCTTGCCCACAATCACACCAAGGTGATGTATCAACGCCTTCAAAGCTTGTGTCAAGGTTCTCGGTCAGTGGATGAGTACACGGTAGAATTCTATTCCGTAGTCGCCAGGAATGACTTGGCGGAATCGGAGGAGCAATTGGCCGATAGGTACGTTGGCGAGTTGAAGGAATCGATACAGGAGGTGTTGAACATGTTTGACATCTTTTTGGTTTCGGAAGCAAGTCGGAGGGCTATGAACGTCGAGAAGCAGCAGAAGCGACATTAGACTGACGGTACTTGGAATACCTAGAATAGTGGGCGTGATCTGGTACGGTTACCAAACAACTCAGGTATTCAAGTTAAACCGGTTGCCACCAACCCTGGCAAACCAAGTAATCAGGACTTGGTGGGTAACTCAAGGACCCATGGTTTCAAGTGTGGAGAGATGGGACACCGTGCCGCCATGTGTCGAAAGGGCGACATACTTGGCAAAGGGTCGTACATTGAAGGTCCTCCATGCTGAGGATGGTGTGGTAGTTGAGGAGGAGGTTCAGGATGAGTTGGTGCCAGATGATGAGGATATAGTTGCGGATGACAAGGGCCACCCACTAGTGGTCAGGCGAGTATGCTTTGTTCTTGAAAAAGTAGAGGGAGACGGCGGGCTTCGAAATAACATGTTCCAAACAACTTGTACTAGCGGTGGGAGGGTGTGTCACTTAGTCATTAATTCCGAAAGTTGTGAGAACGTCATCTTCAAGGAAGCCGTTCAGAAGTTAGGGTTGAAAATAAAGGAGCATCCCAACCCTTATAAGCTGTCTAGGCTCAAGAAAGAAAACCAGGTAACCGTCTCAAAACATTGTCTAGTTAATTCTTCTATTGGAGCAAAGTACAGGGACATGGTATGGTGTGGTGCCGTTGCCATGGATGCGTGTCATCTATTACTTGTGCGCCCATGGCAATTTGATAGAAGTGCCACCCATGATAGGAGGAAGAACACATATAGCTTTGTCTTTGAGGGCATAAAGATCATCCTGTTGCCCAAAAAGGATAAGGCGCCACGTGCATTAGTAGCTAAGAATCCGAATCTCCAAACCGGGGCCATGTTCGCCAAAGAGGTTGGCGACACCAAGGTTGTGTTTGTGTTGATTGGGAAAGAGAGTCAGACGTAACACAAAAAGATACCGAGAGAGTGAGGGAGTTTGCTTACGTGTTTCTGGAGGAGTTACCGAATACCTTACCACCATTGAGGGACATCCTGCACCAGATTGATCTTATGCCCGGAGCTGCCTCACCGAATAGGCCGCACTATTAGATGAGCGGAGCATGAGGAACTTAGGCGCCAAGTTGAGGAGTTACTCGCCAGGCGCTTTATTCGGGAGAGTTTGAGTCCATCATTGTTCCATCTCTTTTGACGCCAAAGAAGGATGGTACTTGGCGAACGTGCATAAACAGCAGAGCCATCAACAAGATCACGGTATGTTACCGATTTCCTATTCCAAGATTGGATGACTTACTTGATTAGCTACAAGGTTTGCAAGTGTTCAGCAAGTTAGACCTGAAGAACAGACACCATCAAATCCATATCTCACCGGGTGATGAGTGGAAGACCGCCTTCAAAACCCGTGAAGGATTACACGAATGGCTCGTGATGCCATTTGGGCTATCCAATGCACCTAGTACTTATGAGGTTCATGAATCAAGTCCTACGGCCATTTATTTGGAAGTTTGTTGCCATCCACTTTGACGATATTTTGATCCACGGCCGAGTTGAACACTTAGAGCACCTTTGAGAGTTGTTGAATACCTTGAGAGAGCAACACTTGTTCGTTGCTTTGAAGACGTGCGAGTTCATGAAGGACCGGGTGACTTTCCTTGGGTTTGTCATATCCAAGGAAGGAATTGCGGCAAATGAAGGGAAGATAGAGGCAATCCGAAATTGGTCAGAACCAAGATCGATAGGTGAGGTACGTAGCTTCCATAGCTTGGCTTCTTTTTATCGAAGGTTTGTGCCGGGGTTCAGTTCTATCATGGCGCTAATTATGAATTGCTTGAAAGGGAGTGGCTTCTGGTGGACTTTGAAGGCATCTGACGCCTTTGAAGAAGTGAAGCGCAAGCTGACCACGGCACCGGCATTAGCCTTACTGGGCTTCCATAAGACGTTCGAATTGCATACTGACGCCTCCAATATTTGAATTGCATACATCAATAGCCAAGATAAGCTTTCTAACCAACATGCGAAGTGGCCGAGTTATATCCAGCCCTTCCACTTTGTGACCAAAAATAAGTCCGAATCATTGAACAATGTAGCGGACACCTTGAGTAGGCGTACAATGATCGTGACTGACAACCGAGTTTTGGTACTCGGTTTTGACAAGTTGGCAGAATAGTACAAAGACGATCTCGCCTTTGGGGGAGATTTGGCGAGAAGCGCAGACAAGGTCAGTACCAGGTTATTCGATTCACGATGGATTTCTCTTCAAGGGGAATCAACTATACATTCCATATTCGAGTTTGCACCTTAAGATTATTGAAGAGAAGCACAGCGAAGCGCATATGGGGAGGGACAAGATGCTCAAGCTAGTGAACGCAACCTACTATTAGCCTTAGATGCTAAAGGAGCTTGAGCAATTTGTCAAGAGGTGCTACATTTGTCAGATATGAAAAGACGGCATGTCCAATGCAGGGTTTGTATCTACCATTACCGATTCCAAGTCAGCCTTGGGCAAATATCAGCATGAATTACATGTTGGGGTTACGGAGAACGCAGAAAGGTATAGATTCGATCTTTGTTGTTATGGATCGATACTCCAAGATGGCGCACTTCATAGGATGCCAGAAAGCCACTGACGCAATGGCTCAACTGTATTTCGGAGAAGCGTACAAGCTTCATGGATTGCTGGCTAACATTTTCTCAGATAGGGATATGCGGTTTGTGAACCACTTCTGGAAAACACTATAGAAGATGGCGGACACCTCTCTCGCCTTTAGCACTGTTCATCATCCTCAAAAGGATGGCAAGATTGAGGTGACGGAGAAGTCCCTGGGTAACCTTCTGCATTTTCGCGTTGCCGAAAACATCAAAGGATGGGATTAGAAGTTGTATCAAGCCGAGTTTGCTTACAATAGCTTGGTAAACAGGAGCACAAGTTTTCCGCCGTTCAAAGTCGTCTATGGTTTTGTCCCTTGCTCTCCAATAGACCTTGCTCCAGTACCCGATTTTACTCGTCCTCATGGCAAGGCGGAGGACTTAATCTCCAACCTTCAGGAAATACACAAGCAAACGCAAGCACGATTACTTGAGGCAAGTGCCAAGTACAAGTTGGCGAATGACAAGCGACACCAAGTAGTTCAATTACAGGTTGGTAACCAAGTATGGGTGATCCTGACAAGAGAACGGTTTCCAGCGTGGGAGTACAACCAGGTGACGGCACGAAAGATTGGGCCTTTGTGGATTATTGAGAAGGTCAACAATAATGCCTACCGTTTACAGTTACCCAGCGAGATGAGGACTTCAGACGTCTTCGACATCAAGCACATCGTCCCTTACTTCAGAAAAAATGACTCAGCTAATCCATTGGCGAATTCGATGGTGAATTCTCTCCAACCCGGGGAGGATGATGCAGTCGCGCCTGTATACTTGGCAGGTAGCATGGCGGGTAGGTCTCGGCGAGATGGTGGGATGCGCACGTAGGGAATGATCCGAACAAGAGTTTACATCCAAGAAGGAAAGCTCAGTGATTGACAAATAAGGAGAATAATACACGGATAGCTAATTTCATAGACTTTATCTCTTGTTTTAGTGTTTTCTCCTATTTTCGGGTTGTGAGAATTAAGGTTAACTATTTCCCCTTTACTTCTTAATTGTTTTAGCAATAAGAGTCTAAAGGAAGGCCGTTGAAACTTTCCTTTCCAATTCTCTTCTTATCTGCGCTGTTCATATAGAGTTTGTCGTCCTCCTCGGGCCGGGCCCACTCTACTGCTATTACACTACCATTTTACTATAAGCTCATATACCTATTTGGACATATAATAAAAAATAAACAAGTTAATCAAGAAATCCAGCAAAACCTAAATCAAGATCTTGAACACTAAATTGGAATTGATTGTGCTTTGCGTAAATTAAGCCAATCACTGAAAAATTAAAATAAAACGATTACAATCAACTAACAAGAAAGCACCTTCGGATTATAATCAGAACCGATTGAAATCAACAATTAAATTCCAGGGAAAAAAAAAAAAGAAATTAATCAAGCAAATGAAGCAAAACACTAACTAAGAGAATCAAAAGAGAACCTTCGTGCGTAAGGGATGGCGCTGGAGCTGGGACATGTACTGTTGCAGTCCTTTCTTTGCTACGCTTCCCATCGTTGTAGTGCCTTCTATTCAAGAATAGTATGTGTATGTCGATCTGGTCTTAGATATTTAACTGACTGGCGTCTGAGTGTTGGCCTTAGTAAAATTTGACACGACATGAATACCACTCGAATATAGTGAGTTTTGCCCGAGGTTTTGAAGTCGGGTTAAATTTGAGTTGATTTATTTTACCCATTTAGGTAATTGGGTTGAATTTAAATTTGACTCGTGTAACTCGTTTTTAATACATTGACCCCGTTTAGATAGTTATATTAAATACTTGAGCGATATACTATTGTTATTATATATATTTTTGGGAGTTAAATCAATTTGAACTATATTCAATAATTTTAATTTGATAATTTATTTTAATGGTTATAAATATGACAAGTATTTATTACTAGTATCAACTATAAACTGTATTATTAACATATATGTAAGTTGAAAACACTAACATTTTACAAAAAAAAAAAAAAAAGTCACAAGTAAATTAAATGAGTGACCTGTCGGTTATCAGTTTAATAATTAGATGGATAAAAGTTGAGAGTACTTAACTTGTTTAGTAGACGAATTGAATTCAGGTTGACCTCATTTCTAGACCTCTCGTATAGCACGAACATGAACACAATACGATACATTTGACATCCCTATTTCAGTGGCCCCACAAATAATAAGTAAATATAAGTTAATTCAATTGGCATCATTTTATTGATGATTCACCGTGCCATCTACCCTCCCTTCCACCTACCACACTATATATTATATTATATGAACACCCATTTCCACGTGCACTTTGACCCTTAATTTTAATAAATCTATACTGGAAATACTTTTGGGTTCGATTAACTATAACCAAGATACTCAAAATCTCTAATCTTTATCGTAACTGAAATGATTGGTTAACCCACTTGTTCGATTCAATTAATGCCGGTTAACTGGTAACCAAAATATAACACAATGTTTGTTTCATATTATATGATCTATCTCTTTATTAGTTTGTAATCTGAAAAATATTAAGTAAATTATGAGCATATAATTAAAGTTCAAAAGCTTAAAAGCATGATATCTTACTGATTTTAACCACCATATGACAAATGAGTTACACTAGATCGTAGCAAAGTAGAGTTTAACTAATATTTGGGATATAACAGTAGGGCACAAGTACTCTATGGTAAGAGATGAGTTAGGGAAAATACATATTGTCGATCATGCATTCTAAATTAGTTTTCATGACCTTTTTTTTATTTAAAAGAATGAATAGAAATATGAGTAAAATTGAATAGTTTATGAAATAGTTCGCTTATATACTAGAAAAGAATACTTTAGTGAACAATATAATACTACGAACATGTAAAAGAATATACATGATGTATATTATTTAAGTAAATCGACTAACCAAAATAGACAAAATCACTTCAGTCATCGTCTCGAAATACCTCAAATTTATTCGGTTCAATTAACCAAACAAAAAATTCAGTATGGACAACCCCGTTTTCTATTCCATACTTCAAAAATTCAATTCGGCATTTCAGTAGAAGATGTTTTTGAACAACCCTAGTGAGAATAGACGACTTTGGGATCACTAGTGATGCACAGGAACCTAAAGCATCCACATGGACGAGAGAAGAAAGGGCTCTGCACGACAGTCGATCTCACACGGAAATACTAATAACCCCCATATGCCTCGAATTCGCTAACCATTTGGATGGTGTATTTACTTCCCTATATCAGTAATTAAAAGAAACATGGACACACTTTTTGTTAATCAAATTAATATCATCAACAAGAATTAGGATATCGGATGGAAAATATACAAGCCCATAATAGCCTTTATAACCACGTCATTGTCACCTTCTAGAATACCTTCTTAGGATCTATGGTCAATACTACTTCAAACAGAATAGTAAAGACATTACCTAACTCTCTCTAGCCAGCAAGGATCATCTCCCCCTGGTGATCGTGGATAATAAAGCATGCGGCTATAAAGCCATCCAGTTTCAAAACATCAAAATTTGCCTTACATATGACCCAAATCAATACACATAACCCAAATATACGATCAATGTGTATATGATCAATGTATGCATTACACATGACACCAATAAATACACAGAGCATATTTTTATTGTAAATATTGTTGTCTATTGTTGTTTGAACAATCCTTTGCAGCTAATTTCGTTGTTGTTGCCAGGTTCATGTCTCGGTCTATTCTTTATTGTCCTGTAATAAAGGTAATATATCAGTGCTAGTTTTGGGGTGACTTTCATGGCTTTTTTACATTTTATTTCAGTATCATGATTAACGTTGGCATTTAATCACCCTATCATTTGGTTGTGGTTGTTGTAGGAGTTGTACGCTTCTTGTTACTCGATTCATAGTGTCATAACATTCTTTCTCTCATTCCGCACATGTCATAAGTTCAACAATGAAGGTTGTCGTTGGGCTTTGTGCAAACTCGTCACAATTTTCCTCTAGGTATGTCATAAGCATCTCAATGAGTTCAACAATCAAGGTTGTCGTTGGCCTTTGTTATTATGGTGCTTCAAAAAAGAAACCAAACTCGTCACAATTTTCCTCTATTGTACGTTTCAAATGTTTAATATCTGTTGATGTTTGTTTGGTTGGTTTTTTTGCACAGAGATCACAAACTATATTTGGTTTTTATGCTTCCATAGGATTTTAGCTTTGTTTCCTACTAAGATCTCCTCCTGTGAACTAAATACTTAAATTGTCATCTAGAAGTCGTGTTTATCTTCTAGTATGACCTTGAATCAGAACTATACAAACTACAACAAAAAGGGGTAAATCTCGACCCTTTTTTTTGGAATTCTCGGCGCAAAAAAGCGCCGAGAATTTCATTATCGACGCTTAGGACAAGCGCCGAGAAAAAAAAACGCCGAAAAATAAAAGCGCCGAGAATACCGGCGCTTATAAACGCCGAGAGATTGTCGGCGCTTATAAGCGCCGATATTCTCCGCCCTTATAAACGCCGATATTTTTCGGCGTTTTTTATTGTCGATATTTTTCGAGTTTTTTAAATACCCTACTTTTACTTCTTAACATAAACATTTAACAAACAGCCTGTATTGTTTATTTATTTGTGCATATTTTCCACACACACACACACATATATATATATATATATACAAAATTACTTAATAAAAAAATATCAACTAAACTGATAAATTTTTCATAAGATTCCGAATTCGACAATCAAAATATTACATCATTGTCAATGTACTTCGATAGTTCAATACAAAATTTGAGATTTTTTCCACTCCAAATCTCAACATAATTAATCTAATAACCAAAAAAAAAAAAATATACAATGCTAACTTAGTCAAGTACATTCTTCACAAATATATCAATCAACCGAATGAGCTTAGCGTGCTTGGAGATGCAAAAAAATTTGGGGGTTCACCGTCATCTGATCCCGATTCATCTCTACCCTGTATAGACAACACAATAGATTTAGTATATCTGATCCAAAATTTTGCTTCACATGGTAAATTCATATAGTTTCCCAAAAGTACCAACCCCAATGCCACATTTTGTCTCAATCATTCACATCATCAATTTCATTATTTACAAAGGATTAGAAAGGCGATTATTTGTATTATAGTACAAACAAATACAAATTAAATAGATTATCTTACCGGATCAGCAACCGCAGTAATAATTGCTCGACCTTCTGCTATCATTTTATATGATGCTTGGCCAGAAGAAACAGCATCATAGATGGGTAGGAGCCTTCTCATTTGCTGCTTTACTTTGGCCAATTCTATTTTCATATTTTGTAATTCGACATGATCACCGGTACGGTCGAGTCCCTTTTTCTTTAGTTCACCCCTGACTCCGTATATATCACTCCTCTTCACGCCAAATCCATAGCCTACCGCTCGATAGCCCGGATTTTCCTGTTCATACATTAGCTCTGCAAATACTTCCTCCTCGATTTCTGATCGAGGTCTGGAAGAAGATCCAAGTCGAGCCTCAACTATTTCTCCAGCTGTATCCTACAAAGAAGAGAAAAAGACATTAAATACATTTAAATTAAAAGAAATGTGAGATAATAATAAAACCCACCATAAATTCTTGTGAAATCGTGTTCTCAAAAAAGCCACCACTTTTCCTGATATGAGTTTCCTGGTAAAACACTATACTCGTGGGCTTCCTCCCTTTATTAATTTCCTACAATCAACACGTCAACATAAGTCTTAACTAATTTAACAGGTAGATAGTAATAATACACTAAACATATACTGAAGTCCTTACAAAACTATCTCTTTTATTGGCATAACTTGTTGAACCAGTCGTGTGAAACTGATTCTGCTTGGCACGTGCTTCTTTGCCACATTTACTCTTCTCCTGACATTGGAAATCAACATCAATCCAAGAAAAATTTTACATTCATAATCAATATCAATCTGTTTTTCCCTTTTTGACCAATCAAAAATTACTTAAAAGAAATTGTTTTACCTTGCCTTGTGGAGAAAACCAAAAATGTACCAAAGTTATCCATTGGTCACGATTAACTCCTCGTGGCACTGTTGCAATAACTTCAGCCTCAGTTTTGTTCCCTTGGCAATATTGCGCTTTCAAGCTCGTCTTATAACCCCTCTACATTTTGCCAAGATGCTGTAGTATTGATTTATCAATCAATACATCACTGGGCATTGAAAATTTTCCCTAAAACATAAAATCCAACAATAATGTCACAAAAAGGCAAAGGAATAAAACCTTAATTAATACAATGATAAAGTTCAAAAACTTTAGACATACATATTATATCATATATATAAAGTAAACTTTAGACATAAATAATACTTACTCGGATAACCTCAATAGCTTCTGCTTTGTATTGGTTATTCATCGTACGCCAATCTCTTACTCCGAGCGGACAAAACCGTCCCGTTTTTGCAACCTCTCCAATAAACCGGATCAACAAATCGCCACCCTTTCTAATTGGTTGGCGTAGGTCATTGAACCGCACAATAATTCTTACACCTTCAGGAAGATGCCATACTTCCTTAACTGGTATCGTCCTTAAGGTACTCAAATTACCTTGGCCATCTATTAACGATTAAGATATACCATTACTTTTCTAATTGATTGGAAAATTATTACCATAATTAATGCTATAAAATTGAAAACATTTACCGATAAGTTGAAGTAGCTCCCTCTCATCAAATGGCACGTCAGTGGACCAAACACCAGCTTCCCTGACTGGTCCCTCTGCTTCAGATGTTGACGGTCTTGGCCGACTGTCATCACCTCCTTCATTTTCCGGTGTCGCTGTTGAGGACTGCACTGATTTGCCACTTCTAAAAAACCTCCTCATTGTGAATCCACGCTTTTTCAAAAACAAAAGAATTAGTAGATGTATAATAGAAACGTACAAAAATAAAATGAGAAGCAAATATGCTCCGTAAAACAAATAATCAATAATGAAACAAAGATCATGGACAAAATGAAACAACATGTACAAAAGAAAACTAACATACATGGACAAAATAAAACAACACGTACAAAAGAAAACTAACATACATGGACAAAATGAAACAACACGTACAAAAGAAAACTAACATACATGGACAAAATAAAACAACACGTAACATTATTTCACAACTCTAAAAAAACAAAGATCAAATCTCGCCTAGATCATACAAGTCCCTAGGTTTAGTCTTAATGACATGATACCATCCCTTTTGCATCTCATCTTGAATATAGAAAACTTGCTTTACTTGAGATGAGATGACAAATGGATCATCTTTCAACAATCGACCCGTATGCATCAACTTAGAGAAGTTCATACAAGCACCATCATTTCTAAATGTTCTTAAGCCCCTATTTATATCTACCCAATCACAACGAAAAATGACAACTTTATAACTCCCATAATAGTCTAGTTCATATATGTCTGTCAATTTGCCATAGTAAACTTGTCCATCAGCTACGACCATGACCCCAGAATTTTGTGTCCTCATATAGCGTTCACGATCTACTGTATGAAACTTGTATCCATTAAGGACAAAGCCCTTCATTCTTTTTGCATACTGATTTAGCCCACCAGCTAAAGCCCTTCTCAATCGGCCTTCTTCGGTAGTTGCATCAATTTTGTGCACCTTAATAGAATAAAAGGTAGTATCAAAATTAATGGTGAATATATAATATCAACTTCACCATCGAATAAAATATACTAACCTGGTTTTGAAGCCACTCAGAAAACTCTTCAACAATCCACTGATTTTCTAATGTTGCATTAGATCGACCTCTATGGAAATATGCTCGTCGTTTTTCACTTAAAAATTCACTATAATAAGGAAATTATTAGCAGGTTGAACAAAAATAGTTAATATTGACAAAGTTGCTTCTATTAACACTTACTCACGAAGTTCCTTGATTTCATCTAGCTGAAGTAGCACATAACGATGCGCTTGTTCCTTACTTCTTATATCAAGGCGAACAATTTTCTCTTTTCCAATTGCACGACCCCCAGACTTTAACAAGTATTTACCCATACTTGAACCATTATCATTATTTCTTTTGGGTCTATTAAAAATGGTCGTAGCACCTTCTAAGTATCTAGAACAAAATGTAATAGTCTCCTCCATGATGTAGCCTTCGGCAATGGACCCTTCTGGCCGCGCCTGGTTACTTACGTATGCTTTCAAATGGGACAAATACCTTTATTACATAAATATAAACAACACATGAGATCAATTACTGGATGCCAAATATGAGAGATAAAAGTAAATGAAGCATTATCGGCTAACCTTTCAATCGGATACATCCATCTATAGTGAACAGGCCCACCAAGCTTAGCCTCCTCTACTAAATGAATTAGTAGATGAACCATGACTGTGAAAAATGTAGGTAGAAATTCCATCTCCATCTCACAAAGTGTAAGAATAATGTTCGATTGTTGAAGATCGAGCATATTTGGGTCGAGGGTCGTAGAACACAAGTATTTGAAAAAGGAAGACAAGTCTGAAAGCAACTCAATGACTTGTGTGGCATTGGATGCTCGTAAAGCTACAGGAAGAATATCTTGCATAAGAACATGGTTGTCATGACTCTTAAAGTTTAAGAGTTTTCTTTGTTTCAACTTCACACATCTGGAGATGTTAGATCCATATCCATCCGGGACCCTAAATTTCTGTAGAACTCTTAGAAACCGTTCTTTATCATTTGAAGACATATAGTAAGAAGCTGGAGGTATGTACGGATCTCTATTAGGACGAGGTTGTAGCCAAAGATGTGGCTTTATGTTCCTTTCTTCAAGGGCCCGTCTTGTCTTTTCATCATCTCTAGTCTTTCTCTCCATATGTAATAGCGTCCCCAGAACATTATCACACACATTTTTCTCTATGTGCATGACGTCTAGATTATGTCGAAGGAGATTGTACTCCCAATATGGCAAGTCAAAAAATATGCTTTTTTTCTTCCAAAGCACTTCCTCATTGTCCACTCTTTCTATTGAACTGTCTATGTGGTGCCTTTCTCTTTTCTTCTTACTAGTCTTTTGGGTTTTTTCATACTTGTAACGAACTTGTTCTTGTGCTTTCAAGATATCAGTCCCTGATGCCGGAGTAGGAGCACAAGCATACTCCATTGTCCCATCAAACAATTGACTCTGAGATCGAAAAGGGTGATTATTAGGTAACCATTTACGGTGTCCATTATAGCAAATCTTGCCCCCAAACTTATAAGAATGTGTATGTTCAGTGCAATAAGGACAAGCTGTGTAGCCCTTTGTACTCCAACTAGACAACATAGCATATGTAGGAAAGTCATTGGTAGTCCACATTATAGCCCCTTGCATCCTAAAGTTTTGTCCACTATAGGCATCATATGCATCAATACCTTCCCATAACAATTTCAACTCATGCAGCAATGGTTGTAGGTACACATCAATGTCAAGTCCAGGGCCCGATTTCCCAGGAATAATCGAAGAAAGAATGAATGACGATTGCTTCATACATAGCCATGGGGGCAAGTTGTACAGGATCAACAACACTGGCCATGTACTATAAGTAGTATTCATAAGACGGTACGGATTGAAGCCGTCACTAGCAAGACCAAGCCTAACACTACGAGGATCTGAAGAAAACTTCGGATACCGAGCATCAAATGCCCTCCAAGCTAAGCCATCTGCAGGATGCCTTAATTTCCCATCCTTCAAACGGTCTATCTCATGCCATCTCATATCTTCGGCTGTTTTAGATGACATGTATAATCTTTTGAGCCTTGAAATCAAAGAAAAATACCGCATAACCTTAGCGGGCTCTCCTTTCTTGGTTGACATAGTTTCATCACTACAACTGTCATCTTCCTTACCCTTAACTGTCTTCCATCTTGAGGTACCGCATGTATGACAACTCTCTTTTTCAGACATTTCACCCCAATACAACATACAATTATTTGGACAAGCATGAATCTTTTCATATCCAAGACCCAACTCATTGATCATTTTTCGAGCTTCATAATAAGATGATGGAAATACCATAATTTGGGGAAATGCATCAACAAGAAGTCTTAGCAACATCGTGAAGGACTCAGCAGACCAACTATGCATACATTTCAAGTGAAACAAGTGCAAAAGAAATGACAATTTGGAGAATGCGCTACAGCTTGGATATAGTTCTTCATTAGAAGCTTCCAATATCTTCTTATACTTGGCTTTCTCCTCAGGAGATTGGTTGGGTTGTTCAAGAGGAACTTGGTCCGACCAATCATGTCCATCAGACAAATGGGGTTGACTTGTGGAGGGAGGATTATCAACTCCGATACTTTCTCGTAGTAATCCACCAATATCATCTCGCCCTATGGCCCTTCCCTCATTATTATTGGTAGATGTTTGACTATTGCATCTCAATTGTTGAACAATATCTTCTTTTCCAGGAAAAATTCATTTCTTATACTTTGGCCAAAAACCCTTAAAAAGGATATGATATTCCACATCTTCTAATGAGAACCATTTGGCTACTTTGCATTTATTACATGGACATCGAGTTTTTCCTTCTATAAGATTTTTTTTAGCCAACTTAATGAATTCAATGACACCATCAATATAAGCTTGACTAATCCTTGGTTACGTGATCCAACTCGTATCCATATCTCTAAATATTAAGTAGTGCAATCAAATTACCTAAAAATTGAAAAAAGATAGAGTTCATAAGACAAATATTTAATCAACCAATCAAAATATATACAAATACAAAAATAAATAATTAATGGGACTTAGGAGAAGTTAGAAATTAAAGTAAGACACATGAGTTCCTTATAATCAATTTTAATCCTCTAATGTGAAGGATCCATCTAAACAAGGGATACAGCAACAAAGTTTTATTTTTCCAAATTTAAAAATTATGAAATCGATATCTAATCTCCCTGACATTAACAAATTGAACTCACAAGCGCCACCACCACATAATTTTAAACATCAATCAAACACGGTAACACAAGAATTTCGTCAAAACAACAATTTTTTGTATTAATCAATTGAAATGATGAGATGCAACGATAGAATCATTCGAACCATAGCATTAAGGATGCGCATGAAGCAGGGGAAAGTGTGAAACGGCGATAATACAAAACTATAATAAAAACTACTTTAACCAACTCAAATGATATAACACTTGTAGAAGAATAAGCAGTCCAATAAAAATAAAAACCGAAACTAGGGCAAGGACATCACATACTAACAGCAAAGCAAGAGCAACTGTGAAATCGGAAGGTGTGGGTGAGAGACGAACGCTGGCGGCGACGGTGAGAGGCGAACCCGGGCGGCGACGGTGAGAGGCGAACCCGGGCGCGACGGTGAGAGGCGAACCCGGGCGCAACGGTGAGAGGCGAACCCGGGTGCGACGGTGAGAGGCAAACCCGGGCGCGACGGTGAGAGGCGAACCCGGGCGGCGACGGTGACAGGAGAACGCCGGCGGCGACGCGGTTGGAAATCGGGTGGTGAGGGTGAGAGACGAACGTGCTTTGCGAGGGCGAGGGTGAGAGACGAGGGTTAGGGTTTGCGGGAGGTGAGGGTGAGAGACGACGGTGAGAGCGCGAGAAATGAGGGTTAGGGTTTGTTCGGGGTATTTATACCCCGAGAGAATCTCGGCCCTTATAAGCGCCGAAACATCTCGGCATTTATAAACGCCGATATTTTTTGCGTCGTTTAAAAACGCCGAGAATTTTCTACGCTTTGTCTCGACGCATTTAAAAGCCGAGATTTCTCGACGTTTGTATAAACGCCGATAATTATGCGCCGAGAATTGTCCTTTTTTGTTGTAGTGACATTGTTCAAATGTTAGTATGCATTTTAAGAGCACTTGGTTTCGATGTTTTGGAGATGTCTTTTTTCCTGTACACTTGGGTTCCATTATTGCATCTTGTTCTTGCAACTTTTACATGAGAAATTCCTATTGTTCTTTTCCCAGTCCTAACTTGCATATTTTACAACGGTTTACTTGAAGCGGTTGCTTTTACTTGTTAAGTGTGGAGACTGTTCGTTTCTATAACCATCATTAATCATGGCCGGATTTATTAGGGGCTCGAGTTAATGGCATGACTTTTGGTTTTTCCAGCGGTTTCGATTGTAAGAGGCCTATTTATAGGCGCTCTTTGGCTGGAGTAAATGGTGAACAAAACACAAGTGAGGAAGAGAGAACAAAGATTGTAATCCTCGGTTATAATAGTGAATTTTTGCTCCCCCTCCGTGGATATAGGCTTCGGCTGAACCACGTAAACTCCGGTGTCTAATATTTTTCCCCCATTCCCGTTTAATTCCGCATTTGCTATTTCGATTTAAGGTTCGGTAAATTTGTGAGTGGTCCTAACATTACTTACGTTATTCTATGCTTATGTGCTTAGTGTGTGACCATTCCAATGAACATAGGGTGTTCTTAAATTCAACATCATCGAAAAAGTCATTGATTCAAAAAAAAAAATTTTCTGCTCGGAAGAATATATTTGCGTGGTTTACTCTGAATCCTCTCTATTGGAGCCATTTGATTGTGTTTGCTCCGTCACGACGTAGATGTAGTAGTACAAACTTTCTTGCCATAACAACAAACCCAGTGCATGGAAAGCTCCTGCTAAGGCAGAATATGTGAAATATACGCAACCTTGCCCTTATAGAGTTCCACCATAAAGGGAGCGGTTACCGAGGGGCCCCAACCCTATATATTGTCGCCAGTAGTAATTATAATTTATATTGTTTTGCTTATCAAGCTTCCAACTTTTTTGTTTCAGGATGTTGTGGGTTTAAAGTAGCCATGTTCTCATTGGTCGACAACATTGTCTATTTGAAGTTCCAGTAACATATGTCGGTTATTTAACTGAACAAATTCCCATGAACACAACATTGTCGCTAGTAGTAATTATAATTTATATTGTTTTGCTTCGTTGGTTACACAATCACTCCACAATGTTAATTGCATTGTTCGCATCTTGTGCCAATTTTCTATTAGCTAGCGGAATAGATTGTGGCTGAAATTACTATGTTTTGAAATGTGAATAGCCTTGAATAGGATAATGTTGTAAGCATTTAGCTCTTGTCCCATAAACGTATTTCCATGTCCCAATTATGAACAATGATGTGGATACCGAGATGATTGCGTTGATGTCTTCTGTAGTTCCTTTTTCTATTTAAATGCATGCCCGGTTGGATTTGGACCAGGCAAGGCGAGCACATGCTACAGCCCTGAACCTACTCCCAGGCTGTTCGATGCACAGTGAGCGGACACAGAGAGGCGGCCCACGTGAGATTTGAGGCGCGCTATAGGGGCCGGTCACATGCGACGCACGTCGCCCATTGACATCATCCTCAATGCCAAGATCAGCCATGGCGTTGTAACACCAGATTTGCAAATATATTTTAATCATTATGGTCCCTTCGTTACCCTTTTGATTTGCGATCCAAGTAGTCTACCTTGGATTGCATCACTTGCTACTTCTTTGAGTTGCAAATTATGTTCATAACTGTGTTAGTTCACTTCCATTGTTTTGTTGCAGCTCTCTAAGTTCAATTATGTTCCCTTTTTGAAAAGGAATGTCACTCCTTTGCTCTTCTGTGAGCTCAACTACTTATGTTCGTGTTGTATATCTCAACTAGACATTATCTCGCTAGTACATGTTCCAAATATTTGTAGATTGACTTAATCACGTAGGATGGCATAGGCCTTTCCTGTTTTCAAGATAATTTGTCATCTCTTCACCTCAACATTTTCAACAATTAGATGTATGGTATGTCGCTACAAAGGAGATTCAATTAGAATACTTTAATGTAGTTGATTGTAAGGCATTGCAACTTAACCAGGTTGTCCATGAGTGCCAAATTTCACTCCTTGTGCACTTAGCCACCCCTATTGTAACATCCAAATCCATGATCCCACATGAAACGTCCCATAACATTGGTCGTTAGGGTTGCTAGTTCAGTGTATCGATGAGTATGCAGATTCGTGGACATCGTTGCGATTGTCATTGTTGTGTAAGTGTGTGCAATTCAACCTGTTTGTTTTAAAGTACATAAGGTTTATTACCTATGAGTTCTTGTGAAGTGGTAATTAACTGTTGAATTGGATGCATTCATGAGAAAATCAATTTAAAACACACGAGATGTTGATCTTTGTCATAAACAAATTTTTATTTATTTATTTATATCATACATTTTGAAAGATTTCTTTATACACCATTTTTTTCCTGTTGTTGCTTCTTCAATGTTGTTGATTAGATGCTTGATATTGCAGCGTCCATGAGTAAAACTAGTTGTGAAAGGTACACACTAACCTTTTGCTGGAGTGATGGTGCGAGTCAATCCTAGATTATGTTGGAAATTATTCGTTTCTATGTTGTTTGCCCTATTTTTTATCTATTTGCCGTGAGTCGTGTAAAAATTGAAGAAATATAAAACTAACAATTGGAGAGAACACTTTTGTATTGGATGATCTCAAATGATACATGACTTAGCCTATTTATACAAGAGTAAAAACTAGATGAAGAAACAAGCCTCATCAGCTTCCTAAGCTAAGAGTTACACAATTTAACACTCTCTAAATGCCCATAATGAAGAAATATGAATGCTACCTAAATACGTACACGTATACAAGAAAATACCAAATACGAGAAATACTAAATTCTACAAGTCGTGTTGTCAACATTGTAGTTGGCCCTGTTATTGTCCGCAACACTACGTGAGTCGTTGTACTCTTGGAATGTTACATTTTGTTCACCTAACAACTAGACTTGCAGCCTTTTTGATGATAGATGGTAATGTTACAGTTCAAGCTCAAGTATTTGCCAATAGTACTCCATTGGTTAGAGGTATCTACAATCTAAACATTGTTTTATCTCCTCTTTTCCGTTTTGTTGACGTTGTATCTACAAAGAGGCCATTTTCTTCTATGATAAATGTGGCACGATTTGTCCCTTTATAGATACATTTGTTTAAGTATTTTATGAGTTTCATGTGTGCATCATTCAACATTGATTTGACAATCGTATTTCACACAGAAGTCTCAGTTGCTTAGCATAATTCAATTGTTGCCGGAATTTCCATCCCCGATTTCCAGTATGGGAGCATTGCCCATGTCTTCGATAACTAACAAATTCAATGTCACCCATTGTGGACATGTTACAAAATTATTTTCAAGTACTGCTTGGTACATTGATTGCTTTGTTCCATGCATGGAGAATTGGTATTGTATACTCCACACAAATCATAAATCATGAATTTCTTCACGGTTCCGTATGCAAGGAGATCCTATTCTTCGTCTCGGATTTATAAGCATATAATATAGATCAATATATATATGCGTGTGTGTATATATATAGGCTTGTCTTTATTTGCTGCTATTACTAAGATTTCAGCATGTAGTAAGCCTCGTTTGTGTAGTAAAGCCCCTCATAGTATAACAACAACAAACTTGGTGCCTCAAAGGCTCCTGCTAACGCAGGGTCGGTGGGGGGTAAGATGTACGCAGCCTTACCCCTTCAAGGTGTTACCCCAAAAAGAGGTTGTGTCCGAGAGTAAGGCCCCTCATAGTACTAAATATTATTAATCTTATAAAAGTATACAAAAGCAAACGTGGGAGTGGCAATTGAACGGCAATCCATTCCACTAGCACTTGCAAATTATCATTGTTACCAGAAACAACTAACACAGTTCAATTTCACGAAGAGACTCAAGGAAAACGGAAATGGCAATAAGAACATTACAAGATTCAATTTTGTCAGAGATGTTAAAACACGAAAATCGACATATACGTACAAACGAGTTCAAGATGCAGGCCTATAATACTTAGTCGGTACGAATGGCATCTTTGTAACGACCCCGTCATATGGCTTTCCTCGAACCACAATGTTAACCTTGGTGCCTCCCTTATGGTTCCCAGACTTCACATACCCCATGGCTATGTTCTTCTTCAAGCACGGGCTGAACCCACCACTGGTGATCTCTCCAATGCTTTCTCCCTTTTCGTTCTGTATCTCACTGTGACTTCTTGCAGGGGGACCTGAAAATACGGCTTATAAATGTTGGAATTATTCCATAAAGTGGCTTTTATTGGTTGGGCCTATATTCTTGTTTATAAAAACAAGTTGGATCTTAAACTGGTAAAGGCCAATTTAATAAAGTGATCCTTATAAAATCTAACATGACTGTATAACAAGGCACAAAATAAAAGGTTTGGATTGGGGTGAACTTCGTTTCACACCTTTAACCCGTATAAGCAATCAGGTTGAATTTGGGTTTCGATCAAGTCAAGCCGTTGCTAAGACGTTTAACCTATTTTGGATTGGGTTTCGATCGAGTCCAGACATTAGTTATTTAAGTCATCTGAGTTGCATATTGCTGCTATTAATATATGTGTTCATGTCTTTAAACTGATTAAGGCTGATCAAGGTATACATTTATCACTGTTAAACGATGAAGTTGTCAGTCACTGCAATTGGTTTAAGTCTTGGAAGGTGTTGCCTGACACCTAAGACTTGATCTCGCCTCATCATTGGGAGAAGGGTTCGAGGGGATTTGGGGAAGACTACTGTCTTCTGCAACTTATGTGGCTTCCTTCATATATATATATATATATATATATAGAAATAGAAAGCATTTATTACTATTAAACAAGTAACCTAGGCAAGTAAGGGCTTAGGATATAGAGTTCTTGACCCATCCAATAGATGGGTCAGGTTCTGTATTCCTCTTAAAGTTAGAAAACTTATGTGAAGACGCATTTGCTAATCGTACCTGAAGAAATGAACCCAGCACGCCTTCTTGGGGGACCGTCTTCAATTTGTTTAAGAATGACCTCGGCTCCAAGAAAACCCCCTTCAGCCCTCCTTCGCTTCCCGATGGCCCATGTCAATCCAGCCTCGACTGGTGTGATGTCCTGCTCTAAGTCATTCCCATACAAACAGAGCCCAGCCTCGAGCCTCAAACTATCCCGGGCACCAAGCCCGGTTAGTCTGACCTTACCTCCGGACTTTTCCAGCATTGCTTTGGCCAAGTGTACTGCATTTTCATTGGGGACAGAGATTTCGAACCCGTCTTCACCGGTATACCTGAAAACCCACCAAAGGATCAACGGTCACTTGGTAATACCTTGTGTCAAAGTCAGAATGGCAATTCAAACGGACCCTGATGAAGGTTCTGTTAGAATACAAAAACATTTTTGTGCCTTCACCCATGAGCTTAAACTTTTGAGATAGTTGGTTCCTTGACATGATTCAACCCATCCATTTCAAAAAATTCCAAATCTGACTGACAAAAACAATACTATCAACAAAATGAAAACTTGGACCTAACCAAAAATAATTTGACCTCTTAATCCGGCCCATATCCAACCCACAACCAACCAGACTCTTATCTATTACAACCACCACCACCACCACCTCCTAGTGCCTACAAATACACAATAGCATTCAAGTCATTTCTAATTCCCACGTCTCTTTCAATGGTCCATTCGTTGCTCAATCGGTTGTAAGACAATTAAATGCAGCTTTGGATTTTAGCGTTTGTTACTTAGCTTGACTAAATTTGGCTAGCACTGTATGCTCATAGTTTTTGATCTTGACCCTAAAAGATCAAAAAGAAACTACAGAAAATGCCAAGAGGAGGAAAACTAAGGATCTTGAATCTGGTCAGATATGGGTTGGCGGATCATCCAAGAGGTTGCATTGAGTTGAAACGACCAATCAGGATGGAATAAAGTTCCGTTGAACATGTAAATAGCTGAGATGTGTACATCCATGGAACTGCTAACTGAAACACATATCAAATGATCAAATTATGGTTGAAGAAACATTTTCTGAGACAAGTTTGAATGAATAATCGATGTATATAGTCCAAATAAGACCATTTTATTTATACACCTAAATAGAAGAACTATAGAATAATTAAGATGAAGCATCTCTCTCTTGTTGTCTGCAGTTTTTGAAGCTATAAGGTTACAACAAACTCAATACCTCAAGGGCTCCCACCGAGACAGAGTCTAAGGAGGGTGAAATGTATGCAACCTTGCCCCTATAGGGTGCAATTTAAAGAAAGGTTGTTTCCGAAGAGCCCTTAATCTTAAAAAGCTATAAGTTTACGGTGTGACCAAATAAAATGCACTTTTGCAGAAGCACCACCAGCATCAGAAATAAAGGCACTCCAAGGGGCTTGGCTCAAGCAGTAAGGTGCGTGGCAGACCTAAATCCTCATAAGTGTTATTGAGTGTAAACAATTCTTTGGGGCCACCCACAAGGCCTACGAGTCCAAACTTATTCTGTTGCATTTAGAAAAAATTGAAAGGTTGGTGCTCGCACTAGGGGATCAGTCGATGTGCATGTAAGTTGATCAAGGCACCCAAATTACCAGAAACGATCAGAAATAAGAGCACATTGTATGGTTTAAAGAAGAGAAAATACCCAGTCCTGGTAAGATAGCAAGGGTAACCATTGATATCCAACATATGAAATTCCCCAAAGTATATCTTACTCAAGTCTTCTTTAGTCAAGTACTGGAGTACTGGGGCAGCCAAAGGACCCTGAGTCAAACAAAACACCCACAAAAACCGTCAGATTCCCCGAAATTGACCTCACTCATTGAAATGGTAAGAATACATGGGGTGGGGGTTTTGGCCTAGATGGCAAATCTTATACGGATTGCCCATCTCGGGTTTTGACTTCTTTTTCCATAGTAGCATCAAAAATAATTTGATCCATCAAAATCACATTTGATCAAATGAAAAAAGAAATTTATTGGTATTACTAACTTTATAAACAAAAATTTCAAGAAATAGTTATACAATCAATAATTTATACCCTGCATATAAGGATAATTAATACAAGGATTAACCTGGAGAGCTAGAAGCGATCTCTCATCATGGATATGCCACGAGACATCCCCGCCTTTCGCTTTGAACGCCTTCATATGCTCCTCAATGTGCGCTAAATCCTTATCCCTGCACCCCGCATTCACAACCAAGTATATATGATCATCCTTCACCTTGGTGATTACCGTGTCATCGATCGACCCTCCCTTCTCGTTTGTGAACACAGAGAGAGTCCCGGTTCCTGGGGCAAGTCCCCCGATGTCACCAATGACGAGCTTTTCGAGGAAAGGGATACAGTCCTTACCCTTAAGACTCAAACCACACATATGAGAAACATCAAAAAGACTGCCATTTTCTCTACAGTTTACAGTGGAATCCATTATTGAGTCCTTGTACTGAATTGGCATGGTCCAACCAGCAAATGGAACCATTTTGGCTCCATTTTCAACATGGAAGTCGTATAGTACTGTTTTCTTGAGATCGGATCCTGAGGAAAAGCATCTACGACCAATGACTTTCTTCTCGGCCTGAGCAAGACGACGTGTGACTGATTGCCCAAGTTGCCACAGAGCTCCTCTCATCTTGTTATGTCAAAAGAACTCTGAAAATGCAAAAAAGGACAGTTTTCAATGACCATCAGAAGAGCATGTGTTTTGCAAAGTAACTTGTTAAATGGAATCATATTGCAGTCCACAATTGTGCATTGGTTGTCAGCACTGTATCACAAAAGTAGGGTGTTGCGGATGTTACAAAAAGGCTCGTACATTAATGGGCCTTTTGAGCAGATGTAAGTTATTTTTAACGCTTATGTCTGCAAAAATTTGAATGAGCAGTACAATCGTTATTTTTTAACCCTTTACGTAGTCTTTAACCTGCAAATACATTCATGGTATATGTTCGATGCATGGTGAATGTCCTTACAGAAGTAACATGATGTACCAGCCAGTTGTGCAACAATTAACTTTGGCTCAAGGCTAGACCGAATCCACATTATCAAATTCATTCCTCAATCTTGGGTTTGATTTGGTTTAGGTTTGGACTAATGAGCACCTTTAGTACTTCCAGATAGCGATTTCCAAGCTAGACTAGCAAAATCGAAGTTTCGCAAAGACAACCGGCACTCGCAGGGGTGTTTAAGTACTGGTTCAGATCAAACCTAAATAGTTAATCGTTGAGTTGACCTAACTACTTGTTATACGGTTCGGTCCTCAATCCTTGATTCAGATCCTAACTAATCTTCAGTCTAGCTCAATTCAGCAGAATAACAAAGACCATTAAAATATAGAATATTAGTCAAGACCAAAAATAAGGTTGAACCACATAATTTGGTCCAAGATCAGACATGAACGGTCATTCTTCATTACTATCCTCGCTTGAGATTATGATCTTCAATGGTCTATGATATCATACACTTCATTTCAATTCGATCTAGGTTCAGACCAATGGGCACTCCAAAGCTTTTTAGGCCACTTGAAATGATGTTTACCCTATTTCGCAAAGTAAGTCACTTCTCACCCAATTGGTGGAGATCCTTTCTTTCGAAAAATCTTTTCGGTCAAATAATGAAAACCCCGTGTTGAAGGCCATAACTACAGAATAATGTTTTCTTGAAACCAAACACAAAATAATATCTATAAATTATAGTTTTTTTGGAAAATACTTACTATAGTAAATATTTTCATAGGGAAGATAACTTCTCCACAACCAAATGGAGCCTATATGTTAATTTGGCATTGTTCCAACAAAAAGGATTAGAAACAAGTAATGGAAAACCTCAAGTAGATCTTGATCTTCCTTGGAAAACTTTTTACAGAGGAATATATTTCTAGGTAAAGTCCTATTCTCTTTTATCAAAGGCTCCCTTACCTATAACTAGGGTTATTCGTTGATTCGAAGTTGGATCAGACTAGATCAGACCAATTTGGACTGAAGACCGAGATTGGTCTCTTTAGAAGGAACAAAGACCAGACCAGATTTAACTAGTTCGTTCTCAATTACCATGTGGACTGAACTAGGCCGGTTTAGATAGTTATCATTTCTTTAATTTTGTTTTTTTTTTTTTTAATATAATTGAATGTAACATATTTTGTCAATTTTTGACAAATTTTTTGTTGTTTAATGGAAGAATAACAATCAAAAAAGGAACAACAGAAAATGTACAAATGTATAATGCTCGCAGCTCACCCACCAAATACAACCACCACCAATATATTAACAATAAAGATCATTTAGATTTTACAATGATTTACTTTTGTTCTTCATCATCAAAATAAAATTGTAAAAAAACCAGCACAAACATATGATAAATTTACGGAGAGACAGGAATATGGCATACGGCCCACATAAGATTTCAATGTACGGTTAGGCAAGGGTGTATTGACTTCTAGCTAGCTTTAAGCCCAAATATTGTAAGTTGAGATAGCCTAGTTACACTATAGTAAAGAAAAAAAAAAACAGCAAGAGCATCCTAATAACATTAACAGGAATTTCGGTCCAGTCTACGTTTAGACCGGACCAGACTGAAATTAAATCGATTTCGTCCGGTCTAGTACCAAATGATCGATATGGTCCAGTCCAGTTTTTTGAACCAATATTGAACAGTGTTAGGGATACTTCACATATAACTCTAGTTAAATCTCACATTAGAGTTCTGAAAGAGAAGATATCAATACACAAGCCTATCGGTTACTCCACCTAATGTCAATTGGTTTTTTGATCAAATCTAATTTTTGGACTTATTCATGGACCTCATATATGCCGACCCTGTGGGTTGGGCCTAGTGCCGGGTGAAATTTAACAAATAGCCCAGCCCACTACCACCCCACTACCTATAGAAATCATAACATTGCTCAACAGAATAGAATTACATTTTGATATTCATGCCTGTTTATGATAAAAACGAACAGGAAACTACAAGCGCTGAACCAATTAAAGCGAAAGAACTCCAATCTCACAGAAACCGACATCAACAGACCAAATTAAATGTAAATATGATACAATCGAAATATAAGGGTCAAGTGAAGGGTCATTTAGTTATCAATTAAATTAGTTAAACCGTTCAATCCAATTATAGCTTATACTTGTAAGTCTTTATACTCATTGTACGGATTATATCGAGTAATATATGAATGTATTACACTGAGTGTACTATCTTTGAGATCGGTTGATTGATTGATTTGTTGATTGAATTGGTTAATTTGTGTGCATGATGCATTTCGTTCGTATCAAAATGATAATAATACGCAGAAAAGAACACATCAGAAGAAAAAATTTGCCAATGAAGTCTATGCGCAAAGTACTCCAGATGAAAGAATCGGAGAAATGGAAAGATGAATCAAAAGAAACTTACGTAAAATCAAGCGGATGAATATGAGAGAGAGACAATCAGAGCATTACTCCATGAACTCGGAGAGAGGAAGAGAGAGAGAGAGAGGGAAAAATGAAGGGATTGATGGGGCAGGGGAGCGGGTGGAGGAGGATTTCCTTGTGCAAATGGAGACACAAATTTCCCCAATCTTCACTTTGTGGTTGCCACTCTCTCTCTCTTTCCACCAGAAACTTACGCATGATTTGCGATTTAAATCGCGATTTTAACAACCATGAATACAATATGTACAACAACTACAGTTCCAATACCTCAAAGGCTCCTGCGTACGCAGAGTCTAGGAGGGGTATGATGTATGCAGCCTTACCCCCTCAGGGCGGGGCCCTGTGAGAGGTTGTTTCCGATTATCCCCGTCCTGATAGTAGATAATTAAGAAGGGCATGTAAGTAGAGCATGTATAGTATATATGCAGAACATGAAAAATATATAAAGTGTAGAGGTCAAGCAGAGAATATAAGGCACATAAAGCGTGTGAGCATATAGCAAGTAAGCATGAAAGCATATAGACAAATAAACATGTACGCAAGTAATCATGAAAACATGTGAGCATGGGATCATAGCAACTAGGGCAAAAGGAAAAAGCAAGCAAGATAGAAGGAGAAAATCTACATGCGACACCCTGCAACAAAAAAAGCGGATATAGCGTATAGAAAATGTAAAGTAGCGAGAGACAAAGAGAGAGACAGAGAGAGAAAGTAAATAGAGAGAGCTAGCTTATTTGTGCTCCCTGATCCTACACCGCTAAATCGGATACCCCTGTATTAATCCTTCGCTAAGCTCTACCTAAGATCATCTCTTCATTTAGGCTGAGGTAGGTGAGGTCCTTTCGAATTGTCTCCATCCAACGGTAATACAATACGTACATGATTTTAAAATTGCTAATATGGGTTAGTTTGAAGTGACGTTGTATTTAAGCTGATCTGCGTTATTCGTTTAGGTAATTGGACCGAATTTGAATTTGACATGTTTAACCAATTTTTGACACGTTTGACCCATTTATATAGTTGTGTTAGGTAATTAGTAATATTTTTTTGAACATTAGGTATTTAGTTATATTGATTTTCCGTTCAAAAAAAAATAGTAATATTGATTTAATAGTGATGCATCGTGATAGCGGAAGATTAGGGGGACAAGAAAGAAACGACGGCCTTCCATTTAATTTTATTAAACTCTAATAAAAATTACAGAGAAAAGATAAATTTGACTCACACCTCACTCTTGATAATAGAATGAACAAATAATTCATAAAATAAATCTAAGAAATTGGCCTCCTAAGCCCTAGCTATCCCTCTCCTTATATAAAGAAGGGCTCTAACTCTAATTTAAATTTTAAATCTAATCAACCATCGAGATCGCAACCGCGTGATATGAATCAACGGTTGAGATCGCAATCTGTGTGCTCTATTTAAAACAAATAAATAAATAAATAAAATAAAGATTTAAATCTGGATTTAAACTAATCATAATTCTAATCAAACTCCATCTAAAATAACTAACAGCCATGAACTTGTTCAGCCTCGTCATGGGTGCCGCCAAGATGGTAACGGCTGATGCTTTTTTAGTCGAGATGGCGGCTGCATCATCCTCTCCAGGTTGAAGAGAGTTCGCCCTCGAATTCGCCTTTGAGCCTTCTCGGCTACTTCAGTCACACCAAGTCTAAAATCTTTATTGGCCAAACACATGGTTCCAGTAAACCTCCCAGTATGAGATAGCTAGAAAGGGTCTAACTAAGGTACTTGTGTTCTTCTTCCTCAGCCAAGCTATGCGCCATAATCAGATGCAAGGTAGCTTCTACTCGCTTAGCCAACCCAATGCCGCTTCCGCCCTTGTACTCATGTCGTCTTCCCCATTGATCTGCCAACGCTAACTATTCCTAAACCATGGTGCAGCCAATCAATCCGCCAATCACAGATCACGGATTGCCTCTTCCCAATCATGCTTGGTGTCCGGTTCTTGTTATTTCTGGACACTTCCAATTTCCTCGACTTGATCCGCCAAGGCCTATTTGGTGGCTGCATCAGATAGTTTATTTTAATAATTATAAATATGTCATGCGTTATTACCACTATCAACCATGAGGTGTATTATTGACATATTTGTAAGTTGATAAACTAGTATTTAATTAAAATCATTAATATAATTAAATGGGTAACCGCGGATTGCATGTTTGATAATTGGGTCGAGTTAGGTTAGCAAGTTCCTAACCTATTTAATAAACGGGTTGCGTTCAAGTTAACTACATTTTTGAGATGCATTGCATAACACAAACACAAAGATGAGCACGATACGACACATTTGTCACTCCTATATTCAAGGGCAATATTTTCTATAACTTTTTAAAGCAGATATTATTACCTTGAATGGTGTATTAATATTTGTAGTTTATAAATTTTGTGAAATAATTTGTTTTAATTTAAAAGTTAATGTATATAATAAAATATTACATAATACAATTTGCAAGGGTGTAAAATAGGTCTTTAAACGAACTCTTTTTCATTAGAAGTGTCACAATATTATAGTTTACATATGGGATGAGGAGAATAACAAGTTTATTGTGGGATTACTAATAAATAACAACAAATTTTATACAATTTCACACCGTTATTTAGATTATTTTATTAAATATAAGTAATTTTTTGGCTAAAAATTATTTCACCAAGTTTTTAGACTAAAAAATTAATACACAAAATTTCAGACTACTAATATGTAATTTACCAAGCTTTATATTTGTAGACTTTTATTTTCAGAAATTAAAAATTATATTTTAAAAATAAACTTTTGGTTTTTGGTTTTATCTTTCACATAAACAAAGAGAAAATCGAACATGAAGAACTGAAATCGTGAAAAATGTTTCTAAAATCTAATTTTTAATATCTTAAAAATTAAAAATTGAATATATAAAATGATAGCAAACATACCTAAGTGTAGTAGCAAATATAAAACAATATCAAACATACCTAAGTGTCGCGATCTCAAACGTACTTAAATGTAGCGATGCTTATGTTGTGGCTAAAAGTTAAAGCAGATAGCATATAAGATATGTAATAATATTTATCTTTATGGATATGACTATAATTATTTACTCGTTCCAAGTTGTTGAAGCTGATGTCTAGTGAGTAATATCCATCCCTAAATTAGAGATCTTTAGTTCAAAACTCTTTTTCCATCCAATGAAAGTAGGTGCTAGGAGTATAAACGAACTCAAGCATTGAAGGAACTACTGATGCGGAAAATTTTATAAGGGCTTAGTAAAAGCACCTTAAGAGCTCATTAACAATTAATGTTAGCTCAAAAATTATTTAATAATGACTCATAGTAACTTGAATAACTCAACATCGGTAGCAAGTTGAACTCAATAGCAAGCTCAACTCAATCCGACTCTATAGCTAGTTTGCTCGAGTCTATAACAAGCTCAAATTTGCTCGCTGAGGCCAAAGAGCAAAGTCAAGTTGAGTAGCACAATATCTTATTAAATTGAGTTCGGAAAAAGGTTTGAAAGCCTGATAGGAGCTCATCTTAAACTCAAACTCGACAAATTAAAATATCATAACATCCAAAAGATTATAAACAAATCTCAAAGTACATAACCAATAAATTCCCATAAAATTCACATTGTGATTTTCAAAAACTATATACATTACATAGACTTTCAAAATGGCAGTTCATACAGCCACGAGCCCCTACACCATTCATTTTCCCAGCCATACCAAAAACCAAAAACTGGCTGCAAATATAGAGTAACATATATATACCACTAGAAGGGAATAACCCTACAAAAGCTTCTGGAAGTCTAACACTTTATAAATGAGAAGTTATCCGGTGTTTTTGTCACACGTATTAATATGGTTCATCCAAACAGTTTTATCTAAATAACCAACAAAACGTAATTCAAATAAAACTGATTGGATGGACTACGTCATAGGTTTGCAAAAATGTTTTCAATCTTCAACTTTGCCAAATATTTTCATCGAAAAACGGAAAACTAGAAAACATTTGAAGAACTTGTAAAATACAGGATAACAATCTCCTCGATTACTTAGAAAAACTTGGAAAACGGGAGAGAGGTGTTTTCCTGCTTTTAGCACAAAATGTGTCGTCTTAGCAAATTTGGAGAACTGGGTCATCTAAATTCATTCTTCAGGAAAATCATTTTAGGAAAACTGAAAAATTTTCGTAAAGGGAACATGGCCCTAACAATTTCTCATTGAGAACGACTAGAGATAGTCAAAAGCAAGCCATAATGGTCACTAGGAAGAACAGGAAGCGTCAACTCTTGCACCTTGTTCTTCATCTTCTTCTCTTTGCAATACATCACACCCGGTATCGCCTCCGTTCCAACCATGTCGATGCCGTTGATCTCAAAATCCTTCAATTTATAGATAAACCGATCGAGCCGTTTTTGCAATGTTCTGTTTCCTGCATATTTAGTAAAACATGGTATAAGAATTAAACGATATTTAATATGTTCGTCCATTATTTGGCTCTATAAATATTTAAAACATGTCTATAACAACTACCCAAATACCAACAAAGTTGATAAGGATATAATTTTGTCAATTTGACTTTAGCTTGATGATGTTACTCATAATGGCAATAGCGAGAGAAGCATAACATCAAGTAAAGAATAACATATAAATCAATATTTTGGGAATTGAAGTGACATATTTTTTTTTTGATCAAATGAAGCAACAAATTTTATCAAAATATAGAATATAGATCAGATGTTCAAAAAAGAATGTAGATCCTTAATATAAGTATGATTATTTTCAACTGATCAATTAGTTTTTATTCAGGAAAGATACGGATGTGTTATTGAATATCTATCATATGGCTAACGCCAAAAAACACGTATTTCACCATATTATAGGCAATGAATCAATGATACGTGAATCCCATTTTAAAAAGAAAAATATGGATACGTATTTAATACATAAATTATACACGTATTTTTCTAACAATGGTTACCTGTCAACATCTTGTTCGACTTGGTATCATACGTCCACCCAGTCTCTCCAGGCCTCAGCTTCTCCCAAGCATCTACCCAACCATTAAGAAGAGGGAACTGACCATCGAGCTTGTCATCCCAGTTCATGTCACCGCAAAATACGACATTTTGTTGTCGGTCGAGGAATTGAACAGCCTCGTTCGCCTGTTTAACACGCTCTTTGCTGTACATTTGGTCCCACTTCGGAGGGCCAGGACACGGGCTCTCCAGATGGCTGGTTGCAACCAACAGTGACTTCTCTTGGTCAAGCAGAAGTTCAGCGATGCATAATTTTCTGCCCATTGCCGTGTAACTGAACGACTCAGTTGTGAATGATTTTACTGGCCTTCTGGATAACTGAGAAATTATCATTTACGGATGATTCATCAGCTTTATGAACAAAATAATCCAATCCAACAACAACAACCCAGTACCTCAGAGAGGTTCCCGACAAGGTAAGGTCTAGGTAGGATAAGATATACGCAGCCTTACATCTATAAGATGTTACCCTGTAAAGAGGTTGTTTCCAAAGGGCCCCCAACCATAAAAAGAACCTTACTCCATCAACAAAATAATCAAATCGAACAAAAGAAAAAAATTCAAGCATTATGTCCTCGCTGTATGAGTACAATCGAGTTGGTTAGCTGACCTGCATGCAAAAGTATGGCTCCAAGTATGCTCTTTCATAAGACAAAGAACAATGATACTTTTTCCACCATTCGGATTTTTGAAATGTTGCGTATATGTTGGGAGTCACCTCCTATAATATAAAGCTCAAGTAAATTAGAAATTGAAGCATGGAATAAAGCATAAAGGCTGTAACACAGTTGGAGTTAGCTATTACACAATTGGCCGTTATTTAAGGATTTCTTGTAATAGCCTTCGTGATAATATACATAGTGAATTATTTATTGAAGCATTTTTACAGGTGTATTTACATATTAAAACGGTACAAATACCTTAAAAGAGCAGTATATTTGAGAGAAAGAACAAGAGTGTTGGGTTTATGTGTGGAGCCTACTCATTAATGGGTCATGTTTATGAAAAGAGGATTTGGTCCATCCGATTCAGGCACATGGCAAATTATGGTTTAGTGTGTCGCTCCACATATACTCATTAAGGTTGTGACTTGTGAGAATTAGTTGAACCATTGAAATTGCCTCTTGTACTATCTCAAAATAGTGACATTATTGTGCTCCTGAACCAAGTAAATTCCGATGTTCTTGATTTTTAATCCCAATACGCTTTGTTTGTGCTTCAATTAATTAGTGTTTGTGGGTGGCCAGTTCTAAAAAAAGGGCGTAAAATTTACCATATACACAAGAAAGACAATTTATGTTCTCGAGAAAATAGGAACGCAACATGTTTAGATAAAGAAGGGGAGATGGACCTGAAAACATAGAACATCAGGAGAATGCAACTCAATAAGGTCACCTATTGCTTTCATCCGTTTGTTCATCTCCAGTTCCTCCCGAAACCAAACGTTGTAAGTAAGAATCTTAATCGTGTAAGAATCTTTTTCTGCTCCGGGCTTCTCAGCCACTTTCATTTCAGACACACTATTTGGCGCTTCGTTATCCCCTGTAACATGTAATTTGCACATGATTTTTTCAACATGAAACACCTAAAATGCTAACACGTCATATTGACAGATGCTGGCTCAACGTTTGAAAGATAGGTTCATCCATATGCAAAATCAAACTTCAAAGAAATGTGAATCAATCAATGGTTAAACCATTTGTACAAGAAAGAATATCATCTGTATACTGATTCGTTTTGAGTTAGGTGTATCACTTCAAGAAAAGACAAACATGCTGGATAGAAACTTTCAAGGTATTATCCATTGAAGTCCCGAGAAAGGAGCAGAAACTTTGTTTTAAAATGTTATGCGCCAATGAATTAATTAATGAAATTTCAATAATATCTGCCAATAAATCTAACATTTTTAATGTAAACGCTTACTCCATACTTCTATGACTCTCTCTTCCATGCTCTAGCTCCCACTTATTACCATATGTTCCTAGCATTGCCATATAGCTTTTGCGATTCAATGCAGAGAATCATGAACAAATTTGACCAAACAACATCTATGAGCGTCCAAACTATGCAATTACGAAACAAGCAGAGTTGACATGGTCGGGCTAAGCAAATCGTACATTAATGAATAGAGGTAGTAATCTTCAATGGGTCCCGTGAACCAACCTGCAGCGCAGGAGTGTACGGACGCATCGGACTGATTCCGACCTGTCCAAACTATAGTTGGAAGAAACGTCCAAAACACTAACGTATTCTACTAGAAACGTGATTCTGCATTTCTAAATTAGAAACATGTAGGAAACGCGCTACTAAGTTAGAAGAAACGCTATTCAAGCTCAAGTTGAAGCGTTTCAATGAAAAAGAATGATTTTTAAAGATATCAGTTATTTGAGTACCAAGGCATGCTCAGTATGCCAAACGAGGAATTAAATGCCCGTGCTCACCATAATTTAAGTACCAATGCAAGATTCATTGCATTTTCAATCTAAATTAATACAGTTCTTCTTGTTTCGGCTAACCGCACTGAAAAATATTTCAATTTGATTAACCATAACTAAAATAGTCAAAATAACCGAATCTTTACCATTACCATCACTGAAAAAACTAGTTAACTATTTTTCAGTAATTTGTTGATCTGCTTTGGTCATATCGGTATGAATAACCAATAAAATATACTTAAAAACTTTTATATATGTAATATGATTTAACAGTCTAATTTATCAAATTTTAGTAATTTTCCTTATATACATATATACATGCATGTGTATCTAATATATTTAATATTATTGCATCCCCATGCTCCTAAATTAAGAAACTTTTACGATTGCCCACTCCCCCGCTCCCACTCCGGCTTTGTGCAACTATGGTCCAAACGACAGGTCGTGTCTAAAGAAGAAATTCCCTAGCTTGGTTTGACCCGTGGCACAATTCTATGGAACCGGGTCATAGATTTGACCTCGCTCAGTACCACAAGGGTCAACTATGGTCAGACCAAGTATTTTTCTGGGCAAGTCAAACCCAGGTCAAAGTCCAAGTTTGACCTTTTTATTGTTAATAGCTTTTCCCAAAAAAATATTAAACACGCATATAAAATAGAAAGAAAGATCTTGATTTTACTAATAACCTACAAAAATATTAACTAACTTGTTCATAATATGTGTCCAAAGGACACATCTTAGACAAACTCAATATAAAATATAAAAAATACTTAAGTTTTCAAAACCCCTTCTTGCTTGGTTTAAATTTTGCATCTGCAGCCTCAGGATAGAGCGGGTCACAGGTCAAAGGGCGGTGATACAAATCAAAATATAGTGATTAAGTGAGAGTTAATTTAAGTATTAATAAATAAATTAAGGCTCTGTTTGTCTAAGCAAAAATACTTTTCCTCCATTTTCCAAGGAAAACAAGATTCTACTTTATGTTTTCCTTTGTTTGTTTAGAAGAAAAACATGATTATATAATGTCATATTTCCTTGTTTTAGGGAAGGAAAAAAATGCAATTCTATAGAGTTTTTTACTAAAAAAATACCTCAATTTTAGGTGCGGTGCGATTTTAAAAAACCACCTAAACTTTTTAATTTTTCAAAGTCATACCTAAACTTTCCAAAATTTTACAATATCGCACCTTAACATAATGCCATTAACATCCGTTAATTCTTTCTGACCTGACATTTGAAAATATTAACTATTTAAAACATTAAAAATTATCTTTAAATATTTATAAATTTTTTAGATATTTAAAATATTTTAAAAATTAATTTAAATGTAAATTTAAATTTTTTTAAATTATTTTCCTTTTTTTCAAAAAATTCACGTTCGCAAAAACTAATGGATGTTAATGGTGTTAACATCACGATATATCATTGAAAAATTTTGAAAAGTTTTAGGTTTGACTTAAAAAATTTTAAAAATCTAGACAGTTTTTTAAAATCGCACCTAAAACTTAGATAATTTTCAGTAAAAAACTCGTTTATAAAACTATATTTCTTTGTATATTTGAAGAGTGGCAGAGTGAGTATAGAGGAGGGGGGAGCTGTTGACTATGAGATGGAATTTGGCCATTTCATTCGGAAGACAATTTCCAGACTTTTACAGAATTACATTTTCCATCAATTAATTACCCCAAACAAAGAAAATTTAGAAAATTTCTTCCTAGAATTTGTTTTTCCAATCAAACAAACGGAGCCTAAATTTTTTACTTCAGCTATAAATTAGAACCTTTATGCTTTGTTTGGCAACAAGGTAAAGGAGGGTAAAGAGGGGTAAATGAGGGTAAGGGTAAAGAGGGATAAAAGGGGAGAAGGTAACGTAATATTCTATCCTTGTTTGAATATGTCAAATTAAGAGGGGTAAGGGTAAAGAGGGGTAAATGAGCTACCCTTGTTTGGCAATTGGGTAAAAAGGTAAGGATAAAGAGAGTTATAGTTAAAATAAGGGTAAAAATGTCAAATTTTTTTTTTAAAATTACCATTATCCCCCTTTACCTCCAATTTGGGGGTTAAAGAAATTGGGGGTAAAGAGGGGTAATGGGGGGTAAAAAATTACCCCCTTTATCCCTCGAACAACTTTGCCAAACAGAGATAGAAATTTACCCCCCTTTACCCCGTTGCCAAACAGGGGTTAGTGTTGAGGAGGACTGTCTCTATCTCCCCTTATCCCATGTCTGTAATTGTAAATCCTATTCTCTTGTACAGATTGTTTAATACTAATATACTACTATATTTGAGTTGATTGAGTGGTTCGATTGTATGAATTCATTTGGTTCATATCAGACAGGTCATGTTGGACCAGGTCCGAGAAGTTATCATTTTTTGATCCATCACCCAGCCCGCTACAACAAACAGGTCGACTTGCCAGCTTAGCACATTGAGTCAGGTAAACCGGGTCTTGTCGCACGCAGGTTGATCCAGCACCTTGGCTAGCACTAAATAGACGTAATACACCACATCAAGCTGAATTCATTAAGCAAATTATGCTTCTATATATCAATCATTTGGACGCATAAAAAGGAGAAAATTAGGGTAGCAATAGTTATTCACAACATTGGTCCCCAATATTTTCAACTTTCAAATTCGTCTCTTATTATTTCTTTTATTCAAAATGATGCATCATATTTGTAATTTTGTTTAAATTAATCTATCATCTTTTCTTTTGTTTAACATGTATCATAATATTTTATATTATAACAAAATTATTCCCAACATGTTAAATTTCATCGGAATTAGAATATATGAGATTTGCATATAACCCACTAGTCATATATATTGATCTGTTTGTTCTCACAACTTTAATGTGAGATTTAACTAGATAGATTTACACGTAGAGCCCTCAACACAACATAGTGATCAAAATTACGTAAAAAAATAAAAGATGAGTTACATATTTGAACATACCTGAAACTGAAATCCCACTCTTGGACGATTCTACCCCTCGAAACCAACAACTTTCGACACCTCTCTCACCAACACCATCATCATCCAACTCTTGGATTTTCCTCTTACAACTCAAATCCCTAAATCCATTAGCATTTACTCCACTTCCCCCATTCGATTCATCGTTTTTGGCAACAATCTCATCATCCTTCACCCCCAATTTACAACGCCGTAACGGGAAAAACACAGACCCAACAGAGGCCCCAAAATCACCATCCAAATCAGAACAATCGCGCCCAAACGACGCCCTAGAATCGCAAACTTCGCAGTTAGATCGCGCGTATGAGTTCAGAAAAGTGCAGATTTTGCATGCCCATTTGGGCGTGGAAGAAGAAGAAGGAGAAGAAGAAGAAAGAGAAGGAGAGAGACAGATTTGGCAAGTGGAGATTTGAGAAGGAGGGTTGATGAAGGTGCATTTGGGGCATTCCCATGACATTGCAATTCGAAGAGAGTGAATTCGAATTAGGGTATTAGTTTGGTTAGGGTTTGTGAGGAGACGAAGGGAGGAGAGAGAGAAAGAAGTGGTGAATGAGAGTGGCATTTGAATTTGAAAGTTTGAAATTAAGGGAATGTTAATATGAGCGGAGTGGAGTTAGGGATGGCAACGGGGCAGGGCGGGTATAGCGGTTTTCTTCTTTATATCTATATTTGTCGGTTAAATTTATATTTGTATTTGTCTCATTATTTGGTACGGGTATGAAATGAATACTTATATCTATCTCGCCAAGTACAAACCTATACCCATATGGGTATCCATTACCTGTGGGTATCTAATGGGTATCCATTACCCACCCCTTGTTCACCTTAATATGGGTACAAAATGATTATTCATACTTTCTGTATTAACTATAAAAATCAACAACGATAAAACAAATAAATGGAAGAACACTTAAAAATAATATGAGAATTGGATTGATATTATTCTCTAATCATACTCATAATTTATACAAGTATAAGGGAAATTGTAAAAGACTAACCTAACACTTACAAGGAAAGAATACTTAGCTAATAATTACATGGCATAAAAGCAAAATCAAAACCCCCTAATCATACACAGTTACAAGGCAAGTAAATTAAGCATTTACATGTATATCTTGCTCAAAGATGGAAATTACAACAACAACAATAATAACAACAACTATCACAGTGCCTCAAGAGCTCTTGCAAAAGCAAGGTCTGGGGATTGCTATATACAGCCTTCCCCCTTCAGGATGTTAACCTGTAGAGATGTTGTTTTCGAGGAACCCCATTCTGAGAGGCGTGTCTTCAGCGCATTATGGCAACTAGTATCTCTGTATTGATCACAAATTCTCTCTATTGTCATGCTCCAAATGCACCATAAATCATTTGTTAATCATCTTCAAAAGAATGCTCTCAACGCGTCATCGAGTTTGAGCTTGACTAATGACGTTGGAAAAAATTACATATGTTATTGATTTAAAAAAATTATTTATCTTTATTTTTGTTATTATTTTTTTTAAATATTTAATCTTATAATTTAATGGTGCTATCAAAAGTAATTCAAGGCATTCAATTATTTGACTAGAAATTCATTACTGTTTTTAACGTTGGAAAGGACACCATTAACATGCTCAGTAATGTGCTTTGGTCTATCATTAAATATAAGGGAGAATTGATTTTACATTTTTGTATATATATAAGCATGAGTTTGATGAGAAAAGGATATACAACAATATGAAAATGTTCTTTAATCTTTCAATGTCTCACACTCTTGTAAAAAATAGTAAGTTTGGTAGTTGTAGTTCGGGGATCTTTCATTGCTGCACTGATAGAGGTCCGACGGGTTGTTGAATCCTGAGAAAGGAACGTGTTTAAGCTTAATAGCAATACTCGTGCAGGAACGGTGTTTCCTTTCTAAGGAGAGCGTTCTCACGTGCCTCAACCCAATCAAAATATGTTTTCTAAAACCCTTTCTCTCTTTAGTTCATTTTCCGTATATATAATTGTTATTTGTGTTAAGTTGTCGATTCATGATCTCATGAAACATTGATGATGCTATATTGTATTTTTCTAGTTTTACAACTATCGATGTATTGGTACTGTTTCTTGGTTGATGGAAGTTAATAAATGTTTCATATTAATAATGTATTATTTGATGAATATTATAAAATATTTTCAATAGTCTTAGAAAGGAAAATGCCTAACTATTAGAAATATTTGAAGTTTTCATATTGTCTATTATTGTGGCTTTCATGATATGGAAAACATTAGATAATGGTTTGGACTTAACAATCTTCCTTGTTGTATCTTGTTTGCTAATTAGTCATGTTTATTAAAATGGTAATTCTACTGCTTTGGTCTAAGATCAGAAGAGAGAGAGAGAGAGAGAGAGAAATACATATTTCGCAACATATTTGATTTAATAGATTTGTTGCCACTATTTTATAACGATATGATATTGTCCCTTAAGATCTTAGAAGCATGGAAAGAAGAAAATGACAACTATTTCTTTACAATAAGATTTAAAAAACAAATGATTAATAAATTTTAGTGGAATCATCACTAATAGAATTCTACTTATTTCATTAATTTGTTGTTGTGTGATTTACTTCTTAACATATGTATTTATAATTCATGAGTATTATATGTGAAAGTATGGGCCTTGTCTTTTATTTTGTATCAATACTGATTATGTGATTTATTATTCTTGTATTATATTGAGATTGATGCATAGTTGCCCAAGAATATTGTAGGAAAAAAATGATTTCAATTGATAGGAAAATCATGGCACATAGATCCAAATTTCGTTAAAAGATAGGGTGATATGATTTTATAAAAAATGTTAAATTAATCTCGGAATGTGATACAATCTCTAAAGGGCTGTTTATTGCGGTCATACAAAATTATGGGCTAGAAAAATTCCGGTTACGTTATTGCTCTTAGTGAGAAGCAGAAGATGAGTCTGTTACACTTTGTCTTGTTTATAAAATAAAGTAGTAAGTGATTTAAAAAAAAAAAAAAAATGTGTTGAGATCTTGATCTATATGCATAAAATATTTCTACAAGGATTTGATAATAAAACTATTTGCTCAAAAATGAAGATTTAAATTTTATAATAGAATGTCATTGAACAAATTAGTGAAAATGGAAGTTGCATATGCAAACGTTGAAGGCATACTGGTATGATCAATTAATACCTATAAAAAAAAATCTTTATATATAATAGACTTTGAAAAAAATATATATATACAAAGATTTTTAAGGTTGAAAAGGCTTGTTTAATGAGGTTTTCATATTTAGCTAAATGATAAATATGGATCTTGAGCTTGCAATGTGATTTATACTCAATTGAAAATTGTTTTAGTGTGGCTTATTTGGAAAATTTTATAGAATGATTATATGTACGCATATGCATGTATATGTGCTCTCAAATACCAAAAGAAGTATAATTGTATTTTAAAGATCTATGTAATTTATTTCGCAAATGCTCACATGTGCATCAATTGGCCACATTTCTGTATATTTTCACATGGTTGCCTCAAATTGATGCGAGTTTGGCTTGAGCTAGCCAAATATGAGGGTTGTGGTTTTTGGACAAACAGATTGAGCAAAGGCAAGAGGAAGTAAAAAATGTCAATCACATATAATCTTGGTATTACTGGATACACGAAAAATTATAACCAAGTACGTAGTTCGAAAACATAAGGAGAAATTTTGTAAAGAATTTGATTACTTCAGGAGTTGGCCGAAGAGGCATGTTGTTTAATATTTAAATATGAGTTTATAAAAAGTTATATATAAAAAAAAATTGTGATTTCATTCTCTATGAGAGAAAATGTTTAAGTGGTTTTTATACATATAAATAGTTGTAATTATATTACAATGTGCATAGACTTTATTACTGTAGTGAGGTAATGTTGATATTACTTGTCTCTTTGGATATTCGTAAGCTGTTAATAATTTTTGTTGATATGGCCTATATTGATGGTTATGCATATCCCAATTCATGCTTGTAAGCGTACGGCTAAAAAAAAAAAAAAAAAAAAACTGAAGCTCAACCTCTTTCTATTAGTTGGCAAGTTGATGGGATGTTGAATGCATATGTGAAATTCTTTGTTAATGAAAACACTTAGAGACAAATGTGTCTCACTCCTATTGTTTTACAATTGAAGAAATTTAAAAGGAAAAATATAAATTGGTTATTTTATAAATAATCATGCTGTAAAATCCATATTAGCCATTTTGAGGTGTTTGTTCAGAAAATATGTGCTGGCGGTTTTCACCTATGGTATATAATTGCATGTGTTGTGCAATGTAAAGAAAAAGTGTATGGTTCATAAAAACATAACATGTTGAGCAACATGTATATCATATTTGTGAGTATAGTCCAAAAAAATTTTGATGTTTGTGATTCTTGGCATGACTATAAAAATATGGGGGTACTCTAAAACTGAAAAAAGAGGGGGGGGGGGGGGGGGGGGGGGGGGGGGGGGGGGGGGGAAGGGAATATGCATTATGTTTTCTAAGGATATCAAATGAAGAACCAATTGTTATGTCAAAAAAAATAAAATATAGTTTGGTTCAAGTTTGGATTTGGTCGTACATAATGTTGGCCAGTTCTTTACCTTGTATACAAACCATAAATTTATGGTTTTATGTTGATATTGCTTGACAAATTGATGATCGATTTAACGTACCCAATCTTGTATTGGTGCAAAATGATGTGGCCAATTCTGAGCAATACTTATAAGGTTATGTTAAATGCATCGCCTTAGATTGTTTGAACATTTGAAAGGCTTTATACATGTCTTATACTAAAGTGGCTTTATTGTGTTATGAAAAGCATAGCATTCTAATTGATGTTTGTTCCAGGTGAATAAAGATGATAATATTCACTGATAGTGTGCTATGCTATGGAACTCCACTGAATAGATGGATGACCAGCTCGCTCTACTATAGAGTTGAAAGAAAAGATTGCCTACATACAAATAGCGTTCTATTACAAAGGAAACAAGTTATGATGCAAGTTGATGTGAGAAAGTACATTGCGAATTCGCTTACAAAAGGGCAGACGTGCCTATGAGTTGTTTATCATCGAGGGGAGTGGGACTGAAGCCCATAAAATTAATCACCACAGTGGAAACCCGTCCTCAGAGGTATGGCGATCCCATGAATGAGGTTCAATGGGTAAAAACGAAACTGATGGGTGGTTGAAAGAGCACAAATTATTTTTATTTATAGCGGGGTATTCCCGGGTCCTATTCCTAAGGTGAGGTGCTCTTTACTGCGATGTTTGAGGCAGAGTTTTTAAACTCTAAATGAACCTGAAGGCATATTATTAGCGGGGTGTTGATCACAGATCACCCTTGGAGGGTTCACCTACGTGAGTGTGGTGGTGGGGTCGCCACTGTGGGAAATGGGCATTCCCTAATGACACTCATAAGCCAGGATTTCGTGCGCATGACCGTAACGCGCCCTACCGATAGAACTTTACAACTACCAGTATTCTGTGTGTGTGATGAGTCTAGACCTGGCTACAAAGGACCTAGTTCAAAGCTCTTATGCTACTACAGTTTCTTCAGGTTGAAGCTCGTTTACACTAAGTGTTGGTTCAAACCCGAAAGGTACCTGCATGTATTAACGGAGTACAGCGCTCACTAAGTTTTATAATTTTCAAATCATGTGGGGGATTGTTGGAAAAAATTACATATGTTATTGATTTAAAAAAATTATTTATCTTTATTTTTATTATTTGTTTTCTTAAATATTTAATCTTACAATTTAATGGTGCTATTAAAAGGTTATTCAAGGCATTCAATTATTTGACTAGATATGCATTACCGTTTTTAACATTGGAAAGGACACCATTAACATGCTCAGTAATGTGCTTTGGTCTATCATTAAATATAAGGGAGAATTGATTTTATATTTTTGTAAATATATAAGCATGAGTTTGATGAGAAAAGGATATACAACAATATGAAAATGTTCTTTAATCTTTCAATCTCTCACACTCTTGTAAAAAATAGTGAGCTTGGTAGTTGTAGTCCGGGGATCTTTCATTGCTGCACTGATAGAGGTCTGACGGGTTGTTGAATCCTGGGAAAGGAGGGCGTTTAAGCTTAATAGCAATACTCGTGTAGGAGGGGCGTTTCCTTTCTAAGGAGAGCGTTCTCACGTGCCTCAACCCAATCAAGATATGTTTTCTAAAGCCCTTTCTCTGTTTAGTTCATTTCCCGTATATATAATTGTTATTTGTATTAAGTTGTCGATTCATGATCTCATGAAACATTGATGATGCTATATTGTATTTTTCTAATTTTACAACTATCGATGTATTGGTACTGTTTCTTGGTTGATGTAAGTTAATATATGTTTCATATTAATAATGTATTATTTGATGAATATTATAAAATATTTCCTACAAATGATGGGTTACCCTTTTGGAATTCCTCCATAATTGACTGCGGAAGATATTTATCTGACATCCCCCATGCCACAAGTATAGGCTTATCCCAGCTTCCTGAAGCAGAACTAGCAGCAATTTGAGTTGATACCTCTGTAAAGTTGATTTTTCTTGCAGCTTCAAGTAAGGCAAATCCCGGTCCACAGCTCTCCAAATATGGTAGTCGGTATTCCTCTCCAAAGATGGAAATTAAATGTACAAAAATGACAAAATAAAATATGAAAAGATTATACTTTTAACACTCCCCCTCAAGTTGGAGCATGTAAATTTACAATACCCAACTTGTGAAGAAATGAAGAAAATAATGATGAGTCAAGCGCTTCAGTAGAGATGTCGGCCAATTGTTCTGAAGAGCGCACAAATGAAGTCGATATTTCCTTTGCTAATAATTTCTCCCGAATGAAATGACAATCAATCTCTATGTACTTTGTGCGTTCGTGAAAAACTAGGTTGTTTGCTATGTGAATAGCAGCTTAGTTATCACAGAATAAAATAGCTGGTTCCTTCACACTGACCGCAAGATCAACCAATAAACGTCTTAACCAAACCAGCTCGCTAGTAATAGTGGCCATGGCACGATATTCTGCTTCCGCCGAGGACCGAGAAACGACGGACTATTTCTTAGAATGCCAAGAAATAAGAGCTCCTCCAAGAAAAACGACGAACCTTGTAGTGGAACATCTACTAGTAGGACAACCTATTTAGTCAGTATCACAATAGGCACGAAGGTTAAAATCAAAGTTATGCGGAAGAAAAATTCCCTAACCCGGTGTCCCTTTTATATACCGAAGGATACAAAAAGCTGCTTCCAAATGCGGTACCCGTAGATTATGCATGAATTGACGGAGAATATGCACCGCATAACATATGTCAGAACGAGTAATTGTTACATAAAGGAGCTTCCCTACAAGCCGTCTATATTGACCTGGATCTTCAACTGGATCCACTATCTCATCACTTAGGTGATGGTTCTGAACAATTGGAGTAGAAACAGGTTTAGCTCCTAGAAGACCGGTTTCACTCAGAATATCAAGAGCATATTTTCATTGATTCAAGGCCAAACCACTCTTAGACCTTGCCACTTTTATTCCAAGAAAATATTTAACGGGACCTAGATTTTTAATGCCAAACTTGACATTTAATCTAGATTTTACCTCCTCAATTTGACTCAAGTTACTTCCGGTAATAACCGCATCATCAACATATACTAAAATGCGGTAAACAACGCTCCCTTTCTAAAGGTGAACAACGAATAATCCGACTCAGATTGCGTAAAACCCTTACCAATAAGAAAATTCGTGAATTTTTTTATTCCAGTTACGAGAGACTTGTTTAAGTCCATAAAGTGGCTTACGAAAACGACAGACCTTACCCACCTGCTTTGTTTCAAAACCTGGAGGCCATTTCATATAAACCTCTTCATCTAACTCTTCATTGAGAAAAGCATTATTTACGTCTAACTGATGTATTATCCAATTTCTAGCTGCTGCAACTGCAAGAACACAACGAACTATCACTAGCTTAGCAATGGGAGCAAAGGTATCATGATAATCTATACTTTCTACTTAAGTATAACCTTAGGCAACTAGTCTTGCCTTGTATCATTCTAGAGCAACATCCGACTTGTACTTGATTTTTTATACCCATTTTGAGTCAATGGCATGTTTTCGTGGCGGCAACTCTTCTAGAGTCCATGTTTTGTTTTGTTCCAACGCCGAAATTTCTTTCTCCATCACTTCTCTCCAATGTTGTGACCCTACAGCTAGAGCAAAATTTCGTTGTTCATCACTAGAAGTGATGGCTTGAAGCAAATCCAAATGAGAGTTAGTAAATCGTGCATTAGACACATAATTTGACAAAGGATAGACCGTACCTGAGTCAGTTGACGAAGGGGTGTCACAAGGATGGGTTATAGAGGACGGAACATCAACCACATTATCTTGATATTTTGCAAGCATAGAACGAACTCGACTCAGTCTCCCGGACGCGACATTTACCTGTAGTGTTTGGTCACTGTTTTGACTGAACACTGTTCGGTCAGTGTTCGCAGCACTGTCGCTTGACGGTGCTGCTGCGTCTTGTAAAAACTCCACATTCCGAGCTTGTAAAACACCCCCATACTCAACATAGCGTATTAAATCAAAAGTCTGATTACTTTGCTTCTTCACTTCAAGGTACGGAAATACATTTTCATGAAAAAACACATCACGAGAAATAACAAACTTCTTGCTATTTAAATCATAAACTTTATGTCTCTTCTTCCCATGAGGATAACTAACAAAAACACAATGATGGGCTTGGCTACCAAATTTATTTCTACTATTATCTTTATTATGAACATAACATAAAGACTCGAAAATGCGTAAATGCCGGTATGAAGGAGTCTTACCAAGCAAAATTTCGTAAGGACTCTTATTTTGCAGTCGCGGTGTCGGCATAAGATTAATCAAATACGCCGCTGTTAACACACACTCTCCCCAAAACTAGATAGTAAGACCGGCCTGAAACCTAATTGCCCGAGCAACTTCAAGAAGATGACGGTACTTTCTTTCAACAACCCCATTTTGTTAGGGTGTGTCATTGCATGAATTTTGTACTTGTATGCCTTTTCCTACGTAGAAATCAAGTAACAACCCAATAAGAAACTCTGCACTATTATCACTTCTAACTTGTTTAACACGCAAACTGTACTGAGTTTGTACCAATTCATAAAAAAATCCATAAGAATTCTATAAGATTGATATTTGTCTCGCATCAAGTACACCTACTAAAGTCATCAACAATAGTGAGAAAAAAAGTTCTCCTGTTATCAATAAAATACGGTATGGACCCCAAATGTCACATTATAGCAATTCAAAACAAGTAGTAGTTCTACTAACAGAAATAGGAAAGGGCAATCGTGTCAGTTAGCCCAATCACATGAATTGTAAATAATATCAAAATTAGTACCAACATCCAAACTGGTAAAACTAGAAAGTTTAGCAAATCGAACATGCCACAAAACACCCTTATCAGTATTGCTTCCAACATGAGCAGTCTTCGGAACGGTAGAGCTCTCCAACACTTATAGCCCATCTCGTTCTTTACCCGCTCCAATCAGCCACTTGGATGGAAGGTCCTGTACAACACAAAATTTTGGATAAAATGTTTATGCACAATTTATATCTCTAGTTAATTTGCTTATTGACAATAAATTGCAATGAAACCCCTGAATCTGTAACACATTTTTGAGGACGATGTCATTCATGAGCCATGCACGCCCGATATGTGAAACAGACAAACAAGTGCTGTTTGGCAACCTGACTGGTTTGACTTTAGTATTAACTCGAACATCATGCAAGACAAACTCCGTCGAAACCGTATGATCTGTAGCACCCGTGTCAATAATCCCAAAATTATTTCCAAACGACCCCTGACCTATCAGATTTGCTCAAGGAGCGTTATTTTTCGGGTTGAGAAGAGCCAACAATTGTTGATATTGGGAAGCGGAAAGACCGACAAGGGGACTCCCGACCTGTTGTCCAGCCGACAGACCTCCGGGTGCCAGCATTAGTAGCGGCCATCGGCACTGCTGGTGCTGTGGCTGATGCGCAGCAGCCGCAACAGTCCTATTGCTACCACTATCATTATGTTGCTTCCACCCAACGGGATACCCGATCAATTCATAACAATGGTCTCTGGAGTGTCCCTATTTCTTAAAATAAGAATAACTTAAATGGTTATTGTGTTTGGGTGGTGGTCCATTGGAAACCGATGAACCACTCCCTACATCAAAGCTATTCCCCTTAGCAACAAGGGTTGTAGCTTCTGGATTAACGACGCTACCCGACACAACTTTGTTGCTTTTCTTCCTAACAAAGCGTTGAATAAGCACTAGAAACAGAAGGAAGTGGATTAGTGTTCATCAATTGTGATCGGACCGTGGAAAAGGACGGGTCTAAACCCATTAGAAAATCAAGCAGCCTTTTCATATCACGTATGGCCGCAAATGCTTGAGCGGAACCACACGTAAACGGAGGTATGGCCACTAGGGTATACAATTCATCCCAAAGAGCCTTCAATTTGGTGAAGTAGTCAAAAATTGGCATGTTTTCTTATTTTAAATGTGAAATTTTGCGTTTAATTTCATAAACACGAGGAACATTTCCTTGAGAAAATCACTCATTTAAATCTAGCCAAATGTCACGCGATATTTCCAAATACGCTATGCTAGTGTTAATTTCTTTGGAGACTGAATTAGTGAGCCATGATGAGACCATGGAATCACTCGCGCTCCAGTTTTCCAAATCTAGCAAATCTTCGTCTGGTTTCTTAATAGTTCCATCAAGGAACCCAATATTTCTTTTGGCCTTAAAGCTTTAAAAATTGATCGCCTCTGAGCCAAAAAGTTGGGGCCGGTTAAAACGTCTTGCACAAATACAAGCCGTGGATGATTCGAGGGGTGGAAGCAGTAACGGGAATTCACATCAGGAACTCCCCCTGAAACAGCGACCGACGCAATAGTTTGGTTAGTGTTTTCTTCCATCATTATGAAACACGCAAAAAATACATAAACAAAACAAGAATAACAAGAGGGGAAGGCTTACAAAAGGGCAATTGAAACAAGGAGCAACTTCAAGCTTGCTCTGATGTCATGTAAAAATCAACAATGCTAAAACAAACAAATGGAAGAACACTAAAAATAATATGAGAATTGGAATGATATTATTCTCTAGTCATACTCACAATTTATACAAGTACAAGGAAAAACCCAAAAGACTAACCTAACACTTATAAAGAAAGAATCCTAAGTAAATAATCACAGGACATAAACGTAAAAATCAAAACCCCCAAATCATGCACGGTTACAAGGCAAGTAAATCAAGTATTTACATGTATATCTACCCGCCCCGCACCCATACCCCCTCCAAACGGGGCGGTACCCACGAATAACGGGTTTTACCCGCTCCACTGCTGCTCCCTAAGTGGAGTAGAAGGATTTTGCATTGACCCATCAAGGTCTTGTCTCAGGGGTAGAAGACAAGTACAAAGATAGAGTATTGCTTTAAGCTAAAAAAGTCTGGAGTTCAATTTTCCCCTTGAACCTCCCCCCGAGGAATCCTTAACTTAATTGGCTTATGTGACTTATGGGTCGCTGCATGGGTCAAGATTTACCGGGGTAACTGGATTCCTCGTTAACAAAAGGATTTTGCATTGGTTATGGGTAGTGGAGGCCAATGGGTCAAGCCGAAGGGAAAAATAATTCTAATTTGGTTAGGTCCGTGATAGGGGTCGATAATGAGTCAGGTTGCAAGTTCAACATGGGTAATAGGTTTGATGGGTCAAATTCGGGTCAAACTCATTTTGATCCTTTATTCTTTAAAAAAAGGGAACATATCCAGTGCCTCAAGGGCTCTCGCCTACACAAGGTCTGGAGGGCAGTGTATGCAGCCTTCCCCCTTCAGGGTGTTAACCTAAAGAGAGACTATTTGATCCTTTATTTGTTTTGTTAAAACCTTTTTTTACCCTTAATTTAAACAAATAACAAAATATAAATAAATAAAATCATAATTATATTGATAAATAATATTATATATATTATCAAATCACGAATATAGTTTATTACATAAAAAATGAATTATAAATATTTTTATAAAATAATTTTAAATTTTTTATTCATTGGGTACCTGGAATAATGACTACGAAATCATTTCACATATTCAACCACTTCATATCAAAATGACATAGGTCAAACCTGTGAGAACCTGTTAATTGGTCATTATAGGGTCATATTTGTGTTTAACAAGGGTTAAAACCGTGTCAGACACATGCACTTGGACAGATCAGGCCGGGTCCGAGTGTAGCGAGAAATCTTGTTCAATCACTATTGGACATTATAATGCTTGATAGTTAGCTTGGTGAGGGGTGTTTTTTAGCCAAGGTTAGCCCGAGCTCATCGGGCTCAAGGCTCAACTCATTTACATGTAGCTCGACATAGGCTCGGCTTAGAGCTCATCGAGCTTGAAAACTTCAAACTCGAGCTTGGCTCATTGTTAGTTCAGGTTTAGCTTGGCTTGGTTGAGCTTGAACCTCGCTCAAAGTGCTTTGAAATAAGCTTGTTATTATAGGCTCATTAAAACTTAATTTAGGCCCATTTTGGCTCGTTTAAACTCGAGCTTGGCAAATTTAGGCTCTAGCTTAATCTCCAGAGCTATATTGAACAAGGTTGGAATCAAGCTAGTCTTTGATGTTGATAACTTAGTACTTACTAGTAATGGTGAATTTCTTGGCAAGGCTTTGTTTGGCACATGAAATTACAATTGGACTATGGAATTGTAATTTCAATTCCAATATTCGTAGAATTGGAATTAAAATTCAAGTATTTGGTTTATCAAAAAAATTGGAGGTCGGAATTATAGTTCTATAATGATTTGAATTATTACGGGTTTCGGTCAATCGAGTTGGCATATTTCAAGTTTTAAATCAACTACGACTGGATTTTGGTAGGACCGGTTCACAATATGTTCGAATTATGCCCGTTGCAATTTACTTTGATTTCGAGTTATTCAGGTTTTAAGTCAAATTAGATCGAATATTGCTTCAAATCATTTGGTGTTTAAGTTATCACAGAGTTTTAGTTTATCGAGTTAGGCCTTTTGGGATTGGGACAAACAACTTGCATCATTTCAAATCTTGAGTCATCTTAGGCTGAGTTTGAGATGGGTCGGGTCATTTTGGGTTTGGGTCATATTAAGAGTTGGGTCAATTTGGTTGGGTCATTTCTACTTCGGCTCAGCTTATTTACATCACATTTATGTTGAGTAGTTTTATTTTTTGCATTTGCGTCATCTCAAGTTTTGGGTCAATCAGGTTGGATCACTTCAGACTTTGAGTTAAGCTAATTTCATCCATTTCAAGTCCAAGTCATTCAAGTTGGGTGATTTTAAAGTTTGAGTCAAATTGTGGGTTTTTGTCTAAGTCTTTCGAATTTGAGTTATCTTGGGTTTGGGTTAGTCAAATAGGGTAATTTTAATTTTTAGGTCAATGGAGTTAGTATAGAATTACAATTTGACCTGACCTAAAATGACCCCACTTGATTAATACAAACCCAAGATGACTCAAAATCGAAAGACTTAGACATAACCTAAAATTTGGCCCAAACCTTAAAATCACCCCACTCGAATAACTTGAACTTGAAATGACAAAAATCAACTTAACTCAAGGTCCAAAGTGACCCAACCCGATTGACCCGAAACTCGAGATAACTGAATCCAAAAAGTGAAACTACCCGACTTGAATTTGATGTAAATAAGTTGAGCTGGAATGGAAATGATAAGACCAAATTGACCCAAAACTTAATGTGACCTAAACCCCAAAATGACTCGATCCATTTACAACTCAGCCTAAAATGACTTGAAATGACCTAAATCAACTCAAAATCAATCAATTGCAACTTGAATCTCATAAAGAACTAACCTAATTAACTGAAAAATGGAGATAATTTGATCACCAAATAATCCGTCACGATATCAATCCAATTTGACTCAAAACTCGAATAACTTGAAATCGAAGTGAATCACTCTGACCTAATAACTCTAACACAATGTAAACCGCTCCGACCAAAATATGATCATAACCAAATTAAAACTAGAAATACTCCAACTTAATTGTCCAAAAACCCATGATGGCTCAACTTATTATAAAATTATGATTCCGACTTTCAATTCCTTTGATAAACCAAACAATGGAATTTTAGTTCCATCTGAATTCCAATCCCACCATAATTGGATTTGGAATTGCAATTTCACAGTGCAATTCCAATTTTATGTGCCAAACGAAGTCTAAGGCTCTGTTTGGCACATGGAATTGGAATTGGAATTGGACTGTAGAATTGCAATTCCAATTCCAATTCTAATGGAATTGGAATTCGAATGGAATTGAAATTCCATTATTTGGTTTATTAAAGGAACTGGAGGTCAGAATTATAACTACATAATGATTCGAATCATCAAGGATTTTCAATCAATTGAGTTGGAGTATTTTAAATTTTAAATCAACTACGGTTAGATTTTTGTCGGAGTGGTTCACATTGTGTTCAAGTTATTATGGTTGAAGCAATTCAATTTAAGTTCGAGTTATTCGATATTCGAGTCAAATCGGGTCCAGTATCGTGTCGAATCATGTGGTGTTCAAGTTTCCTCGGATTTTCAATTAATCGAGTTAGGTATTTTCAAGATTCAGGCTAGTTAAGATAGGGTTTGAGTTCATTTAGGTTATTTCAAACTCGATTCATCTTAGTTTTGGGACAAACGAGTTGTATAATTTCAAATTTCAAGTCATCTAAGGCTGAGTTTGAGATGGGTAAGGTCATTTTGGGTATGCGTTGTATTAAGTTTTGGGTCAATTTGGTCGAGTCACTTCCATTTTGACTCAGCTTGTTAAATCACATTCAAGTTGGGGAGTTCCATTTTTTGGATATAAGGCATCTCGAGTTTCGAGTCAATCGGGCTAGGTCACTTCGGACTTTGAGCTAAGGTGATTTCGGTCATTTCAAGTTCAAGCCATTCAAGTTGGGTGATTTCGAGGTTAAGGTCAAATATTAGGTTGTGTTTAAGTCTTTAAATTTTAAGTCATCTTGGATTTGGGTTAATCAAGTTGGGTCATTTTGGGTTCTAGGTCAATGCAGTTAATATAGAATTGTAATTCCTGACCCCACCCCAAAGAATTGGAAAGTATGATTTTCAGTTAAAATCTAATTCCATGGAATTGGATAGTGGAATTCTAATTCCAATCCAACAGGTGAACCAAACAACAGAATTGGAATTATGGGCTCCAATTCCAGCCTCAACCCTAATTATAGCCTCCAATTCCATACTCCAAACACAACCTAAAGGTTTTTTTTTTTTTGGATAAATATCGGCAAAGCCGAAGACAGGCAGCTCGAAAAAACGAGGCCTGGGCCACTCCGTAAACGGAGGGGGGAATAAAAAGGGAAACAAAAAGTAACAAAACCAAAAACATCCAAACCCGACAAAACAGACACCGAGCACACGCTACCCAAGACGAGCACAAAACAAGCTCAGGCCGGGAACGCAAAAGAAAAAGAACCAAACGACCAGCATGGGAATCCGAAGCAGGACTGAACCTCAACGACAAAACCACCCACCTCATTTAGCCATCAGATCTGCCACCGTGGGTGGGTCGAAACGATCGAAATTAAACCCAACTCTTCTTCCCATGTCAATTGCCCGCTCTGCTTGAAGGATCAACTCATCATATTTTGCTTCCGAGATCTTGTCGTATCGATTCTCCCTATTCCTTTTCTTCTTATTACCGGTATCCTTTGACGATTTTCCCCATTTCACCTCCTTCCCCTTTTTTCGTTTGCCTGAAGCCTTGTTATTTTCCGGCGTATTTCTCCTAGGCGACATGTCCTCAAGAAATTTTTGAAGCTCCCGCTTTTCACTTTCTTTTTTTTTGCACTTCAGCGCTTTTCTCTCCCTATTTGTCAGTAGTCTTGAGCTTGTTTGGACTGACAAACTTCCCCCATAATCCCGCAAGGTCAGAAAAGCATTCCTTAGTCCAGCATTAGACAAGCAGTCCAAAAACTTCGATCCATACTCTTCTGTTAAGTGAGCCAAGGATCTCGCCAGAGTATTTAGAAACCTTGCTGAATTTCCAAAGAAGAATCTCGCGATGAGGGCCGAGGTAGGACTCCACAGTCTCAGCGGAATCACAAACCAGGATGAAAGTGTTGGTGCTTAACCCTTTAGGGGTTAAACCGTGGAGGTCGTTCTCTGTGATAAAGGTGAGAATACTATCCAGACTCACCTCACCCGATGTGTGCACAATAATAGACCGTTGAAGCCACTCCTCCACATTCTTGTTGGTGTTTGAAACCACAATCCTTGGAGTGTCAGAACCTACATAATCTTTGGTCTGAGTAAGAGGGTCACATTCTGATCATGTAAACCGCTTGTGTCTCTGTTCTGCTGAAAGAACCTTGAACGATGCTGGCTCCGGGCTGATGACTCAGTTGATCTTTTTGGTGGGTTAGCCCATTCAACCCTAAGCTTGGCTTCCACCACCCATCTACCATTCATAGCTGAAATTGCTCTAGCAGCTTCCCTCGAATTATGAAACCGGACAAAACCATACGAGCATCTAGACCTCATCCTCCTCTTAACAGGAACAAAAATATCATAAACTGACCTGAAATTACGGAAGACATACTTGAGCCAGGAGTTTGTTGTTCCCTCAGGTAAGCCGTCAACGAATATGGACACCGTTTCTCGGGGTATTGGCATTGGTCTCCTGGTCTCCTGGTGGGTCTGTTGGTGGTGGTAGGAGGAGGGATTTTTGATTTGGAGGTCTCTTCATACTTAATCCTATTTACCAAAACTTGAGTAAAAGGTCTTCTGCTTACATTCTAAAGTCTATTGATTTAAGGCATGCTCGACTAAGACATGTGAATGTTACATATATAAGACATCTTAAAATTTTGAAATGGGTTCCAAACATGAGTAATGAATTCAATAAAGGTGAAATTTGCATAGAAGCAAAACTTGCCAAAAGAAAATTTTAAAATTATGGAAAACATAGAAACTAACCTTTCGGAATTAATTCATAGTGACTTAACATATTTTAAAAATACCATGAGCACAGTTGGCAAACGATAATGTGTCACTTTCATAAATGACGACTCTAGCCCAAGAAAGGTATAACTCTTCAAAACAAAAGATGATATAGAAGAAATATTTTTTAAATACAAAGTCAAGGTTGAAGATCAATTAGATTGTCATATTAAGAAAATATTTTTTTAAATACAAAGTCAAGGTTGAAGATCAATTAGACTGTCATATTAAAAGTAGAGCTGGCAAAATATGACCTGAGCCAACCGTAGCCCCAAAAATTCAGAAAGTATTGGGACCCAAACCCGAGAATGACCCAATCCGAGTTCAATCTGAATGGAACTTGATCCACTGGAGTTAACCTGAAACTCAAAATGACCTGACTTTTAACAGACCCAACTCAGGTTTGACTCAAGTCATGATCACCTGAGACTAGAACTAGACTCGATCTATAACCTGAAATGACCCGAACAAAAATCTAACTTATAATATAATTCAAATAATATACTAATTGTAGTTGTTCCATTTTGTAGTTTTAGTTTTGATTTTCAAGGGTGAACCGAATGATAATTAGAAATAATAACATGAAAAGATAAAATACTTATTGGGAATTTATTTATACTCAAATGGAGTTATTATTTTAAACGCCAAACAATCCTAGTATTAAAAAAGACGTACTGAGAAATAATACTTTCATTACAACATTTAATTTAAAAATAACCTAATTATATGTCAATATACCAAAAAATAATTCAACTCTTTTTTCTAACCCAAAATAATCTAACTCTAACTTTTCTGACAAAAAATAATCCAACTCTAACTTTTCTACTAAAAAATAACCAAAAAAATCTAAAATTAATTTAAAAAATATTGAATTGGTGACTAAGCATGGCGCGTGGTATGACGCTCTAACAATATATTTTTCTTCTATATATTTATGATTTGGCTTGATTTGTTTTCCCACCTAACCAAAGTAAAAATACCTTTTTCGATAATTAAGTACAATCCCACAAAAAAGCGATATCCCGAGGTACAGAAGAAGCAAAACAACAGGGAATACAACTAGAGAACTAGGGTTGCAAATGAGCCGAGCCAAGCTGAGTAGAACCATAGCTTGCTCGGCTTGGCTCGTTAATTAAATGAGAGCAACTCGGTATCGGTATTATTTCTCTAATCGAGCCACATATCTGTGGTCGGCTCAGCTCGTTTACTAAATAGAATTGACTCGATATTGGTATCATTTAGGCTTGATTATTTGGCGAGCTAGCTCATTGAGTTGTGCCAATTCATTGGGCTCATTTATTAGGCTTGTTATACTCATTTATGATTATTGTTACTTGGATTTCAAGAAAATGGTGATAAAATAAATTATGTACAGAAATTGGAAATAAAAAATATATACATGTAACTCAATCCGCAATGTAGACATGCGAGCCAATAATTAAGCTGACTCATGAGCCTATAAACGGGCCGATTCGTGAGCCTTACGAGCTGGCTTGTGAGCCTTTCAAGCTGAGTCGGCCTCGATTTGATTTGGCTCATTTATTTGAACGAATCGCCCTTAAATGAGTCGAGCAGGCTTAGATGAACCCAAGCCGAGTCCTTAGCGAGTCGAGTCAAATCGGCTCGTGTGCCAGCTTGGCTCATTTGCAGCCCTATAGAGAACAAGTCAAACAAAAAATACGTAGAAGAAAAATATATTGTCGGAGCATCATACCACGCACCATAATTCAGTATTTTTTGAATCAAATTTTTAGAGTTGGGTTATTTTTAGATTAATTTTAAAGTTTGGTTATTTTTTGGTAGAAAAGTTAAAGTTGTGTTATTTTTTGGCTAGAAAATAGAGTGGGGTAATATTTTGGAATATTGACATACAGTTGAGTTATTTTAGATTAATTGTTGTTTTCATTATCCATAATTTTTTGCTATTGTATAGTTAAGAATCAAGATGGAGCTAATCGAAGCTATTAACAAATTATCTTATTTCCATTATCGAATTAATAACAAATTTGATAAACTGCTTTCAAACTTTATTGAGACAATCACCTCGTACCTTGAAATCAACTCGTTAAGCTTATCAAATTTGAACTAGGTTGATTTACTTATTGAGCCCTCAAATCAAATATAAACAACCTTGTATATATTTTATACACAATTAGCTCATTGAAGGCGGAGTTCGATTGTAATCATATTTTTTCTATTTTGAATTTTCATCATTGTGCAAGAAATAATTTTATTTTATCAATTACATAATTAAAACATTTTTTTTAAGCTTCTAATTTGATCATATATCGCATATAAATTGATGTTATTTATTAAGTTTATTGAATATGAACTAAGTGTATTAGGGCCTGTTTGGAATTACCGTGAAAAAACTGCTTATTTTAAAAGCACTTTTTGTAAAAGTACTATGTGAAAAGTACTGTTTTAAAGAAGCAGTTTGCGTTTGGCTCAACCAGTCAGGCGCTTATTTTATTATTGTTAGTGTGTGGCCAGTGTTTAAAAAAAGTGTTTTTTTGATCAAATTACAGAAAAGGACCAAATTGATTGGGTAAAAGGTTAGAGTTTTGAAAGATAATAGGGTATGATGTAATTTTAATATTTGAGTTGGGGTATTTTTGTCCTAAAAATTTTTAGGGGTATTTTTGTCCTAAAAATTTTAAGCTTTTGATTCTGCTTCTACGTATAATCAGAAGCACTAAATTGTTGCTTCTATTTATAAGTAGAAAAATAGCTTTTACTTTTAATAAAAAACACTTTTTAATGTTTGGCAAACACCCTCCAAATTTTAGAAAAGTTTTTTTTTTTTTTCAAAAAAAAAGCACTTATTTCCCCAAAATAAGCAATCCCAAACAGGCCCTTAGTTATTTTGAACTTTGGATTCTTATGTCATATGTTTTGATAATATAGTCCAGTAGCATTCCATGTTAAAATCGAGAAATTTGAGATCATGGATAATCCAAATGACATATATCGTTACCCAATTCTAACACAAGTAGGAGAACACCTTTGTGTGGTTAATAATGGGAGTGATATAGAAGGGAGGAAAATACTAACTAATACTGTAACTATGTAATAAAAGGAAAAATGATCTAAATTATTACTAAAATCAGACTGCCTATTAAAATATTAGTTAATCACATGTCTAACACGTGATTAACTTATTTATACTATATCAGACTCTACATTCTAGTCTTTCCGAGGAGCTGTTCATATTGCAGTTTTCATTGTCGTCATCACCATCTACGTCTTCATAGCTGGTGTTGCACTTTTTCGACTTAGGGGATGGTGAGATATTAAAAGCGATAATTGAAGATTTCATTGATTGTGATATAATACCTGTGTGTTCTATCCTTGGTACTTGCTGCGAACATGGCTGAAAATATGGTGCAATTGAAAAACATAATTGATAAACCATAGGTCATTGCACACGGAACAAGAGTTTGATTCTCACTAGGGAGAGTGCCTCGAGTTACCTGCTCCTGGGAATTGTGAACTTTCTTATGGACCGGAGTTTACTGGGGCAACCCAGGTTCCTCGTTACCAAACAAAACCATATATTTTGTCATGACCCCAGGTGGATCTTGGATCATGGCTTAGAGAATTAGAAAGAGTTAGAGTTTGAGGTGAGGAAGAATTGAAAGAAATGAGGAAGATGAAGAGAATTAGAGGGAGAATTAGAGAGAATAGAAGGAAGTAAAGGAGATTGAGATTGTATTTTCATTTGAATTGCCATTACAAGTGATGATTAAGCTATTTAAACTAGGCTAATGGCACAACTAACCACAACTAGCAGTCAAAATATCTAAGTTATAACCAATCTTCCCTAAGTAACTAACACTCCCTCTAACACATACAAGGATAGAACTAACATACAAGCATATAGCTAATGCACTAATTAACTAATACTAATGACTTAATACTACTTAACCCACCTACTATAATCATGACAGTTTTATTTATTCTTTTTTGGATTTGATACTACTCTAACTGATTCTATTGATTAGGCAATGTTATATTTTATTAATTTTATAAAAAAAATTAATTAATTAAGAGAAATTGGTGGTGCAGATAAAATTCTAACTTGTACAAATAATTTCGGAATAAATTTATCTATATATTGGTTATTAGAATATTGTTATTGTAATTGCTCATGTTATCACTATTACAAATTTTGATATATTTAATGTATACACGACATATTAAAATTTAAAAGTATTTTATATAATTTTCTTTTTATTTTTAGCTATATGTATGTATACATAATATTTTATAAAAATATTTAAAAGAATAAATACGAAATATTGTTTTGGTTTATTTAATAAAAATTTTACTTGCTTTATTAAAATAATAAAGAGATTTTAAAAATAATAATATCATAAAAAAAAAATGAAGGCATTTACAGCACCAAATGATAATTGCCCATGTTAATATGCCCGGCAACGTCTCTATGCATTGAAGATTGTGAACGTTGGCTGTGAATATTGCTTCAAAGGGTCTAGATTAAATTATGATATACAACATCAACAACAACAACAACAATCCCAGTGCCTCCAAGGGCTCCCGCATAAGCAGGGTCTAGGGGGGTAGATGTACGCAGAAGGGAGGCTGTTTCCTAGGACCCCCAGCCTAAATTATGATATAATATCTTTAATTTATTTTATTTTGTTTTGATACTCTTGATTTCACCCTATAAATAAAGGGTTGATGTTTTGTACTTAAGATACGAAAAAAGAGTGTATCTTAATCCTACTCACCATCTTCTACTACAATTCCCCTCTTTATAATTTTGGGTTAAGGGTGTTTAGATAGTGTGGTTTTGGCCTTTTAGATCGATGCAGGGTTTAAGAGTGATAGTGTTTGCTGAGCGTTGTATCTTGGGGACGGTGCGCTATTATACCTACTGCATCGAGTTTATCCATAGAAGCGTGGAAATCGTCTTAAAGAAAGCGTGATCCGTGCCTTTCTTGGCTCTTCTTCATCGGATACCCCTGAAATCCGCAAGAATTTAATTTCTGGATATTTGCTAAATAAAGCGGGTTTCAAACAAACTATTGAGTCTGACCAATATGTGATCACCAAAAATAATGTCTTTGTTGGAAAGGGGTATCCATCTGATGGTATGTTTAAGTTAAACATTGAAATGAATAAAGATAACTCAGCTTCTGTTTGTATTGTTTCTTGTGCGAATATTTGGCTTGCTCATCTTTGTCATGTTAATAGCAAATATATGAACTCTATGTGCTTTCTTGGTTTAATTCCTAAACTTAGCAATAAGTTTGAAAAATGTAAAAATTGTAGCTTGTCCAAGATTAGTAAAAGCCCTCATAAGTCGGTTCATAGGAGTATCGAATTATTAGAACTTATTCATTCTGACATATGCGAATTTGAAGGAATTTTAACCCGTGGGGGTAAAAGATACTTTATAACATTTATCGATAATTTCTCTAGATACACCTATATCTACTTAATTAAAACTAAAAGTGAGGCATTCGAAAAATTGAAAACTTTTGTGAAAGAAGTAGAAAATAGTTTTAATAAAAAAATTTAAAAGATTTAGAACTGATAGAGGTAGGGAATATGAAACTTTAGGGCTAATAGATTTTATTCGTTCGGAAGGGATAGTACATGAAATCACTCCCTCTTAGTCCCTGCCCTCAAATGGGATGGCTGAACGTAAGAATAGGATACTAATTGGCTACACCAATGCTATGATGGTTAGTGCTAGTGCACCTAAGAATTTATGGGGGAGGCTATACTTACTGCCAACTATGTTTTTAATAGAGTGCCTCGAAAAAAGATACTCTAAACGTCTTATGAATTATGGAGAAGGAGACGACCTAACTTGAATTACCTAAAGGTTTGGGGTTGTCTAGCCTTTGCTAGTAAAACAGACCCCAAAATTCTCAAATTAAGAGAAAGAGCTATTAAGTGTGTCTTTATAGGATAGCAAAGCATATAAATTTTTGAACTTAGAGGATAATATCGTTATAGAGACATAGATGCTATATTTCATGAAGACAAGTTTCCTTTTAAAACGAAAATTAATGGACATATTGAAAATTCCTCGGAGGTTGAACTTGATAGTACATTTCCAGTTGATTCTTCATCCTTAGAACCTAGAAGTAGTAAAAGACCTATGATTCAAAAGGATTTTGGACCCAACTATTTACTTTATAATATACAAGAACATCCTCTTATTGTTGAAAACATCATATGTCTAGTCGAGGATGAACCTAGGTCTATACAGGAAGCTCTCACCTCACCTGATTCTAAGTTTTGGAGAGAAGCAATTAATGACGAACTAGACTCATTACATGCGAATAAATCATGGAAGCTAGTAGATCTACCCGAAGGTTGTAGAACTATAGGGTGTAAGTGGGTACTTAGACGGAAAAAAAGAAACCTGATGGTTCCGTAGATAAATTCAAGGCTAGGTTGGTAGCAAAAGGTTTTACACAAAAAGAAGATATTGACTTCTTTGATACGTATTCTCCTGTAGCAAAAGTCTCTTCTATTCGGGTCGCCATAGCTACTATACTTAATTTAGAAATACATCAGATGGAAGTAAAAACAACCTTTTTAAATGGAGACCTAGTTGAGGAAATTTACATGGACCAACTTGAAGGATTTATAGAACTGGGTAATGAACACAAAGTGTGCAAATTAACAAAATCTCTATATGGGCTTAAACAAGCCCCTAAATAATGGTATGAAAAATTCAATGCTTGTTTAGTAGACAATGGCTTTAGAATAAATGAGAGTGACAAGTGCATTTACTATAAGTCCATTGGTGTTTCTCATGTGATGATAAGTTTGTATGTGGATGACTTATTGCACAAATCTAGATATCATAAATTCTACTAAGACTATGCTCAAAAAGAATTTTGACATGAAAGATATGGGTGTGGCTAATGTTATCCTTGGTATGAACTTAAATAGATTTAATAATGGCATTTTACTTGATCAATCTCATTATGTGGAGAAGATTTTGAAAAAATTCAAATACTTTGATTGTATGCCCGCTAGCACACCATTAGATCCAAATGTTAACCTAGTTCCCACTGAAAAGAAGGAGGATATTGTTAATCAAAGTGAATATGCTAAAATTATTGGTAGCCTCAGGTATGCTGTTGATACATCATGTCCTGATATAGCATATGCAGTTGGTGTTCTGAGCAGGTTCACTCATAAATCGTCCTTCCATCATTGGACTGCTATTAATCGTTTAATGAGATATCTAAAAAGAACTATGAATTATGCTTTATGTTATAACAGATTTTCAGCTGTAGTTGAAGGCTTTGGTGATGCAGATTGGAACTCTCACACTGGAGACGTGTGTCTACTAATGGTTATGCGTTCATCTTGGGTGGTGATGCAATAAGTTGGAAATCAAAGAAGCAAACTATTATAGCAAAGTCCACAATGGAGGCAGAGCTTATTGCTTTATCTATAATATGTGATGAGGCAAACTGGTTGAGAAACTTGTTATATGATATCCCTATGTGGGAGAAATCAGTGCTGTCTATATTGTTGCATTGTGATAGCACTGTGGAGATTGGACGGGTACATAATAAATATTATAATGAAAAATCTAGGTCTGTGAGGAGAAAACATAGTATAGTAAGAGAACATTTTACTAATGGCATCGTGAATATTGTTCATGTGAGGTCACATGATAATATTGCTGACGCATTAACAAATGCTCAAGCTAGAGATAAGATCTGGATGACATCGAGGGGGAATGGGCTGAAGCCCAAAGAGGAATAAGTTGTCCATGAGGATATCCTAAAAAGGGACAAACAAATCATGGAGTAACTCGGGTAGCATGCTTCATATTTAAAATTAATTGATAGCTCATCCTTATGGTATCGAGTATACTCACTTGTGGCTGTAACTGAGGTTGAGCTAACACAGCTCTTAATGTGGTCTGTAGCCCATATGGGTGGGATGTGTGGCCATGAGCACATTCTTGACGGACCCACCTATATGAGTGTGGAGGTAAAGGCTGCCACTTATGAGAACTCGGACCAGTTTTCTAGAGCACTCATGAAATCCAGGTGATGCACAGGGCCATAATGTGCGAGCTTCCAAAATTGATATACACTTTGAGCTTTCGTATGTGTGATGCGTTCTACGTGCCCTCAAGAAGTTAAAATTCAAAGCTAAGTCCACTAACTCTAGCACGAGAATTGTTAAAACACTAATAAGGATTTTAAGGCAAGGCCATCCTTATGACGTATGAAAGTTTTGCTTAATCAAAATTTTTATTAAAAGGTGGGGAATTGTTGGTTTATTTAATAAAAATTTTGCTTGCTTTATTAAAATAATAAAGAGATTTAAAAAAATAATAATATCATAGATAAAAAATAAAAAAAAAAAAAAAAAAAATGAAGGCATTTACAGCACCAAATGATAATTGCCCATGTTAATATGCCTGGCAACGTCTCTATGCATTGAAGATTGTGAACGTTGGCTGTGAATATTGCTTCAACGGGTCTAGATTAAATTATGATATAATATCTTTAATTTATTTTATTTTGTTTTGATGCGCTTGATTTCATCCTATAAATAAAGGGTTGATGTGTTGTACTTGAGATACGAAAAAAGAGTGTATCTTAATCCTACTCACCATCTTTTATCACAATTCCCCTCCTTATAATTTTGGGTTAAGGGTGTCTGGATAGTGTGGCTTTGGCCTCTTAGATCAGTGTAGGGTTTAAGAGTGATAGTGTTTGTTGAGCATTGTATCCTGGGTACGGCGCGCTATTATACCTGCTGCATCGGGTTTATCCGAGGAGTGTGGAAATCATCTTAACGAAAGCGTGGTTTGTGCCTCGCTCAGCTCTACTTCATCGGTAATTCTTCATTTCCACGCCATTGATGTAAGATTTTTGCTTATTTTAACAACATATTGTTAACACATATTGATTCATGATACATATAATTTATATATTTAACATATATAAGGCTATTTTTGAATGTAAGGGCTCCCGCCTAAGCAGGGTGCGCCGGGGGGAGAGGGTGGATATATGCAGCCTTCCCCCTTTAGGGTACTACCCTGGAGGAAGGCTATTTTCGAGAATTCCCAACTGTCATGACCCGAGGTGGACTCGGATTATGACCTAAAAAAAAGAGAGTTTGGGGTGAGGAAAAATTGAGAAAGAGATGAGGAAGAGATGAGAAGTAAAGGAATAGAGGGAGAAGTAGAGAGAATTGAGAGGAATTAAGAGTTTGTTCTATTATATTGGATGAGGATTACAAAGCAAGAACCAACTACTTATCCAATAGCAAAATATCTCACAACAAAATATTTAGTCCTACTAACTAACTATAACCAACTTAGTAACTACTAACCAATATTACCTTCCAATACAAGAATAGAACAAATACACTAATACATAACTCCAAAAAGTACTAATATTAATGAGTTATCTAACAGACTAATACTAATGAATTGTTTACTTAACCTACCCATCACAATCTTGACACTAACATGAGGGGTGCGATACAATGACTTCTCAGGAGGTCACCCATCCTGGTACTACTCTCGCCCAAGCACGTTTAATTTTAGAGTTCTAATGAGATTCGGTGCTTGCGTGTTGGTCAAGATTGTCAGAATCAAGATTCTACGTAGGATCGGTGAGGGGTCCTCAGGGTCGGGATCGTAGAATCGGATCGAGAATCGTAATATTCTGCTTTTTGTGTAAAACACTAACTTGTATCCATAAAAATCACATTATAAGTTAAATATACAATAAAGAGCATCAAAAAGTGCAAAAAATATTAGTTTCATAACACATTAGAAATCCATAAGTACGAAATTAATAGAGGTACATCAAGTAAACATTCATTCAAACTAGCAACACCATCAAACTAATACCAACAAATTAAGTTCAATTTCATAAGTATCAAAATCAAATATAATAGATAAATCTGAAATGTTTAAGTCAAACATATATGAATAACACAAGTATAACTTGAAGACTAAAATTAAAAAGAGGAGGCATTCACAATTGGTGAATATGATATTAGCAAGTTAAACAAATTTTTAGTTCAATACATAATATATATCAACAATCAAGTTAACATTAAAACTAGGGAACAATATATTACATTATCAAGTTGAAGAAATACAATAAAATTCATAAAATTGGCTACAATCAAGTAATCAATAATTCAACACAAAAATTCAAATGGGTATACTTAGATAAACAAAGCAAAACTTTTTTGAAAAAATTAGAAATTAAACAAAGCAAAACAAAACTAAGCTTAAAATAAACAAAATATAAATCAAAATAATTACCCAAATAACTCAATAATATACTAGAAGAATAAGAAATTAAACAAAAATTAGGAATTTTTACCCAAAAAGAAAATAAACTATGGTTGTGTGTGGCCCTTAGGTTGGTGTCATGTCAGAACTTGGCTGATGGCTGGCGGCAGTCGGTCGACGGGGTGGCATTGCGTGGCGTGGTGGCCATGACTGGTGGTTGCCGGTGAAAGTTGGGGTTAGGGTTAAGGGGAAGGGAAAGGGAATGTGGGTGTGCAGACAGAGTGAGAAGGAGAGAGAAACGAGGGGTGGGTGGGTATTTTAATTTTTAAATTTTATAATCTTTATTCTATTTGACTCAGTAGGATTGGTCAGAATCGTTGATCCTACCGATTTCATACCGATCCTACTTCATTTTTTTTCGATTCTATTTTTTTATGATTTTTTACACGATCCGGGTCAATTGGGTATAGTAGGATCGTACGATCGTACGATCCTATGATCCGGATCTCGGTTTTAATAACCATGGTGTTGGGACCTTCTTAGGTGTGTGTATATATATATATATATATATTGTTATGAGAGGGTAACAGCGCGAGAGGGGCGAATCCTGACCCTCCATTATAATGGACGGTAAGATTTATTCAACACTAAAAAAAATTAACAATTTATAGCTTATACCCCTTCATGAGGCAGAAAGAAAGAACGGGAAAGGGAGGGAATTTTTTTTTAATACTCAACAAATTTTAGCCGTAAATTATTTTTTTAATGTTCAACATTATTTTAATATATATGGAGTGGCGTTCTTAAGAGAGGGTGAGAGGGGTGAATCCCGGCCCTTCATTGTAATAGACGGTCCAAATTTGTTGGACATTAAAAAAAGTTATCGCCAAGATTTATTGAGTATTGAAAAAAAATAATTTCCTTCACTTACCCCTTTTTTTTTTCTACTCCATGAAGGAGTATGGGTCATAAATTATAATTTTTTTAATGTTTAATAAATTTGGGCTGTCCATTGCAATGGAGAGCCAGGATTCGCCCTTCTCATGCTCTCATAAGAATGCCACTATATATATATATATATATATATATATATATATATATTAAATTATAATAATTTTTAATATTACAATATGTTTTTAAAATTTAACTATGTATGTTATATATGCATATATATTAAAATTAGGTACTAATTATACATATTGTATTAATTTAATATAAATAATATATATATATATATATATATATATATATATATATATATATATATGCTTTATTGTACAATTGCTTTAGATTGATTGTTAATCGCTTTATTTTACTGTTAGATATTAGATTGTGACTTACAAACATGTCGATAACATATCTTAGGGTTTTGATAATAAATACATGACATATATATTATTGTTGAAATAAATTAAGATATTAATATGACCAAAGATATCCTAAATTATCTTTAAGTACCAAAACATCTACATAATAGTAGTAATATATTACTCAAATACCTGACATAATTATATAAGCATGTCAAAACATGAACCCTAATTTACCTAATTATTTAATCGGGTTTAACATGACAACCCAAATTCAATTCAGCTTCAAAAATCTCGATCCAAATCCATTATCTTTGTTTGGTGTTATCATCTCGTATAAGATTTTAGGGGCTGAACTTTAAATTATATGTGTTGTACATTCATATAAAGGAGTTTGAATAAGAATCAAAACTATAGGTACATTCTCTCTCGTCCTTCCTCGCCTGGAGCTCCCACTCTCTCTTTGCCGTTTATGTTTTCTCTTGCACTCTTGTTAATTTGGTAAGAGTTTTGTCGATTGTCAAAAAATATCTAATAACAGAGTCCAGCGGTAACAATTTCGGCAACAAGATGTCCGATCCGGTTTCTCCCTCAGTTTCTTCTTTTTCAACTTTTGTTATCATCACAACGTGCCACAGCCATAAGGTAAATTGTGAATTCTAAGTCATACAAGATATATTTTGAGTTGAATCCTGCATTACTTACTAATTACCGAAAAAATTTACAGGCAAATTAATAGCATCACCATATAATTGTTTTACTACAACAACAACAACAGACCCAGTGCCTTAAGGGCTCCCGTCTAAGCGGGGTCTGGGGGGTGGATGTACCCAGCCTTACCCCATCAGGGTATAACCCTACCGAGAGTGATATAGGGTTCCCAGATCCGAATTCACAATCAATCTGAAATAGAGTTAGAGAAAAGCAAGAATTAGAGATTAGATTAAGGGGAAGAAGAAGATAAGAGAGAGAGAAGCTTGTATTGATAATTTTTGGATAAAACCCTAATTACAAGATCATCAAACTATTTATACTCAACAATAATAGAAGAAATAATACTAATTAATCCATAAATTCAGGAAAAGCCTGAAAAATAAGGAAAATAATCTAGAAAATTAGCTGCAAATTCACGCCAGAGGCATGTGCCGGGCACTTGCCTTAATTGCCCTGAAAGATCACATGCCACTCACGTGCCAGGAGCTTCCCGCCAAGAGCCGCAACGGCCAAAAACTGAATGTCAAACCCGAATAAGCCCTAAATTGGAAATTACAGCCCGAATGTGACCCGATACTGGAAATTACAGCTCTCTTTGCTAAAAACACTGTATCAACACCCTGCTTCTCAAAATCACCCTTGTCTTCAAGGGTGGAAATTAGGGAATTTGAGTCGGAGGTCATAGAGAAACTCCCAAGTGGCCTCCTCATTGGGAAATCCCTTCCACTTCACAAGAACCTTCATCGCTGCTCGATTCTCCCTGTTAACCATCTTCCTGTCAAGGATTTTCTTTGGTGTTTTCAATGGCGCACCCTCAATGTCAGCTGGAACAGGAGTGATCACAGTGGGAGGAGGACCAATGTATGGTTTAAGCTGGGACACATGGAACAAATCATGGATGCGAGCTGAAGCAGGCAATTCCAATCTGTATGCCACTTTACCCACAACAGCCAGCACTAGAAAGGGTCCAAAATACCTTGGGGACAGCTTTTGATTGAGGCGATGTGCAACTGAAATTTGTCTATAGGTTAGGAGTTTCAAATAGGCCTATTCATCTGGTTTATAGCTCTTGTCAGTACGCCTCCTATCAGCCACTTGTTTCATCCTATTTTGGGCTCTTGACAAGTGATATTTGGTGAGAGTAATCATCTCCTCCCTTTGTTGCAAGCTTCTGTCTACCGCGTCCACTTGAGTCTCTCCTGGAATGTATGGAATGTGGAGAGGAGGAGGTTGACCATATACAATTTCATAAGGGGTTTTCTGAGTTGCTGAATGCCAGGTAGTGTTATACCACCATTTAGCCAAGGGAAGCCATTTGGACCACAGGTGAGGCTGGGAGCTGCATATACACCTCAAGTAGGCCTCAACTCCCTTGTTAACCACCTCAGTTTGGCTGTCAGATTGGGGATGATAAGCTGAGGATAGGTGGAGCTCAACCCCCTGGATGGAAAATAAAGCCTACCAAAACTCACTTTGGAACACTGCGTTCCAGTCACTGACTATGGAATTGGGCATGCCATGGAGCTTGTATATGTTATCCATATAAGTTTGGGCCATGGATAAGGCTGTGTAGGGATGCGTCAAGGAGAGGAAGTGTGCAGCCTTACTTAGTTTGTCTACCACTACCAATATTACATCTTTCCCAAAAAAGCGAGGAATTCCCTCTACAAACTCCATGGAAATATCTGTCCATACCATCTGAGGGAGGGGTAGTGGTTGGAGGAGACCTGGAGATGCTACAGCCTCATATTTATTGGCTTGACAGATAGGACAAATTCTAACATAGTCAGCTACTGCTTTGTACATGCCCTTCCACCAGAACATAGACCTGACTCTCTACAGTGAGGCATCCCTTCCCGAATGACCTGCACTGGGTGATGTGTGAAGCCATTGAAGTATTTTCAACTGAAGTGCTTCATCGCTTCCCACTACTAACTTCCCCTTTCGTCTCAATTGACCATCTTGCCAACTATAGTGAGGATGCTTTTGCGGTTTTTTTCCCAATTGCTGAATGAGTTGCTGCAATCCCTCATCAGTTTGCCAAGAAAGCTGAATCTCAGCATATAAGGTGCTATCAACTGCAGATAATAGCATACAAGTGACCTGGTGTCCCGGAATCCTGGAGAGAGCATCAGCTGCCACATTTTCCTTTCCCTTCTTGTAATCAATCACATAACTGAACCCCATCTGCTTGGCCAGCCATAATTGTTGGAAGTGAGTGTGTATCTTCTAATCCAGGAGGTATTTCAGGGACTTCTTATCAGTTTTGATAACAAACGTGTTATTCATCAAATATTATTGCCACTTCTGCATTGCAGCGACCAGAGTCATGAGTTCTTTTTCATAAACCAACAAGGCATGTTGTTTAGTACTCAGAGCTTTATTCATATAGGCCAGTGGATGGCCTCCCTGCATCAGCATTGCTTCTATGCTAGTGTTACATGCCTCAGACTCAATGACAAAGGGCAAGGAGAAGTTTGGTAAGGCCAAAACAGGGGCTGATAGAAGAGCATTCTTCAATTCGTTGAAGGCTTGTTGAGCCATTTCACTCCATTCCCACTTTTCCCTTCCAGTTAACTCTGTGATAGGTTTGGCTATGACTCTAAATTTCTAAATGAATCTCCTATAGTAGCCTACCAGACCTAAGAAGCCCCTCAATTGTTTGAGGTTGGTAGGTGTAGGGCAAGATCTATAGCCTCCAATTTCTTGGGGTCAGTGGCTACTCCTCCATTACTAATGATATGCCCTAGATACTTTATTTGTTGGGATGCAAAGGAGCACTTGCTAGCCTTCACGTACAGCTTATGTTTCTGCAGTGTTTGGAAAACTTCCCTCAAGTGTCTGACATGATCATCTAGGTGTGGACTGTAGAATGTCATCAAAGAAAACCAAAACAAACTTCCTGAGGCAGGAAGCAAAATGGAGTTCATGAGAGCCTGGAATGTTGATGGAGCATTAGTAAGACCAAAGGGCATTACCAAGAACTTAAAATGCCCAAAGTGTGTCTTAAAAGCTGTCTTCCGCACATCATCTTCATGCATTCTAATTTGATAATATCCAGATCTGAGGTCGAGTTTAGTGAACAATATGGCGCTTCCCAATTGATCTCGTAGCTCTTCAACTAGAGGAATGGGAAATTTGTCCTTGATGGTGGCTTGATTTAGGTCTCTATAGTCCACACACATCCTCCAACTCCCATATTTCTTTTTGACTAACACCACTGCTGAAGCGAAAGGGCTGGTGTTGTGCTGAATGTACCCCTTTCTCAATAGCTCTTGGGTCATTTCTTCCATTGCATCGTTCCACATAGTGGGGTAACGATAAGGCCTCTTACTAATAGGCTGCGTGCGCTCTCTCAAGTGGATTTTGTGGTCAAATGGAGGCCTGCTAGGTGGCAACAGTTGTGGCTTCTTAAAGATTGGAGCATATTAAGCTATTAGTTTGTCGATGACATTAGGAACTACTTCCCGGGGTTGCTCTTCACTTCTTTGATCTATCATCATTAATTCCACCCCCTTCCCTCAGGTTCTGCCACACTAATGTGTAATAGACCAATCATATGTAAGTTTTCCATGGCTCTAGTGATAGCCTTAGCTCCAACTATTTTACACTCGTTAGCACCATTGCCTCGCAAGGTAATAGTCTTCCCATTTTGAATGTAGGACATGGTGAGTTCTTGGAAGTTACATTGGATGTTTCCTAATGCTGAAAGCCATTTAATGCCCAACACCATAGCACATCCCCCTAATGGAATCAAAAGGAAGCTAGATTGGTACTCAATTCCCTGCATTTTCCAGGATAACCCCTCGCATTGAGACTTGCATTCTACCTTGCTTCCATCAATCATTGCAACATGCACAACCTGAACCGGCTGCAGGAAACATCCTAGCTTAACAGCAAGAACTTGATCTATGAAATTATGTGTAGATCCTGAATCGATTAGGATATGTATGGGCTTCTTCTTGATGGACCAAGTGATTCTGAGAGTTAGATAATTAGCTGTACCTGCCAAGGCATGAAGGGATATTTGAGCTGACGGTTCAACAGTTAGTTCTTCAACTGTTCCTCTCCATCATCACCATCCACCTCTATCACAAATAACTGTGGTCCCCTGTTCTTGCACCTGTGCCCAGCCTCAAACTTTTCATCACAAAAATAACATAGGCCCTTGGCCGTCTTCTCTTGTAATTTAGCTCGAGACATGTTCTTTGGGGTCTGTTGTAGGAGTTAGCACCTTGAATATGTGGGAAGCTCTTGGAGGAGCTGATCTGTGGGCACTGGGGGCTAATTTGAGAATGTTAGGAGTAGGAAGTATTGGGGTCTTCAAGCGTAACTGCCTGGCCAAAGCTTCGACCCCGACTTCAGCAAACTTAGCAAGTCCCACTGCACTTTGCAACGTAATGGGATGTCTAGACCTCACTTCCAGTGCCAAGTCCTCTCTCAAACCCGTGATAAAGCAACTAATCAATTGAGGCTCATTCAAATCAGCTCTCACAGATATGGAGTCGAATTTAGCCAAGTAATCCTTTGAGGCTCATGAGTTCAGACATTGGGTCTTCGAAAATTCTACCAAATCTACCCTTCAATTCATTAGAGTATTCATCCCAAGCCACATTCCAAAGGTTTCCCCTAGTTTTAGCAAACTGAAGGTGCCACTGTAGGGCCAACCCCCTAAGATGAATCGAGGCCAATCTAATTTTTTTAGTTTCTGGGGTGTTGTCCAACAAGAACAATTGTTCGCACATGAATAACCACCCATTGGCATCATCAACATCAAATTTTGGAAAGTTCATTCTACTCAATCTAGCAAAGTAAGGATGATTACCATTACCATTGCCATTTGCGACCCCAGGTGTAGCTTCCCTGATGAACCCTCGTCCTGCTGTGGAGTTGGATCCACCTCCTTGATTGCTTACCCCGTGGTGCAAGGTCCAATCCATAAACAATTGCCTGAACTCCTGGAGCTCATCTCCCACTCGCTTTACTGTCTCTTCTACTCCACCGACCCTAGTGTTCAGCTCAATGATTGATTCCTTAGTAGCCCTGATCCTGGTGGCCAATCCTTCCTCCACCCTGCGAATCTCTGCATTGGCCCGTGTACCCTCAGCCACTGATTGAAATTTGCCCACAGATCCGAGAATCAGGCTCTGATACCAATGATACAGGGTTCCCAGATCCCAATTCACAATCAATCAGAAATAGAGTTAGAGAAAAGAAAGTATTAGAGATTAGATTAAGGAGAAGAAGAAGATATGAGAGAGAGAAGCTTGTATCGATAATTTTTGGATAAAATCCTAATTACAGGATCATCAAACTATTTATACTCAACAATAATAGAAGAAATAATACTAATGAATCCATAAATTCCAGAAAAAGCCTGAAAAATAACGAAAATAAGCTAGGAAATCAGCTACAAATTCACGCAAGAGGCACGTGTAACTGCCTTGAAAGATCACGTGCCGCTCTCATGCTAGGAGCTTCCCGCCAAGAGCCGCAACGGCCAAAAACTGAATTTCAACCCCGAATAAGCCCTAAATTGGAAATTACAGCCCGAATGCGACCTGATACTAGAAATTACAGCTCTCTTTGCTAAAAACATTGTATCAGAGATGCTGTTTCCAAGGACTCCCAACCTTAGAGGGTTGGCAACACGAAAACTTCTTAGAAGGTCATCCATCCTGATACTACTCTCGCCCAAAACACGCTTAACTTTGAAGTTCTAATAAGATCTGGTGCATTAGTGCATGATAAATGAATCCTACCATATGATTGTTTTACTAATTGATGAAAATTGAAGCATATTTCGATATTATAGATAATTCAGGGTTTGATTGAGACGTGCACTGGGGTTTAATAATTGAAGTTAATTAACAGAAGCGTATTTCGATATTAAATGTCCCATAGGGTTTAATTGCTTTTATTATTAGTGGGGTTAAATTTGTATAAAAACGTGTATGTGTTATTAGAAATTCTACAAGTCATGTTTAATTTATGATAATTTTGAAAAAGATTATGGGTGAATAATTTGTGTATTTAATTATATATTTGTCATAATATATGTATTAGTTACATTTTTTATTGTGTTAATTTAGTTATTTTACTTTTAATTATGTCAATTTAGTTCTTTTATAATTTATGTCACGTCAATTTAGTCATTTGCTCAAATTTAAGTTAAATAATTGAATTTGACTAGAAAAAAAATTTTTGTCAAAAAAAGGTAATATTGATGCAAATTTTTGACGTCACAATTACACCAAATGTAACTAACTCACTACAAATTCAGCTGATTTTTATTATAGGTGTTACAGTGTTGTGATTCATGTGTGATATGAATAGAATAGATGCCAATAATGATTAAAGTATATGGATCTTTGGTGTAAATAATAGTTTTTTTTATTATATAGAAAATTGAATGCTTTTCCACGATATTTGAGTGATATTTGTACTTAGTTTCATGCAATAATTTCTTCTTAACTTCATTGATTATCGGTTCTTTTAATTTTTTCAACAAGACTGTGATGTGAGGTGAAACTACCTTGAAGAAATTACAGAGGATATGCCATGGGAAATATTAAAAAGGCTGCCGGTCAAGTCCCTCCTACAATGCAAGTACATAGTGCAAACAATGGTATTTAATAATAGCTGATCCCAAATTTGCCATGCTGCACCATACTTATTCTCATACTCGACAGGTGAATGATGAATTTTGTTCAACCTAAACCACTAAATCTCTTATATGAACACTTTCTTAATAAGATATTCACTGGGTCATACAAACTGTAAAGACTATGCATCGAGCGACGCAACTAGTTCGTGTCCTAAAAGCTCCCAAGGACGAAGAAGCTGGCATATCAAATGTAGTGAATGGCTTGGTTTGCATCTACAACATCATCAAGGAGGGCTACGGTAATATTTCCTTGTACAACCCAAGTACCAAAGAGAAACTATACCTTCTTGAGGCGTCTAAAGGGTTATTGAGGCATTGTTGGTTAGGATTTGATCCAAAATCTAAAGAATACAAAGTTCTGCATATATACATCACAAACCAATTATATGATATTGAGATCTTGAACTTGAAAGCAGGTCCGACCTATGGATGGAGGTAGATTGATATCTGGTCGACTTCATCACCTTTTGTTCTCCCTGTCCTTAAGGCATTTGAAAACCATGGTGTTTGCATAGACGGGATAATATATTGGTTTACTATAGTACCCAACTGTAAAAAAAAGCAATCTAGTTACATTTCATGTTGAGACTGAGAATTTTGAGATCATGGAGAGTCCAAACGACATACATCATCACCCACTTCTAACACAAGTAGGAGAACGCCTTTGTGTGATGAACAGTCGGAGAGAAATCAACGATGTGGACATTAATTGATCAACGTAACAAGGTGTGGGAAAGGAAAGCTGTAAGCTTGCCATCCAGTTTTCCTAGTGGTGATCTACTTTACGGTCTTTTTGGAGAGATATTCATATTGCAGCTTTTGCTGTCATTGTCATCATCGATGTTTTCACGATGGACGTTCCACCTTTTAGATTTACAGGATGGTGAGATATCAAAAGTGACAATTGAAGATTCTACTAAATGTAATGATTTTCATTTTTTCAATCCTCAGGTGCTTGTGTATATAGCTGAAAATATGGTGTAACTGGAAAACATAATTAAGAAACCATAGGTTTTATTTATTTTTCTCTGGATTTGATACTACCTTAACTGATTCTTTGGATTAGCTAATGTTAGATTTTATTAATTTTCTAAAAATTAATTAGGGTTATTTACATTTTAGTACTTTGACGTTTTTGAAAATAATAAAAAGGATCCAGACTGTTTTGAATTAATAAAAAAGCTCTTAAATATTTATCGTATTACAAAAAGTCCCTCTAAACCGTGATGACGTCATTTTTCTTTGACAGAGCTGACATAACAACTACTGTTTTATTAATGCTACATTAAAATGACAAAAGCACCCTTCAATACTCTTATTCAAACGTTATTAGCACAAAATTCGAGATCTTGCAATATGTAGGTTCCATTCTATTTTCTCTTAATTTGTTTAAAAATATAGTTAATAAAAGGTATTTTTGTCACTTTACAGCAGCATTAATAAAAAAAAAAAATAGTTATCATTTTAGCTCTAACAACAAAAAAAAATGACATTATTACGCTGGAGGGAGTGAATATTTTATTCATATGACAAAAATTAGAGGCCTTTTTAATTAATTAAAAAAGGTTAGAGTTCTTTTTTATTATTTTTAAAAACACCTAATACTAAAATGTAAATAAACCAATTAATTATCTGCAAGGAATGGGTGGTGTAGACGAAATTTAAAAGTATATGTATGTGTATGTATGTATATATATATATATATATAATATTTTTTTGATCAACTATTTTATAAAACATTTAGGAGTATCGATATAGAATACTGTTGACAAATATCCTCGATACACATAAATTATACATTAAAAATTATAAAATTTTATATAAATGCTGTTAATAAACAAAGTTATATTTTTGAATAAAAATATTATTTTTTTATTATTTTATTTTTTAAAATAAAAATGTGCCTAATATAAATTTTTAACATATAAAAGTATTGAACACCCATAAATATATTGAAATATAGTCCAATACTTCTTTAGATTTTTACCTAATTTTTCTTTTACTTTGTATTTGGACAACTTTTTTACATTGGTATAAATAATACCCTCGCGCTTGATATTGGTATAAATACATGACATATATATATGTATAATTGTTAAAATAAATTACGAAATTTAAATGACCAATGATATCTTAAATTATCTTACGTGACATAGGGTACCAAAAAATATATACAGCAGTAGTATTATATTATTCAAAGGCCTAACATATTGTTATCATGTTGTACACGGATATAAAGGATTTGAATGAGAATCAAAATCGTAATATAAGATTCAAAGGGATTTAAATATTATATGGCAAGAAAAATTCAAATACTATATTTATTTGTTAAATTTTTTAGTAGTACTTATTATAAAATTATAAGTAATTAGAATTTAAGTAAAACTAAAAAAAATTGAGGCAAATCCGAATGCAGCTATAAATTGTCTCTCATACAATCTCTCTCATCTTTTCTCAACAAAGCTTATTCTGTTTCATCTTACACTTTTATTAATCTTTTAGGAGTTTTATGAGTTATTTAAAAAATTATAACAAAGCCCAGTGGTGATAGTTTCGGCAGCTAGATATTTGATATAGTTTCTCCCTGCTCAGCTTCATCTTCTTCGGCTCTTTCTATCCTCATATCGTGCCATAGCCAAAAGGTAAATTGTAAAATTTAAGTCATTCGAGTACATTTTGAATTGAGTCTTGCATTAATTAGTGGTGAAGTTCTAATTTTATTAAAAGTATAAGATGCTGATAAAAAAGAACAAACATAAAATTTACATAGAAAATTGAATGCTTTTTCGGGAAAACTCAAAAACAAAGTGTAGTGTGCGGAAATAAACAATTCTCCCGGATCACAATCGAACCAAATACCATGACAATAATGAGAAATAAATGAACTAAAAGAGAAACGAAACAATAGACACAATGATTTACGTGGAAACCCCTTTACAATCGAAAGGAGAGAAAACCACGCGCGAAGATCGGAGCTTTTATTATTGAATCAAAAGAAGAAGAATTACAATATTCTCTCAGACTCAAATTTTATTGGTGGCGGCGCCGCTGGGAAGATTACCTCACTTTTTGCTTTTGGTTACCTAATGACATACCCTACGTCCGTATTTATAGATGCGCAGAACACGCGGTTCCCGATCGATTGGGGGGTCTCGATCGATCAGTTCCTCACTGATCGATCGGCCTGCTCACTGGAGGCGTCCTTGTTTTATGTAACTTTCCCGATCGATCGAGCTCCACCTTGATTGATCGAACTCCTCACGGCCCTTCTCCTTAATATGCCAAGTAATTTTGAGACATTTTCCTAACAAATCTCCACCTTGGCTCAAAATTAATCATCAACAATAAAACAACTCCACCTTTCCACAAACGCCCCCTCAACCGGGGCTAACATACCTCAAACTGAAAAGACCCACCAAATTCGAGCAATGCTCGAACTTGCTTCCTGGTAGAACTTTTGTGAACATATCAGCTGGATTGTCCTCAGTCCGAATCTTCCTCAACTCCACCTTCCGCTCGTCAATCAGATCTCTAATAAAATGATGCTTCACATCTATGTGCTTCGTTCGGTCGTGATGTGACATCTGATCTTTCGCTAGGTGAATGACGGACTGACTATCATAGTATACTCTAACTGTCCCCTGCTCGACACTGATTTCACTGATCAAACCTCTCAACCAGACGGCTTCTTTGAATGCTTCTGTAACTGCCATATACTCGACCTCGGTAGTAGACTGTGCTGTAACAGGCTGTAAACACGCTCTCCAACTGATAGTTGTGTCACCTAAACAAAACATGTACCCTGAAGTGGACTTCCTCTTATCGAGGTCTCCACTATAATTAGAATTTACATACCCAACCAAACAACACTTACTTTTCCCATATTCCAAACACAAATCAGAGGTTCCACGAAGATACCTGAGAATCCACTTCACTGTATGCCAATGTTCTTTACCCGGATTCGCCATGTATCTATTAACTCTGCTCACTGCAAAAGCAATATCTGGACTCGTGCAAACCATCGCATACATAATACTGCCCACTGCACTAGAATAGGAAATCTGAGACATGTACCTGACATCCTCCTCAATCTGAGGCGAATCTAATGCCGGGAGTCTAAAGTGAGCTGCTAAGGGCGTGCTAACCGGGTTAGCATCCTTCATATGAAACCTGTCTAACACCTTCTCAATATACTTCTCCTGAGACAAGTATAATTTTCCGGCTTCTCGGTCTCTACGAATTTCCATGCCTAATATCTTCTTAGCTGCTCCAAGATCCTTCATCTCAAATTCACTCTTCAACATAGATTTCAAGTCATCAACATCTTTCATATCTCGTGCTACAATCAACATATCATTAACATACAAAAGCAAATAAATGAAGCCTGAATCAGTCTTTCTGAAGTACACACAATTGTCATATTACTCCTGATATACTCATGACTTGTCATGAACTGATCAAATCTCCTATACCAGTGCCTAGGAGATTGCTTCAAGCCATATAAAGACCTTTTAAGCAAACACACATGATCTTCTTTTCCTTCTATAACAAAACCCTCGGGCTGATGCATAAAGAAACTTTTTTTTTTTGGTAAGATACTTTCTTCGAGTTCACCATGCAAAAATGCAGTCTTTACATTTAACTGCTCAAGCTCTAAATCATGCATAGCAACCAAAGACAACAATGCACGAATCGAAGCATGTCTAACTACAAGTGAGAATATATCATGAAAATCAACACCTTGTACCTGACTATAGCCTTTAGCTACCAAACGTGCCTTGTACCTTGCATCTTCAACTCCAGGAATGCCCGCTTTTCTTTTGAAGATCCATTTGCATCTAACCAGTCTTTTCCCTGTGGAAGGCTTCACCAGTTCCCAAGTCTGATTCTTATGAAGAGACTGCATCTCTTCATTCATAGCAACGAGCCACTTTTCAGCATCTAATCTCGATACAGCCTCTGAATAAGAAGTCGGCTCACTGTCATCTAACGACTCAGTAGTAGTGAGGGCATAGGCAATCATCTCCTCATGCCCATATCTCTCAGGAGGCCTGATCTGTCGCCTCGGTCTACCACTAGCTATAGTATTATTCTCCACCTGCTGACCTGTTTCTGCATTATCAGTAACAACATCAGAAACTCGCACCTGAGGTGTTGGAATACTCTCTAGCTGAACAATCTGCTGATCTGACTATATCTCTGTAACATCAGGTGTCTCAACCTGAATTGTATCTCTGTCAATGGAGGGTGTGTGTGGCGGATTAAGTAGAGCAGACTTATCAAAAGTAACATCTCTACAAGTCAGAAACTTCTGAGCACTTGGATCCCACAATCTATATCCCTTGACACCTGACGAATAACCAAGAAAGATGCACTTCTTGGCTCTAGGCTCCAGCTTTCCATCATTAACATATGTATATGCAGGACAACCAAAAACTTTAATCTAAGAATAATCAAAAGTTGAACCAGACCATACCTCCTCAGGAGTCTTCATCTGTAATGAAGAATGCGGTGTCTCGTTCACAAGATAGCAAGCCATGCTAACTGCTTCTGCCCACCATTCTCTCTTTAAACCTGCATTTGAAAGCATACATCGAGCCTTCTCAAGTAACGTCCTGTTTAACCTTTCAGCCACTCCATTTTGCTGAGGTCGACCTGTACATGTCATATGTCTGACTATACCCTGATCTTCACAAAATCTAGTGAAGTCACCTTCGACAAACTCAAGACTGTTATCAGTCTTCAACCTCTTGATCAGCTTCCCTGTCTGTTTTTCAAGCATAATTTTCCACTTCTTGAAGCTATCATATACTTCATTTTTCTGCTTCAGAAAATAGACCTAAACTTTACGTGAGTAATCATCAGTAAACGTTAGAAGATACCTGAACCCACCTTTAAAACCCACTCTGGAAGGTCCCCACAGATCAGAATGTATGTAATTTAACGTTCCCTTGGTCTGATACACTGTTGACTTGAAGCTAACTCTCTTCTGCTTTCCATAAATACAATGCTCACATAATTCCATCAGTCCTGTTGACTGACTACAAAGCAGTCCCCTCTTACTCAGCTCAGACAATGCCTTATCACCAATATGACCCATTCTCATGTGCCATAGTCTTGTGATCTCTGCATCTCACATAGCAGATGTGGAAACGGCTACTGAACCTGTCACGGTTGTACCTGCAAGCTCATACAAAGTACCAACCCTATTTCCTTTCATCACAATTAAAGCACCCTTACTGACCTGCATGCCTCCACCTTCAGCAGTGTACTTGTACCCACTAGACTCAAGGGTACCTACAGAAATCAAGTTCTTTTTCAACTCTGGGATGTGACATATATCACTCAAGGTTCTAATAGTCCCATCAAACATTCTCACATGGACTGTCCCAATCCCCACTACTTTACAAGCAGCATCGTTACCCATAAAGACAACCCCACATTGTATAGACTTATACGTGGAGAACCAGTCTCTATTTGGAGTAACGTGAAACGAACAACCCGAATCCATGACCCACTTATCCTTGGACCTGGACTGAGAATCAGCAACTAATAGAAACTCCCCTTCACTATCCTCCTCTACAGCACTAGCCTCAGAGGACTTGTCCTTGCCCTGGTCACCCCTGTTACCCTCTTTCGATTTATTCTTATATTTGTAAGAGTCTTTCTTTATGTGCCCTTTCTTGTGACAATAATGACATGACAGATTCTTATATCTAGATTTGGACCTAGACTTATTCCCACCATTGGATCCCCTATGTTCTGGCCTACCTCTCACATGCAAACCACTACCTGAGTCATTCACCGAGTCAGATAATTCTCTATCTACCCGTTCTTTACTCACAAGGTTTCTTTTTACCTCATCAACAGTAATGGTTGGCCTACCCCCGTATATCATGCTTTCTATGAAGCCCTTGTACAAATTAGAGAGCGAACACAGTAATATCATAGCTTGATCCTCGTCCTTAGGGACATCATCCAAAGCCTTTAATTCTTGTATTATTGAGGTAAACTCGATAAGATGGTTTTTAAGAGATGTACCTTTTGTCATACAGAAAGTGAACAACCGACGCTTCACTGCGAGTTTGTTGGAGACTGACTTGTGGCAAAACATGTCTAACAATTTCTCCCATAACTCCTTTGCAGTTTTCATCTCCAAGACCTCTGACAGAACATCATCAGCCAAACACATCTGTATCGCCGTGAGAGCCTTATCATACAACTCTTCCCATTGTGCCTCGGTTATAGTCTCAGGTTTCTTCTCTTTCCCCTCCAGTGCTTTCTTCAAGCCGTTCTGAGTCAGGAGTCCTTTCACACGGACTTGCCATAAGCTAAAGCTTCCCTGACCATTGAATTTCTCAACCTCAGTCTTAATACCTGATGCCATTGTATCAATTCGAAGAACCAGGCTCTGATACCAATTTGTGTGGAAATAAACAATTCTCCCGGATCACAATCGAACCAAATACCACGACAATAACGAGAAATAAACGGACTAAAAGAGAAACGAAACAATAGACACAATGATTTACGTGGAAACCCCTTTACAATCGAAAGGGGAGAAAACCATGGGCGAAGATCGGAGCTTTTATTATTGAATCAAAAGAAGAAGAATTACAATATTCTCTCACACTCAAATTTTATTGGTGGCGGCGTCGTTGGGAAGATTACCTCACTTTTTGCTTTTGGATACCTAATGACATACCCTACGTCCGTATTTCTAGATGCGCAAAACACGCGGTTCCCGATCGATCGGCCTGCTCACTGGAGGCGTCCTTCTTTTACGTAACTTTCCCAATCGATCGAGCTCCACCTCGATCGATCGACCTCCTCACGGCCCTTCTCCTTAATATGCCAAGTAATTTTGAGACATTTTCCTAACATGTACCAATTGTTTTTATGTAATGCTAAATTGCAAACACTTACTATTTTGCGAATATTTGCACATACTTTCATGCAATAATTTCTTCTTAACTTCATTGATTATCGATCATTTTAATTTTATTAACAAGACTATGAGGCTGAAGAAGTTCCAGAGGATGTGCTAAGGGAAATATTAAAAAGATTGCCAACTAAATCTCTCCTAAATCAAGTCCATATGCAAACAATGGTTGAAAATAATAGTTGATCCTTGTTTCGCCATGCTGCACCACGCTTATTCTCATACTCAACCAGGTGAATGTTCAATTATGTTTAGCCTAAACCACTAATTTTCTGCCATGAACACTTTTTAACAAGATATATACTTCAAATTCTGAACAGGTTGTATTGATCGGCTCCTTCACTTATGGTGTTTGAAGAATGAGGGTACAAGATGCACCATACAAACTGCAAGGACTATGCTTTAAGAGTCGCAGCCAGTTCATGTCCTAAAAGGACCCAATGACAAGGAAGTTTACATGTCAAATGTCATGAATGGCTCGGTTTGTTGGAAAAATGATACAAGCTAATATTTAGTTTTATAGGGGAGTTGTATCCCACATTAAGAAATAGTGTGGATGATCCTTTTCTTAACGGGTCTATTTATTTCTCGGAAAATATTTTTCAAGACCCGTTACTAGCCGCTTACCCGTAGCGGTTTGATGTCATTAAATTTGTGACCGTTTATAGCCGTTGATATTTATTGCACCCGATTTTAATACTTTTTACCGTTGCAATTTATTACGTCCCATAAAATTGTCATCGCAAATTAAAATCCAAAAAAAATTCACGTCCCACTATAAACCTACTCCAATCTTCCTCTCCTAATAATATATAATCTCACCCTTTCTTATATTACAATTTACAACTGAAACCAAGAAACCCCCCACAAAACCCTTGATCCCATTTCACTTTCTTTCTCTCTCTGATTCTTTCAGCGCTCTTTAACATCGCAATTCTCCGATAGAATCAATTTGTACGAGTTTAGCTGTAGCTCAATCGAGATCTAGATCTTGGGCAAAGTTCTTAGGCGCTCCTACCCGGCAATTAACGAGTGCACGTTAAGAATCGGATCGCGTCAGTCCTGGAGGACGGCCGCCGGTTATACTGTGTGCACCGGAGCAGCGGCGAAATCGTCTTTTAGGACAGTGACATTTACCACGGCGCGATATTATTATTTTGTAAGATCTTTCTAATTAATCTCTCCTTCGTTGAATGTTCTAATTACTTTCCGGTATTGTAGCCTCTTTCCCCACTTTCAGTATTATTTTAATTGCTATTTTTAGATATTTTTCGTTGGAATTGTTTGTTATCATTTGCTATAATTCCACTATTTTCATCACATATTTTTACTGTTCACTGCGATTTTCCTATTTTAAGGCAATTTTTCTAACAATCTAAAAGACGATTTTATCGATCAATCATGGCAACAAGAATTTATCTTCTTTATAATCTAAAGAATTTATGATAAGTAATTGAAATTTTGATATGTGTTTAGACCTAAAAAGGGTTTAACAGATCTAAAGGAAAAAATAATAATAATAACAATTTTAGAAAAATTTAGGAAAAGTGAGATCTTTGGAGTGATTGATAAGAATAGTTTTGGGGAGAATTTGTCGCCTGGTAGAGCAAAAGGGTTTTCGATTGGGATATTTCCTGGAGCGAATAAAATTGGATGATGTTGTTCAAAAGATGGAGATTGAGAAGCAGAAGGTTGGGGTTTTAATTGAAAGTAGTATTAAATCATTGTGGGGAGTGTCGTGCAAATATTGTGATCTTATGAATTAATTTGGTGGCAAAAATGTGGTTCCTATATAGTCTAAACTATGTCCAAAAATAAGGCTAAAGTAACCTGAGTTATTAGTTACTATGTATGGAAACAAAACGAGTCGTTTTGGAAAATAAAATATTCAAAACAAGTGTTTTGAAATTAGTTAAAATTTCAGATTTTAACTATGGTATTTTTTGGTAATTATCATGTAAAAATTTGAACTCACATTCATATGACTCATGCTACAACCTAATGAATTGTGGGAGGGTATTGTCTTATAGATCAATAATGAGAACTTGACATGTGGAATGCATTATTTTGGACTTTGAAAATGATGATGCAAATTATATTGATTCTTGCCCCAATAAGTTGAAGTAATAATACTCCACCTTTATTACTGGTGTACGCAAGACAATAACCTGATGTGTTTGCCAACCAAGTGTCTAATTGATTAGGACCTTCTTGAAGTCCTAGGTTGTCATTAGTCAGGTTGGACTAGTTTCGGAAATGGATCATTGTTGTTTGAGTGTCAAACGGCGTCAAAAATATTGGTTTGTCTCCTACATAGTGGTAGAGACGAGTTTAAGTGTCCTGATTTTTTGGGCACTTGATTAAGTGACCTAGGTAGCATTGGATTTCTCTCTATTTTTGAACATCCTTTGGTTTATTTTTTCTGAAAAATATGTTTATGCTTAAGACTAACCATTTGTCTTAAAGTGAGAAAGCTCTCGGTACACTTGATCGGTGGAGCAGTTCGATAGTAATCGCTTGTTCGGCCTTGTGTATGGTCGGTTGAAAATCTGGTGTAGATTCTATTTTGGTGAAGCGATTTCGGTGTTAAATTGCTCGAGCCTAACCTTGTTAGTGGTCGGATGGGAATCCTTGGTTTGGATTCTGTTTTGGTTTGAACACCCTGGAATGGTCCTGTGCTACTGTTATGCTGTACGGAAATCGAATTGTTTGTGTTTTCAATTTTCCATGTGATTGTTGTGGTTAAAAAAAATATTTATGATAATAATAATAAAAAAATAAAAAAATAAAAAAATGTTTAATGCTTGAAATTCATTGTGAACTTGTTAGAATGAAGTCTTGAACCTAGAGTTGGCAACTCTTAGGTTAGGCATGTCTAGTTGCACAATCTCGGAACCGGTGTGTGGATGGAGCATTACATGTTTTAAGTTTAACCTTGGATTAGACTTTGTATGTAAGAATTGGAGTTTCTTGCAGATGTTTGAGTAACCTAAGTGAAATAGTTGATCATTATAAAGGGAATAGAGAACTTGTGAATTCTTGTGAAAAATCTATGTATGATTTAGTGTCTTAGCCTCCATGTTTATATGTCTCGTGTTTCCCATGGCCATGATTGAAGTAAGTTGCATATGCTGGTATATGTTGCTTGAAATGATGAAAAACATGTTATTTTAAGCATTGAAACATGTATTTTTTAAGCTGAATGTGTTGCTACAAGTCGTTATGGGTTGTTAGCTGCTGTGTGTTGTTGTTCATTGGCAGTTTATGACATTTATCTGCTAAACGGTGATGCTCATACTGAATTTGGTGCTGTCCATATTGATTTTGGACTGTATGTTGTGTACATACTGCAGATTATGACTATATGCTGCTGAATTTTTGAAGTGCTGAATTTGTTCTTGCTGTAATGTTGTGCAATTGCTGATTTTTGGGCTGTCTATGCTGAACATGCTATGTTTTGCTGAATTTCAGCTTGTGGTTGGGAAAAACATTGATACGTTTGAGTCATATGTGGACTTGTGTTGTCCTGGAAGACTATTATGCACTTAGGATCATTGTTTATGCCTTCTTTTCTAGTTTTGAGAAAAGGGTAAGATGCAGGTCATATGAGAACCTCGTTTGATCATGGTCATGGTATTCAGAATATGTCTAGATACCTTATTAGGGTTATTGCCATATGTTGTAAGCTCATGTGGTCATTTGGATGACTATATGGCTCTAGTGTTTATCTGTTCAGGAGAAAAACATGGCATCTCGTCACAAACTAAATATGCTAAGCTAATTGATAGCATTATGTTTTGATGAATAAGACAACATTCATCCTATTATATCATATGTCAATAGTAGATCTAGTCTTATATACATGGATCCAAATAATGAATATTAAAGTGCTCTAATTAAATTGTTGAGGTACTAGTGAAGCACTACGAATGGGGTCTACATTGTAATAGACTTTTTGTTGTGTTTGGTTTCTAATATCAATGAAAGATATTCTACTAATTACAATGTATTTAGGCTCATTAGTGAGCTATACTTTGTGACACACCTTTGAAACATGCATATTTTAGTTGCCCTTAAACATTGAGTTGGCAGGTAGAAAAATAGAATGCTTAGGAATGTATTGTGAGACATTCCATTGTGGGGGCTTGTAACAGCACCCAAGAGCCTATGAGGTATGTTTTCTGATCATAATCTTTTCTGATTATTGTGTTTTTACCAATGTTTGCTAGTTATAGCTAGCTTATAGAAATTGATTATGGTAGAAATATTATTTTGGCGATTGTCCGAAGTCAGTATAAATAGCTTGATAATGCTAAGCACTTGGACTCAAGAGCCTTGTAGAGGCTTGGATTGTCTTAAGTTGAATGGTAAAAGGCATCTTGCAAATTATGGTCTTCTGTACCCCTTTCTCTTTAGATCACCAAAATTTGATACAATATTGGTAATACATGGATTGCCCATAATAGTAATAATATATGTACTCTAAGTGCGATGAGAACGGATCTAAACTGGTGGTGATCCAATTAATTTGATATGTTAATGTTTCACAATTGTGATGGTATGTAAAATTGACAAATTTGCGGCATATCTTTTTCGTGACAACTGTATATACGATATATGTGCGATATGTGTACTATTTGAGTACTTGAGATGGAGATATGATTGATATGATATTTGCTCCACTATTGTGTTATACTAACCATGTTGAAGTTGGCAGGCGATGGAGCTAGTTGTTTAAGACTCGTTATAGATACCTTAATGTGGGGGTGAGAATAATTCGTGATTGATGTTGACAGTGGCCAACTCTCAAGTACCGCTTTGTTGCAATACAGTGTGAAATACCATGTATGATGGTTGAGCATGATGCTTCAACCTAACCTATAGTCCATAAGGATGGTGTGGACACTGCACACTTGAAGGGTTTGGCAAGAGGAGACCTATTCATCTCAGGCATAAGATTGTAAACGATCTACTCGAAAGAAAGTGATATCACTAAATTGTGTAAAGTCTGAAAAGAACCTGGTAGATCCGTTAATAAAGATGCTATGTCAAAAAATAATTGTGGAAACATCGAGGGGGATGGGACTAAAGTCTATACATGAATAAACTGTGATGTGTCCAACCTGGTCTTAATAGGTTCAATGTGAAAAGTCATAGTTTCATTCAAGGAATGCACTGTATTTTATGTTGTCCCTCCCTATGGTGTGACAATGCGGAGACGGGTCCATAGCCATATGTTTGGTGGTATAAGCAAGGCTTGCACTTGATGGACACTGTCTGTATGTTACCAGGGGTGAGGTTGAGCTTGAGCTCTTAATGGACCCATATCCATATGTTTTGGTAGTGTGCGGTAACACACACTTGATGGGATCCAGCTATGTATGTATGGGAGTCTGGCCGCTCCTATGAAGGTTCAAGACTTGCCTTCTAGAGCGCCTATGAATATACAAGACGAGTGCATGGCCGATAAAACGCGCCGAACCGCATGAGTTGTCATTATGTTACCAAGGAGTAAGGTTGAGCTCTAACTCTTAATGGACCCATAGCCATATGTTTGGCGGTGTGCGGTACTACACACTTGATGGGATCTACCTATATAGGTGTGGGAGTGTGGCCGCTCCCTATGAAGGTTTAAGACTTGTCTTCTAAAGCGCCTATGAATATCCAGGAGTAGCGCATAGCCGATAAAACGTGCCACACCGTAGGAGTTGTTGAGATCTGGAGTTCTGTACGTGTCCAAGTGGAAGACTATACAAGCCCTTGTGAGGTTCAAGATGAAAGTCACCTTGCAAGATGTTGGTCCTAAACTTGGGCTACAGTAGGTGACGATTTAAGTCGTGAGACATCGGCACTGAAAAACTGAACTTCCTTTGCCCGATCTACCCTCCTTTGCTCTTTTTCGCTTGTATCCTTTGTGGGGGGTTGTTGAAAAAATGATACAAGCTAATATTTAGTTTTATAGGGGAGTTGTATCCCACATTAAGAAGTAGTGTGGATGATCCTTTTCTTAACGGGTCCATTTATTTCTCGAAAAATATTTTTCAAGACCCCTTACTAGCCGCTTACCCGTAGCAGTTTAATGTCTTTAAATTTGTGACCGTTTATAGGTGTTGATATTTATTGCACCCGATTTTAATACTTTTTATCGTTGCATTTTATTACGTCTGTTATTTTACCGTTGCAATTTATTACGTCCCATAAAATTTCCGTTGCAAATTAAAATCCAAAAAACATTCACATCCCACTATAAACCTACTCCAATCTTCCTCTCCTAATAATATATAATCCCACCCTTTCTGATATTACAATTTATAGCTGAAACCCACAAGCCCCCCACAAAACCTCTGATTCCATTTCACTTTCTCTCTCTCTGATTCTTTCAGCGCTCTTTAACATCGCAATTCTCCGATAGAATCAATTTGTACGAGTTTAGCTGTAGCTCAATCGAGACCTAGATCTTGGGCAAAGTTCTTAGGCGCTCCTACCCGACAATTAATGAGTGCACGTTAAGAGTCGGATCGCGTTAATCCTGGAGGACGGCCGCCGGTTATACTGTGTGCACCGGAGCAGCGGCGAAATCGTCTTTTAGGACAGTGGCATTGACCACGGCGCGATATTATTATTTTGTAAGATCTTTCTAATTAATCTCTCCTTCGTTGAATGTTCTAATTACTTTTCGGTATTGTAGCCTCTTTCCCCACTTTCAATATTATTTTGACTGCTATTTTTGGATATTTTTTGTTGGAATTATTTGTTATCATTTTGCTACAATTCCACTATTTTCATTACATATTTTTACTGCTGGATCTTTTTTTGCTGAATTTTCGCTGTGATTTTCCTATTTTAAGGCAATTTTTCTAACACGGTTTCCTTCTACGATATCACTGACGAGGAGTATGGTAATGTTTACCTGTTTGAGTTACAGTTTTCATTTTCCTCTTCACCATCCATGCCTTCACGGTTGACGTTGCACCTTTTCGATTTAGGGGATGGTGAGATATCAAAATCGATAATTGAAGATTACACTGAATGCAATGATTTTAGTTTGTTCTATCCTTAGGCACTTGCTGTGAGTATGAATTGAAAATATAGTGCAACTAAAAAACATAATTAAGAAATCATAGGTTTTATTTATTTTTCTTTGGATTAGTTAATTTTAGATTTTTCTGATTTTATAAAAAAATTATTTATTAGAGAGAAATGGATGGTGTAGATGAAATTCTAGCTTGTGTAAAGATTTCAGAATAAATTTATCTATATATTAGTTATTAGAATATTATTCTTGTTATAATTATTGCTGCGGACCAGCCTCTTAGGTTGGGGATCCTCGGAAACAGCCTCTCTTAAGGGTAGCCCCCTGAAGGGGGAATGCTACGTACATCTACCTCTCCAGACCCTGCTTTTGCGGGAGTCATTGCAGGCACAGGGTTTGTTGTTGTTGTTGTTATAATTATTGCTCATTTTATCATTATTGTTATTTGCCATTGCAACATTTTTTACATATTTGCCATTGCAATATTTTTTACATACTTATACATATACAATAATATATTATAACATATTAAAATCTTATTGTATTTATATAAAGTTTTCTAATTTTTTTTTTTTTTAGCTATATGTATGCACAACAACAACAACAATGGTCCCAATGCCACAAAGAACAAGCAGAGTCTAAGGGGTGGATATATACAACCTTTCTCCTTTAAAATTATTTATAAAAAATATTTAAAAGTATTTATATAAAATATACTCAACTCCATGATATATGCATACATTAAAATTTATAGCAATTTTATGTAAATAATGTTAATATATAAAAAGGATACTTTTGAATGAAAAATATAATTTCTAATAATATTATGTTATGTGTATTTTTTTATTTTTTTAAAATAAAATGTGCCTAGTACATATATATATATATATATATATATATATATATATATAGGGAGCTATTTTTATGAGGTGAGAGGATTAAATCTTGATCGTCCATCGTAATAGACGGCCAAAATCAAAAGATCTTAATAAAGGGTCCTCCTTAAAAGAAAAGAAAATGCCAATTATATCCTTCCTCCTCTCTCTCCTTCTTCTTTCTCCAACCTTCCCCCACCTCTCTCATCTCTTTCCTCCCCTTGCTGCCGCCAACCAATGCCAACCTTTGACAGCCGGATTCTAGCCACCCTCCCATCCCCCTCTCTCTTCCTTTCCAACTCTCTCCCTCCTCCCTCCAACCCTCCTCCACCTGCTTCCCCTCCCTCCCTTCTCCCCTTGCAGCAGCAACCCAACACCGACCGTCAGATTTTGGCCACTTGTCGGCCACAAAATACAACCCTCTCCCCCTCCCCAACCTCCTCCATCTTGGGGTAGCCGGTGATTGGAGGCAGGCTGGTAGTTGGTGGCAGTAGAGAGAGGAGAGAGAGGGAAGGGAGGTGGAGGAGGGTTTGAAAGGAGGAAAGAGGGGGAGGGGGTTGTATTTGGTAGGCAGCGGGTGGTCGAAATCCGGCGGTTGCAGGTCAGCGGTAGCGACGGGCCGGCTGGTGGTGGCGGCAAGGGGAAGAGAGAGAAAGAGAGGACGGAGATGGGGGAGAGTTGGAGAGAGAAGGAAGACAGAGGGATGAGGGGTATTGTTGTAATTTTAATTTATTTATTATGTTAACTTATTAAGATATTTTAATCTTGACCGTCCTCATCCTCCAAGGCACGTGTGACTTCAAGGTAAAATAGAGGGAAACACTTAGGAAAAATGGAGGGAAAACTCTTGGAATTCCCTTTGAAAACTTAGGCATCGAGGACTGATTGGGCCAAGACAAGACATGGCCCAACTCAAGGACACATGGGCCACGACGGGCCCAAACCAAGGCCCAAGGCAAGTCAAGACACGGGACTTGCTGGGCCTAGGACAGTGAATGGGGTGCACTAATGACAAGCCCATGACAACCTAAATAACTACTTAGCTATTTTTACATAAAAGGATCTATTCAAGAAGCCTCTAGAGCATTATAGAATATTCCGGGTAAAACTTAAGACATAAAAATATAATAAAAATACTAATAATTATGCATCTTTAAGAAGCCCCAGACAAGGTCACGGTCTAGGATCATGACAAATCCTTCCCCTTGAAAGCATCTTTGTCCTCAAGGATGCTTTCAAGGGGAAGGATTTGTCACAATCCTAGACCGTGAAGGATGTGTTGTTGATGCATCCTCCGACTTTTGGTTCCTTTGTCACCTATCCCTGGGTCGTAGGGATAATTCTTGTCCTCAAGGTTCACTTGCCGCAATTGCGATTGATGAGTTGATCTCTTTGTGCCAATTCCAGTTCCAGGAATGTGTTCCCTTACCTGAGCCTTTCTCCTTTTCTTACCATTTAGCTGGGCTTCCTTCTTCTTCATGGCCCGGTTTGACTTTGTTAGGGTTTGGGTCATGACATCCTTTCTACGCACCCTGTTGCCTCGCGGCTTACCTCGCTGCTGCTATGCATCCCCTTTCCCCGTATCTTGTGAATTAAGATCCGATTGCTACGGTTCATAGGTCATGGTGGCACCGAGGACTTCTTGAGGTGCCATTATTATGTTTTTCCTCTCTGGTCCTAATTTATGTGGTTCTTCAATGATGGGCATCTCAACACGGGGTGGCTTAACAAAAGGTGGTTTCCCTAGAGGTAGTTCAACCGGTTCCATGGTAGCAACCTCCTTCCTTGTATCTTGCTTCTCCTCACCTGATGGCCAAGATTTGCAAGTCACGTTAGGGCATTCTTCAACTTCCATGGGTGCCTTTGCGGGTTCCGGCCTTGGGTCATGGTTGTTGGCTCCACTCTCATCACCTTGCGTGACATCATGTTGGACAACTTTAAGCAAAGCAATTGGTATCTCCTTTGGCAAGACTTCCAGTGTGGCCTTTGGTGGGACCTCTGGTACAACCATTGGTAAAATCGTGGGCATGACCTTCGGTAGGACCTTAGGTGGGACCTTTGATAGGACCTTGGGTAGCACCTTTTGTTTCTCCCTTGGCTTTCCACGAAGCGATTGATACTCTCGGTTAGTGATCTGATGTTGGCCCTTGCTTCATCAATGCGATTTATGACTTGGTCAATGCTAGCATTAACCTTGTCAAGGTTGGCCTTCGGTAGAACCTCCGGTAGGCCCCTTGGTGTGTCATGCTTGGGTGGCATGGATATTAGGATGTCCATCCTACAACAATATGTGAAGAGGTTCCTTCCATCCAAGTGCCTTCAAGCATTTTCTGCATCTCTCCGAGAAGTGTAAGTTATTAAAACTTCGACCCTTAAGGAAGTCACTAATGTGTACTTGATTTCCTTGATACAACCAAGGGGGTGAAGGTTCCATGGATAACCTCATCGGTGATAGGATAGAGAGTTTTGGAGATTGTAACAAGGAGCGCGGCCATTAGGAATGATCTGAATTTTTTTCCTTTTTTTTGTTTCAGTTTTGAGACCTTCAAGGGAAATAAAAATTTGCAGCCGAAGTTTTTTTTTTTTTTTTAATTCGGATTTTTTTTTAAACAGTAAGAACGTAGCAGATTTTTTTTTTTTAATTCAAAAATGATAAAATACCTTTTTTTTATTATAGAAAGAGCCTCTTGATCGCAAGATAGCTCTGATACCACTTTGTCACAAATCCGAAAGTTGTGATTCTGACTCTCTTAAACCGAAGTCAAGAGAATCTTGAAAAGGACAGATTTTTAGAGAGTTTAGATGAGAAGAGAATTAGAATTATACTTTAGCTGAAAAAAGAAGTGAAAGTTTAGATGAGAAAGAGATAGAAATTCAAGATGAGAAAATAGAGGATTTTCATTGATAATATTTTTGGGTGATTACAACTCATTACATAGCTCCCTATTTATAGAGCTAAACTCACACTTCCTTCTTCTGTAAGTATATGAACTAACTTAATGCTTGCTCATCCTCTAAGGCACGTGTGACTTCAAGGTAAAATGGAGGGAAACACTTCGGCAAAATGAAGGGAAAACTCTTGGAATTCACTTTGAAAACTTGGGCATCAAGGACCGGTTGGGCCAAGACAAGACACGGGACCTGCTTGGGCATCAAGGATGGTCAAGATTTCATCTTCTCACACTCTCACCCCTCATAAGAATTGCGCCTATGTATGTATGTATTTTTTTTTAATATGGTAAACCCCGGGAAAGGTGCTTCAGCATCCACTCCTTAACGAGGGGCATCCTAAAGCTTAGGCTCTTGAAATGAGAAGGAGGGACCATGATATTTAGCTAGAACCCTGTTATTCCAAGTCCTTCACTAGCCATGAAATCTGCTGATCTGTTTGCCTTGCGGAAGACCGGGGAGAAGTTTATACTAGAAGCTCTACCCGCGAGGGTTCTGATATCCTCTCTGATTGATCTGATTTTGCTGGGGCAGGAATACTCTTCTTTCAGGGTTTTAATAACCACCTCATTATCCCCTTCAACAATAATCTGAGTGGCGCCAATAGACATGGCCTCGCAGAGGCCATCACATGCCGCAATGGCTTTTGCCACAATGACTGGGGCGTTGCCCAACTGTCTGGTTTCGCATCTGGCAATTTGACCATTATGGTCCCTAATGACAAACCCAGATGCAGCCTGATATCCTCTCTTTGCTCCATCAAAGTTGATCTTAAGCCATCCTGTTGCCAAAGGGGCCCAGGTTATCCATCTATTCCTGATCCCCGCTGAAGTTCTATCATGGTTATGGTTGACATTTTTTTCATCGATTTTTTCTCTACATAACCATTCTAAGCTTATAGTTTTGGCTCGGTTGAGGGTTTGGGCTGGGGAGGGATTCTCTTTTCTGAAGATCACGGCGTTTCTGTCTTTCCAAATTTGCCAACATACAACCGCGAATTTCTTAATGTCTTTGTTTCTTCTTCTTGCTCTAAGTTCTTCCCTTAGATCCAACCTAGAAGGCCAGCCAGGGATCCACTTGGACATGGTCGCCATGTCCTAGACTTGCTTCGAGTGAGGGCACCTAAAGAATTAGTGGGACACATTCTCACAACTACTTTTGCACCATGTGCACATGTCATTCTAGTCTAGAAGGCGTTTTTTCATCTGGCTTCGTGTTTCCAAATATCAGTTAAAGGCTTGCCACAGAAACATTTTTATTTTTGGTTGGAGATCTAGGTTCCAAATCCACCGGAACTCTCAACTATTTCTGTCCTCCCAGCTCAGGTTGTGAGTTAGCCAGGTTGCCAATTTCACACTAAAGTCACCCGAGCTGGTGTAGCCCCACCCCAATTGGTCCTTCACCAGGGTGTGAGGGATAGGGACTCCCATGATGGAGTTAAGCGTCTCACGAGAGACCAGTTCACTCAACTGTTTGCGGTTCCATTCCCCATTAGTTATCACCTCTGCTACTTTAAGAGATGGGTCCACCCCATCAAGGTTTTCTCGTCCCTCTATCAGGGGGGGCCTTTGCTACCCACCAATCCTTCCAAAAATTTATCTGGTTCCATTGCCAACTCTTCACTCTAAGCCTTTGTGAAGAATTTGTCAGATTGGCAGGATGCCCTTCAATGCAAGCGAGTCTGTTGATTTTGCCTTGCACTCACAGAGTGATTCTTTTTTTAGGTACCTTTCCTTGATGACTTTGATCCACATGTGGTCCTCGTTCATCAGGATTCGCCATCCTAGTTTGCAAAGGAAAGCCTGGTTAACAGCTTCCAATTTTCGCAGACCCGGTCCCCAGGCCCCTTTCGGCTGGCAAATGGAGTTCCACGCTGCAAGATTGATCCCTTTCTTTCCTGTCTTATTCTAGAAGAAACCTCTGCTTACAGTGTCTCCCTGTTTATAGACTTTTCTTGGGAGCTTAAAACATTACATCACATGGCTTGGCATTGATTCAACTGAGGCTTGAATCAACGTGGCTTGCCCTGCCTTAGAGAGGGAGCCAGCTTTCCAATGAGAAACTTTATTCTCCACTTTGGAGATAAAGTCTCCCGCAACTTGAGATAAGAATCTTCGTGTTTCGAAGTTGCATCCTAGGTATTGTCCTAGTGCCGAGTTGCCTGGGATGCCTAGGATGTCAGAGATGCGCTGTTTTTGGCTCCTGTCCATATTGGAGGAGAAGATAGCAGCTGACTTTGCACTATTTACCTGATGTCCCGAGTCTTCACAGAAACGGCTCACCTTCCTACTTAAGCGTTGGGCTGCTTCTACCTTTACTTCACAGAAGAGAAAACAATCATCAGCAAAGAATAAGCATGGGATTGGGCTGACTCCCCTTGCCAACTTGATTGTTGTTCCTGACTTCCTTTCTTCGCAGAGTTCCTGGAGGTTGGTAGCCAATACTTCCAGGCACAATATGAACAAATATGGTGATAGGGGTCACCTTGCCGAAGTCCTCTGGAAGGGGAAAGCCATCCCATAGGTTTATCTTCAATCAAAACAGAGGAAGATGTTGATGAAACGCACTCCATAATCCAGGAAACCCATTTGTCGTGGAACCCTACTCTTTGTAAGACATGTTTCAGGAAGCCCCATTCCACTCTATTGTATGCCTTTTCCACTCTATGTATGTATGTATGTATGTGTGGGCGCGCGCGCGGTGTGTGTGTAGGATTAATTTACCATGTACTAATGTAACCGGATTCCATTAGAACTCCGAAGATAAGCATGCTTAGGCGAGAGTAATATTAGGATGGTTGACCTCCTAGGAAGTCCTCGTGTTGCCAACCCTATAAGGTTGGGGGTCCTCGGAAATAATCTCTCGGCATAGTTGCATCCTGAAGGGGTAAGGCTGCGTACATCCACCCCTCCCAGACCCCGGTTATGCGAGAGCCCTTGAGGCAATGGGTTTGTTGTTATTTTGTGTGTGTGTGTGTGTGTGTGTGTGTGTGTGGGTGTGTATATATATATAAAGTTTAAACACCATATAATAATTAATTTAAAATTATATAATTGAGTTTTTATTTGAAGTTGGGTGCTAGAGGTTTTTTTAAGATCTTTTATTTAGAGTCTTTTAATATAACAAGTACAGGAAGTTCGGTTATTTAACAATTTGGTAAAAACTTATCAAAACTATATACAATCTAATTGTTTAAAGCAACCTACTCGATGTAAGTTCTTATCAGATTGTTAAATAAATTATTTTTTTTTTCACCTAACTTTCTTATATTTTTTATGTCAAAAAGATTCAAAATAGATTTTAATTTATATAGGTGCTCAAATAAAAAGACCTAGCAGAACTTTATCATCAAACTTTAAATAAAAATTCAAATTTATAATTATGAATTAGTTTTTATATGGAGTATAGTTCAAAAACCTATTTAATTACCCCACTAAAGAAGTTTTTGTATTCCCTCCGAAGCTGTGGAAAGTGTAATATACTTTACTCTATTTGTACAATTACAAATTAATTTCTATACATGTGTTTAATACTTTTTTTTTATATTTTTACCTAGTTTGTATTGTACTTTGTATTTTGACAACTTTTTTTTTGTTGTATACTAGATTGTCGACTTGCAAGCATCTCAATAGCACCCTCGTGTGCAGATAAAAATGAACAATATAATTTTTGACTTGTATTTCTATGACATATACTTTATAATTTATAGAGTACAATGGACACTAATATAGGAAACTAAATTACATGAAATTAGGGAAAAAAATAAATTTGATTTAGGAAAAGATAAAAAGGTCTGAAGCTCGATTCCCCACTTGTACTTCTCTTCGAGGAATCCTTAACTTAACTGGCTCATGTGGTCTGTGGGTCACCGCATGGGTTGGGGTTTACTAGATAACCAGGTCCCTTGTTAGCAAAAAAAAAAAAAAAAAAGAAAAAAAGAAAAAAAAGAAAAGATAACACCTAATCTATGTCAATCAAAATTGATATGTTTAATCAAATCTTAAGGATTTGTGAACATAATTTACATCAATCAAATCAAATTTGTGTCAATCAAATCCTTGGGGATTTGTGAACACTCCCCCCAAGTTGGTGTGCAAATGTTGTCAATCCGCAGCTTGCATATGATTCTCTAGAATGAATGACTTGGAAGTCCCTTGGTAAGGATGTCTGCAAGTTGACTATCAGTTGAGATGTAGGGGATGCAGAGTAGACCACAATCTAGTTTTTCTTTGATGAAATGTCGATCCACCTCTATGTGTTTAGTGCGATCACGTTGTATCAGATTGTGGGCTATATTAATTGTGGCCTTGTTTCACAATAAAGTTTTATACTTCCTCCCTATTTGATACCCAAGTCTTCCATGATAATTTTGAGGCATAGGAGTTCACAAATTCCTTGTGCCATAGCTCTAAACTCCGCCTCAACACTTGATCTGGCTACCATAGCTTGTTTCTTGCTCCTCTAAGTCACTAATTCCCTCCTAAGAAGGTACAATCCTCAGATGTTGACCTGCAATCCACCATTGAACTTGCCCAATCTACGTCTGTATGGGCTTCCACACTAAGATTTCTGTTATTTTTAAAGAGAATACCTTTTTCTGGACTAGACTTCAAATACTGTAATACCTTTCCTAGACAAGACTTCGAATATTGTAAGATTCGGTAAATAGCATCCAAATGACACTCCTTCAAAACAATATACTCGCAATCGTACGAGATCGACGTAGCTAAATCGGGAATACAGGGTGTATCCACAGGAATCGGAGTTAAGCTGGATTTAGTTATTAATGAACTGTTGCATTTTTGCGTTTTGTTGATTTGAATGATTTGTTAACTCTAATAGTAAAACTAAATATAAACTAAGGGTGTCAACTTAATTGAGATTAGTTTAGGGCATGAATTCGGAGTAACTTTACTCGTGTTCCGTCATTATACTCTAGTGTGACAATGGTTTAGGAGGCTTAAGCTACGAGCACTAAGCTTAGGTTAATATTTAAACTAGGGCTTAGGGTAATGAACTAGTCTAAAGGCATAACCTATCATATCATCCTATGTATAGCATAAGTTCTCTCATTAGCACTACTTAATTCCTTTCTTGCTCCTAATTCAATATCAAACACGAATTAATAATTAAACTAGGACTTAGGACAATGAACTAGTCTAAGGGCATAACCCATCGTATTCTTTTCTTGATCATGGCTTGAGCGGGAGGAATATACTGATGTTGTCTGGATAGACTACAGCACGGAATCATAGAGCGTTTGGGACAGTATCCGTATCGGGGTCTGCCTTCTCTATTTTCATACGTGAGGACCCTTTATCTCGAGTTGCCGTGTCCCTTCTTGCCTTTTTTGGACGTGGTGCCAGTCTTTTATATTTTACTTTTTCGTAATATTTTTTTTTTGTGCTTTTGGGTCTTGTAATTTACCGTTTTCCGTTGCCCCAATGTGGGGAAGTGGATGCCAGTTGTCACGGACCTCGTCTTAGCCCATGTCAAGGCCCTTGTCTTTGATGGCACAGCCCGCTGTGTTGGTCCGGCCCAATTAAGCAACCGGTTCCTCGGCCCAAGTAAGGAAATATTCTAGAATAAACACTTAGAAATATCTGGTAAAATATCTAGGGGAGTTGAAAAGCTTTCCCCCCGTTTTCCTTGTTCATGCCACACGTGAGCTTTGTTATTTGTGTAAGTCATTAAGCTAGTTCATTGTACTAAGTAGTTAATGTATGAGCTCTATAAGTATGAGCCTTTGTAATGGATTAATCATCCACAAAATTATCAATGAAATATTCTATCTTCTCATCTTAAGTTTCACTTCTTTCTCATCTTATACTCTAATTTCTTTCTTATTCCATACTCTAAAAAGTTCAAGGTTCTTTCCTTAGAACCAAGTCACGCATCTTAAGATCGTGACAAAGTAGTACAAGAGCCATCTTATGATCGTTCAAGCTGGCCATTACGAGAGGTTCTCGTTCCGCTGCAAGTATGCCTTCAACTGGTGATAACACGGAGTCTATTGAGTGGGTTGTTTCCGTTGAGGAAAGGCTGGACCAGCTGGAAATCTTAGTTGAGCAACAAAATCGAACCAGCACTGATTTGAAGACAACCATTGAAAAAATGGGTACAAACATGGAGGCGCTAACTGAGGCTGTCAATCTGTTGGTCAAGAGTCAGGAAAAGAGGCCCGAGGTTGCACCCGAGTTCCTACCCGAGGATGTCCTAGAATTTACAGCACACGGAGAGGTTGGTGGATCTGGAAATTATGGCCGTTTAGCAGGAGGTGGGGTCTTGCCACCACTAGCACGTCCTTCGGAGCCCAGGACCAACCGAGGCCCAAACTGGGCCACAGAAGAGGGAGAATATAGCCGAAGCAATGTGAGCAATCCAACGTGGTCCAATCACACTCCAAAGCTAGAATTACCGAAGTTCGATGGTTCCAACCTAAGAGCCTGGATTCGAAAATGCCTCAAGTACTTTAGTTGGTACCAAGTACAGGGAGAAGAATGGGTGGAGTACGCTTCTAGCCATCTCCACGACTATGGAGATATCTGGTATCACGCCCTCGAGATGAGACATCCTCACATGACTTGGGAGTCCTTCATTAATGAATTTTGCAAGCACTTCAGAGATCGCTCCCTAAAAGCTGTTGTGGAGTAATTCAGCAAGATGACCCAAAACGAACCAGTTGAAGAGTACGTGATGAAGTTTGAAGAATTAAAGAGTTGGATGCCGATTTATCATCCAACCTTAAGCGAAGCATACTTCGTCTCGAGCTTTATTAGTGGTCTCAAACCCACTATTAAGGCCTCCGTCAAGGCCAAACATCCAACCAACCTTAGCTTGGCTTTTGAGCAAGCCAAACTTCAAGATACGACCATTCCGGAGATCAAGTTCACTACCGGGGGAAAGCCAACAGCAAGTAGACTTGGTTTTAGTGCCAAGCCCGCATCGAGTGCTAGATTGAGTCCATCTGTGTCATTTCAGGGTCCTACACAGTCCTACGGCTCGATCTCTAAGCCCGGGGGAACCAGGCTGGGCGCCCGCGTCCATACCGGGTCCAACGCTCCCAGACACGAACCTGGACAGTGCTACAATTGCCATGAACGGTACTTTCCAGGTCACGTTTGCAAGGCCAAGCAATTACAAAGCATGGAAGGTGAGGAGGTAGAGGACGAAGAAGCGGGGAAAGAGAACACGGGGGAGGAGGAACCTCTTGAAGAAGAAAACGGGGTCATGGAAATCTCCCTCAATGCGCTTTCAAGCCGAATCACTCATAAAACTTTGAGATTGAGGGGACAAATCAAAAAGCGTGAAGTGAACATACTGGTTGACAGGGGCAGCACAAATAGCTTTCTTGATGCTAGCATGGTCCAAGAACTCCAACTTGAGACCATGCCAATGATGGTCATGACTGTTGCAGTAGCCAACAGGGAGAGTCTCGTTAGCTATCCGAAGTGTCCTATGGTGAAATGAAACGTTTAAGGCACAACACTCACGGACGAGTTAAAGGTCCTCGAGCTCCGAGTCAATAACATGGTCCTCGGGGTCGATTGGCTCCAGCACCATGGTCCCGCGACCATAGACTTCACTAATCTCCAGTTCGCATGCTACAAGGATGGGAAAGCCATGCATTTGCAAGGGACTGCCAAAAGAGCCTCTTTACAATCAATCTCAGGAAAAGGCCTATCCAAGTTCTTCAAGACAGCAGGTTACGTGATGGGCCATCTCTTTATGGCCACGGCTGAGGAGGTGCCAAATGTGCCCTTCCATCCAGAGATTGAGCGCATCCTGCACCAATACCTTGACGTCTTTGACATACCAAGGTCCCTTCCTCCATCGCGCTCCCATGACCATCGCATCCCAACACTACCCAATGCCAAGCCCGTGAACATAAGACCATATTGTTACCCACATGGGCAAAAGAATGAGATTGAGCAACAAGTCAAAGAAATGCTAGCAACCTCCATAATCTAACCAAGCCGCAACCCGTTTGCTTCTTCGGTTCTCTTGGTTTGGAAAAAAGATGGTTCATATCGATTTTATGTGGACTACCGTCAACTCAACAACATCACAGTTAAAGACAAGTTCCCAATACTGGTAATTGATGACTTCCTTGATGAGCTCAAAGGGGCCATAATCTTTTCTAAGATAGATCTTCGGGCTGGGTATCATCAGATTCGGGTGTGTGAAGAAGACGAGCCCAAGACCGCTTTCAGGACCCACCGGGGTCCCTATGAGTTCCGTGTGATGCCCTTCGGGCTCACCAATGTCCCCGCTTTGTTCCAAGCTTTGATGAACGAAGTCTTTGGACCATACTTAAGAAAATTTGTACTCGTATTCTTCAACGACATCCTGATATATAGCCAGGACCTCCACACGCACTTTGCACACTTGGGCACGGTGTTACAGACCCTACGTGCTCACCAACTTTTCACCCAAATGAAGCAATGGCACATTCGGGCAGGACCGTGTTGAATATTTGGGACACGTAATATCGAAAGAGGGAGTTGCCACTGACGACGGCAAGATTGAGGCCATGAAGAGTTGGCCAAGGCCAACAAGTGTCAAAGGGCTCAGCGGCTTCTTGGGACTTACCGGGTACTATCGGAAGTTTGTGCGTTGGTACGAGACCATGAGCAAGCCATTGACTAACCTCCTCAAGAAGGAGGAATTCCACTAGAATGAAGAAGCTCAGCATGCATTTGAGGCCTTACAAGAGGCTATGATGACAGCCCTGGTTCTTGCATTATCGGACTTCACCAAACCTTCTTTCTTGAAATCGATGCTTGTGGAGTTGGGATCGGAGAGATTCTTTCACAAGAAGCTAGGCCCCTTACCTACCTTAGCAAGGCCCTTAGCCCAAGTCACCTCGGGCTTTCGGTCTATGAGAAGGAGCTTCTAGCGGTGCTCTTGGCCGTTGAGAAGTGGAGGCACTACTTGATGGACCACCACTTCATAATCAAGATAGATCATGCCAGCCTACACCACTTACTTGAGCAACGGGTCCCCACACGGCTGCAACTTAAGGGTATCTCCAAGCTAATGGGCCTACACTATAGCATCTAGTATCGGAAGGGAGCTGAGAACAAAGCGGCTGACGCGCTCTCAAGCGCAACCTATGCCCTCATGACTGCAGTTGTTCCTCTATGGGTGCGTGAGATAGCACAAAGCTACAAGAATGAGGCACACACCACCGAACTGATTACACAACTCATCTTTGACCCAGCCAGCAACAAACCATACTCATATGAAGGAGGCCTCCTGGGTAAAGATTGAGAAATGAGAAGCAAGATCATTCAAGCCCTTCGTGACTCTCCCGTGGGGGGACACTTCGGTTCACATGGCACCTTGATGCTAGTCAGACGTCTCTTCTATTGGCCAAGCTTAAGCAAAGTGTTCGTGAATGGGTGGAGAGGTGTGATACTTGTCAACGCACAAAACATGGGAGCGTGGCCTAGCCGAGACTCTTGCAATCTCTACCCGAGCCAAACCAAGCATCGGAAAGCATCAGCCTAGACTTCATCGAAGGGCTACCGAAGTCAGGGGGGAAGGATGCCATCTTGGTGATCATTGACAGGCTTACCAAATATGCACACTTCTTTGGCCTGCTCATCCATACACCGCAACTAAAGTGGCACAACTGTTCTTAGATAACGTGTACCATCTCCATGGGCTGCCCAAAGACATCATTTCAGACAGGGATGGATCCTTTCAAAGCCTCTTTTGTAAGGAACTCATGCGCTTGGCAGGAGTTGAGTTGAGGATGAGTAGTGCCCACCATTCTCAATCAGATGGCAAAACCAAACGAGTGAATCAGTGCTTAGAGAACTATCTCCGAGCCATGGCCCTTCACAAACCGAAGCAATGGTCTCAATGGCTGCCCTTGGCAAAATTTTAGTACAATACACATTATCATTCCTCCTTGAAGGCCACTCCTTTCCTTGCTCTCTATGGGTATGAATGAAGGGTACATGCTCTTAACATTCCTTGCATCTCCACTTCTGCGGACATTGAGGACTTCACCAATGAACGTCATAATATAATCAATTTACTTAGGAAAATCTGAAGGAGGCATAACAACACTACTGAAGGTCCAAAGAGCAACCTAAGAGGGGGGTGAATTAGGTTCTTTAGTGATAGATGAAAATTTAAATTTTATGAACAAAAAATTTAATTACAAGTTAAACAATAAATACGAAATGAAAAAGATAAAGACAAGAATAAAATGGATGCACAAAGATTTTTATAGTGGTTCACTTCTAAATCGGAAGCTAGTTCACTTCTCAAGTGACTACTCTTCGTCACTTGAGCCTTTAACTAAGCTTGATGATCCTTTCTAAAAATAGGCTCAGGATCCAACCTTTACAACAGGTCTTTTTGTACGTAGGCTCAAGACCAACCTTATGCAACCGATCCTTTTGTAACCGTAGGCTCAGGATCCATTCTTTACAATGAGATAAATTAGAATAAAGCAATGGAAGAATTAAAGCACTCAAATTCTTCACTCTTTGAAGAGTGAATTTACACTTAATCAAGCTTAGCCAAGGCTAAGGATATGCCAATTAAGCTCAATGATCAATAATAAAAGAACAAGTGATGCTCAAATAAAAACGTTGAACAAAATTTAAAATCAAACCGTCAAAGCATAAGAATATAAGAGAAATTTTATCAAAGAAAGCTTAGAGAGTGTTAGATTATTTGAACTAAAGCATTCAAACCCTATTTATAGGAAAATGAGGGCCTAGCAGATATTTAAATTGTTGGAAAAAAGATTAAGAAAGAAATTAGCTAAGTAATTTGATTGATTGATAGGACTGATTACTAATTTAACTAATTAATTTGATTGATTGAGTCATTTTCAAATTAGCTAAAATTTTTGAATTAATTTGATTGATTGATGGGATTGACTACAAATTTAGCTAACTAATTTGATTGATTGAGTCATTTCCATATTAGCTAAAATTTTTGAATTAATTTGATTGATTGATAGGATGATTTTGACATATTAGCTAAGATGATTAATTGATTGTCACACTAGTTCAAAATTTTGAATTAATTTCCTAGTTTGCATTAATCATGATTCAACAACAACAACAATAACAGTCCCAGTTCTATAGGGGCTCCCACAAGAAGCAGGGTCCGGGGGGGGGGGGGGGGGGGGGGGGGGGGGGTGGGGGGGGGGGGGGGGGGGATGTACGCAGCCTTCCCCCTTCCGAATGGAAGAAAGATTGTTTCCGAGGACCCCCATCCTGAAGATCGAGTCGTCATGAGAACATGGTATTCTGGAACCATGGAAGCCATAAAGCATCAGCTTAGGACATCGCGTTAAACTAGCAGTATAAAATATACCTCACAGAAGACAACTACAAGGCACATAGTGTACATGGCCAATAATAGACGAATAATCGGGAAGCAATTAAACAACAGATAAATGTACTACCAGGGGTTATGACTACCTAGAAATCTTAAACTACCAGTCACTCGCCGCACTAGTCTACGCTACCACATACGCTATCCCTACGCTAGCCCTCCATCGTGCTCTATCTAAGGCCATCTCCTCCCTTAAGTTTAGGTGGGTTATGTCGTATCTGATCGTCTCCAGCTAACTCCTCTTTGGCCTACCCCTCCCTTTTCTGCCTAGCATAGTATGTGGCTGTTCACACCTCCTAACTAGAGCTGTGGTCGATCTCCTGCTAACATGTCCTAACCATTTCAAGCGGTGCCCTCTCAATTTATCCTCGATTGAGGCTACACCTAATTTACCTCTAATTACATCGTTCCTGATTCTATCCTTCCTTGTGTGGCCACATATCCAGCGCAACATCTTCATCTCTGCCACCTTCATCCTCTGTGATTGATGTTGTTTCATTAGGCGACACTCTACCCCATACAACATAGCTGGTCTCACTACCGTCCTGCAGTATTTTCCCTTTAGTTTCAGCCAAAAATTTCTATAACAAAGCACATCGGAGGCCATCCTCCATTTCTGCCAGCCTACGTTAATCCTGTTGTTGACATCCTCGCCAACCTCACCGTTCTGCTGTATCATAGAACCCAAGTATCTGAAACTCTCTTACTCGGTATAGTCTCCGATTCTATCTTGACATCCTTTGTACTAGTCGCGGTGGAATGGCCAAATTTGAATTCCAAGTACTCGGCCTTAGACCTGCTAATCCGTAATCCCTTCGATTCCAAAGCGCTTCTCCACACTTCCAACTTCTCATTTATGTCATCTGCAAAAAGCATACACTAAGGCACCTCTCCTTGGATGTGTCTAGTGAGCTCATCCATGATTAGAATGAACAGAAAAAGACTCAAGGCAGAACCTTGATGTACCCCAACTGTAATAGGGAAATTGTCTGTCTCCCCTACCCCTGTGGGCACATTAGTATGTGCCTCCTCATACATGTCTCGAATGGCTCAGATATATGGCATGGGGATGCCTCTCCTACCTAAGACCCTCCATAGTACCTCTCTTGGCCCTCTATCATATGCCTTCTCCAAATCAATGAAAACCATGTAGAGATCCTTTTGTCTCTCCCTATAATGCTCTATCGTCTGCCTTAAAAGGTGGATGGCTTCTATTGTTGATCTTCCAGGTATAAACCCAAACTGGTTCTCAGTCACTAATATTGAAAAAATATTTTAATTGACAAACTAGATTAGTTTAATTTTGACTTAAGTATTTTCAAATAAAATTTGAAAATCAATTTTCAAAAATATTTTAAAAATATTTTTGTTAGAGCATCGTATATCAATATTGAGACTTGGACTCAATTGATATATCCCGATCCTATGTCCCAGACAATAAAATAACATTAAGACACTTGGACTCGAATTATATTCTCTTTAATTTGGATGAATCTTCTCTTCAACTTTGATATCTTTTCCTCTTAATTCATTATCTTAGAAAGCTTCTATCAACGTGATTAACCTTGATTTTTCTAGCTTTCTTATGAGTCACTTAGAAACAAGATTAGAGCAATTTAAACATAATGACTTACTAAATGTTTGTTATCATCAAAATTACAATATAAATGGCTTTAGGGCCAACAATCTCTCCTTTTTTGATGATGACAAATATTTGGTGCTTTCTCTTGAAAATGTGATAGTTGAAGTATATAATTCACCATAAAAGTATTCACTTACTAGAGCATACACTTGACCATGAACTTATGGAGCAATTTATATCATGATTAAGGTTCAAACTCAATTGCTCCCCATAAGTTGATACATTTTAGGAATCATACATTCGATTTATTAATAGCATCATTATTTTCAATATTTCTCAATCAAACACATACTTCATGTCATGATAGATGTGTTCTTGTGGTTAGATGCTCAATTAACTTACGCCTAAAATCATCTTTGTAGCATGGCACAATTAAGCATGAATCAACAAAACACCAATTTCTCTCCCCCTTTATCATCAACAAAAAGAGAATAATAAATCAATTCAATGCAACGTGTTTGATATTTCTCTCTATTGATGATATGGCACATATTTTGATAAAGAAAGATTTGTCCAATGTTCAACCCGACATAAACAACACCAATCTCTCTCCCCCTTTGTCATCAACAAAAAGCAATAAGGGAGGGGATTTATACATTAAAGTTCAAAACATAAAAGTAATTTTTTTTTTATATGTAGCTGGACATGTTAAGGACAGTTTCACCTTTTTTTGTGATATAGCGTTTCACCCCTTTTTTTTTTTTTTTAAGTATTTCCATATGCCTCAATAAGGTGAGCATGAAGAATTTTTCACAAAGCAAGATTTTAAAACTTGAAGTTTTGCAATTCTCATAAGACATTTATAACTGTGATCGAAATTATGAACAAGAATATGAAAGAATATTCAAGTTCAACAAACGTTGCAGAGATCGAAGGTAACTTAGTTTTGGTGTTTCCTAAAAAATGGGCTTCCAAGCATTAATATCCATTAGATTGGATAAGAATACTTGGACAATTGTGTGCCAAGTTAAATCTTTGAGAGCCATTTTCAATATAACCATGCATATTAATGTACAAAAGTTGTGTATTTCACCATGTTAATCCTTCTTTTATTATCACTAGTTAGTTCCACATAGAGGCCTAATAGTTGATCAATTGTGGGCACAAAATTTCCGACATCTCCTTTAAGCACATGATCATGAATGATATGATGTCTACCTCTATATGATTGGTTCTAAAAATTTTTAGCCGGAGGTTTGGTGAAGCATATTGTACTAGCATTATCACACACAATAAGAGCATGATTGATATGAATGCCTTAATCATTGAATTCATGCATCAATAGGATATTTTAGCACAATGACTTGCACAAGTAATGTATTTCACCTTTATGAAGGATGAAGCAATGTGTCCCCCCTCCCTCTCCTAAATGTAAGAAATCAACCACATAAGAACATATTAAACAAGATATCAAGTCTATTTGTGGAATGGTGAACAACGGATTGAATCATACCTCTATTTAACTTTTTGATCCACCTTTTTTACCTTTTTCATCCATGTATAACTTGAGTATTGTGCTCACTGAAGTTGCAATCGCTTTTGACATTTTCCATGCCAAATTTCTTAAGTGTCTTCTTGATATACTTGGCTTATTTGATGAAAATTCCTTCCTCGCTTTGCTTCATTTGCAATCCAAGGAAGTGGTTGATTTTTCTCATCATGCTTATATCAAATTTCCTACTCATAAGACTTACAAATTCTTCACAACAAGTTGAGTTAGTAGCACCAAGCACTACATTATCAATATGAATTTGCACAATAAGAATACCATTTCTAGAGTGACTAAAAGTGTGGTGTTAACCTTCCCTCTTAAGAATCCATTTTGCATTACAAAAGAACTCCATCTCCTATACCGAGCTCTAGGAGCTTCTTTCAATCCATAAAGATCCTTTTTGAGTATAAAATATGATTGAAAAATCTGTCATCCTCAAAAACGAGTGGTTGTTCAATATGAACTTCTTTTCTTATAAAACCATTCAATCATGTACTTTTTACATCTATTTGAAAAAGTTTAAAATTTATAAAAGAAGAAAAGGTATATAAGAGTCTAATAACTTCTAATCTAGGTGCAAAGGTCTCTTCATAGTCTGTACCTTCTTCTTAGTTATACCTTTAATTACTAATCTTTCTTTATTTCTTGCCACATTAGGAGGGATCACTAATGATTTATCTTGTTGGGTGATCTTTCAAGAATTTCTAATCCTCCTTTGATTCTACATTATTGACCATTCCTTTCGGTTCATCCATTGGAGCTTCAAATTGAGCAATTTCTTGCTCCTTGGATGAGGCTATGATGTTTATTAGTTTGATCACTATATCATCATCATCACATGGAATTCTAGAAGACAAGTTGTTAGTTTCAATAAATATGACATGTATAGACTCTTCTACTACCATTGACCCTTTTTTATAAACTCTATATGCTTTGCAAGTAAGAAAATATCCAAGGAATATACCTTCCTCCATTCTCGGATCAAATTTGCCAGGATTAGTTTTACCATAGTCATGGATAAAGAATTTACGCACAAGTTAAGTATGCAATATTTGGTTTTCTTCTTTTCTGGAGTTTATAAGGTGTTTTCTTCAAAATTAGCCATATTAAAGCCTTATTTTGAAAAGGAGTTTATAAGCAGTGTTAATGACTTAGGCCCAAAAGGAATTTTGCAAATTGTTTTTACCAATCAACATTCTTGCCATTTGTTCAAGAGTTCCAAATTTTATTTAATAAAATTTTTTTTAACAACTTCGCTTGATTGAGGAAGTTTAGGAGTTGAAAAACTCTGATGGATTCCAATTTAATCACTATTTTTTTCAAAATTGGGGTTTTTTTTTATTTATAAATTCCCTTCCATGATCACTTTTAATTGAAATAATTTTCAAATATTCTTCATTTCACACTTGTTTGCAAAACTTTTTCAATTTTATCAAAGGTTTCACTCTTATGAGAAGCGAATAAGCACCAAGCAAAACGAGAGTAATCATTTACAATTACAAGTCCATACGTTTTTCACAATGGCCCAAATGTCTGGTAGGATAAAACAAGTCTATATACAAAAGTTCAAAATGCCTTGTGATATAAACTACATTACTGGGTTTGAATGAAGATCTTGTTTATTTTCCATATTGAAGTGCATCACGAATATGATCTTTTTCGAATTAAGCTTTGGTGGTCTTCAAGTAAGATCATTTTTCAAAGGTTTTGAATCTAATTCCATACTAGCATGTTCAAATCTTCTATTTCAAATCCAATGATCATTTTCATTCGAGACACTAGTACATTTCACAAAGTTCATACATTCAAGATCAATTATATAGACATTATCACATTCTAGTTGATCTAGTAATAATTCATTCATTTAAGCATGCGACACTTCGTATTTAAATGACTCATGATTGCGCACAATAAACTCTCTCTCGTAGTAGACTAATGTTAACGAAATTATGCATAAGACCATCAACAAAGTAAACCATCATATATGCAAGGAGAAAAGTTAGAAGTAATGTTACCAATATCGATGATTTTCTATTCTTTTTGTTGAAAGCGAGATTTTTCCTTTCCTTGGTTTGATAAAAGTGGGCTCGCATTTATCTGCGATCATATGACTTGTGAAACTACTACCAAAGCATTACTTGTGTTTGTGTGTGTGTGTGTTTTGTTTTTGTGTTTTTTTTTTTTTTTTGATTTTTTTTTTTGTCGATCTTCAAGCGCACCTATACAATTTAATGGATTTTTGATACCCAAATTTTCTTGGGTCCTTCATTGTTAGTTTTGACATTTGGAGGTTAAGATCCCTTTGGAACCTAAGCCATCTTGATTTTTCTCAAATTCTTTTGAAATGGACATTGATGCACAATATGCCCATGATCACCACAATAATGACATTTTATAGAGTTTATCGGTGGTGAGAAGGCTTTGACAAAAAGTGTATTCTATTTTTTCTTTTGAGCATTTCCATTATAGCCAATTCTCTCTTTATTATATGTGGGTCTTTGAGAAGAGAGTATTTTTTCAAGTGTTTCTTCCCTATTGAGAAACTTACTTGAAATCCTTGAGAGTTCTTCCACTTGTCCTTTCAAAGACTCATTTTCTTTAACCAGTAATTCATCTTCCTTAGATTCTTCATTTTTACTTCGTTTGAAATAAGCCTTTCTTCCAAGAATTGCTTCTTATTTATCAATGTTTCAACTTGATCATTTAATGACTCTATTTTTGCTTTCAAAGATTCATTTTCAAGCTTAAACGCTAAACATTGTTTTGACTTTTTTTGTAGCTCATTTTTCTTTGAAAATTTTTTTTTCTCAATTTTTCAAATGCACCATGTAATTCATGAAAACTATTCATGAGCTCATTATAAGATAAATCATTTACTCATCTTCTTCAAGTTCTTCTTCTTCTTCAGACTCAATGGCCATGAGAAACGAATCCGCTTGCTCATCTTCACTTGTTTGAGGGGATTCTTCATTGGACTCCTTTCCAAATATGACTTCTAGTTTGTCCCAAGTCTCCTTTGCGGTCTTGCAGCTATTGACATGATTAAACATATTAGGAGTAATAGCACATAACAATTGGAAGTGAGCTTTAGCATTTTTTTTTTTCAAGCTTTGTTTTGTCTTGTTGAATAAGCTCATTTGTAAATTCATCAAGAATTACATCTCCTTTATTCATTGAAGGAACAAAATCACAATTTTTCGTGATTAGCCACAAGTCAAAATCAATAGAAGTAATAAAAAGTCAAAATCAATAGAAGTAATAAAAAGTCAAAATCCAACATTATTAACACGAGATTCTTAAAAAATGCTAACAGATTAGAAACATCAAAACACAACCAAGTACTTGAAAAAGAAAACTTCCATAGCTAAAATATATAAGCCAAATCAAGTAGATATTCTCCAAGACCTTCTAACGTCATCTCCTTATATCAATTTACAAATATTTTTATCTAAAAAATAGATAATATTTATTACATAATAAAAAGACTCAAATTACAATGAAAATAAATAATATACAATACAATCCAAACCTCAATTACTAGAAAACCATAATTCTATACGGTTAGAACCGACACTTTTATTGTAGTATTGAACATTCTGAATTTCTTTTCCTTTTCTCACCTTTCATAACATAACCAATCACCTTCAATGTTGGGCTTTCATGATGGTTTATGCTGCCTTTTCCACAGCCAGTACGGATTTTAATCATCGAAGACGAAGCTGATTTCAAGTGTGGTAGAGGAGGATCCTTCTCGCATTGTAGTGATCGTGATGGTGGCTGCATCAGTATGCGTCGGTTTATGTCTTTAAGAGTTGTATGCCCATGTGGCTTGATGAATTCGAACGGATAAGCAACGTAGGACGCCGGTTCTGTAATCATCCACCTGCATGACGTTTGACCTAGGAATATCACATTGTGTAATAGTACAAGAGCAATAGAAATTGTCAAGGAACCATCTGTCCCAAAAGTTTAAGCTGATAGGTGAAGATCCGAGAATAATTTTATACTCTAACATGTCCCTCTCACGCGAATACCAGTTGGGCTTGAAGCGTGGATATTCCACAGGTCCACCTCATACCTTGTACTTAAATTATTTTAATATTGAAAGTGGGGACTGTTGAGGTTCAAACACATGACCTCTTGGTCAATAAGGCTCAGATACCATGTCCAAGAACCATATGTCCCAAAAGTTTAAATTGATGGGTGAAGGCCCGTGAATAGTTTTATACTCCTGATATGGCAACATATTTTGGAAACAGAACAATAACAAAATGCAGATTGATAGTCAGTAAAAGAGGAAGCCAACGTCTTCAGAGAAATAGCATCTGAAAGTTACCATATCATTATGAAAGAAATAATATGCCTTAGTGTGTATCAATATATATATATATATGTGTGTGTCCAAAATATTTTTCTATTCACATATGTGATTTAGAAACAACGGAAAAATATAAAATAAAATTTGAAATGCGGAAAAAAGAAACATTTTTTTTTATACACATATGAAGATCGAAAATACTATAATGTAGGGTTTATTGTTGCCCTGTGGTTTAGATGTCTTGATAATATGATCCCACGAAGAATTGGTTCCCAATAGTTATGTTATTAATTTGATTAAATCCTAGCCATTTTCTAAGCCAAAATAGGGAAAAACAAATTAGGGTAACTCATTATAGATAAGAATCTTTCCCGGGTAGCGGGGTTTGAATGTCCACATTTTAGCCTAACTAATTGTTAATATATTCTCTTAACCTTTACTTGTGTTAATACATGAAGGTTGATTGGAAATGGCATGGTGGTTATGTACTACTTTTTAATATAAATTACTTCATAAAGCGAAAAACATATTTTGAAACAATAAAAAAAATATAAATAGATAATCGTCGAAAGAAGCCAATACAGAGAAATTTGCATGTAAGAACTTCTATATAGGTTGCTTGAACATAGCAAGCGAAAAACATATCTTAGAAAGCAAAACGGAGAAAAAGCGTACCAATAAAAAGGATACAATCCTTCATTCTGGACGATTGAGTTATCCGTTGTTATGTTTGTTCTAGAATCAGGAAGGTTGTTTGATAACTTTGTAACAATATCTGGTGCGACAACATTATTTTGATTCCTGCATTTCGAAATTAACCCATTAGTCGTACTAGAAACATATGCAATGTTGGTTCATTTCTTTTATGTTAAGGAATTAGACATACTATATGATTAAATTGTTGTAGTTGAAGGGCTATTAAAAATTTGGGTAATATATGAGAAAATAAATCGAAAAACCTGCCCATTTTGTTGTCGTTCATATACTAGGCAATAAAGTCATCAACATAAGCTTCATCCAACCTCTCGAAACCAGGGGAAGTGAATCATCTGAAATTTACCATATCATTATAAGATAACCCATAAGGTGTTATGTGTGGGTTATGTGAACTTTGTCTATTATCTCAATTTTCCACCATGTTATTGGTACCGGGCATCGTATTTAATTATTATCGAGCTCAAAAATTTAAAAATCTTTTGTTATGAATATCAAAATAATCTCAAATAAAAGGCAATGCATAAAAAAGAATACCTTTATACGGTTGAAATATATTATATTGTTATAAGATAACTCATATGATTAAAAGACCCACAAATATAAATTTTTGTGTTCAAGTAACAAAATAAGCTGAAGTAGAAACATACTTAGAAGGTTAGTTTGAAACCGAGCAACATTCTCCTTCACAACACGCGTACCTTCTTGCAAAATAGAACCAAACTTAAGTAAACTTTTTGAAGGATATTAGGCCTAACTCTATGTAAATAAATAACCAATTCTTTATACGGGAATAAAGGATATCGTCAGAATACAATATATGCTCATACGAGATATTTACTACTATTCTCTTACCCATAGCGTGGACCTGAACAAAAAATAGTGGACACCAATATTTGGTGCACAATTATCAAAAATTAGACTTAATTCTGATAAAATTTAATTGGATATCATGTAAAAATTTAGAGCCTTTTTGTAAAAAAATTTAAAATTAAAAGTATGTCGTTGCAATGCTTGAAAAGTATTTTTCTAATTACTTTACCTCAGACTGCAAGACAGTCGGTGGAGGATCCTCCATACAAAATGAGGATCCTTCATTCTAGAAGAGCAGGACTCTACGCATTCTGTAAGTCTCTTATTCCCATTTCCTGCATAACATAATAGGTTTTGTTAGCCTTTTATACTATTGGTTGTTACACAATAGGTACTTTGTATTGCGCCAACAATAATCTGGACTAATGAAAAAAGAATGATACTATAGTTCACGCTTTGGGGTAAGAGGATTTATATTTATGGTTTCTTTTGTTTAGGGAAAAAAAAAAAACATATTTCAGGAAGTAATTTTTTCTTTTTTTTATTAATTTAGATATAATGGTCGATGTTCTTTACTTCCACCCTTATTTAGAGGACCCGCATACATTAATCTCTACCATTGTATGCAAATCCAATGTAATAAGGTATTAATGTTAATTAATTGTTTTAACCGTATTCTCTCTATTTTCTTGATTAGTGGCTTTTTGTCCTTTGTATAGACGATTGCTTCTTGTTTGTCAATATCTCATCTCATTAAATAAAAAAAAAAGTAACCGTTGGCTCATTGCCTCTCTCTCTCTCTCTCTCTCTCTCTCTCGTTCGCCTCCATTGTCGCTCATTGCAAAGCTTCCATGGCTGAAGATCTTTCGTCTAACCCCCTATTTGGCAACGGGGTAAAGGAAGATAAGGGTAAAGATGGGTAATTTTTTAGTCCTATTTGACAAAGTTATTCTAAGAGTGAAGGGTTTTTTTTACCCTCCGTTACCCCTCTTTACCCGTAATTTTTTTAACTTCCAAATTGGAGGTAAAGGGAGGTAAGGGTAATTTTAAAAAAAAATTTAACACTTTTACCCTTTTTTTAACTATAACTCTCTTTACCCTTATTCCTTTAACCAATTGTCAAATAAGGGTAACTTATTCATCCCTCTTTACCCCTACCCCTCTTAATTTGACATATTCAAATAATGGTAAAATATTACCTTACCTTTCCCCTTTTACCACTCTTTACCCTCATTTATCTGTTGCCAAACAAAGCTAATATGGGTACCAAAGCATTGATTTTGCTTCCAATAAACGCTAATCGGTGCTACTTCTGACAGATTTGGTTCGTTTCGTTCCCTACAATTTCTAGGGTTGCGGTTCACTAACCCTAATTTCGTTCGTGCACCTTCAATTGATCTTCTTCTTCATCTTGAGGAATGATATGGCTACAAATACTGACTTTGCAATTGATCAAGGTCCAACTATGGCAGATGTGGCTACGTTTGCACATGACTCCATTACTCCTCCCGTTCATGCAGCCGGAGTGCATAGCTTCTCTCTGAATCTTCCTAATCGCTCACCCGATCTTGGTGCGATGGCCTCTTGACAACTTCCTGGCGAGTTCATGAATGACCTCAATGCCCCTTACTACTTTAGTTTTTGTGTTTGTGATAATCCAGGTAATATGGTAGTGACTCAGGTCCTAATCGAGCCCGAAAACTACAGCAGTTGGGCCAGGTCCATGGCAGTGCCTCTCAACGCTAAGGTTATTATCGTCACAAGTGACCTTCTTGAACCTTTGGACCTACTGGACATAAAAAAAAATCGGTTGAAGCATTGTGATGATATGACTTTCTTGGATTGTGAATGCTTGATCCAAGGAGATTGATAAGAGCATAATGGATTGCCATAGTTCCAAAGAGGCCTAGGATGAGATTCGTGTGAGGTACAGCCAGACTAACATGCCTCATATTTTCGAACTTGAATGCAAAATTTAGGAATTGAAGCAAGTTGATCTCAACGTTATTGTGTACTACTCGAAACTAAAGGGATTTTGGAGTGAGCTATTAAGTTATGAGCCTGTTGTGCTTTGTGAATGTGGTTATTGTACATGCAATGTTGCCATGCATGTGATTGAGCCGTAACAAAAGGAGCTCATAGAGTGCTTTCTTATGGTCTTGAGGTGCAGAACTTTGCTTCTCGAGGTGGCAGTCAAATAATCGGACCTTGATTGGCAGATGTCATAGGACATTGTCATCAATTGATGTCTCTCCTCAGTACGCAATTGGTCTGACAAGGGCTGGACAGCCAACAATGGCGTTCTAGGGGCTTCTCCTTTAGTTAACTCAGTCATCGGCCATGGTTCAACTAGTATACCGAATTCCTCTTCCCATTCTCTTGCTTTAACTCTTTTTCCTATGACTCTTAGTGCCATAATTCTAAACTCTTATCCAAAATAATTGGACAGTTGACTCGGGAGTTACTAATCAAATGAGTTGCAATTCTAATCTCTTTATTTCTTTTAAGCCATTTCAAAACGTTTTCTTCACTTTAACAATATGGATCTAAAGTTTCGGTTGAGTTTGAAGGGACCTTTGTTGACATCGACAATTTAACCCTTCAGCATGTGCTCTGTGTCCTCTCTTTTAATTTCAATCTCATTTCTATGACTCCATTACTCACTAACTAAGGCTTCACTCGCCTATTTTTCCTCGATATTGCCTAATTCGGGACAATATCCACTTGAGCATGATTGGCAAGGCTCTTAAAATTGATGATCTCTATTACATTTTTGGCTTCATTCGTGAAGAGCCTGCAGTCAACCCACCACCTATTTGTGTTGCCACTTCTTCTCATATTACGTAGCCTTTTTTTTAGTTTTTCTCAAAATAAAGAATGGCATTTTAGTCCAAGACATTCATCTAGGAGGGTTTTAGATGCTTTATGTACTTGGAAAAAAGATATGCACGATGATTGTTATTCTTATCCTTGTATGGTTTATTTCCTTTCCAAACAAAAACGTCAACCTTTTTTCTTTAATAACATCATTGCACCTCATATATTTGATCTCTTACACTGTCGATATATGGGGCCTGTTTCACATTCCAACACCACAAGGACATCGTTTCCTTTTAACAATTGTTGACAATCATTCAAGGCATACTTGGTTTTTCCTCTTAAAGTAGAAAAATGAAGTTGCTTATATCATGCCTAATTTGCAAAAGTACATTGATACACATATTAATGCCCAACTCAAAGCTATTCGAACGGTCAAAGCACCTGAGTTCTGACTTAAAAGTTTTTACAACGCCCATGGTATCCTGTAACAACTCAGTTGTGTAGACCAACCATGATAGAACTCTGTTGTCGAACATAAATATCAACACCTGTTAAATGTGGCCTGTGCCCTCACTTTCAATCTAACTTGTCCTTATCTTTTTGTGGTTATTGCCTTATCACTGCCACTCACATAATTGATCGACTTCCTTTTCCGTATTACATGATTCAACACGTTTTGGCCTCTTTTGCAATAAATACCCTACATATTCACACATGCGTATTTTTGGATGTTTGTGGTTCACTTCTACTTTATCCTCCCAGCATCATAAATTTGCTTCTCGAGCTCGGGCAGCCAATTTTGTTGGTCATCCATCGGGGACTATAGGTTATTGCCTATATGATATAAAACTCCTTTTGTATCCAGTTATGTGATTTTTCATGAGCACGTTTCCTTCCACAGCTTATGATCAATTTAATGATCCTTTTGCCAATGTCACATTTCCATGCTTTGCCCCAGATCATCCCTGTTCGGGTGAGGCCTTCCCTCTGCTCAACAGCACGCCTGAACGTGTTGTTACCTCACTCGAGAACCCCACTCAATCCCTTGACCATTTCATGACAACTCCTCTCTAGTTTTTGAGTCTACTGCAGACACTTTTGACACTCTTCCCTCTTTGTTGTCCAGCACCCCAGCCTACCCACCTTCACCCAAAGCTTCAAATCCATCTATTCCCTCTATTCCTCTTCGTTGCCATAGTTATCATCTTCCCAACTATCTACAGGATTATCATTGTCATCTCTATTCATCTTCCTCTCCACTTTCATTTTTCCATTCCTTACGCTCTCTCCACTATCTTATCCTCTGACAAATTAGCTGCAAATCAGATAGCTTTTGTGACATCCTTGTCCTCTCATCCAGAACCAACTTATTACCATGACGCCGTTCAGTTTGAGCACTGGAGAGATTCCATGAATACCGAGATTCGTGCCTCACAAGATAATAATAGTTGGAGCCTTGTTGACTTACCCATTGCTAAGCAGGCTTATCGTTGTTAAATGGTTCTATCAAGTGAAATTGAATGCTAATGGAGAAGTCGTTTGCTATAAAGCCCGTCTTGTTGCTAAGGAATTCACACGACAAGAGGGGGTTGATTACCTCAATATTCTCTCATTAGTTGCGAAACTTGCTACTGTTGAAGTGTTATTGGTTATTGGTTCTCTTATTTATTAGCACCCGTCACAGCTTAATGTTGATACTCCCTTCTTACATGGGGAGTTTAACGAGGAGGTATACATGTCACTTCCACCTGGGTATCATCCTCATGAGTCGTCTTGTCGTATTATATGTCAATTCTGCGAAAGTCTTTATGGCCTTAAGTAAGCTAGTGGGCAATGGTTCTTAAAGTTTTTTTGCGCTCTTGTGTCCCTTGGTTTTACACAGTCTGAGTCTGACTAAAGTTTGTTCATTAGTCATACTGGTTCTAATTTCATTACTTTGCTTGTATATATAGATGACATCATTGAAGCCAGTAACGATTTAGTCGTGGCTCAACATCTAAAGGAGGTCTTAAGTTAACGTTTTTGTCTCAAGGACCTTAGTGTGCCTTTAAGTTTTTTCTTAGTTTGGAGATAGCCCAAACAGTTGAGGGAATTTGTTAGTCACAACGCCATTACATTCTCGTGCTTGATTCTGTTGGTATGCTAGTGTGTCAGCCCGTCTCTAGTCCTAGGGAACCGCACTCCAAGTAGCGGAAGTCCGATGGTCAGCCCCTATCTGAACCTAGCTCCTATGGGTGCTTGATTGGTCGTTTATTGTATCTTAACCATCAAGCGCCTTGGAATTGCTTACTCGGTTAAGAAACTAAGTCAGCTCATGTCATCTTCTTGTGCTTCTCTCACGCCTACTATAATATGTGTGCTTTAGTACTTGAAACAATTATCAAGTCAGGGTCTTTTTTATCCATCTTCTACTCAGCCATGCCTGGAGCTTTCGCCGATGCCGATTAGGCGAGATGTCTTGACATGCGTCTTTCTGTCACAGGCTATGCTGTATTGCACAATGAGTCGCATTAGGTGATGTATGGGCATCACCTAATATGGCGAGCAAACTCGCCGCATTAGATCGCATTCATGCGCCACCTTCTACAATGTCTATTGCAGCACACAAATGCGCCACATTAAATCTCATTCATAGCTGAACCTCTACAGTGCCTATTGCGGCATGCAAACGCGCGTATTAGGTCCCAATCATACCTCAATTTCTATGCCTATTGTGGCCAAATAATACACCATATTAAGTCCCATACAAACCTAAATTTGAAAAAAAAAAAAAAAAAAAAGTTTTCGTTTTAGTAGGAAAACGCTTTTTTCACGATTTCAGGATGTTTGACTTGGGGAAAAAAAAAGTGATTTTAAGCAAAAAAACTATTTTTCTTCTTTTAGCAAATTAAAAAAAATAGTACTTCTCCTTTAAATAGAAATAGAAGCAAAAATTAAAAATTTTTCAACAAAAATAATCATATTGAAAACATCTTTTACAAAAGTACTTCTGCAATAAGGTTTTTTTTTTTTTTTAAATGATAGTATTTTCACAGCTTAATCCAATAATACTATATATTACATAGAGAAACTCCTTATTTTTCTTTGAAAGTTTAATTATTCTCATTAAATAGAAATTACATCCATCAGTTACTTTTTAGAAATTGTATATATCAAATCTCCAATATATATACCAATGAACCAAATTTTATCAAATAATTTCAAATATAAATGCCAAATTTTTTAGAAAACTAAGGACAAAAACTATTTAAAATAAGTTAAAATTATAGAATGCAATTACAACCATAAAACTATGATTAAATAAAATAAAAATGTATTAAACACAAATAAGATTTGTGACAAAATTGACTAATATAATTACAATGATTGATACAATCCCACATTAGTGGGTAAAGAAGAAATATACCAACTTATATAGCATAGGAGCTACTCTACTTATTGTCAATTAGTTTTGAGATGGAACCTCCTTTGGTATATGACAATGGTATTAGAGCCGTCAATCCTCGGATTGATTCCAAGGAGCTCGGTTTAGTATGTTGAAAATATTTTATAATATTCATCAAATAATACATGATTAACATGAAATATATATTAACTTACAACAATCAAGAAATAGTACTAATACATCGATAGTTGTAGAACCAGAAAATACAATATAGCATTATAAAAATTTCATAAGATCATGAATCGATAACTCAATACGAACAACAATTATATATACGGAAAACAACAGAGAAAGGGTTTAGAAAAATATATCTTTGGGTTGAGGCATGTGAAAACGCTCTCCTTAGAAAGAAAACGCCCCTCCTGCACGAGTATTGCTATTAAGCTTAAACGCGCTCCTTTCCCAGAATTTAACTCCTCGTCGGACCTCTATCAGTGCAGCAATTAAATATCTCCAAACTACAACTAGCAAGCTCATTACTTTTTACAAGAATAGAGGGGATTGAAAGAATAAAATATTTTGTATTGTGTATAATCTTCCACCACACCTATATGCTTATATAGATGAACAAACCATAATCCTTTTCTTCTTCTTATGACTTGGTCAAATGCACTTTCAAATTCATTCCAACGTTCTGATTTTGAGTGAATGTTTTGAATGTAATCGAAACATTATTACAATGGTTTTAATTGCCAATCAATTCACTATTAAAAATATATTTTTCAAACTATAAAATATAAATAATTTTTAAACCAATAAAATGTAATAAATTTTCCAATAATCTCTCACATAATATAAAAATTATAAAACTATGTGAGCATTGTATTCCATTAATGTATGTAGGTACCTTTCGGGTTTGAACCAACACTTAGTGTAAAAAGGCTTCAACCTGAAGAAGCCATAGTAGTGTAAATGCTTTGAACTAGGTCCCTTGTTGCCAGGTCGAGACCCATCACATACACATAATACTGGTATTTGTACAGTTCTATCGATGGGATGCGTTATGGTCATGCGCGCAAATCCTGTCTCATGAGTGTCTTTAGGGAATAGCCCATTTCCCATAGTGGAGACCCCACCATCACACCCACGTAGGTGAACCTTCCAAGGGTGATCTGTGATCAACACCCCGCTAATAATATGCCTTCGGATTCATTTAGAGTTTAAAAACTCCGCCTTAAACATCACAATAAAGAGCACCTCATCTTAGGAATTGGACTCGAGAATACCCCGCTATAAATAAAATAATTTGTGCTCTTTCAACCACCCATCAATTTCGTTTTTACCCGTTGAACCTCATTTATGGGATTGCCATACCTCTGAGGACAGGTTTCCACTATGGTGATTAATTTTATAGGCTTTAGTATCACCCCCCTCGATGATAAACAACTTATAGGCACGTCTACCTTTTGTAAGCGGATCCGCAATTTTTTCTTTTCTTCTTCTTCTGATATCAAATACTCATCATCGTTGCTTGTTGCTTCCAACTCAATCAACCTTGACTTTATAATGGAGCAAGATTTTCATCTTTTCACTAAGTGGAATTCCATTGCATAGTACATCTAATGGTGAATATAATCTTCTTTATTCACCTGGGTCAAAAATCAATTAGAACGCTATACCTTTCTCAACATAATAAACACCAAGTCATTCATAACACCGTTCAAAGATTCAAACAATCTAAGGTAATTCACATAACCTTGTAAAGAATGACTTTATGCAAAACTTTTAAAGAAATACAATTTGCATTTCTCAAAGGCATTTCGTTATTGTAATACAAGGTATCTAATTTCTGCAAAGCACTAACATATGACATGTTTTACTTCCTCTTATTCCTTTCTATTATTGGCCATCAATGCATCTTTCAAAATTATTCATGCATTTTGTGAGTAGTTATTTTGAGCAAAATTCATAAAGACATGCAAATACGTATCACTCAAAGTTGACCACATCAATTCCCATCTATATAAAACCGACTTGAGTTCACAACATTAACTCGGTTATCAATCTATTGAGCAACCAAAAATGTATGGTTTGTATACTAGATAAAGAACTGGCCAACATTTTGTTTAGTCGAACCGAAATTTGAACCAAACTAGTTTTCTTCGAAACATCACAATCGGTTTTTAATTTGATATATTTAGAAGATATGATATACCTTTTTCTTTCAAGAAGTAGACTACCCCCACACTTTGGTAGTTATGTCAAGATTTACATAAATATTAGACTTGCTCTGGCTATACTCACAAATACATAAATGTAATATACATGCACCTTAATGTATCTTAATGAATTGTACCTCTTTTTATGTAGTACACAACACATAAAATTATGGAGAATGAGTGGAAACCACCATCTCATTTTTTTTGTGTAAACTCTTTGTAATGGATAACATAACACTCTTTTATTTTTATATGCAAACTACATTCTTTCAAGCCAACCTCAACCGATACCAAATATAAGCATTTAGAACGTCATTTATGTGTTTTTTTCCCCCCCTTTTCATGAAAGTTTTTATGAACACATGTTTAAATAATAAACAACATGCCTCTTAGACCAACTCCTAAAGTAATTAACTTCCTTACAAAATTTTCCTTACGTTTTCAAATTACGTACTTGATTATTATTTTTCATGTATCTATTAATACCAAGAAGTGCCATTATGGCTACTTCTATTGTAATTGACACTTTTACTTCCTTTTGCCTTTACTCAATTCGGTTGTCCAAAAGCCACAACCCTCATATTTGGCTAGCTCAAGCCAAACTCGTATCAATATGAAGCAAACACATGAAAAATATACAGAAATGTTGCTAATTTATGCACATGTTAGCATTTGCGAAATAAATTACATATATCATCAAAATACAATTATACTTCCCTTGATACTTGGGAGCACATATACGTGCATATGTATACATATAATCATTCTATAAATTTTTTCTAATAAGCGACATTAAAACAATTTTCAATTTTGGTGAAGTCCTACGATAGAGTTCCGAGAGAAGTCCTATGGTGGGTCCTGGAGAGGAAAGGCATCCACGAGTCCTACATACGAGTCATTAAGGACATGTACGAAGATGCTCAAACTAGTGTGCTCACTACAGAAGGGGAGACATGCGCTTTTCCCATTACTGTATGAGTACACCAAGGATCAGTCTTAAGTCCCTTTTTGTTCATTTTGGTGATGGACGAGCTCACTAGGCACATCCAAGGGGATGTACCTTGGTGCATGCTTTTCGTGGACGACATAGTCCTAGTGGGTGAATCTAGAGTGGAGGTGAATGAAAAACTAGAACTTTAGAGGTTGGCCCTAGAATCGAAAGGGCTAAGGCTCAGTAAATCTAAGACGGAATATATGGAACTTAAGTTCAGCACCTCTACCACGCCAAGGGCAGAAGTTGTACGGATTGGAACAGAGCACATATCTCAGAAAGCATGCTTTAAATACCTGGGTTCCATGGTGCAGAATGATGGTGAAGTGGACGCAGATGTCAACAACAAGATTGGCACAAATGGAGAAAGGCAGCGGTGATACTGTGTGATAGGAAATTCCTGCTAAAACTTAAGGGTAAATACTGTAAGACTGTAGTGAGACCAGCTATGTTCTACGGGACAGAGTGCCGGCTTGTAAGGTGTCACCAGACTCAAAAGATGAGGGTGGCGAAGATGAGAATGCTAAGGTGGATGTGCAGACACACAAGGAGGGACAGAATTCGAAATGAGGTCATTAGAAGTAAATTGGGTGTAGCCCCAATAGAAGATAAGTTGAGGGAGCAACGTCTGCGGTGGTTTGGGCATGTTAGAAAGAGACCGACCACTGCACCTGTTAGGAGATGTGAACAACTCCACATAGTAGACGGGAAGAGAGGGAGAGGATGGCCAAAGAAGAGCTGGATGGAGACAATACGACGGGATCTTACCTGTCTCAATCTAAATGATGAGATGGCTCTAGACAGTGCTGTGTGGAGGACTAGGATAGGCGTACCCGACGTAGCGGTGTAGGAGCATCTGTCCACTCATAAGCTCGATCTAGTGCCACGGCTCTACGGTATGCCTATTCCACAGCTTAGACATATGGACTTGCGGTCCCAGGGGCGGCAGTCAGGGATGTGGTATGTGGCATAGCAGGGCGTGGCCTAGATAGAAGAAAGAATATAAAATTGAAGAAGCTGTGTTTAAGTTGTTCAGGCACGCCAGGAGGAGACCATCCACTGCTCTAGTCAGGTATTCCAATCAGCTTCGTACCACGCTAGGAAGAAGAGGATGAAACAGACCAAAGGAGGTAGGACTGCAGTCTTACGGCAGGACCTCACCCATCTAAACCCACGGAAGGAGATTGCCTTAAATAGGGTTAGAGCTCGAGGGAGGACTAGCATAGGAGTAGCAGAGGTAGCGGCCTCACACTGGTGCTTATTCTGCTATTTATGTGTTCATAGACGTATAAGCTTATTAGGCTGTACCTAGCTACCTATACGCCTATCTGTCTACTATTGGCCTATTTGCTTATTTGTTTATTTGTTTACTTGGCATATTTGCTTATACTAGCTGCCTTATAGGGAAGGTTGTGCCTCGTAGTCTCCTCTAGGGCATTTTTACGCTATGGCTTACTCTTTTGCTTTCATAACCTAGTGCTCACAACTCATTGCTCACAGGTCCCCATGAGGCGATGACGACTTACCTCTCAGGTTGGGGGTCCTCGGAAACAGCCTCTCTTCAAGTTGACACCCTGAAGGGGGAAGGCTGCGAACATCTACCCCCCCCCCCCCCCCCCCCGACCCCGCTTTTGCGGTAGCCCTTGAGGCACTGGGATTGTTGCTGTTGTTGTTGTTGTTGTAAAACAATTTTCAATTGAGTATCTATCACATTGTAAGCTCAAGATCCATATTTATCATTTAACTAAATATGAAAACCTTATTAAGCAAGCCTTTTCAACCTTAAGAACCTTTGTATATATTTTATTTTTCAAAGTCTATTATACATAAGGATAGTACTATTATTTCCGTTGGTGCATGAAGCTAGGCTATACAATCAAAATCATAATGAAAAATTGTTAACATTCAATCAAATCTACACAATTTTAAACTACATGGCACACACATAATCTTAGTCATCTTTATATGTTATGTTTCTCAACGACGTTGTACTATTATCAAAGATAACTCGGTGCTTAGATTAAGTTGACTGCACGTCTTTAATCTCCTCCAAATCAATTAATCTTAAGGTTCTCAACAAACAAGCATCATATATGCATAATGCCCAATGTGGAAAAAAAAAAAAAATTTCTCCTGAAATGTAAGCTAATTTGCTAATAGCAAAGTCAAACAAATTCATATTAAATGCTATTTGCAAACACCATTTTTTTTTCTTTCTTTTTAATTAGTTGACCATACCTTTATGCCTCCAAGGTTTGCATGTGCAACTTCATTTTTCACTAATTTGTTTAATGACATTCTACTATAAAATTTAAATCCTTATTTTTGAGCAAATAGTTTTATTATCAAATCCTTGTAGAAATATTTTTTATCATATAGACAAAGATCTCAACACATTTTTTTAATCATTTACTACTTTGTTTTATAAATAAGATAAAGTGTAACAAATTTATCTTCTACTTCTCACTAAGAGCAAAAAAGTCACATGGATTTTCCTGTATGATCACAATTTTTTTTTTTTTTTTTGATAATTGAGAATATATTCATATGAAAAGAACGTAATGTAAGCAAACAGCCACACTTGCGACTCAAACCTAACAGATGACCCACAAGACACCTCAACACCTAAAACACCGAATCGAGAACAATCGATAACTCCAAACCAGTAGAACAGGGGCGTAAAGAACGCCACCCGAACCCCACCCTTAGAAACAACAGACAACCAACAAAAACCCACAAACCAAGATAGAAAAGAAAAGACCCTGACTTCCTCAAAGTTGAGAACGTGAGTGCAAAAACACCAACACTCCACAGAAACCAAAAAGACAATGTGACAAAATAGAAAAAGGTCCAACAGCCGTATCAACACAAGCAAAAAGCACGAGCTGCACACACCCTACAAGAACAGCCCCAGAGAAGCAAGAGGGAGAAGGAACCCGAAGCAATGGAGAACAAAGGAAAGCTGACTCTCAACCCACACAGCAAACGCAATGGGGTAAAACACCACGTCAACTAATAACACCAGAGGGCCTAAGAAACCCCACTTGCTACTGAATCCATTACACCTTTTTCATCCCTTTTTCTTTCCACTTATTGTTTCTTTTCATGACCCTTTTGATTTCCTTTGCATTTTTCAGAAGTTTTTCCACCATTGATCTATGGTCGTCAAGCCACTTGGTGCCCACAGCTTGCCCCAACTTGAGGATCTTATCAGCCTCTCTTTCTACTCCCCTAGTGCTTCCAAAATCTGAATCTGATTCAGTAAACTCACTGTTTTCATCTACTATTGCAGCTCTCTTCACGCTTGCTTCTCTCTTCTTCTTCCCTTTCTTTTTCTTTTTTCCATTACTTAATGACACTATCCTTAACTCTGAATCTTCAGTGACGTTAACATCATAGAGATTCATGAACTCGGGTGGGAATTCCTCATCTAAGCTTATTCATTCTGATTCCTCACCACCAACGTGGTCACCCCTAGACGGCTCCCGCTCACCATCCCGTGTATCGGCGATTCTGCATACCCCAGGACCTACATCTTCATCAGCCATTGCCTTACAAACGCGATCACTCTCACGAGAGGGGTCCTGCCTCTCCCTTGTTAGTTCGTATGTGCTTTCATTAACCACACTCAAAGACGGCGTACGAGCCAAATCCTCCAATTTCTCTGAAGCATCGGGTTCGAGGTCATTAAGGCCATCATCCTTGTCTTTCAAACATAAAGCCCTGTTAGCCACTGACTGTTCCCCTTTACCACAGCTCGGACAACCATCTTCGGTGTCCGCCATCCCCCTATTTGCAATCTCATTCACTGTCTTCGCAGGGGCATCCTTGCTTTTAGCTTCAGTTAGAATTTGTGCACTACGTGTAAGGAAGTCTTCCGTTAGTATCTACCCTCCCTCTATGATGTGAATTATATGACTCCCTTGGCCAACGACAAAGGTAGCCTTCTCATCTATGCGCTTCAGAGCCATAGTTTCCACCAAAATCTTCCCAACTTCTAATGAGTCATTTCTATTATACCTAGTGTCCACGGCTAGGACTCGACCCCATCTTTCACCAATTTTAGTAAAATTTTCAGTATTCCATGCATGCAATGGTACACCGTAGCACGAAAGCCATGCCTTCCTCTTAAGACATTGATCGAACTCTATCCACTTCTTGCACTTCATAGACCATCTATTAGCCCATCCTTGGGAGTTTGACAGAACCCAGTCCCTAACTTCAATGGAATCACAGTTGATGAGATATGTAGTTCCTCTCATGTGTTGTACAACACACTCCAGGCCACTATCCTCTTCAATAATTCTTTTCAACATATCGACTCCAATGTCATACTCAGCTTCTCCAACTATGCCTTAGTTTTTCTTTTTCTCTCTTCGTTAATCTTACCGTGGATGGTTTTTAGGTCAGGGGGTTGGCCCATTGACCCCTTTCTACCCCCTTCTCTTTCCCGCACAGTGCTACTCGGCCTTGATCTCTCAAACCGCCCCACTTGCACCATTAAAATGGCGTCCCCCAGCCAACAACTATTTGCTACAACCAGAGCACGCTGGGCTTCCATCCATGATCCGAATCTGACAAAGCCATACCTCAATCTTCTCAACGGCCTCATTCTAGAAGGGACAAACGCATCCACCACCTTCTCATGATTGCTGAACATCTTCCTTAACCAAAGATTTGTGATATTTAAAGGAAAATTATCCACAAAAAAGGTGAAGGAACCATCATACATACCTCTCCCTTGCTTCCCAATACCTCTCTCGAACGCCATTTTGATGAATGATCAAGTACCTTCTTCTTTTTAATGTCATAAAAGGCCCTTTAGAGATTGTATCACATTCCGATATTAATTTAATATTTTTTTTTAAAAATCATATCACCCCATCTTTTAATGAAATTTGGATCTATATGCCATGGTTTTCCCGCCAATTGAAATCAATTTTTTCCCTGCAACATTCTTCGGCAAGTATGCATCAATCTCAATGCAATATAAGAATAATAAATCAAATAGCACGTAATCAGTAATGATACAAAATAAAAGACAAGGTCAATACTTTCACATACAAAACTCAAACATCACCAAATCACATGTGAATTAATTCACACGTACCAACATATAAGATTTACATGTTTCAAAATTTTCCATATAGAAACAACACACAACAACTAATTAATGAAATAAGTAGAATTCTATTAGTGATAATTTCACTTAAATTTATTAATCTTTTTTAATCTTACTGTAAAGAAAGAGTTGTCATTTTCTTCTTTTCTTGCTTCTGACATCTCAGGGGACAACAAAATATTGTTATAAAATAGTGTAACAAAACTATTAAATCAAATATGTTGCGAAATATGTATTTTCCTTTCTTTTTTTTTTTTTTTTTTGGGAATCTTAGAGCCGAGTAGTAGAATACATACCATTTTAACGAACATGATAGTTTAGTCCAAAATATTGTCTAAGGTTTTCCATATAATGAAAGCCACAATAATAGACAATATGAAAACTTCAAATATTTCTAGTTTTTTTTCAATAATTAACAGCAAAGCCGTAGTACATACCTGGCTTCGACGCGGTGAGACCTAAACCATCCCGTAAAAGGAGATGGGTACAAAATTCCAGATCAAAACGGGAAAAATCAAACACCAAAGACAAACAGGACAACATTACGCAAACAGAAAAGGACTAAAGGCTAACAAAGCACCAGTTGAATTTGAAGCAGGCACACACACAGCCACACATCCCAGTCAAAGACCAACAATCTCAAGAGGGTGGAAAACAGGAGAGGGAAATCCCCCCTCCCCCGCATTGCAAGCAAGGTACCAAACATGGGACTGGATAGGGAGGGTACCGAGCCCTCAACACAAGGAAGGGGAAGGAAAATCTAGAATAGCGGGTGAAGTCAGGAAGCCTCTTCAGGAATTACATTGTCAGACAGACCTAGGTGTAGCAGGTGGTTCACATCAACAAAACCACAACCAAACCCCAATAGACTAGTCCTGAAAACAAAAATGATGCTGGTACAGGAGAGGTGCTGACACAGGGATGTTTTGACTGGACCTGCGACGGAGCTTGGGTGGATACTCGACGGCGGAGATGGACCTCAGCGGCGAAATGGTGGCTGCTGGAACTGGTGGGCTTGGAGGTGGCGTAGAAGGTGGCTGCCGGTCGTGGTCGGGACCAGCGCGGGGCGGTGGGGGAAGGTAGTTAGGCAATTTTCCTTTCTAAGACTATTGGAAATATTTTATAATATTCATCAAATAATACATTATTAACATGAAATATATATTAACTTACATCAACCAAGAAATAGTATCAATACATCGATAGTCGTGGAACCAGAAAATACAATAAAGCATCATCAAAATTTCATAAGATTATGAATCGACAACTCAATACAAACAACAATTATATATACGGAAAACAAAGTAAATAGTTAAAGGGTTTAAAAAAACATATCTTTGGGTTGAAGCATGTGAGAACGCTCTCCTTAAAAAGGAAATTCCCCTCCTGCTCGAGTATTGCTATTAAGTTTAAACACACTCATTTTCCAGGATTCAACAACCCGTCGGACCTTTATCAGTGCAGCAATGAAAGATCCCCAAACTATAACTACCAAGCTCACTATTTTTTACAAGAATAGAGGGGATTGAAAGAATAAAATATTTCGTATTGTATATAATCTTCCACCACACCTGTATGCTTATATAGATGAACAAGGCAATCTTTCTTCTTCTTATGACTTGGTCAAATGCACTTTAAAATTCACTCCAACGTTCTGATTTTGAGTGAATGTTTTGCATGTAACTGAGACATATTACAATGGTTTTAATTGCCAATCAATTGAATATTAAAAATATATTTTTCAAACCATAAAATATAAATAATTTTTAGATTAATAAAATATAATAAATTTTCCAACATGGTATGGGACGGGCCTTGCTTTGGAGTCACGCTCGGTCCGATATGGGACGGACCGTGCTCGATGGTTGTGCTTGACAAACTACACGTAATAGGCCCAAGTTTCGAAAAAGGCTACCTGGCAGAGGGCTACTTAGAGTAAAGTGGACCTGTCTCTAGGAGAAAAAGAATACCTACTCGAAGTGAAACTACCTGGAGTAAAGCTGTCGAGGATAATGGTTGCAGAGCATAGTAGTTTGATACAAGTCAAAATATTAAGCATAAAAAGAAGTGAATCAAGCCACATGTTACAAGCCCAAGTTTTGAAAAGGGCTACCTAGAGTAAAGTGAAGTCGTCTATTAGATAAAAGGGTTACCTACTCGGAGTGAAGCTACCTAAAGTGAAGCCGTCGAGGACGATGGTTGTGAAGCGTGGTGGATTGATACAATCCCACATTAGTGGGTAGAGAAGAAATATACCAACTTATATACTATAGAAGCTACTCTACCCATTGCCAATTGGTTTGGGATGGAACCTCCTTTAGTATGTAAAACAACTGTGTATAAAAAACTAAATACATCACAAGTCAGTGTCATAAACTTAAAGTTTGAATTCAAAACACAACTATTGCCAAAACCAATCATATCCACAACATTCACCCACCCAAAAATCCTCCAAACAAAAGTAAATGCATCAAAACTAGGTGTTCCTCGAAGAACAACACCACAATGTCCAACAACTTCATTTTCTTAGAGGCAAGAAGCCTATTTAAAATAAACTAAATTGTGTAATATACTTATAACTGTAAAACCATGATTATTGCCAATATACATTGAATTTGATTTATTTACTTAACTAATAAAAAAAAATACAATATAAGTAACCAAACCAGCCCATGCATCGCAATGGAAAAAACTAATTCTTTATAAAATTAAAGTAAAATAAAATAATAACTTCGTAAAACACTATATTATTAATCAGTTGTTTATGAGGGGAGAAATATCACTATACCACTAAAATATTAACGAAAGATCTTGAAACTTCGGATTGGTATCCTAACTATAATAATGTGATGGGTGATTTTGTATATAGTGTTCTCTTAATCACTTACAGTCGGTCTAGTATGGGGCATAATGGGACGTGGCTTAGATAGAAGATAATATATAAAATGAAGAGGCTGTGTTTGAAGTGATTCAGGCACACCAGGAGGTGACCATCCATTGCTCCAGTCAGGTATTGCTATCAGCTTCGTACCACGCCAGGAAGAAGAGGTTGAAACAGGCCAAAGGAGGGACGCCTGCAGTCGTACAGTAGGACCTCACCCATCTAAACCTATGGAAGGAGATGGCCTTAGATAGAGCTAGAGCTCGAGGGAGGACTAGCATAGGAGTTGCAGAGGTAGCGGCCTCACACCACTGCTTATTCTGCTATTTATGTGTTCATAGGCGTATGGGCTTCTTAGGCTATACCTATCTACCTATACATCTATCTGTCTACTGTTGGTCTATCCGCTTATCTACTTAATTGCTTATTTGTTTATTTGGCCTGTCTGCTTATACTAGCTGCCTTGAAGGGAAGGTTTTGTCTTGTAGTTTCCTCTGGGGTGTTTTCATGCTATGGCTTACTCTTTTGCTTTCTTGCCCTATTGCTCACACCTCATTGCTTACAAGTCTACATGATGCGATGAAGACAGATCCATCAGGTTGGAGGTCCTCGGAAACAGTCTCTCTTCAGGTTGACACCCTGAAGGGGTAAGGCTGCGTACATCTACCTTCCTTAGACCCCGCTTTTGCGGGAGCCCTTGAGGCACTAGGATTGTTGTTGTTGTTGTTGTTTTTCACTTACAGTATTATATCACCACTGTGTTTTTGCTTATTTACACTCGATGTCATTTTTATAGTCAACGTTTTTCTGCAATTGACTTTATTACAAACATATGTTTTAGAAATATATCCACTTGTTTCTGGAATTAACATGACCTTATTATAACCATAAAAATGACCATAACACATTGTAAGTACATAGGAAATATCTCCATCTAAATTTATCTCGTAGCAGCGAATAAATATATACTTAATCATATAACGCAAAGTTCTTTATCTCAAATCTGTCTAAATTTATCCATAGGAGCGGTTTTTCATATCAAAAATTTGCTCCTAATGAATAAAGGACTCAAGGAGTATATTAATAGAGATGCTTTGTTCTATGCTAAGCATGGTTACTAAAATTCCGATTCGAATTTTAGAATATTACTATTCTACGATTCTACAATTGCCAACTGATCTGAATATGCTTATGCTGAATCTTACTATTTATTTATATTACATGAAATTAACGGATAGAATCTTAATACAAATTTATGATTCTACCGATCCGACCCCAATTCTATCGACGTACACAATAAAAAGTTAAAATGTAAAAAAATCAAGCACATATTATAAATGAACTTAGTTTATTTGTTTGAAGTAAAACAAAGTTAATTAAGCAGTATATACATTCAAGAAAAGCTTTTCAGGTTGGGGGTCCTCGGAAACAGCCTCCCTTCTAGGCAACCCCTAGAAGGGGGAAGACTGCGTACATCTACCCCCCCAGACCCCGCTTTTGCGGGAGCCCTTGAGGCACTAGGTTGTTGTTGTTGTTGTATACATTCAAGAAAACATAAGTTAAGTTTGGTTGTATGTTTTAACCATAATATAAAGTTCGATTAGCAGTATTTATCTTAAAAACTCATATAATTATTATAGCATAAAATGACATATCTATTTGCGTGATAATTTTTTTATCATATTTGACTATATTTCTTATATATGCCCGTATAAGTCAAGGGTCATGTAACTGATATTAATACAAAAAATAACTATAATATACATTTAGTCGAATCTTACGATTCCCATATTCGATTCTACGATTCTGATTCTAAAAGCCCATATTCATTCTAAGTAGAATCCTGATTTTAAAATCCTTGATGCTAAGCATCTGGGTGCTTAATGAATTGTCTTAGAGGTGATAACAAGGTGGTTATTAAATCTATCACAGGCTCGTATGCAACTCCTGCAGATATCATCACTATTATTAAAGACATCCCATTATTAAGTCATCTTTGTCGCCATGTTTCTTTCGCTCACTGTTATAGGGAGCTAATAAGCTAGCGAACTAACTAGCAAATCAGGTTCATGAGGGTTCTTACCTTTCGGTGTGGGATTGTGTCCCACAAAGAGCCTTCATCTTCCTTATTCAGGCTCATACCTTAAGGTTCTCTCTTAAACGAGGTCAATCTTAAGGAGCCCTGTCTTTACCTTTAAAAAAAAAAAAAAATTATATAGGAGTTGTATGTTTACATAAATTAATATGCTTAACCATTGGTGCATAGAACATCATTCCCTAAATCTCAGAACTTCATGATTTTCACATCATATATCAATCATAAAACGTACCTTGATCCATTGCAATTTCTGAACGAACACCAAACATGTAGAGGGAAAGGATGAAGAAGAAATCTAATGTCTCTCTCTTAACCACTTTCTTTTAATGTACGATAAGATGGAATATCGTACTAGTAATAATCGTTTACGTTCATGTGTATGTATGTGGTAAAGAGAGGACCAGACCCTTATTTATAGAGGAGAAGAGGTGTCATCCATCAAAACACCAAGGGTTATGTTTTTTCACTAATGGACATCTCTTTTCATCAATAGACAATTCTTCTATTAACGGACATGCCTTTTCACTAATAGATGTATATCTTCATGAAATGACATGTCCTCTTTATTAAAGGCTATTTCCTTATTAAGGCATGTCCCTTTATTAAGTATGTCTTTTCTTAAAGGGACTTACCCTTCTTAAAAGAGTCATATTTTCACAAACCAATTGAATTAAGCATTAAAATAAAACCACATAATAACTAAACGTAACATAAAAATATCATATGGGTCATAATTATTCTTACATTCTCCCACTTGGCCCATATGATACTTAATGTGTTGTTGAACATAATGCGCGCAATAATATTATGCTAGTTCACTATTATATTGGTTGCAACTTTACACCATAACTAAATAGAAAAATTAATGAGAGTCATGGCGGTTGTACATCATTTATTCGACATATTTCCTTCCATGTACTACTACATCAACTTCTGCCTTAATCATGATCTTTAATGTGAAATGCTATAAGGTCTTACTCTAGTGTCTTTATCAAGACAATTCCTGACAATATTATTCTAATTCCATTATGTATACAATACAGGAAATATCAGAAATACATAGGTGAGCTCAAAGTGTCACACAAATAAACTTCATAGAACATAGTGTTGTACAAGAACATTAATTATATTTAACAACGCCCATTCTTTCAACGTGATCACTAAATGCTTTGGGCGATAATCCTTTGGTTAATGGATCTGCAATCATAAGATTAGTGCTAATATGTTCAATTGACACTCTCTGTTTCTGAACTTCTTCTTTAATAGCAAAGTACTTCAATTCCATGTGTTTAGCACCCTTAGAATACTTGTCGTTCTTAGAGAAGAATACTGCTGTAGAATTATCACAATAGATTTTCAGAGGCCTAGCAATACTGTCAACAACCCTAAGCCCCGAAATAAAGTTCCGCAGCCATAGCCCATGAATAGTGGCCTCAAAGCATGCCACGGACTCAGCTTCCATAGTGGATGCAGTAATGACGAACTGCTTCGCACTCGTCCATGAAATTGCCCCTCCCGCTAAAAGGATCAAGTAACCAAATGTGGATTTTCTGGTATCAACACATCCGGTAAAGTCTGAATCTGAATATCCAATTACTTCCAACTAATCAGATCTTCTGTAAGAGAGCATATGGTCCTTTGTCCCTTGCAAGTATCTGAGAACTTTCTTTGCAGCCTTCTAGTGATACAGTCCTGTATTACTTTGATACCTGCCCAACATTCCGACAACAAAACTGATGTCTGGTCTGGTGCAAGTTTGCGCATACATTAAGCTGCCAACAACAGATGCATAAGGGATCCTTTCCATCTGTTCTTGTTCTAGTTCATTCTTTGGACATTGCATAAGGCTAAATTTATCCCCTTTCTGGATCGCAACCACACCTGCTAAACATTTATCCGTTTTCAACCTCTCTAAAACCTTGTTGATATAGGCTTTTTAGGACAACCCCAACAAACCTTGTGATCGATCACGGAATATTTCTATTCCTATCACATAGGTTGCTTCTCCCATATCTTTCGTTTCAAAATTACTGGAGAGAAATTTCTTGGTTTCATGCAATAAACCAAGATCATTAGTAGCCAGCATAATATCATCAACATGCAGAATTGGAAAGATGAACTTGATCCCACTGACCTTCGATCAGCGGTGTTTTCTTTAAAACCAAAAGAAGTTTTGATATCATTAAACTTTAGATACCATTGTCGGGAAGCTTGTTTAAGTCCGTATATTGATTTCTTCAATTTACACACCATGTGTTCCTTTCCTTTAATAGAAAAACCTTTAGGTTGGTCCATTTAAACTTCTTCTTCCAATTCCCCATTAAGAAGAGCAATCTTTACATCCATTTGGTGTAACTCTAGATCATAATGAGCCACTAATGCCAAAATTATTCTAAGTGAGTCTTTCTTAGAGACTGGTGAAAAGGTCTCTTTATAATCAATCCCATCTTTCTGAGTAAGTCCTTTGGCAGCGAGTCTGGCTTTATATCGTTCAATGATCCCTTTTGAGTCGCGCTTGGTCTTGAAGACCCATTTACACCCGACCATTTTATGTCCTTTAGGTAATTGAACGAGATCCCAGACTTGGTTTTTCTCCATAGATTTCATCTCAGCTTTCATGGCATCAATCCACTTAGAAGAATTAACGCATCCTACGTCCTGTGAAAAAGAAACCGGATCATCATCAATTCCAAAGTCAACCTCTGACTCTTGGAGATAAACCACATAGCCATCAGGAATAGCAGGTCTTCTTTCTTTTTGAGAACTTCTTAATGCTAATCTTTGTGGTTCATCTATTATAGGATCATTGACAACTTCATTACGGAGTGTTTGCTCATGTTATTCTTCATTAGTATTAGGACGTACAATAATTGTAGGAACAACAACTTTAGAAGTCATGGGTAGAGGTACTTCACCCTAACTTCTTGAATATTAATGGTATGCATGTCTTCACTCACACTAACTCCACCAGTCTCAATGAACCTAGCATTTCCAGTTTCAACAATTCTAGTACTATGATTAGGACAGCAAAATCTATACTCCTTGGACTTCTCGGGGTATCCAATAAAGAAACCACTGATCGTTCTAAAGTCCAATTTCTTTTCATGTGGATTATAAATTCGTTCCGTTGGGCAACCCCAAACATGTAGATGCCTTAAACTGAGTTTTCTACCAGTCCATAGTTCAAAGGGAGTCCTTGGAACTGCTTTACTAGGAACCCTATTCAATAAATACATAGCAGTTTTTAAAGTGTGCATCCACAAAGAAATGGTTAAAGACGAATGACTTAACATACTCCTAACCATTTCCATTAAGGTACGGTTACGACTTTCTGCTACACCATTTTGTTGTGGTGTACCAGGCATGGTGTATTGAGCACATATGCCACTTATTTCTAGGAATTTGGCAAATGGACCCGGACATTGTCCAGATTCATCATACTTTCCGTGGTATTCACCACCCCTATCTGACCTTACGACTTTCACTTTCTTATCTAATTGCCTCTCAACTTCATTAATGAATACCTCTAGAGCATCCACAGACTGAGATTTTTCATGCAATAGATACACAACACCATAACGTGAAAAAGCATCGATAAAAGTGGTAAAGTACCTTTGCCCACTAAAGGTTGGAACATCAAAAGTTCCACAAATGTCAATGTGTATAATCTCAAGAAGTTGTGTGCTTCCTGTGGCTCCCTTCTTAGTGTGTTTGATTTGTTTTCCTTCAATACAATCTACACACCAAAGAGGGCACCAACACACCGTCACCGGATCCCATTAGAACTCCGAAGTTAAGCGTGCTTGGGTGAGAGCAGTACCAGGATGGGTGACCTCCTGGGAAGTCCTCACCCTCAGGTTGGGGGCACTGGGAAACAGCCTCTCTTCAGGTTAACACCCTGAAGGGGGAAGGCTGCGTACATCCGACCCCCCTAGACCCTGCGTAGGCGGGAGCCCTTGAGGCACTGGGTATATTCCATGTTCCATGTTCCACACACACTCCAAGATCAGTAAAATCCAAATTTGGAAGAATATCATTCTTCACTATTCTCTCTATTCTTTCCTTGGATATGTGACCCAAAGGTTTATGCCACAAGTAAGCAGAGTTTTCATCCACTAAATTTCGTTTAATGCCAACATTTTGATGCGAAGTTAATAAGGTCTTAGCAAAATCATCATCAAGCTTAAACTTGTAAAGACCACTACATAAGATTCCAGAACCAATAATATTATTACCTTTAAATAACCTAAAACACCCAACACCAAATTTAAATGAAAAACCTGCTGCATCAAGTTTGGGTAAAGATACTAAATTACTAGAAAAACTAGGTACATAAAGAGTTTGAAATAAATCTAAATGATGCCCAGTATCCAACACTAAGCGATATGTGACCCAAACGTTTATGCCACAAGTAAGCCGAGTTTTCATCCACTAAATTTCGTTTAATGCCAACATTTTGATGCGAAGTTAATAAGGTCTTAGCAAAATCATCATCAAGCTTAAACTTGTAAAGACCACCACATAAGATTCCAGAACCAATAATATTATTACCTTTAAATAACCTAAAACACCCAACACCAAATTTAAATGAAAAACCTGCTGCATCAAGTTTTGGTAAAGATACTAAATTATGAGAAAAACTAGGTACATAAAGAGTTTGAAATAAATCTAAATGATGTCCAGTATCCAATACTAAGCGATAAGTGTCGATGCCTTCAACTGGTGCTTTGTTCCCATTTCCCATAGATACACATTTTTCATTTGGCTTTGTGGTTCGCATCATAAGGAATCCCTGCATCGTATTAGAAATGTGAGTTGTAGAGCCAGAATCAATCCACCAAGTATTATAAGGAACTTCAGTTAGGTTTGATTCAAAACATACAAATGCAAAATCATTTCCTTTCTTTTCGATCCAAGCCTTACGTTTCAGACAATCTTTCTAATAGTGTCCAACTTTGTTGCAGAAATGACACTTACCTTTCTTTTGTCCTTTCTTGTGGATTTGAGAAGCCTTAGAAGATTCATTCAGGCCATTAAAACCTTTCTTCTTATCTTTTCAGGCCGTTTTCTTGTAACTCGTTCCAACTTCTTGGTGTTTTACGAAAGGAACAGAGTGAGTCTTTTGATTCTTTGGCCTTGTCTCCTCTTGAATAAGCATATTGGTCAATTCGTTAACACTCTACTTATCCTTAATAGTGTTAGAGTTCATTTTGAATGGCCCATACTTTTCAGGAGGCAAGGAATTAAGTATGAATTGTACTAGGAAGTACTCATCCACGTTCATCCCTAATGCCTTCAGTTTTGCCGCTAAATTCATCATTTCAAGAATTTGCTCATGCATGGTACGTGACCCATCATATTTCATGGTGGTCAAGTTGCTCATTAATGTACCACCAAGAGACGTGTCAGCAGTTTGAGAACGCTCTTCCACAAATTTCATAAATTCTTTAGCATTTTCAGTTTTGGGAAGAGTAGACTTAATATTGTTAGCAACTGTCATTCGCATAAACGTCATGCTCAATCTATTCGACCTTTCCCAAACTTTAAGGAAAATCTTTTCATCATCACTGCTTGTATCACTAATAGTAGTAGGTTTCTCAACTTGAAGTGGTATGTCAAGATCCAGAACACCTAAGTGAAACTGGACTTTTTCACACCAGTCAGAGAAGTTTGGTCCATTAAATAAAGGAACAGATTAAGCAAGCGAATGAAGAGAAACAAGAACAGGTACCGCAAATACAGGAAAATACTCATTTGTTAATGTTTTAAATTATAAACATCATCCCATAAATTCATATTCAAACAATGGAAGCAAAACAAAACATCATATATATCAGAGTTTCTCCTTTGGGTGATACTGAGATATATAAACATAATTAAATGCTCATAAAACTTGTCTTAATTTGGTAACTATTTAATTCTGATCAGATACATTCGCTATCTTTGGATATACAAACATATCTAGTAAAATACTACAATCACCGACAATTATGTTAATTAATTATAAGAACAATTAATCAACCTTTGGGTGATCTCGGAACGTTCTATACTAATGAACTTCAATTTTACCCATCATAGAGTCATCATAAAACATCATGTCACTAATAAGCATATCAAAATATTTATGGATAATTGAGTTTGGATCATCATAATTTAATATTCATATATCATTATGATTCGGCCACTTTGGTGACTAACAAATCATCGCAACATATGAATGCGAATTTACGCAATAGAATTTATTTCATGCAATACATAAATTGCACTCAATCCAAGTATCTTACTATATGTGACATAATATGTCGGATCAACATAAAATAGAGAATAATGACATAATTTTGCCTTTCACTTAAAACTATGTACTCCAAATTATTTATGTGCATATTTTATCTTAATCGAAGAAAAACGAAAAATTTGTACATAAACTAAGCATATTGTCACGAGATGAGCGCAGATCACCCGTGCGGCGCCCAGGCCCTGAGGCTAAGGCCGGGCCAGCCTACCCCCTATGGTCAACAAGCAGCAATATGCACCTTCAAGAGACGAAATACACGGCATACCACGGACATACCTGAACACAATCAATGCGCATTAGTATCGGACAGGCTTAGGAGACCCCATATAGCATATGTCTGCTTATTGAGCACCGGGGACAGTGTCAGCCAAAGGCGGCCCGTGACATTCTCCCTCACCTAATTCCGCAAACGTCCTCATTGCGGGTGCCTGCCCATCATCGCATCCCTGCATCTCTAGCAGCCTTGAGTGGTCACGGGACGACCACATCATCATCCCCTCCAACGTGACACCCCTGACATGCTATTGACACTCACCTGATGATAAGCAGCGTGCCCAAAAAGCAGCATGCCAGCTCCATGCACCATAGTGCACCACGTACACATCTCGCTCCACGATGCTTGTTGACTCTTCACCTTGTGAACTTAGCATTGCACCCCAAGGATCGGCCCAATCTCCATGTAGTAAGCCAGCCATACGGTCAGCACGCCTGACCGGCGCCCAACACGGTGCGCCTTCCGCCACATCCGGAACCGCGAGCCACTCAACTTCACTCCGAAAGTTCCTCGTTAGAGTGCCCCTCTCACACAAGGAGTGTCCATACACGGACAAACCCGCTCAACGCACCAAGGACACGAGCAGCTCCCATTCCCTAGGAGTGTCCACCACCACGGACAAAGCTCGGTCCCACCACAGCTGCTTACTCGCATATCCTGAGCCTCGCTCTGATACCACTTGTCATGGGATGAGCGCAGATCACCCGTGCGGCGCCCGGACCCTGAGGCTAGGGCCGGGCTAGCCTACGCCCTATGGTCAACAAGCAGCAATATGCACCTTCAAGAGACGAAATACACGGCATACCACGGACATACCTGAACACAATTAATGCGCATTAGTATCGGACAGGCTTAGGAGACCCCATATGACATATGTCTGCTTATTGAGCACCGGGGACAGTGTCAGCCAAAGGCGGCCCGTGACAATATGCTTCTGTTAACTCCCGTTGATCACTTAATACATTGACAATCCTTCATAGAGACTTATATTCATTCAATTTTGAGTGCCACTCAAATACTTATAATTGATTCACCGGTTCCCTCATCATTATAAATATATATCGGCAGTTATTTATTCTTTTCCCTCTTTAAAAATAAAAAACTAATATTATTCAAGAGTTTAATATTTACAACAAAAACTTAAAAGGCCACATGCATAATTGACTTCATCATGATGACAGACACTCACGTTACTGAATTCATATTACATTATATGATTGAACATACATGCCTTTATTAATTTGATCAACGTTGTGATTGATCATTTTGTATACAAATACTTTCCGTTAATGAAATATAAAATAACAATACTTCAGTAGAAAATCACGAGATCTTAAACTTGGGCTATGATACCACATGTTTACATAAATTAATATGCTTAATCATTAGTGCATAAAACATCATTCCCTGAATCTCAGAACTTCATGATTTTCTCATCATATATCAATCATAAAACGTACCTTGATCCATTGCAATTTCTGAACAAACACCGAACATGTAGAGGGAAAGGATGAAAAAGAAATTTGATTTCTCTCGCTTAACCACTTTCTTTTAATGTACGATAGGATGGAATATCATACTAGTAATAATCGTTTATGTTCATGTGTATGTATGTGGTAGAGAGAGGATCAGATCCTTATTTATAGAGGAGAAGGGGTGTCATCTATCAAAACACCAAGGGTTATGTCTTTTCACTAATGGACATCTCTTTTCATCAATGGACAAGTCTTCTATTAACGGACATGTCTTTTCACTAATAGATGTATATCTTCATGAAATAACATGTTCTCTTTATTAAAGGATATTTCCTTTACTAAGGCATGTCCCTTTATTAAGTATCACTACAACAAAAAAAGTAGATTCTCGGTGCTTTTTTTTTCAATTCTCGGAGCAAAAAAGGGCCGAGAATTTCATTATCGGCGCTTACGACAAGCCCCAAGAAAGAAAATGCCGAGAAATAAAAGCGCCGAGAATCTCGGGGTTTATAAGCGCCGAGAATATATCGGCGTTTATAAGCGCCGAGATTCTCGACGCTTATAAGCGCCGAGACTGTATCGGCGTTTATAAGCGCCGAGAATGTCTCGGCACTTATAAGCGCCTATATTTTTCGGCGTTTTTTAATGTCGAGATTTTTTGAGTTTTTTAAATACCCTATTTTCACTTCTTAGTATGGATATTTTACAAACAGTCTGTATTGCCTATTTATTTGTGCATATTTTCCACACACACACACACACACACACACACACATATATATATATATACAAAATTACTTAATAAAAAAATATCAACTAAACTGATAAATTTTTCATAAGACTCCGAATTCGACAATCAAAATATTACAACATTGTCAATGTACTTTGATAGTTCAATACAAAATTTGAGATTTTTTCCACTCCAAATATCAACATAATTAATCTAATAACCAAAAAAAAAAAAAAATACAATGCTAACTTAGTCAAGTACATTCTTCACAAATATATCAATCAACCGAATGAGCTTGGCGTGCTTGGAGATGCAAAAAAATTTGAGGGTTCACCGTCACCTGATCCCGATTCATCTCTACCCTGTATAGACAACACAATAATGACATTACTTATGTACAAAATATTAATCTACCAGTTTACTATCACATAAATCAATAACAATGAGCACATGAAATCATTTATCGGAACCCGTCAACCTTCAAGTGTCCACAATCCCTTTTGGAAGGGAAGTAGGAGTAGATAGAGGGAGGCCTAGATTGTGCTGCATCTCATGACTTCCATATCATGTGATTGCCACCTATTTAGCTTGCCCTCCATTCTCATTTCTATCTAGTATGTGCTTGAAGCAAATGAAGAGTCTGCAATATCTTAAGGTGACAATATAGCACATGAGATTCCACTCTCTGCCACATCTTGCAAAGCACAACACGCATGATTCAAATTATATCTTGTTGTCTAAAGTTAGGCTATTCCTCATATGGGAAAAATTGAAAGAGGATTATCAATGAAGATATTAGAGAAAAGATTTAGTAGAAGAAGTGTCAAAACATCCAAAAACCAAACCATCTTATCAAGCAGCAAGACAAGCATATCTGATCCAAAATTTTGCTTCATATGGTAAATTCATATAGTTTTCCAAAAGTACCAATCCCAATGCTGCCTTTTGTCTCAATCATTCACACCATCAATTTTATTATTTACAAAGGATTAGAAAGGCAATTATTTGCATTATAGTACAAACAAATACAAATTAAATAGATTATCTTACCGGATCAACAACCGCAGTAATAATTGCTCGACCTTCTGTTATCATTTCATATGATGCTTGGCCAGAAGAAACAACATCATAGATGGGTAGGAGCCTTCTCATTTGCTGCTTTACATTGGCCAATTCTATTTTCATATTTTGTAATTCGACATGATCACCGGTACGGTCGAGTCCCTTTTTCTTTAGTTCACCCCTGACTCCGTATATATCACTCCTCTTCATGCCAAATCCATAGCCTACCGCTCGATAGCCCGAATTTTCCTGTTCATACATTAGCTCTGTAAATACTTCCTCCTCGATTTCTGATCGAGGTCTGGAAGAAGATCCAAGTCGAGCCTCAACTATTTCTCTAGCTGTATCTTACAAAGAAGAGAAAAAGACATTAAATACATTTAAATTAAAAGAAATGTGAGATAATAATAAAACCCACCATAAATTCTTGTGAAACCGTGTTCTCAAAAAAGCCACCACTTTTCCTGATATGAGTTTCCTGGTAAAACTCTATACTGGTGGGCTTCCTCCCTTTGTTAATTTCCTACAATCAACACGTCAATATAAGTCTTAACTAATTTAACAGGTAGATAGTAATAATACACTAAACATATACTGAAATCCTTACAAAACTATCTCTTTTATTCGCATAACTTGTTGAACCAGTCGTGTGAAACTAATTCTGCTTGGCACGTGCTTCTTTGCCGCATTTACTCGTCTCCTGACATTGGAAATCAACATCAATCCAAGAAAAACTTTACATTCATAATCAATATCAATCTGCTTTCCCATTTTTGACCAATCAAAAATTACTTAAAAAGAAATTATTTTACCTTGCCTTGTGGAGAAAATCAAAAATGTACCAAAGTTATCCATTGGTCACGATTAACTCCTCGTGGCACTATTGCAATAACTTCAGCCTTAGTTTTGTTCCCTTGGCAATATTGCCCTTTCAAACTCGTCTTATAACCCCTCCACATTTTGCCAAGATGCTGTAGTATTGATTTATCAATCAATACATCACTGGGCATTGAAAATTTTTCCTAAAACATAAAATCCAACAATAATATCACAAAGAGGCAAGGGAATAGTAAGAAGGCATAAAGCAGTAGTTGTACTAGTAAGAGAGCAACCACATTTCAGTGCTATGTCCAAATTTTACTCGAACAGTAAAATTTGATAGAAGAACATATTGCCAATTATACTATTGAATTAAATTAACACAATTAAGAGTATAAAACCTTAATTAATACAATGATAAAGTTCAAAAACTTCAGACATGCATATTATATCATATATATAAAGTAAACTTCAGACATAAATAATACTTACTCGAATAACCTCAATAGCTTCTGCTTTGTATTGGTCATTCATCGTAGGCCAATCTCTTACTCCGAGCGGACAAAACTGTCCCGTTTTTGCAACCTCTCCAATAAACCCGATCAACAAATCGCCACCCTTTCTAATTGGTTGGCGTAAGTCATTGAACCGCACAATAATTCTTACACCTTCAGGAAGATGACATACTTCCTTAACTGGTATCGTCCTTAAGGTACTCAAGTTACCTTGGCCATCTATTAACGATTAAGATATACCATTACTTTTCTAATTGATTGAAAAATTATTACCATAATTAATGCTATAAAATTGAAAATATTTACCGATAAGTTGAAGTAGCTCCCTCTCATCAAATGGCACGTCAGTGGACCAAACACCAACTTCCCTCACTGGTCCCTTTGCTTGAGATGTTGACGGTCTTGGCTGACTATCATCACCTCCTTCATGTTCCGGTGTTGCTGTTGAGGACTGCACTGATTTGCCACTTCTAAAAAACCTCCTCATTGTGAATCCACGCTTTTCCAAAAATAAAAGAATTAGTAGATGTATAATAGAACTTACAAAAATAAAATGAGAAGCAAATATGTTCCGTAAAACAAATAATCAATAATAAAACAAAGATCATGGACAAAATGAAACAATACGTACAAAAGAAAACTAACATACATGGACAAAATGAAACAACATGTACAAAAGAAAACTAACATACATGGACAAAATGAAACAACACGTAACATTATTTCACAACTCTAAAAAAACAAAGATCAAATCTCGCCTAGATCATACAAGTCCCTAGGTTTAGTCTTAATGACATGATACCATCCCTTTTGCATCTCATCTTGAATATAGAAAACTTGCTTTGCTGGAGATGAGGTGACAAATGGATCATCTTTCAACAATCGACCCGTATGCATTAACTTAGAGAAGTTCACACAAGCACCATCATTTCTAAATGTTCTTAAGCCCCTATTTATATCTACCCAATCACAACAAAAAATGACAACTTTATAACTCCCATAATAGTCTAGTTCATATATGTCTGTCAATTTGCCATAGTAAACTTGTCCATCAGCTACGACCATGACCCCAGAATTTTGTGTCCTCATATAGCGTTCACGATCTTCCGTATGAAACTTGTATCCATTAAGGACAAAGCCCTTCATTCTTTTAGCATACTGATTTAGCCCACCAGCTAAAGCCCTTCTCAATCAGCCTTCTTCGGTAGTTGCATCAATTTTGTGCACCTTAATAGAATAAAAGGTAGTATCAAAATTAATGGTGAATATATAATATCAACTTCAACATCGAATAAAATATACTAACCTGGTCTTGAAGCCACTCAGAAAACTCTTCAACAATCCACTGATTTTCTAATGTTGCATTAGATCGACCTCTATGGAAATATGCTCGTCGTTTTTCACTTAAAAATTCACTATAATAAGGAAATTCTTAGTAGGTTGAACAAAAATAGTTAATATTGACGAAGTTGCTTCTATTAACACTTACTCACGAAGTTCCTTGATTTCATCTAGCTGAAGTAGCACATAACGATGCGCTTATTCCTTACTTCTCATATCAAGGCGAACAATTTTCTCTTTTCCAATTGCACGACCCCCAAAGTTTAACAAGTATTTACCCATACTTGAACCATTATCATCATTTATTTTAGGTCTATTAAAAATGGTCGTAGCACCTTCTAAGTATCTAGAACAAAATGTAATAGTCTCCTCCATGATGTAGCCTTTAGCAATGGACCCTTCTGGCCGCGCCTGGTTACTTATGTATGCTTTCAAATGGGACAAATACCTTTATTACATAAATATAAATAACACGTGAGATCAATTACTGGATGCCAAATATGAGAGATAAAAGTAAATGAAGCATTATCGGCTAACCTTTCAATCGGATACATCCATCTTTAGTGAACAGGCCCACCAAGCTTAGCCTCCTCTACTAAATGAATTAGTAGATGAACCATGACTGTGAAAAATGTAGGTAGAAATTCCATCTCCATCTCACAAAGCGTATGAATAATGTTCGATTGTTGAAGATCGAGCATATTTGGGTCGAGGGTCATAGAGCACAAGTATTTGAAAAAGGAAGACAAGTCTGAAAGCAACTCAATGACTTGTGTGGCATTGGATGCTCGTAAAGCTACAGGAAGAATATCTTGCATAAGAACATGGTTGTCATGACTCTTAAGGTTTAAGAGTTTTCTTTGTTTCAACTTCGCACATCTAGAGATGTTAGATCCATATCCATCTGGGACCCTAAGTTTCTGTAGGACTATTAGAAACCGTTCTTTATCATTTGAAGACATATAGTAAGAAGCTGGAGGCATGTACGGATCTCTATTAGGACGAGGTTGTAGCCAAAGATGTGGCTTTATGTTCCTTTCTTCAAGGGCCCTTCTTGTCTTTTCATCATCTCTAGTCTTTCTCTCCATATGTAATAGCGTCCCTAGAACATTATCACACATATTTTTCTCTATGTGCATGACATCTAGATTATGTCGAAGGAGATTGTACTCCCAATATGGCAAGTCAAAAAATATGTTTTTTTTCTTCCAAAGCACTTCCTCATTGTCCACTCTTTCTATTGAACTGTCTATGTGGTGCCTTTCTCTTTTCTTCTTACTAGTCTTTTGGGTTTTTTCGTACTTGTAACGAACTTGTTCTTGTTCTTTCAAGATATCAGTCCCTGATGCCGGAGTAGGAGCACAAGCATACTCCATTGTCCCATCAAACAATTGACTCTGAGATCGAAAAGGGTGATTATTAAGTAACCATTTACGGTGTCCATTATAGCAAATCTTACCCCCAAACTTATAAGAATGTATATATTCAGTGCAATAAGGACAAGCTGTGTAGCCCTTTGTACTCCAACCAGAACACATAGCATATGCAGGAAAGTCATTGATAGTCCACATTATAGCCCCTTGCATCCTAAAGTTTTGTCCACTATAGGCATCATATGCATCAATACCTTCCTATAACAATTTCAACTCATGCAGCAATGGTTGTAGGTACACATCAATGTCAAGTCCAGGGCCCAATTTCCCAGGAATAATCGAAGAAAGAATGAATGACGATTGCTTCATACATAGCCATGGGGGCAAGTTATACGGGATCAACACCACTGGCCATGTACTATAAGTAGTATTCATAAGACAGTACGGATTGAAGTCGTCACTAGCAAGACCAAGCCTAACACTACGAGGATCTGAAGAAAACTCCGGATACCGAGCATCAAATGCCCTCCAAGCTAAGCCATCTGCAGGATGCCTTAATTTCCCATCCTTCAAACGGTCTATCTCATGCCATCTCATATCTTCGGCTGTTTTAGATGACATGTATAATCTTTTGAGCCTTGAAATCAAAAAAAAATACCGCATAACCTTAGCGGGCTCTCCTTTCTTGGTTGACATAGTTTCATCACTACAACTGTCATCTTCCTTACCCTTAACTGTCTTCCATCTTGAGGTACCGCATGTATGACAACTCTCTTTTTCAGACATTTCACCCCAATACAACATACAATTATTTGGACAAGCATGAATCTTTTCATATCCAAGACCCAACTCATTGATCATTTTCTGAGCTTCATAATAAGATGATGGAAATACCATAATTTGGGAAAATGCATCAACAAGAAGTCTTAGCAACATCGTGAAGGACTCAGCAGACTAACTATGTATACATTTCAAGTGAAACAAGTGCAAAAGAAATGACAATTTGGAGAATGCGCTACAGCCTGGATATAGTTCTTCATTAGAAACTTCGAATATCTTCTTATACTTGGCTTTCTCCTCAGGAGATTGGTTGGGTTGTTCAAGAGGAATTTGGTCCGACCAATCATGTTCATCAGACAAATGGGGTTGACTTGTGGAGGGAGGAATATCAACTCCGATGCTTTCTCGTAGTAATCCACCAATATCATCTCGACCTATGGCCCTTCCCTCATTATAATTGGTAGATGTTTGACTATTGCATCTCAATTGTTGAACAATATCTTCTTTTCCATGAAAAATTCATTTCTTATACTTTGGCCAAAAACCCTTAAAAAGGATATGATATTCCACATCTTCTAATGAGAACCATTTGGCTACTTTGCATTTATTACATGGACATCAAGTTTTTCCTTCTATAAGGTTTTCTTTAGCCAACTTAATGAATTCAATGACACCATCAATATAAACTTGACTAATCCTTGGTTGCGTGATCCAACTCGTATCCATATCTCTAAATATTAAGTAGTACAATCAAATTACCTAAAAATTGAAAAAAGATAGAGTTCATAAGACAAATATTTAATCAACCAATCAAAATATATACAAATACAAAAACAAATAATTAATGGGACTTAGGAGAAGTTAGAAATTAAAGTAAGATACATGAGTTCCTTATAATCAATTTTAATTCTCTAATGTGAAGGCCATCTAAATAAGGGATATAGCAACAAAGTTTTATTTTTCCAAATTTAAAAATTATGAAATCGACATCTAATCTCCCTGACATTAACAAATTGAACTCACAAGCGCTACCAACACATAATTTTAAACATCAAACACAGTAACACAAGAATTTCGTCAAAACAACAATCTTTTGTATTAATCAATTCAAATGATGAGATGCAACGATAGAATCATTCGAACCATAGCATTAAGGATGCGCATGAAGCAGGGGAAAGTGTGAAACGGCAATAATACAAAACTATAATACAACTACTTCAACCAACTCAAATGATATAACACTTATAGAAGAATAAGCAGTCCAATAAAAATAAAAACCGAAACTAGGGCAAGGACATCACATACTAACAGCAAAGCAAGAGCAACTGTGAAATCGGAAGGTGAGGGTGAGAGACGAACGCTGGCGGCGACGGTGAGAGGCGAACAGGCGACGCGCTTGGAAATCGGGAGGTGAGGGTGAGAGACGAACGTGGCGGCGAGGGTGAGGGTGAGGGTGAGAGACGAGGGTGAGAGACGAAAGTGAGAGACGAGGGTTAGGGTTTGCGGGAGGTGAGGGTGAGAGACGACGGTGACGAGCGTGAACGAATGAGGGTTAGGGTTTGTTGGGGGTATATATACCGGACGAGATTCTCGGCGCTTATAAGCGCCGATATTTTTTACGTCGTTTAAAATCGCCGAGAATTTTTGACGCTTTGTCTCGACGCATTTAAACGCCGAGATTTCTCGACGTTTGTATAAACGCCGATAATTATGCGCCGAGAATTACCCTTTTTTGTTGTAGTGTATGTCTTTTCTTAAAGAGACTTACCCTTCTTAAAAGAGTTATATTTTCACAAACCAATTGAATTAAGCATTAAAATAAAACCACATAATAGCTAAACGTAAAATAAAAATATCATATGGGTCATAATTATTCTTACATTGTAACCATTAATGTACGTCCTTGCACATCTTTCACTTAACATAATGCAAACCTGACAAACACTGCTACCATAATTGACCTTATTACAAGCATATGTGTGAGTAGAAGAATATATGTGAGTATGCAAACATAATCTACAACTTATTGATCAAACATCTATATATGAATTTGATTTCTACCTGAAAAAATGATTTTGATACGCCCTAACGCAAAAAATATCGCAGTCTAAGTTTCGCTCATAGTTCACAAAGTTCTTCGTCTTAAGTTTCTCTAGTTTTATATATAGAAACAGTTGCCCCCATCAGTTCCATTCCTAAAGCATTAATTTTAAAATTATTGAAACAAGCAATGACAGCGCATTCCTTATAAGAAAAAAAAAAAAAGATTGCCGAAAATTATTCTTAACGAGTTGCCTACTCATTAGTCTACCCTAATTAATTAATGAAGTCATCAATGATCTTATATATGATAAGGTGTTTTAAATTTAGGGTAAATTATAGAAAATTCTCCTGACTTTGGCTTCAATAACAAAAAAATCTCCCTCACAAATAAAACTACTCACTAAACCCCCTAACTTTTAAAAATTTTTCACTTTGCCCCCAAATAAATTTTTTTGACCATTTTGCCCCTCAACCAAAAAAAAGTTATATTTTATCTCATAATATTTTTTCCTAAAAATTTTAAAAATACTTTTTATCTTCTAAACTTATATAATATTACTCTAATTAATTAAAATAATTATATTTTTATAAATATAGAAAATTTTCTTAATTTGTTTTTGCAAAAAACATAAAATATTTAATTTTTGTCTAATAATATAAAATCTTTTTCTAAAAATAAAATTAAACATTAGAGGCAAAATGGTAAAAAATAAGTTACATGGGGGTTAAGTGATAAATTTTTAAAAGTGAAGAGGTTTTGTGGGTGTTTTTATTTGTGAGGGGGCTTTCTGTTTTTTAATCAAAAGACAGGGAGATTTTCTATAATTTACCCTTAAATTTAATACATTATTTCATTGCATGGTTGTAACCGTTAAACATGTCCTTCAATATTTTACATTCAAGGTAACATCCTAAGATCATTGCTTCCGTGATTGATATTACTGGAAGCATATGTATATTGCACCTGTGTCACCAAAGGGTAAATTATAGAAAATTTTATGTCTTTTGTTTTCAAAATAGAAAACCGTGCTCATAAAATACCAAACATTTAAGAAGCCATCAGTTTATCCCGATCCATGATGTTGACCTTTATATCAATATTTTATTACTATTTTGCCCATTGAAAGGAAGAGGGTTAAGTGCTAGATCTTATTTATAGAATGGTGCTTTCAGTTTTTAGACAAAAGAGGGGTTCTATTATTCTCTAAACGATGAAAGTTTTTCAACAATTTACCTAAAAATAAATTTTTTAATTAATAATAATAATAATTTATTGACAAGAAGTTGAGATAATATTCTTAAAGTTTCCATAAAAAAGTTTCAAAAACATATATGATAAAATATAATAATTTTTAATAAGAAATTTAATTAGGTTAATAAATTTAAAAAAACAAAAAGGAGATGAAACAAAAAAGCAAGAAAAATTATTATGTTCGTGTTGTTTCATTTGTTAGTGTTATGTTTGTGGTCACCAAAAAAAAAAAAAAAAAACTTGCTCAAAGACTTACCACTATCTGAAGGTAAGTTAGTTTTGAACTTTACATGATTAATCTCGATAAATGACTAGTTTAAACTATCAATGTTTTTGTTAAGTCTAACTCTTGTTTCCAACTATTTGCTGGATTCAATCAATATTTCAATTAGGGAGACTCAATTATATTTTTACAAAATTTTTTTAATGTATATATATATATTTTAACATATATATATATTTTTGTAATATATATTTTGGGAAAATTAAATGTATGGATTCAATCCAATTTGCAATTGGACTGATAGAGTAGAGCTAACAAACACCATACCTTGTACATTTAAGAGCATAAGATATGAACAAAATTCAGCTCGAGAGCATGGTAGTCTATCTCGAGTTCACCAGTCTAATTTTTTTGTTTTTAAATGTTTGACTTTTTCAAAATTTTTAAAAATATATTTCTCTATAATAATTATTTGATTTTTTAATTTTGAGTTATTTTCTAATTTATTAATCTAATTTTAAAATTTATTTTCATTAAAAATCTATTATATTTATTTTATAATTTTTAGATTTTTAATGAAAATTTTAAAAATATTTATTTGTATTCTAAATTTATAGTGTCATTAGCATATTAATTAAAATAGTTATTTTGTGCAAATTGTTAAATCAATTATATTTTGCTTAAAATATAAAACTCCATATTTTTTTCCGATAAAGCCGTAGTACATATAGGAAACTTGACAAAGCGAGCCCTTAGCCATCCCATAAACAGTAGTGGGTACAAAAAAAAGACACCAGTACAAATAGGAAAAAACACAAATTGGGATAGGAACCAAAAAAGATAACCGGGAAAACAACACACAGACAGGCAAAGACCAAAACTAGCAGGGCAGTCGATGGATTCAGAGCAGAGACACACACTAAAACACCTCATAGAAGACGAACGAAGACCTTGAAGAGGGTGGAGAACAGGAGAGGAAAACCCCCCTCCCCCGCAATGTAGGCAAGGTACCACGCAGGATGGTACGGGACAGGAGGGGTACCTAGCCCACATCACAGGAAAGAGGAAAGAAAATCCGGTTTGGCTGGGGCAAGACAACGGGTCTCCTGGAGACCTTTTTCAGGTATTACATCGTCTGAGATCGAGTCGACTGGAGGTGAGTCAGATGGTTCACATCAACGAACAACACATTCGAACCCTACTAGACCGGTTCTGGGGGGAAGCTGGCACTGGCACAAGAATGGTGCTGTCACTGAGATGGTTTATCTGGACCGGGTCAAAAGGGGGACTCGGGGATGCGAGAGAAACCAAAAAAAAAAAAAAAAAGGAAAGAAAGAAAGAAAAGAAAATGCCTAAAAACATAAAAGTCTTTGTCTTTTATCTAAAAATAGAAAAATCCTTTTAAAAATAAAATTAAATACTTAATCTTATAAAATTGTTTAATATGATAAAATACATATTATATTTATTTTTAATAAATGCGTCCGATTCTTGCCATTGGTGGGCATGTAATATGACACCTTTTTCTTAGTTTTAAATGAATAAAATACAAATTAGGTTGGTCATAAGATATGGACGGTATGGAATAGGATGGGGAGGGACGGAACGGGCCAAGTACAATATTGTACATATACCCGCTTGATACAGGATAAATACGTTAATAACGTGTTAGACATGTGATTAAATAGTATTTTAATAAGTACTTTTATTTTAGTAACAATCTAGGTTATTTTCTCTTTTATTTCGGAGTTACAATATTGATTAATTTTTTCCTCTCATTATATAAATAAGGGGCTTGAGGCTTATATGAGGCATATTTTTCGAAATGTTAACAAATCTCTCTCTCTCTTCCTTACTATTCTCTTTATTTTCTCCCTTATTATTACTATTAGATTGGAATTACTGTAACACCACTCCATACCCATGACGCGCCTCACTCGCTCCAGCATTCGCCCAAAAATGGAGTATTCATAAGTAACAGGTTTTATCCTGTTCATTGTAATTTTTATGTATGGGCATGTGACGTAACATGTAATTTAAAAGAGAGAGAGAGAGAGAGAGAGAGAGAGAGAGGAAACCGGGGCATTGGGTCTGAGAGACCTCGTAAGAAGTGAAATGGTCTGGGATTGGAGTGACAAACTTCCCTGTTTCTCTTTGGTTGCTTTATGCACTTTTGTTTGGTTCCCCCAGTTACAAATTACAATCCTCTCTCTCTCATTGTTATTCAAGTACATTCCTCTATTTTTGTATTAATCTTCTTATTTTTTTTTTCTATTCTTATCCAACAAAATTTCTTTTTTCATCGGTTTATTATTTAAATATTCTAATATTTAATAATTTTATTAATTTTTTTATTATTATTTAAATTTTGATAAATTTTAATTGGAAAATATTGATTTATTATGTCTAGCACGCTTTTGACAATTTTTGTTGTCAAGGTCGATGATCAAACTTGCAAAATGCTTTTGACAATTTTTATTATGTATAGCACGCTTTTGACAATTATCGTTGTATGGTGAAATTGTGTCAAGATGTGTCAAATTCTTTTCAAAAACATTGGCATGGCATGTATTATTTAAATCATATACCATGCCAATAAATCCCCGCAAAGAGTTATCAAATACAATACTAATCGAATTCCGAACAAAGGTACTCAATTGATAAATTTTTGAAACTCAAAATACTACATTATATTGATCAAAATGTCAAAATATGTAAGAAATAAATGCTCAAATTTTAAAATATTTAAGCGATAAATATACGTTCCCTTAAGTTATAGAAAATACCACATAAAATTCCGACCCATCACAAGTTTAATGTTTTTACCATTAGTATCCATCTTAAAATATAAACCATGACCAAATTCACAATTATACAACTTTACTTTTCTTTTTGAGGAACCGAAAGGAAGAAAAATTAGTTTGCCAAAGAAAAATGTCTTTGTTTAATTTTGACTTAACAATGCCTAAATCCCCGATAATTAAGAAGTTGAGGGATAGCATTGTTTTAATTATAGTGTAGTCCAGAGGATGATATTAGTTTTGAATTAATAATTTGAGGGTTGTCGTTGATAACATTAAAAGTTGAGACAATCACTTTTATTTAAAAGATGCTTGTCAGCTATGAAAACGAAAACTTTTACTTCATTTACTAGAGGATAAATCCTACTAGCGCGTTTGTAATGTGTTCAGTTTGCAATTATCATAGTTTTTCTCAATTTTTTGTTTTTTCTTTTCATTTTTTGCTTGGTTTGAATAAATTAAAACATGATATTGGAAACAAAAAATTGATTTTCAAAATCTGATTTTTTAGTTTCTCAAACATCAAAAGCTACAAATTAAAATCTTTCAAAAACTGATCATTAGGTTTTTGAAAATAGTTGTTTTCTTAATATTATATTTAAGCCTTATTAACATCGAGATTATGCATGTACATTTTGCTGGTAGTTTATAGTATAGAGTAGGGAGTATAAGTGTGAGAAAATACCCCACATCGGAAATGAAGATGAAGAGACACCGATGTGCCTTATTTGTATAATTTTATACCTCATTCCTGCAACATATCCGGCTTTTATATGTGTTTTTTTATTACAATCTATGTACATTTAAGCTTGGAGTAAAACAGAATAAACAAATGTTAAAAAGCGGCAAAATCATGCAGAATTAGGCACATTTGAAGACTATACTAAGAAACCCGACACGTGTGTAAAAAAAAGTACGCATCGGATCAAAATTTGGTGTTATATACACACACACACACACACACACACACACTCACACACTTTGCTAGGCTAGGCCTTGTCTCCTCTCCTCCTCTCCTCCTCTCCTTCCAATGCCGCTACGAAATCCAAGCTTTCTCAAACGCCAAAGGGCATGTGGTCGGAGTGCTAGGGGAACCAAAGCAAGAATCAACGTTTAACGACAATTAAGGGAGTCTTGAATTCTTCGTTTTACTCATTGTTGTTTTCTCTTTTAAGGTTTTAATAATGTGCAAAACTTCCTTCGAGGGATAGACTATTTTAGTTTAGGGATGAAGGACAGGTAGCCATCCGTATTCTAGATTTGTATTATACCTTTGACAATAATTTGGTTATGTTACTTTCATACCCCCGTGGGGAATTATTCATGTTGCTTGATTTTCTTTGTGCATGCTTGTAGCCATAATTACATCTCCAGCTATTTTCATTTGTCTACGAGCTTGTAGCCTAAATTATAACATAACAGGTTTTCACGCTTGGTCAGAGTTAAGGTTGTACCCAACCCTGAACATAATATTTATTCAAGTTAATATTGAATTAGGAGTAAGAAAAAAAATAAGCAGTACTAATGAAATAACCTATGCTACACTTAGAGTGATAAGATAGGTTATGCATTTAGACTAGTTTATTATTCTAAACCCTAATTTAAATATTAACCCAGGCTTAGCGCTTGTTGCCTAAGCCCATTAAATCATTGTCTTAAGTAAAATATAATGACAGGATACGAGTTCGGCTACCTTGAATTCATTCCCTAAACAATCCTCAATCGAATTGGCATTCTTTTCACAGTTTTAATTGCGTTAGTATTGTTAATTGTTCATTTCATTGACAACACCTAAAATCAAACCACTCATTAATAACTGAATTCGAATTTTCACCAATTTTCTATAGATACGACACCTGTATACCCGACTAAGCTACGACGATTTCGTATGCTTGCGAGTAGACGGTTTTAAATCACTCTTTAAAACTACATCAGACACCATATTATAAGTGTATGTCTCATATCGACTATTAGAATTTTGGGAAAGTTATGAGATTAAGGGTTCGTGTTGCTTTTTGTGGATTTGGGGACCTCTAGAGCTTCTGAGCATTGAACAGTACACCGCACACGATGCTTCTTGTGTCCATTAAGAAGTCAGTTTTTCAGAATCACAGGGCATATAATATATGCCTTAAAAATAGTATTAAAATATGCCTTAAGCCTTAGAAATTTCTTTAAATCATAACCGGCCAGCCATACTCAATTCTCAACATGCTTAAATTTAGATAATATCCACCTAATATTAATATGAATTAAAACAAAAATATGAAATTAGCCTGTCATTATTTTAAACACCTTAATTTTTTGTTGGGTAATTTTTTACCAAAATTAATATGCGTAAAATAGAGAAAAAATGAAAAAAATGAAAAACAAAAATGAAAAAATGGAAAGTTTATTCTTACAAGTTATGTAGGGGTATAGTACTAGATTTGTTGAGTGGGAAGTTTACTTTCACAAGTAAACTAGCATGGGTTGTCTTTCTTTTGTCTTGGTTATAAATAAGTGGTGTTGGTTGTAGGAATTTGTAGGGTGTAGAGAAAAAGAGTTGTGTAGAGAATAGAGAGAAAAAAATGTACGGAGTGTGGTTGTTGTAAATGGGTGCTCGGGGGCACTTGGGCGGTGTGAGATGTGAGAAAATTATTCGTTAGTTTTTGGGAGGTTTTATTTGTTTGTGAGGACTTGTTATTGAGTGGGTTCCCTCATCATGCTTGGGTGACTTATTGGAGTGTTGAGAGTTTTTTTGTAACTTCCTCTATTCAAAGCTGCATTATGGGAGGACTAGTGGCTTGCCATACAAAGTTACGTTGTGTGAGGGTTGGTGGCTTGCCGTTCAAAGCTATGTTGTTGGAGGGCTGTGCAAAGCTACATTGATTCGAGGCCTGGTGGCTTGCCGTTCAAAGCTTCATTGGGAGAGGGTTGGTGACTTACCGTGTAACAGCCACATTTGAGGATGATTGTGATTGTAATATGAGATTTGGGAGGGTTATATGATTAGATATTGTAATCTTTAAATTTTATAGTGGATATGTTACCCATTTAGATCCCGTGATTTTTTTTTTCTAGTTGAGAGAGAGTTTTCACGTGAATATCAGGTTGTTCATTTTTTGTTGTTTTTATTTCTATCTTTTCGCTTTCACTTATGGTCGAACGCGCGGTTTTTCCAACAATTTTTTGTAAGGGTGGTTAGAATTCGTGGCTATATTAGTACGACATATAAAGATTGGCTGATATTGAATCTGCCACAAAGGTGGGTTCGCGACCGATGTGGATTATCAGGTCAAAGTGTGTATCTCACGTGATTCTTTCTCAGTTCCCTTTATGGCTACAATTTTTGTTGATGTTGAATATAATTATTTAAATATTTAATTTAATATATGCTTATGTAACCAAAATATATATATATATATATATATATATATATATATATATATTTTCATTTAGGCGCAAGGAGCTATGAGAGGGTGGAGGACCCGAAATTGGGACTACAATGTGTAGGACCGTCAGGGCACGAGGGGCCACGCATGGAAGCAAGCTAGTGCTTGGTGCTGAGTTGGATTTTCGGTGTCTTAGCCCGCTTGGTCAGTCGCAGAAAAGTAGTATCTAATTAAGGTTTTTTTAGCTTAATTAGACTTAAGAGTTTTACTTAATTATAATTAAGATTTTCAAGCCACGATGTTATTTATTTAATGTTATTAGGAATTTAGAGCCATAGTTATATTAGGATTACTTTTAGTTTTAATTGTATATAAAAATTACATATCTCGTTTATTGGGTTATTGCTCGGGTATTTTGTAAAATCAATGAGTTTTAGTCAATTCCTCTTAAACCAACATCATTGGATACGATCAATGGATTAGAGGGAAAGCATCTTTCCCATCACGCCTTATCAAGGAACGAGGTTAGAGGGCGACCTTTTTGGCACACAGCATCATAAGCCATAAGCTCTTCACAAACCCTAACCCTAATAAGGTCATTGTACAGTCGCGGCAGTCACCTTAGCTACCATTGGTTAATCTCTAACTGGCAATGTTGGCGACGACCCTTTATCCTCCTTCAAGTTCTCATTTACACCTAACTCTGCCATTCTAGGTCGCATGATGCCATCACCACCCTCCTCCTCTGTTCTCTCCATCATTGGCGCTGCAGCTGTGTCATATGCATGCTCTTTAGTCTCTCTATCATGGTCAAACCCTCTTATATAGTTGATGTCTCCCAGCCCATCCCTCTTTATCACAGCCGAGCCGCCAAACTGGTTGGCATTGTTCCTGTCACCCTAGTTTCCTCGATGATGTCAACCCTTCTAGCCTCCTCTTCTGGCATCTTTCCCCTCTCCTCTACATTATCATTATCTCCATTTTCTGGTTTGCACTGCTTTGACCTTCCAAGTCATCTTCTCCATGACATTGACATATATATGGGGATTTATTTTTGACGTCAATCTCTTAGTTATCTCATTCATGGCCCAACTTTTGGGCCCCTCATTAGCAAATAAGGCCTCCGTTATTCACGACCCATGCGCTGATTCAACCCTTTCTTGCAGTAGTTGTTGTTAAATTTCATCAGGCCTTTAGGTCCGACCCACGAAGTTGTAACTTACGAGATCTACATATAAGCCCAAATGGGGTTCCATCCTAAAACTAATTGGCACTAGGTGGAGTAACCCACTAGGCTTATAAGGTAATCTTTTCTTTCTCTCAACTCCAATGTGGGATTCCACAAGACTCACATGTGGAGTCTTCAACAGTTGTTACCCCTGTGCCAGCCTATTATCACCCCAAACATATCCAATATTGTCACCATTAAGCTTCATGGTTGCCTCTCTAACCATCCCTAGCATGATTAGGTGTTTTCCCTTCTCAGTAACTAGCTTCATAGATGGAGCCCTACCTTGTCATTCCCAACACCTCACAAGACTTGACTGCAAATTCTATGCAAACCCAAACTATATTATACCAAGATTTCAAACGATTTTTTTACTAGAATGACAAAGCTTTAAAGCAAATTTGTCTTGTTCTTTGGTAGTTCATGTTATGTTCGCTGAATTAACAAATTAGTTTGTAGTTCATTTTTGTTATAAGCTCATGTCCGTTGTTCATCGGTACTTGACAACCCTAATTCGATTTTTCGCTGTATGACCCACTATACCCAGAATTTATATGCTTTTTTGCCAGATTGACAAAGCTTCAAATAAAATTTGTCCCTTTTATATTGGTAGTCCGTGTTATGTTTGCTGAGTTAACAAATTAGATGGTAGTTCGTATTTGTTATAAGTCCATGTTTGTTGTTAGCTGGCGACTAATAGCCCTAATTCAATTCTTCACTGTACTGACACATTATATCCAGATTTTGAATGATTTTTCGATAGATTGTCAAAGCTTCAAACAGAATCTATTCCTTTTATGTTGGTAGTTCATGTTATGTTTGTTGAATTAACAAATTAGTTGGTGGTTTGTATTTGTTATAAGCTCATGTCTATTGTTCATTGGTGATTAACAACCCTAATTCGGTTGCTTTTCAATGTAAGTGACTAATTCAAACACTATATGTTTGACATTGGTTTTAGAGTGTGTAATTAGTTATATATTAGGGTTCATAGTTTATAGAGATTAATTTTGAGATTGTTTTTGACATTACCCGTGTCGTTGACATTTAAACTGAAAATTGTATTGAAACATCTTACACTAATTGAACTATGCTTTGTAGGTATATTCTATTAGACTATATTCCAGAATATTCCTAGGGTTTTACAGTTTACCCTTTTGCCCTTTGACTTATGTAACCCTAGGGGTATTCTTAGTCTTTTGACTCTTGGTGCTTGCCTATATATTGTGAACTCCATGTACTCCTCTACTCATTCAATCATATTTATTCACATGGTATCAGAGCAATTACTCTGATTTTCTTTTTTTTTCCTTCCGCTGTTCTTTTCATTTCGTTGTTTGTCGGTTTTTTTTTTTTTTTTTTTCCTCTATGCAATTGAAGTGTTGAATTCTCTAGTACGTTACATCTTTTACTGTTTTCTTTTCTTTCTTTCGTACTTTTTCATAATTTATTTGAGCAATGGCTTCTAATCCAAATCGATCCTACGCAAATGCCCTAAACTCCCTCCCCTCCTCCCCACCCAGCAGCGCCCGCTCGGTGGCAGTGCCCGGCCCTCCCCATGCCGGTGCTCTGCCCACCACCGCAGCGCTTAGCCCACCAGGGGTGGTGACCGACACCTCTATTGTCGGAACCACCACCACCGGTGTTTCCTTCTCTCGGTCGGTGGATGCCGGTGTCGCCATCTCCGGTACTCTACCACCACTTGGGAGGTCATTATCGAACCTGACCCTTAATCTGGGCATCCCGTCACTGTCGAACCAATTTTCTGCTTTCCCTGCACCCTCGCTCGGTGCTGGCTTCGCCGGACCCACACTGTCCGGTGGATTCCGGCCAACTGACGGTGGCGCACCTGCTCCGGCAATCTTCCCGGCCCTCCCCCATGTCGGTGGGGATGCCGGTGTGGCGCCATCAGCCGCCCCTCTCTCTTCCCCAAACCCCAATTACCTAAATACAAATTACTTCAACCCTAATATCTATAACCATCCCGCTTCCCCAATTGTTCTTCCTTTATCCAATATCACTAGCATTGTAACAATTAAACTCGAATCAACTTCTGATTATCCCCCATGGAAAGAACAATTTAACATGTTACTACTTGCACACCAATTATTAGGGTTCATTGATGGATCTTACCCCTGTCCCCCTGCTCAAATAACTCTCCCCACCGGATCGACTTATTCTAATCCGGATTACATTACATGGCTACGCACAGATCAGAGTCTCCGATCTTGTATAGCTGCCACTCTCTCCCGCTCCCTTATTAATGATATTGTCCGCTATCCAACTTCCAAAGACATGTGGGATGCCTTGGCTAAGCGTTTTAGGGATCACTCCCTGGCTAAGGAGTATGACCTCCGGACTCAACTCATAACCCTACATAAAGATGGCAAAACCATGGATGCCTACCTTTCTGAACTTAAATCAATTGCAGATGATTTAGCTGCCATTAACTCACCTGTGTCTGCTAGAGAATTTCAACACTTTGCTATTCATGGGTTACCCCCTGAATACGCAGCTTTTGCAACTTTTACCCGACAAACTTCAAAATTGTATTCTTATGATGCGTTAAAATCCGCTTTACTTAATGAGGAAGGTGCCCTCAACCGTAACAATGGTCGTACCAACCCGGACCCTGCCCATGCCATGGTTGCTTCCGGGCAACCCCCCCAACCGCACCACACGAATGGTGGCCGCGGCCGTGGTCGTGATCGGAAGGGGAAAGGGGGTTGTGGGGGCCGCGGTGGCAAGCCACCCCATACCGGCCCACCGTACGCGGCCCACCTTGGGGTGCCATCCTCTAGTGTTCCTTACTCTGTTCGACCTCCGGTCGGTCCCCCCTTCCACTCTAATGCTGGTGTGCTCGGCCCCGCTCCCCAATTTTGTTAGATCTGTTCACAAACTGGTCATACTGCTATTACCTGTTCTCATCGCTTCGATAACTTCTCATTCCCGGACCCTAGCCAATCCTTCGCTGCCATGACAATGGGGGAACCACATGACTACAACTGGTATCCTGACTCGGGTGCTTCCAACCATATGATGCCGAACCCAGGTATCCTCTATAACCTACTTCCTTATTCTGGTCATAAAGGTGTTCTTGTTGGGAATGGGGCCTTATTGCCTGTAACACATGTGGGCTCTACTACAATACCTAAAACACCCCTTCATTTAAACAATGTTATGCTTGTCCCTAATCTAACTCACAACCTTCTGTCGATTAAACAATTATGTTGTGAAAATAAATGTCGAGTTGAATTTGACTCAAACTCTTTTTGTGTTAAGGACCGAGCTACGGGGACACCGCTTCTACAAGTACCCAGTAATGGACCACCTTATAACTTCTCACCACATGACATTGGGCTCCTTGCACGGGTCACTCATGGTGCATTATGGCATCAGCGACTAGGGCATCTAGGCAACTCTGTTCTCAATACTTTGTGTAAACAACATTTTTGTCCTTCTGTTACGTTTCTAGATAAATGTTCTTCATGTTGTCTGGGTAAATCTAGAAAACTGCCTTTTGAACGTGCGCTACATAACACTACCATGCCTTTGCAGCTTATACATTCTGATGTTTGGCAATCGCCCGTCTCCTCTAATTCTGCATTTAAATACTATGTTCTATTTGTTGATGATTTTTCCCGCTTTACATGGCTCTATCCGATGCGACGCAAATTTGAAGTTTATGACATATTCACCGGTTTCAAAAATTTAGTTGAAAACCAATTTAATTTGAAAATTAAAGTTTTCCAAAGTGATGGTGGGGGTGAATTCGATCATCGGCGCATGAATGCGCTATGCCGGGATGCTGGAATTCACTTTCGACTATCATGTCCTGATACCCCGAACAAAATGGGGTGGCGGAACGCAAGCATCGATATCTATCTGAAATGGCACGGACTCTCTTAATTCACTCAAAACTTCCCTATGAATTTTGGGACGACGCTTTTTGCACGGCATGTTTTACCATAAATGGTCTCCCTACACCAAATCTTTCTAACTTCTCTCCCTTTCAAAAACTCTTTCATACCAACCCGGATTATAATCGTTTTAGAGTCTTTGGGTGTGTTTGTTACCCCAACATCACATCTCGTGCCCCTCATAAATTAGCCCCTCGTTCCACTCCAAGCATTTTTCTCGGGTATGCGGCTCGATATAAAGGTTACCGATGTTTTGATGTCTTAAACAAACGAATATATGTTAGTAGGCATGTAGTCTTTGATGAATCCAGATTCCCTTATACTGAACTAGTTAGCCCTGATGTGCCCAAAACTGATGCTTACCATAATGTGCCGTTGGTAATTTGCACTTCCCCTTTCCCGGGTGTTGCATCCGCGACCTTGGCTTCGGCCAAACCCGCCACAGCACCTCCTGACCGTGGGCTAACCCCGCTGGTGCCTGCGGTGCCTCCCGTCCCCGCTAGTGTCGGTACACTTGCCCGACTGCCTGCGCAGTCCCCGCCCGCACCATCGGACGCCAACCCCCCCTCCCCTCTCGGGTCTTCGGTCCTTGTGACCAGTGATGATACACCTTCGTCATCTATTCCAAACTTCGAGTCCGACCCTAGTCCCGTGCCTAACCCACCGCCTTCCCCTACTCATAATGTGCATCCCATGCGTACTAGGCTTAAGGATGGGATCCGTAAAAATCGGTACCCACTTTCACTATCATCTATTACGGTAATTCAAGAGCCCACATGTTACTCGCAGGCCGCTAAAAATCCCCAATGGCAGCAAGCCATGGCTGATGAATTTAATGCCTTACTTCTTAACAACACTTGGGATCTTGTCCCACATGACCACTCAAAAAACCTTGTAGGTAGCACTTGGAAATATAAAGTGAAATATAAAGCAGATGGCTCGGTTGAACGGTTCAAAGCCCGCCTTGTTGCTCAAGGCTTTCATCAATGTGAAGGCCTTGATTATAAGGAGACTTTTAGCCCTGTTGTTAAACCAACCACCATACGCTTTATACTTACACTTGCTGTAACATACAACTGGTCTATACAGCAGTTGGACGTTAAAAATGCATTCCTACATGGTCACCTTAAGGAAGAAGTTTATATGAAACAACCACAAGGCTTCATACATCCAAAGTTTCCTAATCACGTGTGTCGCCTTCGGAAAGTGTTGTATGGGTTGAAGCAGGCTCCTCGGGCATGGTTCCAATGGTTCAGTACGTTCCTCCTTCACCTTGGCTTCACCTGTTGTCGGGCTGATCCTTCACTATTCATCCATAAAACACTTTCTCATCTGACCTGTCTCCTCCTCTATGTTGATGACATTATCCTCACTGGATCGGACCCCTCGCACCTCACGTCTCTCATCCAGTCCCTCTCGACCCAGTTTTCGATGAAAGATCTTGGCCCGCTACACTTCTTTCTTGGTATTCAGGCCACTCGCAATTCTAGTGGTCTCTTTCTCTCCCAACACAAATACACTGTGGACCTTCTCACCAAACTTGGTCTCTGCGACGCCAAACCGGTCAAAACCCCCCTACCCACCCGAGCACATCTCTTTTTGAGTGACGGGGCCCTACTTGAGGACCCTACTGAGTATAGGAGCGTAGTGGGTGCCCTGCAGCACCTCACTATGACCCGTCCTGACATATGCTATGCTGTCAACCTGGTCTCCCAGTTCATGCATGCTCCCCATGATCCCCACTGGCAGGCTGTGAAGCTTATTCTCCGGTATCTCAAATCCACTCCTGATCATGGTCTTCTCCTACAACCTGCTCGCACTCTCACTATCACAGCTTTCGCTGATGCTGACTGGGGTGGTTGCCCTGACACTCGTCGCTCTACCACTGGTTATGCCGTCTACCTTGGACCAAACCTCATTTCCTGGCGAGCCAAAAAGCAGATAACCGTTTCCAAAAGTATGACTGAATCTGAGTATCGGGCTGTGGCTCAGGCTGCTGCTGAAAGTGACTGGCTTCGGTACATCATGCGCGACCTGGCTATCCGCCACCCAGGACCCATCATCGTCTACTGTGACAATGTCTCCGCCTCCTACCTTGCTGCTAACCAGGTGTCCAATGACCGTAGCAAGCACGTGGATGTCGACTTCCACTATGTTCGGGAAAAAGTCCTCAAGGGTGATCTTCAAGTTCACTACACTCCAACCACAAAAGCAGGTAGCTGATATCCTCACCAAAGGTCTTGCGGCGGATCGTTTCTTCCAACACAAGGCCAATCTTCGCGTGCTATTACCCCGCTCAGATTGAGGGGGCCTATTAGACTATATTCTAGAATATTCCTAGGGTTTTACAGTTTACCCTTTTGCCCTTTGACTTATGTAACTCTAGGGGTATTCTTAGTCTTTTGACTCTTGGTGCTTGCCTATATATTGTGAACTCCATGTACTCCTCTACTCATTTAATCATATTTATTCACATATTCTTCATATATCTTATAAGAATATGGTGCCTAATAAACAATGGAAGCATTTTGTTCATGATCAAGTGAGGTTAACATATCAAAATAGAGTTCAAAATTTTTTAGATTATGCCGAGAAAAGAAAAGGGAGAAGTTTTACTTGTTGGTGTACTAAATGCAACCTAAAGATCGTGAATGAGTAAGAGGTCATCTGCTTAGATATGGAATAGTGCCAAGTTATGCTTTTTGGTATGACCAGTGGGACTAGAAAGAGGAAGAAAAAGAAAAGACCATGACCTTATTTTCTTGTTTCATAGTTTATAATTTTGACTTTTCTATTTGTTTTATAGTTTATTAAGAAATAGTAATATGGAATTTTTTCTACTTGTGATTTTAGTATAGTTTATTATTTTTATTTTAACACTTGCATTAATTGACAATTTGGTCTTGACACTCCTTTAACCCTTTCTTGATTTTATTATTATTGTCTTGAGTTTCTATCACATCGGCAGACTTGTCTTCTTGAATTTCTTTTATTGGTGAAGCAGTTGCTAATAGTGTAAAATAAAAGGCAATGAAATCAGATACTTGCCAAATTGTTGGGTTGTTATTATTGTTGTTGTACTGACTTGTCTTCTTATGTGATAGGGCGATGTTTCGAAGTAAAATTATTAATAAACCTTCTTCTTCGAAAGCTAATAAACAGTTTCTACCGCCGGGAGCTCTAGCTAGAGGTGGTAAGGGGTTAAAGGCTTATATTAACACGAGAAATAGACTTATTAAGATCAATTCAATTGGGCCTTTTCATGCCTTCCCCTATCAACAATCATGATACAGAGGTTGGAGAAGCCAATATGATGTCTTCACCAATTGGATCATGTGAAGCTTCATTTGATGCTCCCGATCTAACATCTGATCATATTAATTCCATAAATGCTTTGCAAATTGAAATGCAGTTGAAGAATCATGAAACTGGAGATGAAATTAATGTTGATAAACAAGGTAATTGTTTTTCTTACTCCTTTTTTTAGAAAGGGCAAGGTTTTGATTTCTTGTTAGCATGTAATCACTTTTTCATTATTGATAGGTTCTGCTGAAAATGACAACGGAAAGAATAGGAAAAAACGTGGAAAGAGCGAATACAAAAAAGTGGTAACTCTCAGACTTGGAAGTAAGTTGCCTATTGAAATTTTCCATAATTACGGTGTTGGAAAAAATGCAAATGAATTTTCTCGACACTTGGGCAAAATCGTATGTGATAGAAATATTGTACCAAGGAGGAAGTGCTCATGGGAAGAAATTGATGCAAGAGAGAAAGACCATATGTTCGTAGTAGTCTTGGTAACTTAATTGTGCAATGTAATTTGTATTTTCATTTGTAATTAATTATGCAATAATTGTTAGATGTCTAATTTACAATGGGAAAATTTGATTAGCAGGTGAGAAGAAATTAAGTTTACTTATTTGAATTAGGACAAATTTCATGACAAGAATGTTGATTTCAAAGAGTATCACAAAGAGATCTTAGATCATATGTGTTTGGCTATGGGGGAGGAATAAGGCCTAGTGATTTTAGAGGACCCTCTTCTATCAAGGCCGAGGTTCTTGAACTTCGTCAATCTGAGAAGGAAAAGCGAGCACTTCTTAAGAAGAATAAGGAATTTGTTGATTTGACAGCTAGAGTAAAAGTACTAGAGGATGGAGCTCGTAACAATGGGTCAAGTACTCCATCCCTATCTAGTGAGATAGAAGACTACATTGATTAAGTATTATGAGGTATGTGGTAATCTTCTTCTTTTTTTCTTCTTTCTCTCTCTTTTTTTTTCTCCTTAGTTTTCGCTTATATGGGTTGAGATATTCCTTAAGAATTCATTATTGAGTTATTTGGAATTGATGTGGATTTGAACTTTGTGATTGAGTTTTACGTAGAGTTTGAGAATGTTGTGGATTTATGACTCATATTTTATATTGTAGAGTTTGAGTTTGTGATTTTCTTGATTACCGCTTACCATGACCTCCTATACATGCCCTCAGTGGAGGACTTTTTTTGGATCTACCACTAGGTTATAGTCAGGTAAATTGTCAGGTTTTAATCGAGCCCTCTGAGACCTAATTTGAGATGCAACTCAATAATATCATAATTGCATATAAAATGCAAAAGACATTAAAAAGAATTTGGAATCACAGAAGCAAAAGTCCTTGTAAAATCATTCTAAGAAAGAATAACACCATTGCTCTGCTAGACTACAACAATAAGGTTAGGACATGAACCACTCTAATTATACTAACTTTAAACTTAATCAGAATTAAGTTAGAATTTTGTCAGGATTGTGTCAGTGGTGTCCATCTCCCACAAGACCTGTGGCTAGTCGGTATTGCTTGTTTGTGTAGCTAGTGTCAACTTGTGTTGAAAGGTTTATCGCCATTAAGTGTTCTGCGTACTATCAAAGAAGGGCAATATTAGCCCTTTATGACAGTACAATACACGCCTCAACAACGATGACTTTCCCGAATCTAGGCGCATCAATTTCTAATTATGGTTAATTATTCATACTTATATAGTTAGTTATTCTTATTATAAAATTTATGATTTATGATATTAAAATTATTCCTAAGAGCATTTTGTAGAGAAAAGCGTCAATATTAGACTGTATGATTGAGTTTTATGTGAGTTTGAGATTTGTGGATTTAGGACTTTGTGTTTCAATATGGAGTTGAGAGTTTGCAATCATTTTGTTATTCATTAAAAATGTATTATTGAGTTATTTGGAATTGTTGTTGAGTTTGGACTATATGATTGAATCATAGGTGGAGTTTAAAAATGTTTTGAATTTGTGATACTGTGACTGAGTCTATAATGTGAACATTGGGTTTACGATTGTATTGTATTAAAAAAAATAAGAATTTCCCTTTTGGTCAATTTTATGCTAATTAATTTACTATAGTTTTTGTCTATTTTATTTTCTTATTACTTAGTTTGTTGTCTGTACCGACTATTGATGCTTAAATGACAATAATTTTCTAACATAAGTGTTGTATTTATTTATTTTTAGGTGTTTGAAAACTGCATTGTAGATTTTTATTTTTGTTGGAACTTTTATTTGTGAACCTTTGTTGAATGTGTAGTTTTTGCTAAGTTTTTAGGTGACAAGTTTAACAATGTACGCTTTTAGTGTTTTTTGTATGTAAATTAGCTTTTGCTTGTACTTGGATATTTAAGTTTAAATGATATCTATATTTTTTATTAGAATTCATTGCTACATTGAATGATATGTAAGATTTATTTTTATATGGTTATACTGTACTATTCTATAGGTGTTACAATTGAAATGAAATGTCGTTATACTACATTTATGTACAGGTGCTATAAACAACTCGAAAATTGTCCTTATATGGATGTACAGGTGTTGAAAACAATCAGAAAATTATCTTTATATTGCATAAATGTGCAGGTATTTGTGAATGTATATATTGCGCTATATGAATGTACACATTGCACTATATGAATGTACATGGATAAATTTTTCTATTAGAATTGTCTTTGAGGGGGAAGCATTTTTAGCTACGGCTTTTATTGTCGTTAATTGATGGAAAACTTTTTAACAAAGGTTTATTATTGTTGCTATTTTTTAACAATGACGGTCCATATTGTCGTTACTATTTTCAATTAGTAGAAAGAAAAAATTTTAACCACGGTATTTGTCGTTGTTAAAACTTTTTCCTATATGGCAGTAAATATTTGTAACAGTGACAATTGTTGTCGTTACTAAACAACCCTTTACGACAATGCCACTTGACGTTAAAGACTTTACTTTTAACTATAACTTGTATTGTTATTATTGATTTCACTTTTAATGACGGACATAATATACCGTCGTAAATATTTTTTAGCTACGGCTAATTTAGCGGTCGTTGGTCCCACATAGTATTAATGTCTAAAGCAATAACGACGATGAACGACGGGATGTTTTCCTATTGTTAATAGTATTAACGATGGTAAACTAAGCTTTTAACTATGATAATCACTGTCATTAATGACCCTTTTTCTTTTAGTGAGAGTTGTTGTCTCTAGCCCATAATTTAGATGTTGTTTGCATCTTAACTAAGCTGAAATTAAAGAGATAAAGCTGAGGGATGTACTAATCGTTTTAATGGGTTCTAATCACTTCAAATCTTAGCTATCATGCTAGTGGTACCCTAAATTTCATGCTAGTGGTCACACGACATAAAGTGAAGGAGTGCTTCCTTCTCTTTCTCCTTATATGGGTACATGAAAGTTAATGTGCATGATTGTACACTTCTTCTCATTGAGCATATTAGACCTTTTATAGTACCTACCACTTGTCACCCATTGTTTTTAAATAATGTTTATCTTTGTGAAATAATGCAATTGATGATAAAATAAAGTGAAGAGAACATGCTCTATTTATAGAGCTACAAGGCATGACAAAGTACTAGAGTGCCCTTACCTCCTTACATATGGGGGGAGGGTAAGGGAGTCAATGTACTAAACCCTAAAAGTACTAAACCCTAGAAGTACTATACTCTAATAGGCCCCCTCAATTTGAAGGGGGAGCAGCCATGTGAAGATTGGATTTGTGGTAGTGGAACAGGGTTGGACCGAAACCTTTGGTGAAGATGTCCGCAACTTGACGAGAGGTGGGGGTGTAACGAACTTGGAAATTACCCTTGAGGACCTTTTCCCAGACATAGTGAAAATCAACATCAACATGTTTGGATTGATCATTTGAGATAGGATTGGCAGCCATGTATGATGCAGAGACATTATCGCAGTAGATGATAACGGGGCCGGTGTGTCGGAGGCCTAAGTCACGCATGAGGTAGCGAACCCAGTCTGCTTCAGCGGCTGCCTGTGAGACGGCCCGATATTCAGATTCAATGGAAGATTTGGAGACCGTGGCTTGTTTCTTAGCACGCCAGGAGATCAAGTTGGGGCCAAGGAACAAGGCGTAACCAGTGGTGGAACGACGCGTGTCAGGACAGCCACCCCAATCAGCATCAGCATAGACAACAACAGAGGTACAGGTAGCCGGAAGGATGGTGAGCCCATGATCATGGGTGCTTTTGAGGTACCGAAGGATCCACTTAACAACCTGCCAGTGACTAGTTCTGAGAGCATGCATAAACTGAGAAACAAGATTAACAGCATAACAAATATCAGGACGGGTCATGGTGAGATATTGGAGAGCACCGACGGCACTTCTGTATTCTGTGGGGTCAGAGATGAGGTCACCATCGGTTAGTGAAAGATGGGTGCGAGGGGGTAAGGGGGTTTTGATGGGTTTTGCATCTTGCATATTGAGTTTGGTGAGAAGATCAATGGTGTAACGATGTTGAGATAGAAAGAGGGAAGACGGAGTTCGGCGCGCCTCAATACCGAGGAAGTAGTGTAGGGGACCAAGGTCTTTCATAGCAAATTGAGAGGAGAGGGTGTCGATAAGAGTGTCGAGGGACTAGGTGTTAGAGCCGGTTAAGATGATGTCATCAACATATAGTAGTAAGCAAGTGATGTTGTTGGGGGTGCGAAGTAAGAAAAGAGAGGGATCAGCACAATAAGAAGTGAATCCTAAGGTGTAGAGAAAGGTACTGAAGCGTTGGAACCAAGCTCGGGGAGCTTGTTTGAGGCCATAGAGGGCTTTGCGTAGGCGACATACATAGATGGGAAATTTGGGGTGAATAAAGCCTTGCGGTTGCTTCATGTATACTTCTTCCTTTAGGTGGCCATGTAAAAAGGCATTTTTAACATCAAGTTGCTTGATGAACCACTTGTGAGTGATAGCAAGTGTAAGAATGAAGCGGATGGTAGGAGGTTTGACAACCGGACTAAAGGTTTCCTTGAAGTCAATGCCTTCACGTTGGTGAAAACCTTAAGCCACAAGGCAAGCCTTGAATCAATCAACGGAGCCATCCGCTTTGTACTTAACTCGATATTTCCAAGTGCTACCGACAATGTTGTTAGTTGGATGCGGGGGGACGAGGTCCCATGTGTGATTATGAAGTAGGGCGTTAAATTCATCAGCCATGGCTGCTTGCCATTGTGGATTTTTGACTGCCTGAGAGTAACAAGTGGGCTCCTGTATGACTGTTATGGAATGAGAGAAACAAGGGATATTTTTTCTTTCGAATACCATCCTTGAGACGAGTTCGCATGGGGTGCACGTTGGTTGGCAGAATCATGGGGCCAGGGTCGGTGGGAGACTCGACCCGGTCGTGGGGGGAGGGAGGTGCAGCAGCCGAAGCTGCCGGTGGTGGGGGAGAGGTGGGCTGGTCAGTGGGGGGTCGGGCAAGGTCTTCATGGGAGACCATGGGTGTGATGGTGGGGCTGGGTGGACTCCAAGGGGAGGGGATAGGGGTGGAGCCCACCGCAGGTGGGGCAGGGACGGAGGAGGGCTCGAGGGGGGCAGGGGCCGATAGTGGCGGAGCTCTGGGAGTGATAGCGATTATGAGAGGGAGGTCGACTATACTCGCGGTTGAGCCCGGTGGAGTGATATGTGTAGGGTTGACTAGTTCTGGATAGGGGAAGCTAGTTTCATTGAACGTGACGTGCCTGTTTATGTAGATTTTACCTGTTTGAGGATCTAAGCACCTATAGCCTTTATGGCGGGCAGCATAGCCTATAAAAATGCATGGTATAGAGCGAGGTGCAAGTTTGTGTGGTGCACGAGGTGTGAGATTTGGAAAACATGCACAACCGAATATGCGAAAACCGGAGTAATTTGGTTGTTGTTTAAACAGTTTTTCAAATGGGGATAAGTTATTGAGCACAGGGGTAGGAAGGCGGTTAATAATAAAGCATGCGGTACAGGCAGCGTCATCCCAATGTGAGTAAGGTAACTGGGCTTGAATAAGTAAAGTCCGAGCCATGCCTATTACATGTTGGTGCTTTCGTTCCGCCACCCCATTTTGTTGTGGGATATCGGGACAAGAAAGGCGAAAGTGTATGCCATGTTGTCGGCAAAGGTTGTTCATACGACGGTGATCAAATTCACGGCCACCATCACTTTGAAAAATTTTGATTTTCGTGGAAAATTGGTTTTCAACTAGTGCTTTAAATGTGACAAAGATATCAAATACTTCGGATTTATGTTGCATAGGGTATAACCATGTAAAGCGAGTAAAATCATCAATAAAGTTAACATAGTATTTGTAACAGGAGTTTGACGCTGCAGGAGATTGCCATACATCCAAATGAATTAAATGCAAAGGCGAAGAAGCTAAATGTAAAGCACGTTGAAAGGGAAGTCGGTGAGACTTTCCTAAGTTACAATGTTGACAAAAATCAGTAAAACGAGAACGAGGAATCAGTTTTCGAGAACAAAGAACATTTAACATAGGTTGCCCGAGATGCTTTAACCGTTGATGCCATAGATTTCCAGAAAGAGTTTGTGCCATGAGGCCGGTGTAGTGGGGTGAAAGATTGTAGAGTGGCCCATTACTGCAAACTCGAAGCAGAGGGATCCCCGTAGCCTTGTCCTTGACATAGAAAAATTCAGAGTCAAATTCAACAGTGCATGAGTTATCTTGACATAGTTGTTTGATGGGTAATAAATTATGGGTGAGTTTGGGAACCAACATAACATTGTTAAGTTGAAGAGGACGCATTTTAGTTTGTAAGGTAGTGGAACCAATATGACTGACAGGTAGTCAAGCACCGTTCCCAACTAAAACACGTTTTTGACCACTGTAAGGAAGCGTATTGTGAAGCATACCAGAGTTGGGTGTCATGTGATTTGTTGCGCCGGAGTCAGGATACCAATTGTAGTCTTGAGATTCGGTGATGGACATAGCTGAAAGGGAATGCGAAGGATCTGGAAAGGATGCATGATCAAAGCGGTGGTAACATGATGTAGCACTGTGACCAGGCTTATGACAGATTTGGCAGGATACCGGTGCAGGGCCGAGAATTCCAGGTGTGGGCGGGCGTGCCTGTGGTGGGTTGGGGTTGTGAGGTCCTGTGTTATGCTGTTGATTTTGGCCCCCAAGAGCGGCCCCCTCGATTGCCACGGCGATCGTTGTTACGGCCCTTACCTCGACCACAACCCCCATGACCATAGTTTGACCCTTGGGTACCTGTATTTGAAGCAACTAAAGCATGCTGTGGGTCAGTGGTGGTGCGGCCTTGGTATTGGCTTTGGGCAGTTTCTTCATTAAGCAAGTCAGTTTTTAATTTTTCAAAAGCAGGAGTTGGAGTGGTTTGGCGAGTTAAAGTGGCAAAAGCGGCATATTCAATAGGAAGCCCATAAAGGGCGTAATGTACTAGTTCTCGATTGGAAATTGGGGAGTCTATAGCAGCCAGATCATCAACGACGGATTTTAGTTCCGAAAGGTATTGTTGCATTGTTTTGCCATCTTTCTTTAAATTGATTAGTTGGGACCTCAGATCATATTCCTTGGCCAGCGAGTGGTCTCGGAATCGTTTGAGAAGGGCATCCCACATGGCTTTTGATGTGGGTTGTCGAACAGTATCGTTTAAGAGAGGGCGAGAGAGAGTTGCAAAAATACAGGATCTGAGACTTTCGTCAGTACGGACCCAATTTAAATAGTCCGGGTTGGGGATGGAGGAGCCCGCACTATTTAATATATGAGTTGGGGGACAGGGGAATGAACCATCAATGTAACCCATGAGTTGATGGGATACTAAAAGCATGTAAAATTGTTCTCTCCAAGCAGTGTAATCAGTAGCATTTTCAAGTTTTATCGTTATTATACTGGAGATATTAGAAAGAGGAAGTAATAAAGGTTGATTTGTAGTATGAGAAACAGTGACACGAAAAAAGAAAAAAAATTAAATAAAAAAATAACCAATTGAGAACTAGTACTTTAGACCGGAAAAGAAAATTAAAAAGAAGAGAGAAGAGGAGAGTCTCTTTGAGAGGCTCTTGATACCATGTGAAACAATGCAATTGATGATAAAATAAAGTGAAGAGAACATGCTCTATTTATAGAGCTACAAGGCATAACAAAGTACTAGAGTGCCCTTACCTCCTTACATATGGGGGGAGGGTAAGGGAGTCAATGTACTAAACCCTAGAAGTACTAAACCCTAGAAGTATTATACTCTAATAATCTTGTTCTTTGCCTCAAACATAATCTATTTTCCATTCAGCGATTGCATGGTGACAATAATTGTAGCATTCGATTTGACACCTCCTATTTTTCTCTATAGGATAATAATATGGGGAGGACCTTCTTCATCAACCTAATGATGTGGTCTTTATCAATACCCTTTCCCTCTCTTATCGTCATCCTCACTCTTGTTGCTTGCATCACCCTGGTACCTAGCATCAACAACTTGGTCATCTCGATAGTTCTGTCCTCTCTTTATTACATAGCTGTGGAGTCTTAACGCCTGGCACTAGTTCTACTACTTGATGTAGATCGTGTCATTTAGAAAAGTCCAAGCTTCTCCTTTTCCTCCCACAAAGCATTGTACCATAAAATCTTTAACTTTAATCCATAGGGATCTGGAGCAATCTCCAGCTGATTCCCATATGAGTTTTTTTTACTATATATGATTGTTGATGATTTTACTTATATTACTTGGCTCTATCCACTTTGTTTCAAGTATAACGTTTTTGACACTTTTAAGAGATTTAAAGCCTTTGTCGAATTACAATTCAATTCTAAATATATATATATATATATATATATATATATATATATATATATATTTCAAAGTGATGAAGGTAAAGAATATAAAAACTTAGGTTTTATAGTTTTGCTGAGACTCTTACAATTCACTACCACATTTGGAGCAAAAGTATTGACATATCCTAGAAATAGCTTGCACTATGTTGGTTGAGGCCAACATGCCTGTTGAGCTTTGGAATTGATGCCACACTCACTACCAGATTGATTATTAAGCATCTTCCCACTTAGGTCCTCAGTGATTGTGGGTCTTTTGAGCAACTTCATCGTTTGGTCTTTGATTTTATTCGTTTTCATGTATTTGATACTTGTGTATTCCTAGGCTATGCTCAATAAAATAAAAGGTATTGAAGCCTTGACCCTCGCCCGGCTCGTGTCTACACAAGTCTCTATGTAAACTTTGAGGAGTAATCTTTTCCTTATTGTTCATTAGTCTAATCCTCTTCCTCTCATCCACCCTTTATGATGTTGTTGCTGTTGGTTCTTTCAATAGCCCCAGACACATTGGCATCTGCTCTGGTCGTTACTACCACTAGCACCGACATCGTGCTTTATAATCCCCAGTGTTGCCAACGTCACAGCTCTCTTTAGTGGCTCCATGCACTATTCACAGCACTACTACCATGACTAGCGCGACTTCCATGGAACCCCATACCGATGGCCAATAGTCAGATAACGTGGGCACCATGCTTATCCTTACTTGGTCATAACCCTCCATTTGTCACAAACCCAAGAGTTGTGACTTGACCTTTGAAGCAAGAATGATAGAAATTTTAAGAAATTGACAAGAATGAGAGAGTTTAAAATTTAGATTGAAGATACGAGAGAAGAAGTAGATAATTGGGATTACTTAGAGACGAGAGAGAGAGAATTGAAGCTAAGGAGATTGATGTATTTCAATAATTGGCTTAGTTGTTGGTGGCATATCTCCCACCTTAATATTTATAGATAGTTGCAAGTACATTGATGAGTTGGTTGAAGAAGGATCTAAAACTCCTAATTCCCAACCGGTGCCCTTCAATGCCACGGTTGAGATTACAATGTAAGGCATTGTCTAGATTCATTTTACACATGCGTTTATCCCTAGGGACACGTTCCCCTTGGCAAACCGTGAACCAAAGCACCCTTTCCCAAGTGGTTTACCCTTATAAAGCTTCTAGATATTATCTTAAGTAATTACTATTATTCTTAAGCTATTACACGTGAGGACTATTCAAGAAGCTTAGAGCATTCTAGTATATTTTGGGCAAAATCATAAGAGAATATAATAAAAGTATTAATATGGGTCTTGTCATGACAGCATCACGATCTAGGATTGTGACAATGCTGTAGCAATCCTTGGCCTCAAGGATCGAAGTGCAGAAATTGCTCCTGAATAAAGGGCAAGTCCTCCCATGTTTCCTTTTCCTCAGTGCCGTTTGTCCAATGCACTAGGGTCTTGCGTACTCTCCTTCCATTGCGCTTGTCCCATCGTCGTTCTAGGACTCTTGTGGGTTTAAAGACAGCGATCTCTTTTGCCTTGGCCTTCTTAAGTCATTCCACCATTATCTCAACTTTCTTCTTTACGGCCTTGACTATTCCTTTGCAAGACAATGAGTGTAGGGCAGCCTTCTCTTTATGCCCTTGTAGCTCAACTTCTCATCCTTTCTTATGACAGGTGAACTTAAGTGCGGCAAAGTTGAAAGTGATTGGCCTATACTTATAAAGCCACTCAACTCCAAGCACCATGTCATGGCCCCTCAAGTTCAGCACCCATAGGTTGTCTATGAATGTTTCTCCCTGTGCCTTCCACTAACCTTTAGGACAATGCAGATAGCTCATCAAGGCTTACCCGTTGGCCATGATCACGGTTATTGCTACGGTAGGAAGCATTGACAGCATGAGCTCCTTAACCAATTGTTCGTCTATGAAATTGTGAGTGCTTCCGCTGTCCGCTAAGATTGTGATAGGTCTTCTTTTGATGCTCCCTTTCATTCTAAAAGTATTGTGGGTGACTTTCCCTTCCAAGGCGCACAACAAAACCTCCATGTCTTCTTCCTCTTCTTCCATACCCTTGTGGCTCGATTCCTGCTCCCTTGTTTCCTCTACTCCCTTCATACTATTAAGTTGCTTTTCCTTGCACTTATGGCCCGGGAAATACCTCTCCTGACACCGGTAACATTTGCCGTAGTCACCCGTTGGCTGGGATGAACCTGTTGACACGGTTGGCTTGGCAACTGAGCTGGACGATGGCTGCGACTGTTGCGTTTGGCTTAGCGCAATCGATTTGGTCGCGGATTCTTCTTTGAGTGTCTGAGCGGGTTTTTGCGCTGGCTGTAATGAGACCTTCAACTCTTCAATCACGATTTCCTGCAGCTTAGCCAGCTCGAAGGCTACGCTTAAGTTTGGTGGTTTTCCAGCTTTGACCGTAGCTCTTAGAGTAGGTTTTAATCCGCTAATAAAGCTCGAGATGAAGTAAACCTCGCTTAATGTTGGATGATAAATCATCATCTAGCTTTTTAGCTCCTCAAAGTGGATCACATACTCTTCAATCGGCCCTTCCTGAGACATTTTATTGAATTCTTCCACTACATCCTGTAGAAAGCGATCTCCGAATCTCTTATTTATTTCATCGATGAAAAACTACCAAGTCAGGTGTGGGTGCTTGAGCTCTAGGGCGTGGAACAACACATCTCCGTAGTTATGGAGATGGCTTGAAGCATAGTCCACCCATTCCCTAACCAGAACTTGGTACCATTGAAAATACTTGAGACACTTTCGGACCCAGGTTCTCGGATTAGATCCTTCAAATTTTGGTAGGCCTAGCTTTGGATTGTGACAGCCATTCCCAATTCGCGGGCCTTCATTTTTATGGCTGTGCTGCCCTTCTTCGATCGTGCTATTTTGGCTCCTGATCTCTCTTGGTTCGCATGGTGGTAGTGGTAGGATTCCCTGTCCTCCCAACTGAACATGATTCCCTGCGCCCCAAGCTTCTTGCTGCGCAGCATCATTTGGTATTATCTCCGGCACAACCTCTGGCCTCTTCTCTCGGCTTGTCACCAATCGCTTCACATCAGCGGCAATCGAGTCCACCACAAGCAAGAGTTTGTCAACTCTAGTTTGGTTTGCTGTGATGGAGGATTGGAAGTCCTCATGGATTCGGTTATAGTCTTCTCGGTCCTTCGCCCTATCATGTTGCCAAGCACGAGCCATGACATTGAGGCGTTTCTCGATGGCTGAAAGCCTCTCTTGAGTTTCGTTGGTGTCTTCGAAAGAAGACATTGTTAACGCAACTCGATAACTTCTTGTTATGGCCAGCTTCAATATTCAACAAGGAACTCTGATTGCCTCAGATTTTTTTTTTCTTTTTTTTTTTTTTTTGATTTGGTAATTGAGACTCTTGGTCTCAATATGAATGAGGTGCAATGAATAATTTTTTTTTTTTTTTTGATAAAACTAGCCTCCGATCGAAAGCTAGCTCTGATACCACTTTGTCACAAACCTGAGAGCTGTGACTTGACCTTTGAAGCAAGGATAATAGAAATTTTAAGAAATTGACGAGATTGAGAGAGTTTAGAATTTAGATTGAAGATAAGAGAGAAGAAGTAGATAATTGGGATTACTTAGATACGAGAGAGGGAGAGAGAGAGAGAATTGAAGCTAAGAAAATTGATGTATTTCAATAATTGGCTTAGTTGCTGGTGGCATATCCTCACCTTAATATTTATAGATAGTTGCAAGTACATTGATGAGTTGGTTGAAGAAGGACCTAGAACTCCTAATTCCCAACCGGTGCCTTTCAATGCCACGGTTGAGATTACAATGCAAGGCATTGTCCAGATTCATTTTACACATACGTTTATCCCTAGGGACACATCCCCCTTGGCAAACCATACACAAAAGCACCCTTTCGCAAGTGGTTTGTCCTTACACGGTTTCTAGATATTATCTTAAGTAATTATTACTACTCTTGAGCTATTACACGTGAGGACTATTCAAGAAGCCTAGAGCATTCTAGAATATTCCAGGCAAAATCATAAGAGAATATAATAAAAGTACTAATATACGTCTTGCCATGACAAGGTCACGTTTTAGGATCGTGACACCATCTCTCTTTTGAGGAACCTCCCACTTTGATTGTGTTGTCTAATCATGCATCCTTCGAGTACCTTGTGTCCTCTCAAGAGGTCCATAGTTGGAAGCCAACCTCTTCTCCTCTCCACGACATCAACATTATCACTAGGTTGGGTTCTTAATTGGATATGTCTTCCTGGATGCCTTCTTGTAATTCTATCTATGAGGATGGAAGCATTCATCCCATGATCATACATTCTAGAGCAAGCAACCGTAACCCTCAGTCCCTTCTTTAACTTTCTGCTCTTGCTTTGATTCCCGAGCCGACATGTGATTCATCGGCGAGTAAGCATCCAAAGAGGGGGAGAAGTAATGGCCAATGAGTTTAAAGTTTTGTTTTAGAAGCATACTTGGGGCTTTGTTCCCTATGACCGGTCTAAAAACCTCGTGGATACGTAGTAAATGAAAGTATAAGGCCAAGTACCTATGACATCTCGGTCCAGAGTTACAAGGCTCATCATGTGGCACATGATTTTATCCAATGGTCAGGCATACATTATAATGAGACCTTAGTCTTGTAGTTAAGCCTATCATGATACGACTTGTTCTTTCCCTTACATTGACCTAAACTCATACGATCGGACAACTAGATGTTAAGAATGCATTCCTTGATGGCTTCCTCAATGAGGAGGTTTACATGAAACAACCCTCAGGTTTCATTCACCTGCTCTTCCCCTGCCATGTGTGTCATCTGTGTAAGACCATTATGGTCTTAAATAGGTGCCTAGAGCTAGCTTTTGGCACTTTAGTGATATGTTGTTGCGTTTGAGTTTCGGTGTTCCCTTGCTAATTCCTTGCTTTTTGCCTACCACATAAGTGAATTTATCATGCTTTCTGCTGTATGTTGATGAAATCATTATCAACCCGGTCTTATTTCCACTTTAGGCTCTCTCAAAAATTTTCATGAAGAGCCTAACTGTCCACTACTTCCTTAGGATTGAGGCTTGCCATAGTCCCACATGTCTCTCTTCGTGTGCACAAGTATTCCATTGACCTCCTCAATTAGTTTTACATGCCTCATACTAAATCTATTTAAAATCCCTCTCCTGTTGGGCTCGTTTGTCACACAGTGTCATTACTAGTTGACACAATCTTATATAGGAGTGCGGTGGGTGGTCTACAATATCTCACTTTTACTTGATCTTATGTTGCGTTTGATGTAAACCTTGTGAGTCAGTTCATGCACTTTCATAGGGAACCACACTAGTAGGTGGTCAAACGAATCCTTCACCATGTAAAGGGAATGATTGATCATGCCCTTCTATATCAACTAGGCTGTGATGTTCTCACTATAACATATTTTTATACGGACTGGGTGGTCATCGTGATGGTAGACATTCAACTTTTGGTTGCAAGGTCTTTTTGGGGCTAACATTATCTCATGGAGGCTAAGAAGCAGCCTATGGTTTTTAAGTCCACCACAAAAATCGGAGTATCAGGCCTTAGCGTACTTTATTGTGGAGACCTACTAGATTCATCACCTCTTATATGTGAGGGTCGTTCCTTAGGCGTCCAATTGACCTTCTGTTTGATAACATCTTTGCTACGTATCTCTCGTTTATTTGGATCTTCCATAATTGGACCAATTATGTGAGTATTGATTTTCAATACTTTCAGGAGAAATAGGGGTGTAAAGTGATATTCGAGTTCAATACATTCCCATTAAGGAGGGTAGTTGGCTGAAATCTTCACAAAGAGGTGACGCGTTTAACATATATATGCCTTTTGCTTTCACTCGCAATGTTATGTTTCGGGATTAAATGTATATCTTGATGTGAATTTCATTTAGATAGGTTGGGAACATGTTGAGATAGAGCAAATTGGAAAAGCTTGAAGAATTCATAGAAATGGAGCTTTACTGAAAATCTTGACTAAGCAAAATGGAGCCCCGGGTACAAGAAAATAATGATGCAATAGATTGGTCGTAGAAAATATGGTGGGCCGATCGATCCGCGGTTGAAATTACGGAGGATTAACCGATCAATAAATAGGACCAAAATCAATTGATATTGTTCACCGATCGATCAGCGGTGAAGCTTCCAGCGACGTTGTGCACATGAAAATTCTCTATATGTGCAGCAAATTAAGTTGAAGCAACATACATGACCCTAAAAAAGTTTATTTTTTATGCTGATAATGCCTTGGGGGAATGCTGATTCGAACCCATGTTTCGAAGTTTGCTTACTGCCACCCAACTATTGAGACAAATTGAGCAGATGAACCTAAAAATTATTTGTCCGGTTCTAGAACTTATTAGATCATGAGATATCAAATCTGAGGGGTTTTTTTTTTTTTTTTTTTTTGGGTCAACAAGTCCAAGTATTTAGAGCTCTAACAAATTGGCAAAGTCATTGTTCAGTAGTACTCGCTAATACACTAACGAATAATAAGTTAGAAATAATTGCACCTTATACTTCATTCAGTATAGGGAAAAAAAAAAAAAAAATCCTTGTAATTTCATTATTTGTTCATAGGAAAATGTAATAAAAATAATAAGAAAAATGCATTCCTTTCGCTAGGGAAACATTTGACTTTGTGTAAGGAAAGAGAATAATTTTACTCACACAATATGTGACTACCTCAATTAGGTTTGGCATATTCTTTCTATTTGCAAGTGATTTATAGAGGTGGCAATCGGATCATTTGAGCCAAGTTCGGGTAAATCCATTCAGGTTTGGGTCATTTTGGGTTTATAATAAACTCGAGTCGGGTCGGGCTCGGGTCGACCCATTTAGGCATGGGTCACTTTCTGGTTTTACCGGAATTCGGGCCGGGTTGGGTCTTGGTCAAGTTATTTCGGGTTTGGGTCACTTTAATTTTGAGTAGTCTTGGATTTGGGTCAATCTTGTACAGGTTTCAGGTCTTCATAGTCCTACTATTTAGTGCTTTGGTAGTATGAACCAGTTACAAAAGTTTAAATTATACCAAATAATTTATATTTTTACAAATATATTTATTATATTATCAATATAGTTACTCAATAATATGTTATGAAGCTCAATTGTACTTCTGACAGCTAATTAATTCTCATTAAATTTAAAGACCTTGGATAAATTTAGCTTTCAGGTCGGGTTGGATTGAGTTTAGGTCAGTTTGGGTGGGGTTGGTTCAGGTCAATAGTGGGTCGAGTCAAATTGGTACCTGGTTATTTTCAGGTTAGGCAAAAAATGGGTTAGGCTAGTTGCATGTCGGATCATTTAAGTTTCGGGTTCAATTATTTATGACATATTTTTTGTTCATGTTGGGTCAGTTTACGGGTTTTTCATATCAGTTTTTCGCGTCAGGTTGAATTTTCCACCTCTAGTGATTTACATAAAAATAGTCGATGAGATTTTAGTCTAGTGGTTAAAATACTACCACGGTTAATGTTGGTTAAATAACTCAAATCTGTAATCATAAATTAAACTCGTGTTAAATAAAACAAAGTCATAATGGGCAAATTAACACCCAAATCGACTGTTTAAGGGATTTTGAATAGAAAGACCTTAAACTAAACTGCCTTAACTTCAGACAGAGTTATCTCTAACTCAAACAAACAACTTTGAGAAAAAAAGATTATGCGTCAACGAAATGAGAAGAAGAAAGGAAGGATCAAACAGAAGAATCGTTTTGCCGTGGAGTTCACCACTCTCCTAAGTCGTTTATGTCCTTGAATCGGTACATACGGGATGAAGGAGTGAAGAATCCAACTTCGTTATGGAAAGAGCTGATATGGGAGGATTGGGCAGATTTTTTTGTTAATTGTCAATATCTCGAGCTTGAGCTTGAACTCAGAGTATCGGCCAAGGAAAGAGTTTCCCAAGATTTCAATTTTGTTGCAATGCTTGTAAAGTAATGACTATAAAAATAAAAGTCTGGATTGGAAATATTCACATCGCACCACAATGCGCTAGCCCAACCGGGCGAGGCCTGCGCACTCATGTGGTCCTTAAGGCCCCACTTTGTGCCCACAAGACTTTAAAATGTGAAGGAGAAAGTGATACTTAAAACACCTGTATTTCTAAGTGATACTTAAAGCACCCTGTATTTCTAATGGTCAAGATTATAAAGTAAGATGTTGTACGTTTAAATTCTCTCACTTCGATCCAACTCATTTACCTATAAAACAATACACCAAAAATGACTCGTCCAAATAAACACATGATTTTCATACGTAGGTAAGGATTAAAAGGGAAGGGGTTAAAAGATCTCTCAAATCCTGACTATTTCACATGGGTGGGTGGGTAAGTTGCCATGATAGTAAATCCTTACGCTCAGATCAAGTAATGCTTTGTTTATTTGAAGGAAATATGTTCTGCCAAGAAAATAAAAAGATATTTTGTCGCAATATATTTTAGTTAAAGATATTTTTCCTTAAAATTCTTTATGTTGAGTTTTTTGAAAATAAGTTCCATTGAGTTTACTTGCATGGTCTTCACGTTTATCAAATTTAAGATTAAATTCAGATGGAACGTAAGGCATGGGATTTAATGAGAATGGTAGTGCAAAGTGAAATGACTTCTTTAAAATAATAACATGTGCCGTATCAGCAAAATTAGTTGTTATAAGGAACATACCCAGTGCCTCAAGAGCTCCCGCCTACGCAGGGTCTGGGAGGGGCGGATGTACGTAGCCTTCCTCCTTCAGGGTGTTAACCTGAAGAGAGGCTGTTTCCTAGTGCCCCCAACCTGAGGGTGAGGACTTCCCAGGAGGTCACCCATCCTGGTACTACTCTCGCCCAAGCACGCTTAGCTTTTGCAGTTATCACGTAACCTGTTACATTATCTTTTCGATTGTCATTCGTTTTTACCACTTCAGCTCAGTTCATGCTCTTCCCCCCTTTTTTTCCCATAAATATGTTATCTTCTTGTTCTTTTTTCAATACATAGTGAACATTATATTCTTATTCTTTTCTTCAAACATAATACCCCTTTAAGATATATTTTTACCAAGTCATAATAACAGAATACAATAGAACATGTTTTAAGGCTTATTTGACCAAACTTTTTTTCTAGAAAAAAGAGCTTTCTAAGTGAAATTTTGTTTTTTTTTTATTTTTTATTTTAAAATTTAAGGGTACTTGATTTGGAAGAAAGATGATTTTAAAGATAAACAAAAACCATTTTTCACTTTTAAATAGAAACCGGAAAAAAAAAATTGATATTATGCTTTAAAGCATAAGTCAAAGAAGAAACAGAAAGTCTTACAAACAAAAATAACACTATTGAGAAAATTTTTCACAAAAAGTATTTTCGTAGAGAATATTTTTAAAAAAATATTTCTTATTGTTATACAATTGAATAGACCCTTAATCCAACATAACACAACAACAACAACAACAGTCCCAGTGCCACAGGGGCTCCCGCACGAAACAGGGTTTGAGGGGTGGATGTACGCAGCCTCCTCCCTTCCGGGTGAAAGAGAGGCTGTTTCTGAAGATCTCCATCCTGACCATAATCCAACATAACCGAACCATAATAAAAATGCAAAACCCTCAATTGAAAGAAATGGAATCATAACTGAATTTTCAAAAGCATAAATACGGTAATTTATTTTTGAATCCATGAATAGAAATAGATATATAGGTATGAATGTTGCATGTGATGAAACTTAAATTCAGTTACATCCAAATTCCTCTGCCTAGCCTTTATACAAGCTCTCAAAAACAATAATTAACAATAAAAATAAAATGTTATTAATAATGTCAGGATAATATTACTAATTATCAAAATAATTTAATATTTTTAAATTACATATTATTTTACTAAATTATTCTAATATTAGTGTTTTCTTGCCCCGTCATTATAAATTCTCAAACAGAAACTTTACTTGTGCACTTGTGTGTTATTAGTAAACTTTAAAAATACTTGTCTCGTGTGGTTGCTAGAAATTTGTATTTTTTTAAAATTCAATATTTGTGTCAACTTCTCAAAAAGTGGTACAAAGTATTGATCGCTAGGATAAAATAAAACTGTTTTAGTGGCTATATAAGTTACTTTTTGCATTTTAAAAAAAATTAAAAATTTTAAGCAATTTTCGCTTTTTATATCCTATTAACCTTTTAGCAACTAGACTAAAAAGAACATACCCAATGCCTCAAGGGCACTCGCCTACGCAAGGTCTAGGGGAGCGGATGTACGCAACCTTCCCCTTTCAGGGTGTTAATCTGAAGAGAGGCTGTTTCCCAGTGCCCCTAACCTGAGGGTGAGGACTTCCCAAGAGGCCATTCATCCTGGTTCTACTCTCGCCTAAGCATACTTAACTTCGGAATTCTAGTGGGATCCGGTGACGTCGTGTTGGTGCCCTCTTTGGTTTTTAGCAACTAGACTAAAAAACCGAATTTCTTCTTCTCATAAATTCACATTTGATGCGGCTATTTCCTACTGATTAAACAAAACCCCAATTAAACGTATGAAATTATTAAAATGCTTAACTAATAACATTCAAACAGTAATAAATTCTTTTTACTTAAAGCAATCTAATTAATTAATAAAATATTAAATAAAGAAAAAAAAAATAATATAATTTCCCTGAGCTACAAAAAGCCGCGCCTTCCCTTGCGTGTTGTCTTCTCCTCTCCTCTCTTTCCCCCCCAACCCTCTTAAAAAGACCAAATTACCCCTCTCCATATCCTTTCCTTCCCCCAAACACCCCCCCCCCCCTCTCTCTCTCTTCCCTCGTTCTCTGTCTCTCAATGTCGAAGCAGCCGGCGGCGAAGATCCGACCCGAATCCTACGCCCACAGCCCCGCCCACTTCCTAGTGGCGCGTGGTGACCACTCGTCCCTCACTCGCCTTGTCTCCTCCCTTCCTAAACTCCCCCACCCCGACTCCTCCCTCTCCGAGAAGGACTCTCTTCACCACGAGCGCATCGCCGATGAGATCTCCACTGTCCTCGATCGTCGCGACGTTCCCTTCCGTGAAACTCCTCTCCATCTCGCTGTCCGCCTCAATGACGCCGCAGCCGCTCGCATTCTCGCCGGCGCTGGTGCTGATGTGTCGCTTCATAACTCTGCTGGTTGGTCTCCGTTGCAGGAGGCGCTTTGCCGGCGCGCCACTGATGTTGCCGCCGTTCTTGTTAGGTAGTGTTTTATTTTATTGTGCTTTGGGCTTGTTAGAGTATAAAGCTGATTACGGGCTTTCACCTATAAGTTTGAGCTTTCAAAGAAGTGAATTCTTTACAATGGTTACGAGTTCAATTCTCGACATTTCCCGCCCTTCGTCTTCACAGTCCAATTAAGATTACGTCAAATTGGATCGAACATTTACCAGAGAGGCCCTCGGTGTACCAAATTAAAATGCATTAAACAAAACTCATGATCATCTATCTGCTCTGATACCTTGCTAAGTTATTACCGAGCCTTCATAAGCTAACTTAGGCTTCCGTACTAAAATCGAGTAACCCCGCTGAGCTTATACGTAGATGTCTTCTCACATATGGATTCTTCTACAGGTATCACCATATTTCGGCGTGGTTAAAGTGGCGGCGCCGCCTCCCGCGGCTGATTGCCGTGCTCCGTCGAATGCGAGATTTCTACATGGAGATTCAGTTCCACTTTGAGAGTTCAATCGTTCCGTTCATCGGAAAAATCGCTCCATCTGATACCTACAAGATCTGGAAGCGGGACGGCAATGTAAGAGCGGATACTTCACTTGCTGGATTCGACGGGATGAAGATCCAACGCGCTGATCAAAGCTTCCTCTTCCTGGGCGACGGCGACCTCCAACAGGACGTCGCTCCAGGCTCCCTGCTCGTCCTCAACCACGATGATCGCAAAATCTATGACGCCTTCGAAAATGCCGGAGCTCCGTTAAGTGACGCTGAAATCGCTGGAATGTGTTCTCAAACCAGCGTTTACCGCCCTGGAATGGACGTTACTCGAGCGGAGCTCGTCAGCCGTACGAATTGGAGGCGTCAAGAGAAAACCGAAACGATTGGAGAGTGGAAATCGAAGGTATTGTCAAATTTAATAACCCTGGCTGACCTGAGTAACCGTTTGGGGCCTCTAAATTTTTGGGTTGTGGTTTTAAAGAATAAGTTATTAATATTTCTAAGTTTTATGATTAAAATTTTTATAATTTATTGTATACGAAGGCCTAATTTAAAAATTTTGCCTAAGGCCTCAAAGATGTCAGCACCAACCGTGTCGGTACACATAAACTTCGCATATAAGCCCAAGTGGTTGTTAAGTCTAAAAATTAATTGACAATAAGTAAAATACTAGATTTATATATTAATTTTTTCTCTCTTACAACTCCAATATGGATTCAACTACACTCATGTGAAGCTGTTAACAGGTATACGAAGTTCACAACGTAGTTTTCAGCTTCCGATCACGAAAAGTATCAAATTCCGGCGAGGATGTTGCCGGAAGTGAGCAGATTCTTCCATTAGAGCTCGACGAAGATGACGACGGTTACCTGGCGGCTGATCTACGTAGGCACAGCAGTTTTATACCTGAGGAGAGAGAGTGGATATCGGTGGGGAGGAAGAGCGTGGACATCAACTTCTCCGCCGGAGAGAGGCGAAGGCCGGCTGTTGTTACGGCCGCACCAGCGCCGGCGACGAAAGAGAAGGAGTACGTAAAGAGTTTAAGGCCGTCGGTGTGGTTAACGGAGGAGTTTCCGTTAAAGGTAGAGGAGGTGTTGCCGTTACTGGATATATTGGCTAACAGAGTTAAGGCCGTTAGACGGATGAGGGAGCTGTTGACGACTAAGTTTCCTCCCCGGACATTTCCCGTTAAGGTAAGGGCCATTTTCGGAATTATAATTATTATGATAATTTTGATTCTATTAAATGAGGTCTTTTATATATATTAACATTCTATTAATAGCACTTATACTAATATTATCATTATAAATTTATTATCATAAAATTTATTAATATTACAAGCGAAATTATAAAAATTACAACATCTAAAATTTGGGGCTCTAAGTGGTTGTTGGGTTATTTGGGGTTATATCCGCTGCTATTGTTATTATTATTATTATTATTATTATTATTATTATTTATTATTTATTATTTATTATCATGTTTTAAAACAAAGTTAGAAGTGTGCACAGTAGTATAGATTTTTAAATATGATAAATATATATAGGAAATTTATAATATCTGATAAAAATATTGATATAAGGCTATTTAATAAAGTAATTACATAATTTAAAAATATTAGGCAATATTAATGATCTATTATATATAGAGAGAGAGAGAGAGAGAGAGAGAGAGAATATATGAATGATATTGGTTTTGATCAACGGTGATAATAAAGATGAAACTGAATATGTGGCATGAAATCTGGAAAAATGACATTAGTGGATGCTATATTATAAGGGCAATGTTAATGCAATACCATAACAACTTTACAACGATCTGTGGTTGTTATTTACTATATGTCACTGTATAGTTGTGACAATAATATTTTTTTCTCAAACAATAACAATTTATTACAATTGTTGATGAAGTTAATTTATCTTATTTCTAATTAATTGTCTTTAGGATTATTTACAAATAAATTTGGGAACTATTTTTTACATGTTAACTTAGTTTTTTTATATTTTGTATTTTGCTAATTCAATTAAAGTATGAGCTGATGTTAACTTATCGATAAAGTTATGGTCAGGGTGGATTTAGATTACATCTAACTTGGGGGTTTGTATTAACTATTAGAAGTTAAATATTTACTCAATTTAATTTTATTATTTATTATAGGATTAAATTAATATAACATAACTTTTCTTAAAACCTAAATTAAAATAATTAAAACTAAAAAATTTAAATTTACATAATAAACATAAGCCATGCAGACTTGTAGTAAATAGTCCAAATTAATCTTTTTCAGACATTATGAGCTTTTTCAGATATTTAGCTAGGCTTCTGCAGTTGTGTTTGTTTCTTTGTTTTGTCCATTGGGTCATTGAACATTTGTTTTTGGTGCATTTTACTTTCTCTTTTTCTTTTCCTTTTTAATTATTTATATTATATTATATTTTTTATTTTTAAAAAATGGAGTAGTAATTAGAAAAATGTACTTGAAGTTGTCTTTAATGCTGTGCTGCGTGACTTTTGAGGGTGTCAAAGCAGAAGGGAAGGGAGCAGTGGGGGAGTGGCTTGCTCGACTAGTCTTGAGACTTGATTGTTAAAGTGGGGTCATCTTTGTCGGGGTTGAATTCAAATTGAAGGCTCTCATTTGTTAAGTTATTATTGCCGGAATAATATTTGTTATTATTTTGGTAATAACGAGATATATAAAGAATAAAAGTCATAAATTTGTTTTAAATAATAAAGTTTTTGCTATGATAATAAACACTTTATCATGGAATAATATGACCTCTAAATTATCATATAGTTATGATAATATTATTATAAGGGCAAAAATGTTAATATTAGAACGAATTTTGAAAATTTGTGGTTATTATTTACGCTATGTTTTGTTATTTCTTTGGAACAATAACATTTTTCTATCTTCAACAATAAGAACAAGTACTAATTATTGGACCAATTACAAGTTAGACCGTATAAGTATTTTGTTCTAATTTTATGTGAGTTAAAGGTGCTAGCTAACTTAATTAGTAAAGGCTTTAGAAGATGGAGTTCGAGACTTGGGATTAAATGCCTTCATCGTTTGCGAGATGGGGTTTTAAGGGGATCTGGGGAGGGTTGTTTCCTTAGCATTGTAAAAAAAAAAAAAAAAATGTAAGTAAGTTAGGATTTGATTGGGTTCGTTCAAATAATAATGTATATAGATATAATGTTTAGATCTCATCTCATGACATATTAGGTTTTAAGTGCGAATTTTGATTAGTTGCGACAATTCTTTACAGATGTTAGGTTTATTAGCTGCATTTTTTCATGTTCTGTATGAGGAAATTTTTAAGTGGGTAGTACATATAATTCAAGATTGATTAAGTTACACATAACCTGTTTCAAATATCATTGTTAATAAAGACAAATACGAACGAGATTCTAAAATCATTTCTCAATATTTAACTGATCTCATGGATTTTAATTTAATCAGAAACATCCTTATAACTATTAGTATATATTAATAACTATTATATCATAACTTTTTTTCAGATCTTTACTTGTATTTTTTCTTTTTGTTATTTATAGAGTGAACAAATTTCAAAAATTTGTTGCTTAGAGACTAATGAATAGTTTTGCTTATATATTTGATTACATTTCAAGCTAAGAAAATTACTTTTAAGTAATGATTAATGTGGTGTTTATGGTAGACTTATTTTGAAAAAAAATGTACCTTAAGATTCTTGTTTGTGTTTATGTGTGCTAAATAAAGGGGTTATCTAATAAGGGGCCCACTTGATCCAATGGTTCTTTGCGTTGGGAAATGAAGTCGTTTGATTGTTCTTGAATGACTAAACTACTCAACTTTAAACTATTAGGGCAACGTTATAAATATTTTCAAAAATCTATTTATGTGTTTAATATTACAATTTTTAAGGGCAAATAGTATTTTGATATATTAATTTTTAAGTCTATAAACTTTATAAAATACTTTTTTAGTCTAAAAGTTATATGTATTTAGTATAATAGTCTAAATGATGATATGAAAGGGTCTAAAACTCGTCGTTATTTATTGTTAAAGCCATCATACACTTGCTGTTTCCCCCATTCTACCCATAAAGCTTAATAATGTGACAATGCTAATAAAGAAGAATTGGACAAGAGTTCGTTATATACCGCTGTTTGCATGACTAGTACTACTTTATTTAAATCTTTTATATTGTTCCTTCTTTTTAAGGTTGGAGGCCCTTTGCAAACGGCCTCCTGCAGGATAGCACCTTATAGGTGTAAGGCTGTGTATATCTAACCCTCTCAAATCTTATTGTGGCGGGAGCCCCATGAGACATTGTGAGGTTGTATTTTGTTGTACATAAGGCTATTTGCACTATTTTATTAATGACTTCATAAAGTTTGTGGACTATAACATTAACGTATCAATCTTAGGGTACTAATATATAATTTACCTTAAAAAGTTATTGCTTTATGAATAGTATTACTTTAATATTATTATTAAAATAAATATTTTTAGTAATATAGTTTGTATGTTCGAGGTAAATATTGTGTGGGACCCTTGTTGGCGTAGGCTTTTGGTTATGGTGGGGATCTTGTGCCTCATAACACTGGGCCACACCATGGTTATTGTCTTTCTCTTTTTGTATAGTTTTGAACTTTGACATTGCTTTTCTTTATTTGCTTCTGGAAAAAAATTTACTAATAAATAAAAAGTGGTTGTTGAACCACAGTCTTTTTCTTTATGTTTTACATGTAAAACGACAAGTCCTCAACCCTTGTCTCATTTTGTCTTCAAAGAGCATTTCCGATTAAAAGACAACACATGTATATTACAGTTTAGATATATAGGTTGAGTATGCATGTGTGATAAGAATTTAATGAATGATATCTTATTATAGGACATATGACTTACATAAGAGGATGGCATATGAAAAGAGAGAATATTGACCATTAGATCTAAATAAAGGTCCAGATTTCAAAACTAGTTTTACACCTATCTTTTAGAGTCGATGGTCCGTATTTCCTCGATTTAAGTCTAAATCCATATTTTATCCTTTCATCTTTCACCTTCTAATTTGAGTCATATGCCATCTTATTATATATATATATATATATATATATGGATTAGATACGTAAATGAAATATAATGATGCAAGAGACAAAATTAAGATTTGATTATTGTTCATCCTCTTTAATTAGAAGCCGATTAGAAGTCTAATAATTCGATTTATTTTCTTATAGGATTTTGGTTTTAAGTTGTTTAAAGTCTATTTTCCATTGGGATTTTAGTTTTCTAGATTTAAGTTGTTTAAGGAGTCTTAGGATTATACTCGTTTCGGAAATTTAGAAGTTTATGCTTTTTAGGTGTCTTTAATTTATCGAATTAAATTTAGATATTATTCTAGTTTATGAATTTGGGAGTTTTAAGTTGTTTTCTAATTAGAACCTAGATATAATTATAGTTATTTTAAATTTAAGAGTCCTTTTGTTAGTTCTATAAATAAAGATCTTAGTTTTCATTGTAAGACAGTTTAAATATCTGATTACCTTTATGTTATTTCGGTTTCTTAGGTAGAAACGAATTAGTCAAACTCTTTTTTGTTTGGTAAGTAAATTAGTAAAACTCTCTTTTAATTATATCCTAGTTTTGCAATTCGATTGAAGAAAAGTTGTGAAAATCCCCCTACAATCTTGCTTCAGCTATGCCATTGCATTTATGCAGCTTATAGGTTGCTATGATATTGTCGTTTCCAATGAAGATGTCGAATATAAAGTTGAAGGGAGCATTATTAGGTGGGGGGTTCCAGCGTTGTCGTCACAAATGACGTTGTTGTCATACACTACATATCCATTGGATTATTTAGACTAATCTTTTGGTTTTATTCATCTAATTTTCCATAGCATGACACTAGTTTAAATTTTATTTCAATCTTTAGGGTTAGAGGTTTTTCAAAAACAACCTCCTTAAAGGGTCGCAACTTGTGTGGATACAACTACGTACATCTCGCCGGTCTAAAACCCTGTCTTGGCCGGTGCTTCTTTGAGACACTGGGTTTGTTGTTTTGTTGCTGCTTCAACCTTGACTCTTGCAACGAAATTGCTTTTTGATACTTTATTTTGAAGAGTAATAAGGGGCATATCCGACCCCCATGGCCCCTATTTTCTTTGCCCCTGAATCTTTAAAACTTGGGCATGATTTGTCCTTATTGTCACGGGATGAGCGCAGATCACCCATGCAGCGCCTGGCCCTTGAGGCTGGGGCCGGGCCAGCCTACCCCCTATGGTCAGCAAGCAGCAATATGCACCTTCAAGAGACGAAATACACGGCATACCACGGACATACCTGAACACAATCAATACGCATTAGTATTGGACAGGCTAAGGAGACCCCATATGGCATATGTCTGCTTATTGAGCACCGAGGACAGTGTAAGCCAAAGGCGGCCCGTGACATTCTACCCCACCTAATTCTGCAAAAGTCCTCATTGTGGGTGCTTACCCATCATCGCATCCCTGCATCTCTAGCAGCCTTGATTGGTCACGGGACGACCACAATGTCATCCCCTCCAGCGTGACACCTCTGACATGCCATTGACACTCGCCCGATGATAAGCAGCGTGCCCAAAAAGCAACCTGCCGGTTCCATGCACCATAGTGTACCACATACGCGTTTCGCTTCACGATGCTTGTTGACTCTTCACCTTGCAAACTTCGCACTGCACCCCAAGGTTCAACCTAATCTCCACGCAGTAAGCCAGCCATACGGTCAGCATGCTTGACCGGCACCCAACACGGTGCGCCATCCACCACAGCCGCCACAGCCAAAACCGCGAGCCACTCAACTTCACTCCGAAAGTTCCTCGTTAGAGTGCCCCTCCCACACAAGGAGTGTCCATACCCACGGACAAACCCGCTCGATGCACCTAGGACACGAGCAACTCCCATCCCCCAAGAGTGTCCACCACCACGGACAAAGCTCGGTCCCACCACAGCTGCTTACTCGCGTATCATGAGCCTCGCTCTGATACCACTTGTCACGGGATGAGCGCAAATCACCCGTGCGGAGCCCAGGCCCCTGAGGCTAGGACCGGGCCAGCCTACGCCCTATGGTCAGCAAGTAGCAATATGCACCTTCAAGAGACGAAATACACGGTATACCACGGACATACCCGAACACAATCAATGCGCATTAGTATCGGACAGGCTAAGGAGACCCCATATAGCATATGTTTGCTTATTGAGCACCGAGGACAGTGTTAGCCAAAGGCGGCCCGTGACATTATGCTATAACTCTTCCTCTCTCTATCCTCTTTCCTTTTATCCAATTGTTAAATAAGGTTAAATCATTTACCTTTCGTTACTGTTTCTGCTTTTTGTTAAGCATATCCAAATAATGATAGGATAGTCTCTTACCCTTCCATCTTTGCATTTTTTACCTTCTCTCACTTTATCCTTCTTTATTCCCACTACCCAATTGCCTAATAAAGCTAGTGCTGTTTCTAAAATGAGGCTATACTAAAATTTTTAGTTATCAGTTGTTGTAGCTTGTGAAACTGAATTGTAACTAAGTACAATATGATGGGTAAAGTTGTGCTGAAATTGAAACTTGGCAGTAGTTTGGAATATCTTAAAATGCAATGCCAAAAAACTGTTATGTGATAGAGAGTTTACTCAGCAAAATTGAGGATATGGTATCAACACTGTTTTGTTTGATGAAGCACGTGCTTGTCATGTAACAGAATCAACTCAAAAGAAACAATCACTTCAAACAAGTTTGTTTCCTTAAACTCAAAAAGACCATATAGAGAAAAGAAAAGAAAGACAGAGAGCGCCATTTGGTAAAAATGGGTCATCTTGGATTCTGAATTGCTTATATGGAATCCCCAAATTTTAAAGGTTGTGGTTTTTGAAATAACAATTGTTAATATTAATAGATTTCAAGAGAAACATTATTGTATATGAAGGGCCCCATTTGAAAATTTGTCTTGGGGCCCTGAAAATATCAGGTTCGGCCCTGGCAAGGCCATGGATTAGGACATATGACTTATGAGCTGCATGAGATGTTAACATATCCTTCACTTATGAAGCCAAGGGTGCAAGGTACCAAGTAATGTGTGTCTACTTATGCTGCTTGATCAAGGAACCAATTATTTTAAAAATATAAGATGTTAAGTGAAAACACATGAACAATTTTTTATGTTGACATGCATGACCCCTCATTCAAATGACCATTAGGCTGGTACATATAGTATGCAGGCCTACCTTTATCTTTTGCTTGAATTATATTAATTTTTAAGAGTGGCGGGCTATTGGGATTTGAACTAATGACCTCTTGGTGCATAGGACTCTTATATCATGTAAAGGAACCACTGTACCATAGCACTTCTTGTTCACAAATTGAGTATTTAATTGGATGATCACCACTACAAATAGAGGACTAATTTCTATTATTGGATAATTGTTTTTCATAAACATTGTTTTCTTATTCCATGTTTTGCATAGACACTTGAATTAGGTGTAAAAATAGTGAACCGTTAGGTTACTTGCTCTGATTTATGTGTACCTTGATAATGCAAGCAAACACTCAAAAATAATACAATCACTGAATCATGAACAATGTTTTAGTTTGTTTTGTTTTTCTTTTTGTATATTACAATTGATGAACAATGGGTTATTCATTAATGTCTTTTTGTTGGGTTTATGACTTAGCATTATATAATCTGTGTTTAGGACTAAATGCATGTATTCTTGGTTGTAAAACATTTGTCCCAAATTCATTTTTGGTAGGTAACTAGGGATGTATATTCGAATCTTAGTTATTTTGTTCTAGGTGTTAAAGAGTATAAAATCATCGGTAAGTTTTTATCCATCAGCTTAATATTCTGGCGAAGTTGGTTTCTTGATATGATAGCAGAACCTTGTTGACTAAAAGGTCACAAGTTCAATACCCAACAACCCCTACTTTGGATATTAACATAATTTAAACACAAAGTATAAGGTGGGCTTATGTACTATTCACGCTTCATTGCCAATGGACATTCACGGAAAGAGGCATGTTAGAGTATAAACTCAGTCATGGGTTGTTACTTATTCGTTCAACTTTTTGGGGTTGTTGCTTCCACGACACCAGGCCTTGAACTTTCCAGTGTTCTACAACTAGAGCAAGACCTTATCGATAGCTCCCACTTCATGCTATAACTGCAGCAATAATAGTCATTATGTTAAGAACGCTGCATTTGAGTCTAGTTGAATTTCACATTGGAGTTAGATCTATATATAAATCTAGTGGGTCACTCCACCTAATGCCAATTGGTTTAGGATGGAACCCTATTTAAGCTTATATGTAGACCTTATATATTTCAACTCCATAGGTTGGGCCTAAGGCTTGGAAAAATTTATAATGTTATGTGAAGTAATGAATCCTGAGCTAGAAATTCTAGGTCAGTGTTGTTACTTTGTAATGCCTATTTATTGTATTTTATTCAATAAAACATATTTTCGTAACGCTCGTGGAACTCTACTTCTGCGATGCTCTCAACTGACTGGACTGACAGTCCTTGTTTTGAAATGTGCAGATAGCGATCCCAGTGGTGCCAACAGTGAGAGTAGTAATCACATTCACAAAGTTCATCGAATTACAACCAACAGAACTCTTTTATACCCCAATGTCAAGTCCCAGACACTTAACCCAAACCGAATCCAACGAGCCCGAGACCCGGTCGACATGGCTCAGGCGGAGCACGAGCCGCCGCAGCTCCAGCTCCAGCTCATCAGCCACCAAGCAGTGCCCAGAAGCATCGGAGGCTGACCCATTTGTGATTCCTAGCGGCTACTCTTGGGAGAGCATTGACAACTCTAAGAACAACCGTAAGTTGAAGAAATCCAAGTCTGTTAGACGGTCCAAGTGATGATTTGATGGCTTAGTTTCAATTTTAAAGAGCATTTTACTTGGGAAAATGAACAAGAAAGTAGCGTGTTTAGTATATATACAGGAAGGGTAACATGTGAATGTTGGTGCAGTAAAAAGTGATCCGTCCAAAAGTTCGAATATCTCGTTTCCCGTGAAAATTTACTGAACTTTTGGTCCAGCCCATGAAGTTGGCACATACGAGGCCCACATATAAGCTCAAATGAGGTTTCATGTTAAAACTAATTGGTATTAGGTAGAATAGTCCAATAAGCTTATACGTTAAACTCTTCTTTCTCACTAATCCCACGTGGGATTTTACTCAACTCACATGTGGATTCCTTAACATTTCCCGCCGCAATTCTTATTTTGCGCCCCCTAATGGAAAGACTTTAACATGTTTTAGAAAATGACCAAGAGAGGTAATATCTTTTGGAAAAGAACTATTTTGTATGCAGTTGTAAAAGATATCTCGTTCTTTTATGAAAACATACTGCCCTTATTCTTTTATGAAAACATGTTACTTCTTTGTGTATGTAGTGAACATTCTACTCGTCTTGTTATTTTCCTTAAATATAAATGCTTTTTAAAATAATTTTCCCCCATTTTCAGGGTATTTTCAAATTTAGATTGCATATTGCAAATGATGTAGATACTGGAGTATGGTTTGTACCCACACAGGCTTTATATTGGAGAATAGGAGGGTGAGTTTAATGGGTCACAGGATCTCTTTTGCTTCACATTCATCATAAAATATGATAAGTAATCTGCTTATCTCCATTTCCTTTCCAATTTCAAGGTAATGTTAGTGTTAAAGGAAAAAATGTTGATTGCAGAGCAACTAAAGAAAATTTGTGACTATTATTCATTACAAGTCATACTACTGCTTTGACAATAACATCTTTGTCCTTGGCAACAGCACCTCGGTTTCATTTGTGAATGACTCGGTCTTTTTAGTGTATATATCTCGTATATTTGATATTATACACATTGTAAATATTATAGAGAGTTGTTATTGACATGGCAAAATTATTATTGTCAAAGTAATGATGTGACTAACAAATAATTACAGCTACATAGTTGCTTTGGAAACTACAATTTGCTCCGACAGTAACAATTTTACGCGACAATAGCATTACCTATATAAATAGTAAAAAAGGAACATACCCAGTGCCTCAAGGGCTCCCGCCTACGCAGGGTCTGGGGGGGGCAGATGTACGCAGCCTTCCCCCTTCAGGGGGTAACCTGAAGAGAGACTGTTTCCCAGTGCCCCCAACCTGAGGGCGAGGACTTCCCAGGAGGTCACCCATCCTGATACTACTCTCACCCAAGCACGCTTAACTTCGGAGTTCTAATGGGATCCGGTGACGACGTGTTGATACCCTCTTTGGTATATATGGTATATACATGAAGCATCTTAAAAGCATATGGTTTGTGAGCATGCTTTTGGTTATGGGCAAAAATATGGTATGCTAAGGTTTTGGGGCTTATGGTGTTTGGGATATTGAGATCTTGGCCCATTTCTAAACTTTCTTTGCAAAGCTTGGTATACAAGGGACATTCCTTTATTGTTTGGCTTTGATTATGACGTGAACCTGTTGTCTTTAGATTTTATTTTATTTTCGTTTTTATTTGACTTTTGTAGTCTCTTGGTTACTTTCTTGCAAGCTTTATGATATTTATATTTAAAACAAGGAAAAAATTTCCGAATTCTTTTAAAATTTTAGGCTTATTTACATTTTAGTACCCTGACATTTTTCGAACTAATAAAAAGGGCTCTGACCTTTTTGAATTATTAAAAAGGCCCCTAAGCTTTTGTCGCATTAATAAAAAGGCCCATCTCAAGCGTGACGGCGTTATATTTCGTTGACAGAGCTAACATGGCAATTGCTTGTTATTAAAGCTACAATAAAATGACAAAACGGATGGTTTAGCACCTTTATTCTAACTTTATAAGCACGAAATTTGAGATGTATTATGTAGAAACTATTTATTTTCACTTAATTTGTTGCAAAATATAGTTACTAAAATGTATTTTTGTCATTTTATAGTAGCATTAATAAAAACATAGATGTTATGTAAGTTCTGTCGATTAAATAACATCATCACGTTCGAGAAGGGCCTTGTTATTAATGCGACAAAAACATATGAGCCATTTTATTTATCCGATAAAAACTTAGTAGCCTTTTTAATAATTCAAAAAGGTCAGAGTTCTTTTTATTATTTTAAAAAATGTCGGATACTAAAATGTAAATAACTCAAAATTTTATCCTCGTAATTTACCTTCAAATTAGGGGTAAAGAAAATGGAAGTAATGGAGATTAGTTTAACTGCTATTCCCCCTATTACCTCTCGAAAGATATCACCAAATAGGGATAAGAGTTTAGGATTAATCCCATTATCCTTAGTCCTTTTTACCTTGATACCAAACAACAGGTAAAGCTTGCGAGTAGCGATCGTATTTCATCGAGGACGATATTTGATTTCCAAAGGTCAAGTACAATATTGTAAAGGTCCAATTTGAATCTTGGCATAGTTATATTCACGAGTTTCAAAAAAAAAAAAAAAAAAAAAAAAAAAAAAAACACTCAATCATATAAGAAAATGTCACAAATTTGAATATCTTACACTCATTTACCTACCATAATGCTTTCACTATGAAATAACAAATTCCTGAGAGTTTTGTATACATCACTAAACTTTCTTTGCAAAGCTTGGTATCATAAGGGATAATCCCGTTATTATTTGGCTTTGATTAAAGTGTGCACCTAAAGTCTTTCGGTTTTTTTTTTTTTATTTTATTTTCTTTCATTTTAGTTGACTTCTGTAGTCTTTTGGTTCCTTCCTTGCAAGATAAGCAATCGAGGTTTTTATCCCCTCAGAACCAAAAAAAAAAAGGCCACGACATTGTAAATTGTAGAATACAAAAACGAAATGGGTATCCCCAGATCAAAGCATTACCCGTTTTTTCCTAGCTATTGCTGGTAAAGCGTGCAAGTAGTGGTCGTATTTCATTGATGATGATATTTCATTTCCAAGGTCAAGTAAATATTGTAACGGTCCAATTTGAATCTTGGCGTATAATCCATGGGTTTTAGAAAACGTCACAGATTCAAATTCCTTAGACTCATTTACCTACTAAGATATTAATTTCTCTCATTACGAAACAGAATCTTGAGAATAATTAGATGGAAAACAGGCAATGTAGGAATCCAACGTTATCCAATAGTACTCAACTTTCTTAGAAAGGACTTCTAATATATATTTTTTTTCTTGTCCAGAAAAAAGGAATATTCTGCACAAAATTAATTAGCAAGTTTACCACAGAATTGGGAAATCCTTTTTATGAAACCATACCATTGTCACTTTAATTGGGAAAGCTCAAAAAGGCAAATGGGGTGGTAAGCAACCCAAAAACCAAAACAAAAACAAAGTACTTTGCTTCACCAGATGGAAATACACACCATCTTATACGTGTGATATTGCAAATTTTTTTTATAAGAGTAAGGTGATTTTTTGAAAATAAAAAGAATTAAGGTGGTTTAATAGAACCGTATAAAAAGGCAAGGTGGTTATATATATATATGCACACACACACACACATAGGGTGTCGTTCTTTTGAGAGAGTGAGAGCGTGAGAGGGGCGAATCCTAACCCTCCATTGTAATGGACGGTCAAGATTTGTTGGACTTTAAAGAAAATTAACAATTTACGGCCTATACTCCTTCATAGGGCAGAAAGAAAGAAGGTGTAAGGGAAGGAAATTGTTTTTTTTTTTTTTTTCCCTCAATACTTAACAAATTTTGGCCGTAAATTGTTAATTTTTTTAATATCCAACAAATCTTGGCCGTCCATTATAAGTTGTCTCTATCCGCATGACCATGACAAATTATCAAAAGTATAATATTATAGTCTTATCAGACAAGTTGTTCAAACTTATCACCGACTATCAATATACTTTGACAACATGTCTCTAGTTTGATATAATTCTTTCCGTGGCTCAATTTTATTGACCACTTGAACCAAACCTGACACATCATCTTGAACCTCATGGAATGTTCTAGAAAAACAATAACGCATGTTTGACTCGTAAAATATAATCAGACAATAAATAAATAAAATTATTTTATTTATTTAATATTTAAAACTGATGAGAGCTCAGTCGAGGATTAGTATAGGAATAGTATAGAGATAACTGATGTATCGAGCCCCTATAAGATAGTCCTAGTACCACGAGGTTACTTGTATGATCGTTTGTATATACGCAGCACTGGCGTATGTTAGTTGCTTAGTGCTTCTAGGATGTATTACCTTGGGGCATAGTGATGTTGCTGACACGCCCATACTCTCTCTCTCTCTCTCTACTTTTTCTCTCTCTCTCCCCCTCGTTGCTTATACGCTCCAGACGCTCTACACACTCTCTCCGTACACTCTCTAATCTCTCTAAATGCTTCTTTGCTTTTACCTTTTACCTTTTACATTCTGCTCTGGCTCCTATGTCCCTATGTCTCTATGCTTCTATGGTTCGTTGCCCCCATGCTTCCATGCCTCTACGCGTACATGCTTACTTGCTAACTTGCTTGTTTGTTTGTTTACTTGCTCATATACTTACATGCATACTTGCTAGCATGATAAATGTACTTTACATGCTCTTCAAGCCTAGCATGATAACTATACTTTACATGCTCTTCATACAGACGCTTCATATCTATAATAACCATTAAAACCATCAAATATTAGGTTGGGGGTCCTCAGAAATAGTCTTTCGTCTGGGACGCACCCTGATGGGGTAAGACTGCGTACATCCTACCCCTCCTAGACCTTGCACAAGCGGGACCCCTTGAGGCACTTGGTATGTCGTTGTTGTTGTTGTTATTTTTATTGTATTTAATATTTAAAACTAACTAATTGAATTTTTTTAAGGACACCCATACCAAACAGCGTGATGTCAAGGAAGAATTGTAAGTGTGCAGTGAGAGTAAAGTGGCTAAGTTGCCGTAGTGAAATTAATTAGTAGAGGAGCCTAACAAAATAAAATACGCAAGATACAAATAGAGGTAAAAATGAGTTGTTTTAATTAATCAATATGTTTAAACCGATTTGGAAAGAGTTGAATGGGACAATATACTAAAACAAAAGAAATAGTTTAGCCAATGTCGTTGCAGAAGCTAATGAGAATAATGTTTCAGGAATCGATTAAATCAAAAGAGGGTAGACTCTAAAATGAAAGATGAATAGATCTGTCAAGATCAATTTTGATTGCTCTAAAAGATTGGTAGCTTAGGGACGAGTAGCTACATCATCAAGGCCAGAGGGCAGTTTATTGTAACAGGAATGACTGCTTTGGAAATAGGAATTATGGCAAAAGTAGTGGTGGCAAGAGATGGCCTCGCAAGGGTAGACAATTTGAGTTGTCGGGATATGCAAGTCGAAGGGAACATTAAGGTCCGGATCAATAATTATGTGCCGCAAATTGAGCACATAATCAAGAATGTGTAAAGGGTAATTCATGTAACAATCAACTTCAATCATATTTTTAGGAAGAGTCTAATGCGGTATCCGATTGGGTTGTGAAACAAGGTCATCATACCGAATGCGAGATACATTTATTCATCAACTTTGGCCATGATTTAGGAGCTATCATTGTGGAAAATGCGTTGCGGTGGGCACTTCCTAGGAAATGCCCTTAACGCTCTTAAAGTAATTGTATTTTTAATATTTTAAATATTTTATTATTATTGTTATGGTGTTTAAGAAAATATTTTATTTTATATGACACATAAACTTCAAAATATTTTTAAACTTCAATATATAATAATAATAATAATAATTGTAAATATATTTTGTTTGGAGAATAGTTTTTAAAAATTTCATAAATTTATATATATCAAAATAATAATATTTATATAATACTATATAAAAAATTTAGGAAATTACTTTTATTTACATTTTCGTGAAAAATTACTACAGGCGTAAAAAAGAAAACAAATTTTTCTTTTTCTAAAAAAGATATAAAATGACCAAAATGCTCTTGCTGACGTGGCAGTGCCATACTGGCTAGATGTGCTATTTTGATAATTTTAAATTTTTGCAGACTATTTTAAAAATAAAAATTATCAAATATGCCGTTTTTAAAAATCACCGTCAATCTTTAGTAGTAATCCTCACTTTTTAGAAATCAATCAATTCACCCCAAATTTGTTAGTATTCGTATTGGTTACTTTTTTGCTTGTCTATAAAAAGGATAAATTGATTATTTTTCTTTTACTTAAAATTTCATAGATTTTGTACTTAAAATTATGTTATGTTGGTATGGACCTTTAATTTTGGATCGGGTTAGACCCAATTTCTCATTTTTAGGGTTGCTCTCTTTCATGATGTTTTATATATAAACTCATCTTTTTCCTTGGGTTAGAGCCGTTTATCAAATTGAGAGAGAAAGAGAGGGGGTGAGTGAAGAATTCTCTTGTAATACTCCACAATTTCAATCAATAAAAGTTCTCTACTAGGTTTTTAATGTCTAACAAATCTTGGCTGTCCATTACAATGAAAAGTCAGAATGCGCCCCTCACACGATCTCACCCTTTCATAATATATATATATATAAACTTTGTTCGCGGATTATATACGACCGTTGATCACAGCTAGTGTCTAATTTTTTTCCATGACAAAAAAAGAATTTTTTTTTTAGTTTTTCTGATTTTAATAAGGATTAGGGTGTCATCTTTTGATTATCTGCTTAGTAATAACTGATAAAATTATTTTGTTTTAGGCTAACAAATCACATTTAAATTTAAGGCCAACAAATTTATTTTTATATTTTGGCACTCAAATTTAAATTTCACCATTCGAAATCAATCCCGCCTCTTTTCTCTATAAATATTACACCGCCATCCCTCATTTTTAACATTAAAATCAAAGCAAACAAGGCTATAATGGAGTTCAAGTTTTGCTATCGAGATTATGACTTCACAGTACGATACAAAGAAGAAGAATTAACGATCCCACCCCTCTTGCCCCACCAAATGCTTCATCCTGAACAGAATTGCCCCACTCTCTCTCTTCTTTTTCTCTCTCCTCTTGCTCCAGCCACGCTCCGGCCACCTTGCTGGTACAACTCCGGCCACACTCCGGCCACCTCGCCAGTACGGATTCCGGCCACCTCGCCGGTACTCTTCTTCCTCTCTCTCCCCAGGCCTATAAGGCCACCGTGCCGGCCACCAACCGCCAAGGACCCCCTCTCCGTATACGCTAAGTATTTATTATTATTATTTATTTTACGTTATTTACTTATCATTTGTTATTATTATGTTTTTACTAACTTAGGCATCGGAGGGGTCTCCCCCGGGCAAACCCGTGGGTCCCTCTAACGGCCTCCTTTTTTTTGTAGGGGATATCAGGTCAAACACTGGCAGCTGCTTCCTCAGCGAGGGCTTGAGCCCGGTCCTCATCTTAAAGAATCTAACCAAAAATCCCCGAAACAATTGGCGCCGTCTGTGGGAAGATAGCTTGCTAGCGTTTAGGCTGGTATCCCGTGCAAATCACCGAAGACCCTCACAAAATTGGGGGCTACAGTACCCGTTTAACCTAAGATAAGTCGTTAATTTCAATTTTTCTCTGTCTAATTGCCTTCTAATACCTCTAAATTAGGATTTTAGATGTAAGTTGTCAGTAAATCGGAGGCAAGTTTTGTTTCTAAATTAAAAAAAAAAAAAATTCTCAGCGAAAAAAAAAGAGGAATTTATAGAGAGAGTCGGGAAGACGAGAGGAATGGGAGACCCTGGATGTTTAAGTTTCAAGGATTATTATTAAAGTTTATTGTTCGTATCATAAGAATACTGCACTATAACTTTAAAATTTACTGTTCATGTATTGATCCTCAAACACATGTTTAAGGATTATCAGTTTTGCAAGTCAAAACATGTCATTCAAATTCTACACCTAAGTCCACCCAAATCGGAAGAATCAATCTCGACTAAATGAGTAAACCATGCTAACGGTAAATATATAAAACTAAATGCAACTCTTTTGATAAAAAACGCCACACAAAAGAAAAATGAGACCAATTTTCTCTTCAAATCAAACATAAACGCTTTAATTGTTTCTTTCTTATTCTAGACTCCACACATTCATACTTGATGGATGTCATATTGCTAGAAATTTAGTATCGAAGACGAGTTGTGTGTTCAACCATATTACAAAGTAAATTTATGTTTCACATGAGTTCTAGTACATATAAAAGAATGAACTGTGAACATGGTGAATTTCTCGGGATGTTAACCGTTCTCTAATTTCGGCTTGAACATCAGATAAGTTTTGGCTTTGACTTTATTTTTATGCCTGTTTCTAATACATTTAGAGTAAGACCTCAAGCCTAAATTTTTCAATAAATTTATAACAAATTTCAATTTAACTTCACATCATATCTTGAGGTTTAGAGTCTCTTTCTAATACATTTAGAGTAAGACCTCAAGCCTAAATTTTTCAGTAAATTTATAACAAATTTCAATTTAACTTCACAGCATATCTTGAGCTTTGGAGCATGTTATAGATGCTTTTCATAATATTCTTACTTCAATTACGCATAAATTATTTTATCAGATTTCCCGTATGGGATTCGCGGCAATGCACAAATTGTATTACTCCCGTTTTCCGGAAATTGCTCACTAAATTTCTTATCTAACTAAAGTTGCTTTAAGTTGATTCCAACCCAGCTCATATATCTTAAGTAGATATGGGATTAAATTGGAAATGTTGGGTTGAACTTTTATTAAGTTTATTGTTCATATGGACCACTATATTAAGGACTTTTATCAAGTAATTCCTGTTCTTAATTGAGAGTAAGAGAAGTTTCATAGCATGGAAAACTTCACTACATGGTGTTTAAGTTTGAATATACTCGTTTCTTAATTTTTGCTAGTCATATAGCTTAAATTTGTGCCAAACATGATATTTCAAAATATGCTAACCCATACATTAACGACAATTAAAGTGGAATAGAATGTTGTTATGTGTAAAGGCGGCAGAGTCCTTAACCAAAAAGCGACCCAAATAAAGTACAATTTGAGCGAGGTGGACGATTACCACCAACCGCCTAATATAGAGGTAACACCCTTCAAGGGCTCCTTTGGATAATAACATTGCCGTCCTTGAACTGGGCGAACGCCAAAAGGGCGTCAACGTCAGTCTGTGATGCAAAAATCTGTAAACAAAGGTGCGGTGGCCAACCAATGTCACTTGGCGTCATTAGAGAGACTCGTTAATAAGCACTTTGCCACTGATAGTTGGAGGCTTAAGCCACCACGAAGTAAACTTAACAATATCAACCAGGTGCCTCACCAAGAAACTTGGCTGCACCCATAAGCTTGATTAGTCACAACCGCCGTTGAGCTTGGCCAGATGGCCTCGCCAACTCCTTGAATGAGTAGCTCATCAGTAAAAGCCATCGCCAACAAACTTAAGTGACTCGTTAAAGCCAACTGCGAGGCTAACTAAAGCCTCGTCTAATAACTTGGCTTTGCACTATTTACCTTGATTAGGTACAACTGCTCATTGGGGTGGCTGTGTAATGACAACAGCCTATCCTCATTTTAGCTGTGCCGCCCAAAGCAGGGGGCTTCTCCAATAGCGGTATTATCACTCTCAGACTAGGCGAGCACACCTAAAAGATGCGCCAATGATAACGCGTAGGGTTGGATTCGCCAACAACCATGGTGGAGGTCCCGCTAGTGAAGACGTCATCCTTAATGTCTCAAGACTTGAGCGGCCGCCAACAAAGTTGTTAAAAACACTTTAAGAACCTCACTACTCACCTTCTAACCTCAGTAAAGAAGAAATTGCTATTAGGTGAACCAATACCAACGGTGCCATAGACTACCGTGAATAACCAACAACGTTAAAGCAAACAAGCTTAGGAGCCACCGCCATCCAGCTTGGCTATTATCATCAATAATTTGAGACATGAACTTCCACCAGCTAACCTAGTAGGGATTTTATACGAAGTGTTACCGCCAAGTTTGGGTACTAGGCGGAAAAGCTAATAGTACATGCGCCACCTTAAATCGGCAATGCTTTAAATTACCAAGAAAAGCATTTAATGTCAATAACTGCAAAAGGCCGCCAACAACGCACTAACAATATTGGTGGAGGGTCTTCCAAAAAACGTGCGGTCGTTAATAGGGTCAGCTGGGTGCCACCGCCAATAACTTAGATGTACAACACCACCCACAAACTTGACCAACCATAGCTACTAACGAGCCTGCTCGGACCACCCCGTCAACCTCATAAATAGGTCACGCGGTACTAATAACGTAAAAGGTCGTCGCCAACAAGCTTGGCGATAATCTTTCAAACTTAATAGCAAGGTCAACCGAATGGCACCGTATGCCCATTTGGCTAAGCCTTGACAATAATAAGTTTGATAAACTACGTACCGCCCATCATGACGGCTACGCCAACAAAGTCTGGCTATTAACAGTAAAACTTGGCCCGGTATTACAATTAATGCCCTCACCCAGGTGTTATCACCATAAAGGTGACAGTAAACTCTCTAAGACACCCGTCTTGGTTCATCCATTGTCTAATTAAGAGTTTAATACTCTTGGAGCTAAGGATGAACTCTCAAAACACCCCTTATCTTCACAACTCAAGGGGCATGTTATTCTTTAGACTTACAGGGCGCCTAATAAAGTTTACCACTGTTTTATGAGGCAAGCACAAACTACAAGGCATGCTCATTAACAAACACATAATTGCATTCTTATTAACAGTTTTATACACCCGAACCGAATGCCCACTCGAGTTGCCTCTCGGCAACTACGGAACTTGCCATTCCTCAATAACGACGAACAACGGTGTTTACTTGACAATGGGGGATTTAGCGTTCTCCATATAATTTTACGTAATTTATCTTTTTCGTAGAAAATTACTTGATTAACGTTCCCTATGGGATTTGCATTCAACCCGGTCCCTGATTATAAACTGGGGGCTTAACGTTTTCTATGATTTACATTCCTTATGTGAATTATGTTCTCAGTGCAATTTACGTGATATACGTCACTTATGTGATTTATGTTCAGCTTAACTCCCTACTTGGGGCAAGGGCTTTGACGTCTCTTATGTGGTTTGTGTTAACTTAGCCTCAGGACAAGGACTGGGAGTTAGAATTATCATCCACGGTTAGCTTTCACCTAACGTAAAAGTTCGCTGTTCTACGAATGGTGGGCGGTTAACTTCCACCGAATGTGGAAGTACACGGTTGTGTTGTTCTGTTCCGGCTGAAAAAGAAAACACGAAGTTGTGGGGCGAGTAACCTCCACCTAATGTGAAGGTCCGCAGGCGGTTAGCTTTCGCCTAACATGAAAGTCTGCAGTACTAGGGGTCCCTTTAACAATGGGGGCTCGGTATCGTTTGCTCCGATTGAAAAAGGGAGCAAGAAGTTGTGTGGTGGTTAACCTGCACCTAACGTGGAGGCTCGCAGGCGGTTAGCTTTTGCCTAACGCCAGACGTGATGGTCTCCGGTGACCCTTCTGTTTCAACAATGCATCTCAACTTTTAGGGACCCCGCTCGGCAGACCATCACACCCGCCAGACACCATCACTTATGTCGGACCTCACTGACACCCCTTTGAGTCTCAACCCTGCGTCTCAACTACCCGGGTCATTGTCAATGCCATAAGTCCTTCACAGTGTCGGCTAACTCTTAGGAGCAGACGTAGGGGCCACAAAGTTCCTTAGGCGCACCTCATGTCGAAGCCGCTGTCCTTATGGGGAACTCACGAGATCCCGCACAAGTAGCGTGCCACTTACTCGAATGGGAAACCATCTCATAGCATGCGTCGAGCCTGGGTGCCCATTGACAACTGACCAACGGCCCCTACCCTTACCCTCAGACATGGTGTTGCCAAATCCGTAAACGGGGTTGGTGCACACCACCGCTCACAAGAGGGCTCGAGCATCTCGAGTGCTCTCGCCGATTGAAGGTTGAATCCTACAAGCTGGAACGCTTCGACATTGTGTGGCGCAGCACAAACGAGGGACCAAGCCTTTCTTGGACGAATTACTCGCACTGTTGGCCATCAGCCCACCACAATGTCTACGGAGCGTTCTATTCATGTGGAGACCTCATGACACCCTCATAGCTGCACTGAGGACCGCCCCTGTTACCAGGGTCAATCATTTAACACCACTATTATGGGTCAGGGCACTTGATGCCCCAAACCCGACTTCAATGACCTATGTCTCTCCTAACTGGGAAACTTTCACAACCGGGACGTAACTTGCGACACAACGCGCAACACTATTTGCATTCAGCGCGTGACATGCTCTCATTCACGGGCTCCCATACGCTCGCATTGAAATACACACCGGCGCTAGCTTGGACACAGCACACGACTCTGGGCCGCGCACACTGATGCGGGTGTGCGTGTATGAAACACAAAGGCTCGCAAACGCAGTGTGTCATGGTCCACAACAAGACCATGACACTATACCTATATGTTGGTCTCTTCTTCCTCCGGCTTCTGTGTGGGTTTCTTGCTAGTATAGCTACTCACAGATTTTACAATTTGTTGCTAGTCGAAGTTATTATTCTGCGATATGGGTTCACGTTATTCACTACTCTAGGAGCTTATGACTTATCTTTTCACGATATGCTCCACCCCAGTCGATAACTAGAGGCTGCCATTAATTACTAAGCTAGATGCTCTTATTTAATGGGAAGAACCTAAGTTAACTTGATAGATGTACAAGTCAACAAAACCGCCCAAAAGTTCGAGTAAAAAGAACTGGGTGAAAACAAGAAGCTAAACATAGCCGGGGCATCAAGCAGGGGGATCCCCCAAATAACAATATTATCACCCTCGGACTAGGCATGTATTCCCAGAAGGGCCGCCCACAATAACGCATAAGGTTAAATTTGGCAATAAAAGCAACTAACCTAGCTGGGATACCGTCAACAAGTGTGGCAGGGGATGCGCTAGTAGAGACGTTACCATCAACGCCCCAAGACTCAAGCAACCACCAATGAAGTTAGCAAAAACTCTTTGGGAGCATCGCTATCCACCTTTAGGCTTGACTTCATGCAGTTGTTAAATGATGATGAACTCATAAAGAAATTGACAAAGTAGAACTGCGGTGTAAGGCAATTCAAGGTATACTTGAAGATATATATCTTGGCTAGGGGATTTGAGAAAACATATCAGGTTTCTGTTTATTGCGGAGGACATCGTCCGGCTTCTAGAATGTGGTTGCATATGTTTGTAATTGTAATCAAAAGTAAAATGTTTCTTGGAAGATCGGGCATTGTTTTATGTATAAAACGCAATGTAAGATTTCGATGAAGGTTTTCTGGTAGTGAAACACTAAATTGGCAACTAAAACCCTTTTTTAAGTTATGCTTAAGCAGGGATCACCCCTGAATCCAAAACCATTACCTAAGTGACCAGAGCGGACTAGTTGCAGTCAATTTTTGTCTTTGCTCCTCGATTAGAGCTTAATGATCTTCATTTCTCTATCTGATCCATGCTTAGATTGAAGAGCATTTTTAATTATTATAATTCAGAAACTTCAATTAGATTGCAAATGTTGGTACGAAAATTAGACTACTAATAATATTTGGTGTTGACCTTGATCTAAAATTCGAATTAACTAGTCTGAAGTTCAAATAAATTTGATCGGGTTCCACCGGACTGCGCCAATTTGATCCTAATTAAACCAAGCCTGGCCTGTTCAACCGCCACCAAAAACAAGCATTTTCAAGTTTAGCCGCTTCAAACAAGCTTGGATGTGACTAAGTTTAACCATGTCCAGCTAGGTTTTAGCATGTTTTTGCACACATGACTGAACTCACGTATAGCTATTAATCTATGAGGCAACACCTTGTTGAAAGGAATGATTTCAATAGCAAACATAAAAAATGGAATAAAACCTAACATGTCCCTGGTGCGTGTTTTGTTATAAACCTTTGTCTTACTGGATGAAGATTATAGGTTGATATCGAAAGCAACCACTTCATATATTTATTAATAATTTTTGTCTAGTTGAAAAGATCATAGGATTTCAGGCATATGGTTAGCATTGGCCCAAGCAAACTCCTATGTTGAGCAAAATAGCGGCCACTTGAGCAAAGAAAGCCACTCAGCAATCACATCCACACATATGCTGGAACTCATTGCTTCAAGCTGTAGACCTAGAGGCATAAACAATCCCATGGCAAGGTATGTACCTAGTACCACAATATTCAAGCTGGCAATGACCAGTCCAGCCAGAAGCCCTTGTCAGGCAGACGTGTTTACCTATACACGTTATGTTTAGCCTAGTCCCTAGCTAGGGGCTGGAGACTTAACGTTCTTTATGTGAATTATGTTCCTTATGTGATTGACATTCCTTATATGATCTATGTTTTACCCAGTCCTTAGCCAGGGGCTGGGGGCTTAGTGTGCTTTAGGTAGTATATTTTGCCTCAGCCTTTACCAGTTGGGGGCTTTTATGTTAAGTTAAATAAATTGTTTGTGTTAGGTTAAATAAATTGTTATGTGGTTTATTTTGATCCAGCCTTTACTGGCTGGGAGCTTTAGGTTACGTTACATAAGCTGTTTATTTTAGTTTAAATGGTTTATTTTAACCCAGCCTTTAACGGCTGGGGGCTTTAAGTTGCGTTAGTAAGTTGTTCATTTTTTGGTTTAAATGGTTTATTTTAGCCCAGCCTTTAACGGCTGGGGGCTTTAAGTTGCATTACATAGGTTGTTCATTATTTTAGTTTGAATGGTTTGTTTTATTAACCCAACCTTTACCGGCTGGGGGCTTTTAATTGCTTTACCTAAATTGTTTATTTTAGTTTGAATGGTTTGTTTTATTAACCCAGCCTTTACCGGCTGGGGGCTTTTAGTTGCTTACCTAAATTGTTTATTTTAGTTTGAATGGTTTGTTTTATTAACCCAGCTTTTATCGGCTGGGGGCTTTTAGTTGCTTACCTAAATTATTTATTTTAGTTTGAATGGTTTGTTTTATTAACCCAACCTTTACCGGCTGGGGGCTTTTAGTTGCTTACCTAAATTGTTTATTTTATTTTGAATGGTTTGTTTTATTAACCCAACCTTTACCGGTCGGGGGCTTTTAGTTGCTTACCTAAATTGTTTTTTTTGGTTTGGATGACTTGTTTTATTAACCTAGCCTTTACCGGCTGGGAGCTTTTAGTTGCTTACCTAAATTTTTTATTTTAGTTCGAATCGTTTGTTTTATTAACCCAGCCTTTACCGACTGGGGGCTTTTAGTTGCTTACCTAAATTGTTTATTTTAGTTTGAATGGCTTGTTTTATTAACCCAGCCTTTACCGGCTGGGGAGATTTAGTTGTGTTATATAAGCTACTCATTTCAATTTGAATGATTTCTTTAATCACCTCTACCCGCTGGGGAACTTTCTACTAAGATAGACCTCCACCAATTAGAAACTTCACATGAGTTTACCAGTAATATGGCTTAAACCAGTCTTTACTTGCAAGAAGACTGGCAGTTGCAGTTTGCTCTCAGCCATACTAAGAGCATAAAGCCATAACCAGCGGTACACTATCACCAGCTGAGAGTCCGCGTCTGTGTACGTCCCACCTAACATCGGGACTGGCGGTACACTCTCACCAGTTGAGAGTTCGCGTTTGTATGTGCCCCACCTAACATCGGGGCGGTTGTGTGTCCCACCTAACATCCGGACGGGCAGTAAACTCTCACTGGCTTGGGAGCCCGCAGTTGTGTGCCCCATCTAACATCGGGGTTGATGGTAAAACTCAGTCAAGCCATAGACCCTTCTAAGGAAGACAAGCCACATTTACGCTACAAGCCCACCTCAAGCAGGCATTACTTATACATGACCATGAGCCCTTCCCAGGTAGATAAGACGTATTTGAGGCATAAACGCCTCTTTGACAGGCGATTTGCACTCTAACCAGTATCGGGGCGCGGGTTACGCATCAGCCGACATTAAAACGAGTAATACACTATTCATAAATACACTCCGACCCCGCCTGCGGCCGGGGGCTAGGAATTAGAGACATTCATAATGCATTCCACCCTATGAGTTAAAAATATTCGCAATACATCCCAATCCAGCTTGCGTCTGGCGGCTAAGGATAAAAATACTCACGACATGCCTCATCTGGGTTCACAAGTGAGAATTTGGAGACTAAATATGCAGTCATTCATAACTTGGTCCAACGGCCAAAACTTGACAAAATCTTAAAATTAACCACTCCAAATGACCGCTCCAATAAATTAAGTAAAACAACGCCTCCAATCGGGAATACAATTCCTAGAGGCAACGCTAAAAGTTAGCAAGTCAGGTAGAACAACATCTCCAGAAATCGTTGTTCGACCATGGACAACGCCTCCAATCAGGAATACAATTCCTAGAGGTGGTGCTAAAAGTTAACAGGTCAAGTAGAACAACGTCTCCAAAGGCCGTTGTTCGACCATGAATAACGCCTCCAATCAGGAATACAATTCCTAGAGGCAATGCTAAAAGTTAACAAGTTAGGTAGAACAACGACTCCAAAGGCCGTTGTTCGATCGTGAACAACACCTCCAATCAGGAATACAATTCCTAAAGGCCATACCAAGAATTAACAAATAGAGTAGGACAATGCTCACATTAACTACTTATGCAAGCAAGTATAGGCATCTTCCCGTACCTTGCCATAGAAAGAACCAGCAAACATGATCCTTAAAAGGCTCGAGTCCTCTGAGCCCAAAAACAAAGAACCAATTGCTCGCGTAAAAACGCAAAAAAAAAAAAAAAAAAAAAATTGCTATGGATGGATAAGCCAAAACAATGTTCATATAGAAGGACCTCACAGGTAATGCCTATAAAATTTCTCACAACAGATAACGGTCATCAACAAAATGTTGACAGTCCACATGGTGTCAAAGCATTTGGATGTTATACACACCACGACCGAATGTGAACAGATCCTATTCGCCCATGGAATGGGGGGCTAACTGTAGAGGATAAAAATAATTAGGTTAGTATTAAAATAAGATAACAAAATAATAACAAAAATTAGAAACAAGTTTATTTATTTTTCTCTTCTCCCATGTGCTCCCTCTTTTCTCTCTCCTCTCTCCTGACTTTTTTCCTTCCCCATGTCTCCTTTCTCTTTCCTCACACCCCTACCATCGTCTCTCTCCTCACACCCTACCATTGTTTCTCTCCTCACTCAATTGCCTACGTACTCTCTCTTCTACCGCCGGTTACTGGTACCGCCTCTACCACCCACCATCTCTCTCTCTCCTACCGCTGGTACCAACAACCTTGTCGGCACCAACCACAACTACGGGCCACCGCCACGGTAACCACCCTACCGCCTGGCTATCGCCACTACCGCTCGCTTGTACCACCACTCCACTACCGCTAGCGCCTACTACCGCTAGGGCCTTCTACCGTCACCTCTCCTCTACTACCACCCGCACCTAGCCGGCACCGCCACCACCTGCTACGGCCTAGCCACCGGTGCCGCCTAGCCACTAGTGCCGCCTGACCCATCCGGTACCACCTGACTCGTCCCGGTACTGCCGTCACCATCCCATTACCGCCTTCTCTATAAATGCCCATTTTCCCTCTTCACAAGGGAGGGAGGAGGCTCCACACACTTCTCACCCCACTCTCTCTCTTCTTTTTCTCTCTCCGCTTGCTCCGGCCACGCTCCGGCCACCTTGCTGGTACAACTCCGGCCACGCTTCGGCCACCTCACCGGTACTCGTCTTCCTCTCTCTCCCCAGGCCTATAAGGCCAACGTGCCGGCCACAAGCCACCAAGGACCCCCTCTCCATATACGATAAGTATTTATTATTATTTATTTTACGTTATTTATTTATCATTTGTTATTGTTATGCCTTTACTAACTTAGGCATCGGAGGGGTCTCCCGCGGGCAAACCTGTGGGTCCCTCTAACAGACTCCTTCGTTTTGTAGGGGATATCAGGTCAAACGCTAGCATCTGCTTCCTCAACGAGGGCTGGAGCCCGGTCCTCATCTTAAAGAACCTAACCAAAAATCCCCGAAACACTTTAGATTCCAAAAAAAATGCTTTTTCCAGAAAAAGCACTTATTTCCTCAAAATAAGTAATCCCAAACAGGCCCTTAGTCCCACACGACCCTACTAAGAACTTTGTAGGAAGTACTTGGTAATATAAAGAAAAATACATAGCAGATGGCTCAATGGAACACTTTAAAGCCAGAGTGGCTAAAGAATTCCACCAAAGAGAAGGAATTGACTGTAAGGAAACCTTCAGTCCTGTAGACAAAGCTTCTACCATTCTCTTTGTACTCTCACTCGCCATAATACACAACCAGCCATTCGCCAACTGGATGTTAAAAATGCCTTTACATGAAACAACTATGGGTTTTTATTCATCCGCATTTTTAAAACCATGTATTTTGATTATGAAAAACAATCTACAGTCTTAAGCAGGCACCTTGAGCTTGGTTCCAAAGATTCAGTGGATTCCTTCATAGTCTTGAGTTTGACGTTGTCACACTGACGCATCCTTAACTATTAAAAAGGCCAAACACCAACTAGCATGTCTTCTACTCTATGTTGATGACATAATCATAACAGGCACTCATACAACTTCTCTTAAGGATCTAAGTCACGCTCTCTCAAAACAATTTGCAATGAAAGACCTGAATCTCCTTCGTTACTTACTACTTTCAAGGCATAGATGCAACTCATGACACAAAGGGTCTCTTTCTCGACCAACACAAATACATAGTGGACCTCCTCACCAAACATAGCCTTCACGAAGCTAAGCTAGTAAAAACTTCGTTGCGTGCCCGAGCACAACTGTCTCTAGGAGAAAGTGAGCTTCTTGCAAATCCCACATAATATAGAGGTGTTGTAGGGGCCCTCCAGTATTTAACTATGACCCGCCCGATATTTGTTATGCGGTTAACCTTGTTTCTCAGTTAATGCATATGCTTCTCGAACTAGCAGGTAGGAATGGCAATGAGTGGGATTTGGGTCGGGTTTGCCTCCAATCCAAATCCAACCCAAAAAATCCCGACCCAACCCGAATGTAGAAAACACTCATTTTTCTATAAAAATTCAACCTAAATCCATATCAATCGGGTGGAACGAATATCCAACCCAAATCTATAATCCACTTAAACCCTAAAAAAGTTATAATATTATATTTCTATATATATATATATATATATATATATATATATATATGTATATAATAATAATAATAATAATAATAATAATAATAATAATAATAATAATAATAATAATAATAATAATAATAATAATAATAATAATAATGATGATGATGATGATGATGATGATGATGATGATGATGATGATGATGATGATGATGATGATGATGATGATGATGATGATGATGATGTAATAATTGTACCTTAAAGTCAGTATTTGGATTAACCATTACATCCTTTTTTTTCATTTAATATTCATAATTATAGTAATTTAAAGTCAGTATTTGGATTAACCATTACATCCTTTTTTTTCATTTAATATGCATAATTATAGTAATTTACTATTATACAGTCATTTAAAAAACTCTTAACCAATAATCCTTATATACTAAATAGAATTTTGGGTTGAACTTCGGTTGGATTTGATGTCATCAAAATCCAATCCGACCCAAAATTCATTTATCAATATCCAAATCTAAATCCATCTAAAACCCATTTTTCACATCTAAATTCATCATAAATGGATAGGTTGGATAGATATCTAATGAATTCGGATCCAATTATCATCCCTATTGGCAGGTTGTTAAATGTATCCTTCGGTACCTCCGAAGCATACCCAACCATGGTCTCTCTCTTCTTCCGGGTTCACTCACCATAGTTATAGCCTTCGCAAATGCGGATTGGGAAGGTTGCCCTAACACAAGACGGACGACAACAAGAAATGCCATCCACTTTGGTCCCAACCTCATATCCTAGCGTGCCAAGAAACAATAACAGTAGCCAAATCCACCACAGAATCTGTATACCGTATACTTGCCCAAGTCGTTGCCAAAAGCAACTAGATATGGTACTTGATGAGAGATCTTGGTCTTTGCCATCCTGGCCCAATCATAGTCTACCATGATAATGTTTCCGCCACTTATCTCGCCTCCAATCCAGTATTGAATAAGTAAACATGTTGACTCTGACTTTCACTATATCTGAGAAAAAGTCATGAAAGGAGATATTCAGGTACGACACATGCCTATCACGAACGCGTTACTGCCGTCTTCACCAGAGGATTATCCAGTGATAAATTTCTACTTGGCAAAGCCAATCTCTGGGTGCTACCACCCTAATCGGATTGAGGGGCCCTATTCAAGAAGAGACTAGGGTTTCCTCGCATTTCCCATTACACCTTTAGGGTTAACACATGCAATGAACCCCTGTAGCCTTTGCCTATCTATAGGCTCCTCTTCTGCCTTCATTATATCATTACAATATAATTGCTCTACATTCACATACTCGATTCGATCTATCAACAACATGGGTTGTCTTGTCCAAATAATGAGTCACTATCCACAATGTTGGTTTCACTCATAGACTTATTTGGTTGACAAAAAGTGATATTCGCAAAATTTATTTTTTAAATGAAAATAATTTTAAAGATAAAATGCAATTGAGAATTATTTTTCTTTAATTGATTTGAAAAAACCATTAGTATCTATTTGTAGTAGTCACAATAGGAGAAAAGTAGGCAGGCATATCAAAATCAAGGAGGATGAAAGAGTAATAATGGCAAGGGCTTTTTATCCACCGGAAAATATGGTGTCATTTTTTGCGAATGCATTTGCAGTCTAAAATTAGTGCAAAGATTGAAATTGACGCCCAAATTTCAATTTTGTTGCTTAGTTTATTATTCTAATTCCATGATCTAGTTTCGTGAATCTGGATCTTCGCTGGAGAACATATATTTTAGTTCATTAGGGAAGGGGTGAGGAATTGTTGTTGCATAGTATTTCTACTTACCTAAATCCAAAATAACCTCACTTGATTAACTCAAATTCAAAATGATTCTAAAGAAAAGACTTAACACAACATAGATTTGACTTGAACCTCGAAATTATCAATCTCAAATGACTTGAATGTGAAGCCACATGAATAAACTTAGCACAAAGTTTGAAGTGATCCAATTCCATTGATCCGAAACTTGAGATGACTTGAACACAAATAATGATACTACTTGAGCTGAATGTGATGCAATCAAGTTTAGCCCAAAGTCAAGTCACTCGATCCAATTGACTTGTGACCTAATCTGACCAAAACCCAAAATGACCTACCTGTCTCACTCCTAGCCCAAAAATGACTACACTCGGGATAACTCGAAATTTGAAATGACGCAACCTGTTTGGGACAAGAACAAGATGAGTCAAGCTCAAACTGACCTAAATCAACTCAAACTTAATCCATTCTAACTTGATATCGAAAATTAAAGATGAATCAAACGCAAAATGATCCAACGTGATTAAAACTTGACCTAATTTGACTTGAAAATCAAATAACTCAAACTGAAAACGTTTGATCCGACCAAATTCTAACCCTAGTTGATTTAGAATTTGATGTGCTCCAACTTCATTGATAGAAACCCATGGTGACTGTAATCATTATGGAATAATACTTCCAAGCCATAATTTCTTTGTTTAACCAAATAATGGAATTCAATTCAATTAAAGATCCAAATCCATTACAATTGGAATTGAAATTACAATTCCACAGTATAATTTCAATTCCATTTGCCAAACATAAAGCCTAAGTGTATATATACATATATTATCACTTAGGTACTTTTACTTTTGAATGTATAAAATGAGATAACTTGAGGATATGTTGAAGTTTTAAAATTTTATCTATCAATACAAATTTTTCAAATTCTGATGTATTTTTATTAAAAAATGCTAAATTGGAACATGATTACAATAATATATAAGTATCTTTACTGAAATTTAATAAGTTTTTGCCAAAAAATATACTAACATGACACTTAATTTCGGCTATATTTGGGCAGCGAACATCAACATTTGCTAAATTTTTAAACATAATTTGAGGAACGTTTGCAAAAAATTAGTGCGGGTTACATAGATTATGGTATTTATGTACATACATTAGTATTTTGTGCATAAATCGGTTAAATTTTTCCCAAAAAAAATAAATCAAATTTTATCATAATTACGGTCTATATAATAAATGCTCAAACATTAAGATAACTAAGTAATAGCTACTCATATGTATATATACTTACATATATAATAAAATATTATTATAATACAACAAATGCTTCTAAATGTTTTAGTAATACCGATAAAATTGGGTTTTGGCATTAACTTGTAGTGAGGTGGATGAGAATTTGCATCATTGTATGCGGCAATTCCCCGTTCCACAACCTACAACCCCCCCACCCAGGATTCAACTCGTCCACCTACGTTGATGTTTCGCTGTGTGGTTAGTGATGGCATTGGGGTGGGCCCCACCTTTCCTGTACTTTTATTAGTCACCTACCTCTGTACCCATAGCAACTTAGGCTATGTTTGGATGATGAAATTTGAGGCCGAAATTAAAATAAAAATTGGAATTGAGGTTTAAAATTTTAATTTTGCTATTTGGTTCTCTTCGTTAGAATTAGAATTAGAATTTTACTATTTAATTTCATGCAATTAAATTTTAACTGAAATCTTAATTTCCAATTCCTTACTGTGGAGGTAAGGAATTGCAATTCAATAGTAAATCTATTGATTTGAAACCCAAAATGACTCTACTTGATTAATCCAAACTCAAGATGACCAAAAATCTAAAGGCTTTGACACAACCTAAAATTTGATCCGAACCTCACCCAATTCAAATGACTTGAACTTGTAAAGATCAAAATCACCATAGCTCAAAGTCCGAAGTGACGCAACCCGATTAACCCGAAACTCGAGATGACTAAAAAAAAAAAAAAAAAAACTACTCCACTTGAATGTAATGTAGACAAGATGAGCTGAAGTAGAAATGACCCCACCAAATTTACCCAAAACTTAATACGATCCAAACCCAAAATGACCCGACCCATCTCAAACTCACCTAAGATGACTCAAAATTTGAAATGATACAACTTGTTTGTCCCAAACTAAGATAATTCAAGCTTGAAATGTCCTAAATCAACCAAACCGATCCATTCTAGCTAGAATTACGAGAAAACTTAACCCGATTAACTGAAAATTCGAGATAATGTGAAAACTAAATGACCCGACACGATACTTGACCCGATTTGACTTGAGACTCAAATAACTTAAGCTCAAAGTGAATCGCTCCGACCATAATGACTCGAGTGCAATGTAAACCACTTCAACCAAAATCCATCCGTAGTTGATCTAAAGCTTGAAATACTCCAACTCGATTGACCTAAAACATTTAATAATTTGAATCATTATGTAATTATAACTCCGACCTCCAATTCCTTTGATCAATTGAACAATGGAATTTCAATTCCATTAGAATTCTAATTCCACAAGAATTGGGATTGGAATTAAAATTCTATAGTCCAAATCCAATTCCATGTGCCAAACAGAGCATTAGAGTAGTTGTGTTTCAATTTATTCAAGTTATTTAAACTCACTTATTGTTAGCGTTATTTGTGAGTTAGCCTTAGTCAAGGGTGGTACAAGTCGCGAAAAACAAAATCTATGAATTACAAGCACGAGATCTTAAGAATTAAGCAAAATCGAAAGAAGAATATCAAGATTTACCGAGGTACAGACCTAAAAATCGGTCCTATGTCCTCCACTCCCTAATCTTAGAGAGGTCTCTACTATTTATAATGATTATTACAAGTTATAATATATTACAACAAGAATCAGACAAATGCAACTCAAGAACTCAAAAATTAGAGGCTCGTTTTTGGCTTCTAAGGTAGAAACCTAACGATCTAACACTAAATATAAAGAACATTTCACTGGTAGCTTCGATCTTGCATGAATCTTGACTCATAAGCTTTGAATCTTCATGAACTAGCCTCAGAGGCAAAGAATTAGGGTCAGGGTTTCATGTTTGGAAGCAAGGGAGAGAAAACCAGAGGAAATTTTGGGGGAAGACGAAGTAAAAATAAACACTGCCTCAGAAATCCTAAAATTCCTCTGCTTAAATACCTCCTGGCCCCTATCCGTGTGTTGTCCTCTCAACCTCATCATAGCCGTTGATCTCAGTTTATCCAATGGCCCAGAAATTCCCAAAAAAACACAAATTTGGCAGCTTATATTGCACCACCTATCTTTAATCCAAGGGACCAGATGAAGCCACATGTCAGCACAGGAAAACAGAAAAGAGTACGCCTGGGCAGTTAGGTAAGGGCATGGGCAGAGAATAGTACATTTGGGTAGGGGTAAAACAGACAATACCCAAAACAGCACATTTCAAATTTCAGCTATCTAAAATGCAGTGTTTTGAGTTTTACTAAAAATAGTTAAATGGTGTGCTTTGACATTGTAATAATCACTTAATTGTAGATAAATTTATTTTAGCTCATTTTACCTAATATAATCATTATTAGGCTTGTTTTAGGCCATATACTTAGCAATTAGGATCCTACGATGTCCGCCTTCGTATTATATGAACTAACCACTATATCCTTTGTAACAATAGGGAGTATTTTTGCACACCATTTCACCCTGGATTCCAATCCATTTGGACAAGTTTAATAAAACATATAAACTTTTCCAAAGAAAGGGACTTCATATCTATGTCTGCAGAGTTATCCTCAGTATTTATTTTCAGTAAATTAGCTTGGTTTGTAGCTAATTGATCCATAATGAAATACCTTCTAACAGCAAGGTGTTTAGATTTATCATAGAATACTAGGTTCCTATACAACGTTGTAGTTGATTCACTATTAGGGTATATATTAGGTGGGCTTAAGCAAGGCTTGATTTTAGATAGAAGACCGTTAAGCCATATTCCTTCTTTAATAGCATCAAAAATAGCCAAAAACTTAGATTCTTTAGTTGAAAGTGAAGTTAAAGATTGTAACTTTGATCTCCAACTTATGGCTCCACCGGTTAAAGTAAATATATAAGCTGAGGTTGATCTTCTTCTATCTAAATCACTAGCAAATTTAGCATATGCATACCTTACCAGTTTAAGGTCTCCTTTGTTTCTACCAAAGGTTAAACCTATGTCTTTGGTTCCTTTAACATACTTAAGTAAGCATTTCACAGCATCCCAGTGAACTTTACTAGAGTTTGCCATAAATCTTGACAGAACACTCATTGGAAAAGCTAAATCTAGCCTAGTACAGGTCTTACCATACATTAATGATTCTACAACATTACCATAAGATACTCTAGACATTTTAAGCTTTTCTTGTTCTGTCTTTGGGCATTGTTTTGCTAAAAAATGATACTGAGATGCCATGAGTAGTTTAACAATCTTTGAATCATACCTATTAAATCTTTTTAAAACTTTAATTAGATAGTGACTCTAACTTAAGTGAACTGTCTTATGTGATCTATTTCTAACTATATCCATTCCAAAAATTCTCTTAACCTCAGCCATGTGCATATGAAAAGAACCATTCAGTCTCATTTTCATATCTAAAATATGGTCCTTGGACTTGCTACTAAGAGCATATCGTCAACTTATATTAGTAGGAAAATAGCATCATAACAACCAACATTCTTAAAATGAAGACAAGTATGATGAACTGATTTAACAAATCCATTATCAATCATAAAAGCATCAAGTGGCCAGGTTATTGTTTTAACCCATACAGTGACTTTTTCAGCAAACAAACACAATCAGTTTGGTGAGGTTTAATAAAACCTTAGGTTGAGCCATGAGGATCTTCTCCTCATGCTCACCATGCAGAAAAGCAATAGTGACATCCATATGATCCAAAAACATATCAAACATGACTATTAAACACATGAGGATCTTCTTTCTTTCTTTCTTTCTTTCTTTCTTTCTTTCTTTCAGGCTCTTCATAACTACCAAACTCCAAAGACTAGTTTGGGGATCCTCGGAAACAGCCTTTTGTTAGGGTCTCATTCCGACAGGGTAAGGCTACGTGCATCCTACCCCCCCAGACCCTGTGCAAGTGGAAGCCCCTGTGGCACTGGGACGGTTGTTGTTGTTGTTGTTGTTGTTGTTGTTGTATAGTAGTGTGTTTGACAATAGGTGAAATATTTCAGTGTAATCTACTCCCACCTTTAGGGTAAAACCCTTAGCTACTAACCTGGCTTTAAACCTAGGCAAACCCCCAAAGATTTTAGGCTTCTTAATCTTAAAAACATACTTAGAACCAATTAGTTTCTTACCCTTTGGCCTAGGGACCAAGATCCATGTCTTAAGGACCAAGATCCATGTCTTATTCTTCCTTAAGCTTTCCATTTCAGCAACCATAACATTTAGCCATTTTGCTGAATGCTTGCTGTTAATAACCTGACTATACGATAAAGGCTTGGTTTCAACATATTCTAAGGTAGTGTTAACAGCATAGGCAATATAGTCAGCAAACCGCACCTATCAGGAGCTCTAATCTCCCTTCTTACTCTATCTCTGGCCAATTGGTAATTATCTATATTATGATCACTATTTTCTGGTTTGATAGGTTCTATTCTAGGTCTATCCGAGACTCTTACAGCACAATCTTGGTAATTTTCATTTTGATTATCAATTCTTAGATTAATCAGATTAGGTGGATTTATTTCAAATTCACACAACAGGATCAAAAGTCCTAATAACAAAAAGATTATTACCTAATTGTTCTTTAATGTGGGGCACCTTATCCTCATTGAATATGACATCACTATTAACAATTGTTATAATCCTATTACCCTTCTTTATACCCAATCTATAGCCTTTAACCTATGAAGGATAACCTAGAAAAATGCCCTTAACAGTCCTAGGTTCTAGTTTACCTTCACTTTGGTGTGCAAAGGCTAAGCACCCAAACACTCTCAAGTTATTATAACTCACTGATTTTTCTATCCAAACACTATCAGGTGCTTTCATTTTTAAAGCAAAATTTGGGGACCTATTTATCAAATAAGCCGCAGTATTGATTGCTTCACTCCAAAACTGCTTTGATAAACCAGATGAGAAAAGCATACATCTCACTCTATCTAAAGTGTTTTATTCATCCTCTTAGCCATACCCTTTTTTTGGGGAGTTTTTCTCACTGTTATTTGTCTTTTAATTCCATTTTTAGTACATAAAGTCTCAAATTCTTTGTTCACAAATTACAGGCCGTTGTCTGTTCTAAGTACTTTAACTTTTCTTCTGTTTGGTTCTCAACTAAATTTTTCCATTTAATAACATTTTCTAAAGCATCACTTTTATTCTTTAGCAAGTAAACCAAACTTGCCGTGAGAAATCATCAACAATTAACATGAAGTAATATGCTCCACCCATTGTATGTACCCTAGAGGCTCCCCCCGCCCCCCCAAAAAAAAATAAAAATAGAATGCATATAGTCTAAAATGCCTTCAGTAACATGTGAACCAGTAGTGGATGCAATTCTATGATGTTTACCATAGATGTAATGATCAAAAAATCAAGATGACACAGAACATTAGATCCGAACACACCTTATTTTTGTTGTTCTAACTTCTCTCTTTCATAAATGGGTCCTAATCTCCTATGCCAAAGGTCGGTAGTATCCGTAGGGTCTTTCTTGGTCACATTTGCCATCCCAGTTATAACCTGCCCATTTAGGACATATAAACCATTCTTGACCACTCTCTTTAACACAACTAAGGCTCCTCTTAGGATTTCCATCTATCCCTTGCAAGCCTTAAGAGTAAACCCACTTTGATCAAGCTATGCTAGGGATATGAGATTCCTTTTCAATTCTGGGATGTTGCCTAACCCCCTCCAGGACAAAGCTAGTGCCATCAGATAGCCTAACTGTAACTGATCCAATACCCACTATCTTACAGGCATAGTTATTTCCTAGCATCACCTTTTCCCCACTAATAGATGTATAATCAATAAAATATAATTTTTCACAAGTCATATGGAAACTACAACCAAAGTCAAGAACCCATTCATGACAAGTAATATCAGCAGAAGCAACAAGAACTTCACCAGTTTCATAATCATTAGAAATAATATTACCTATAGTAGCTTGGTTCTTGTTTTGATTACGGCAATACATTCTTACATGCCCTAGTTTACCACATTCATAACTCTTAATGTTTGGTAGGTCTTTCCTACCTCTCGATTGAAATTTGTTCTTGCTTTTCCCTCTTTTCTTGTTCAAGTTATCCCTAAGGTCTTCCTCTAGCTGTTAAGCCCTCACCATAGTTGTTATTATAGTTATGGTTGCTAATAGTGCATTTACCCTTTTTCTTTAACTCTGCTATCTTGGATCTCATAGCAACCTCAACTTCCTCTGAGAATATTGTTTTTCTTCCATATCTTAGGTCATCTTTTATTAACTTAAGAAATTTAGAAAATGACCCTAATAGTATTACAGCCTGTACTTAATCAGGTATTTCAACTTTTAATATTGTTAAGTTACTTAAAACTCCATGAATTTTGTCAATGTTATCCTCAAGAAGTCTACTCTCATCCCATTTTAATGGTGTAGAATCTTTCCATGTAAAGTACCATATTAATTAGTAATTTGGAAGCATACAACTCTTCTAACTTAGATTAAACAATAAAGGCACTTTTCTCACCCGAAGCTTTAGCAAGAACAGAGTTGGTAAGACATAGAAGGATATTACCATGCGCCAAAGCTTCTATGTTGGCCTCCTCCCTATCTGTAAGACCCGCCGGCTTGGCCTTCTCTGATAGCAACGTAGAATTAGCCCATAAGGACATCAATAAGACTTTTACCTTGACCTTCCACACCTCAAAGTCGTTCCTACCATTAAACATCACTATATTGTGCTTGGTAGAAGCTATCTTACAAATCATGGCTTAAACAGTGGCTATAATACCACTTGTTGGCATTATTTGTGAGTTAGACTTAGTTAAGCATTATATAAGTCGTGAAAAACAAAATATGTGAATTACAGACATGAGATCTCAAGAACTAAGCAAAATTGAAACATGGACACAAAGATTAATCGAGATTTATACCTAAAAATGGTCCTATGTCCTCTACTCCCTAATCTTAGAGAGATCTCTAGTATTAATGATAATTATTACAAGTTATGGTAGATTACAACATGAATCAAACAAATAACTTAGGAACTCTAAAATTACAAAGTCATTCTTGGCTCCTAAGGTAGAAACCTAACGATCTAACGCTACATACAAAGAACACCTCTTTAGTAGCTTCAATCTTGCATGAATCTTGACTCATAAGCTTTGAACCTTCATGAACTAGGCTTACAGGTGAAGAATTAGGATTCGGGTTTCATGTGGGGAAGGAAGGAAGAGAAAACTAGGGAAAATTTTGGGGGAAGGCGAAGTGAAAATGACCACCGCCTCACGAACCCTAAAATTCCTTGGCTTAAAAACCCCTTGCTCTCTATCTATGTGCTGCCTTGTCAACCTCATCTCAACTGTTGATCTCACTTCATCTAACGATCTAGAAACGCCAAAACAAACACAGATTTGGTGGCTAATATTGCTTCCTCTAACTTTAATCCAAGGGACCAAATGAAGCCACACGAGTACAGCTGGGCCGCTGGGCAGTTGGGCAGGGGCATGAGCAGAGAATAGTACATTTGGGTAGGTATAAATAGGCAATAACCAAAAGAGCACAATTCAAATTTAAGCTATCTAAAACGCAGCGTTTTGTATTATACTAAATCATTAAGTGATGTGCTTTGACATTGTAATAATCACATAATGGTAGCTAAAATTAATTTAGCTCATTTTACCTAATCTAATCATCATTAGGCATGGTTTAAGTCATATAATTACCAATTAAGATCCTACACGTATCCCACATATAAATTATAGAGGTGAATAAGATACTTTATACGTCCCAATTCCTTAGATATAGTAAAGTCTTTTGGGTCTAGAGTGTTGTTGAAAAAATGGATGATGTAAGGTCAACTGGGAAAAACTTAGGATAAACAGAAAACTCCAGATGCAGGCGCGATTACTGCACTGTGGAAAAACCCTTGCCTTAAAGCCGAATTTGCCCTAGCACTGTTACACATGGGCATTTTGACAAGCAACTCCCAAGGTTAACGTGGCAACCGCAACACCTATGTACTCGAGGGCTATGGTATGAGAGAGCCTCAAACAATTCCCAGCAAGAGAACGAAGACAAGAGAGTAGCAGGGGGAGAGGGAGAGAGAGAACTGAGCCCTTCTTTTTTTTTTTTTTTTTTTTTTCTGTGTATTGAGAGTGACATGCCAAATATCTTTTATATGCAATGAAGAGGATACTGAATTTAATGTCCAGAATTCAAAAAGTCAATAACTGACTAGGGCTTATGATAGCGTTAACCCCACTAGCTACACTACCAATATTCCTGCCAATGGCTAAGAATATTCCGGCAAGTTTATTCCTCCAATGCTAGTAAATTCCAACTGAAAAATATCTCTCAGATGCAAAAACACCCGCACCCATCACCCGTCTCTTGAGTCGGCCCTGGCCGGTGCTACTTACGCCAGCCCACGCGAGCATCTAGTCCACCTCTGCTCCAACGGAAAATTCTTTTGAGGTTGGTCAGGTTGCATCTGAAAATTCCTAGAATGGAAAATTTCAGCGACAGAGAATGTATCCCAAAAGTCTTTGGAGGAACATGGAGAAGATTAGGCCATGGAGCCCACCAAAAACTATAGAGCCGACAATAACTCACCAGTGGTGAAATCGCATGAAGAATCCATGCTGGGTGTCGCTAGGGAAGTTGAAATGGTCAAAGGAACCCAAGAGGTAGAGCTTGAAGAAGTGGAGAATACGAGGAATAACGCTGTCGAAAAGTCGAAGAGCTCAAGTGAGACGTTTCGCCTACGGTTTCTAAATCTCTTCGAAGTCAAAGTTTTGGAAGTTAATTTGCTGATGACTTCAAGTATTTCACAGTCTGAAGGGGAAAGCAAAACAAAGGAGGTTAGAGAGGATCAGTTGACCTAGTCGGATGACACTAGTGACACATTTTTACTAGAATTCGTGAATCTCTTTGAAGTTACAATTCAGAAGGAACTGCAGGTTCCTACTTCTAAGAATTAAGTGGCCAACCTGAAGGAAACCACGTGCAATAGAGTTCTGTCGAAGAAAGGCACAGAGGATTCAATCTCATGGGGGTTGGTTAAGAGCTCGAAGGAGGCCGTAAATAAGGAAGCCTACAAAATGTTGAAGGTAAGGCCTAGGTCTAGTTGGAGATGGAAGGAAGGAGGCTATAATCCATCATATTGCCTCATTTTTGAAACTGAACAAATTCGTCCACCTAGTGGGAAGGAATGGGAAACGTGGGAAGGATTGTGCCCTGACAAAGCAGGATCGACCGGCTAAAGAATGTTGGGAGATGGGAAAATGGTTAGGCTTAAGCTACAACAACCCAAAAAGTGATATGATCAACACATTCTCTGGCATTGAAGCTGGTGCACTTGGAAATCCCCTATGAAAGGAAAAGAGGAACCGTATGTAAGTCCTGCTTTAGTACCATATTAATATTGGGTTAATGGGAGATGTTGTCGTTCGAGTAGGCTCATGTTCCAACATTAGGAGTTTTTTAGGAGTGGCTGTTAGGTAGGAGTGATGCTATATTTTTGTAGCCATCTTTGGCGATGAGGTCTTTCATTGTGGCATTTTGTTTTGTATCTATTTGTACTTGTTATTATAGCGGGTGTTGATCTATATCTCGAGAAGTGGCTGTAGATAGATCTTGATGTTTTAGATTTTTGTTCTATTTTTACCTAGCAGGCTCGAGCTTGGGCTTGGCTCCACTCAAATGCAACCCTAGGTGGAATCCACTCTTATAAAAGGTATCATAAATTGTTTTTTTGAACAAAGGGTATCAAAAATAGTTTATGAATGAAATCTGTCCTCTCCCTATTTCCTCCTCTTCCCTCTCTCATATCTTGTCTATTTATCTCCCGATTTTTTTATTAACTCTAACTAAGCTTTAATGAGGATAATCTAGTCAGTTTTCCCAGTTTTAATTATAACACCACAGGAGGAACTATTGTAACACCTGCAGAGAAACTATGATCAAATAAAGGCTGGGAAACAACTTGGATAACAAACTGAGGCCCCTAAATGACCAAATATATTCTAGACATCTTACTATTGTTTTTGGTCGATATTTAAATAAAATTTCAGTAATCAACAACCTACAACTAGTTTGATTGCATATTCCTGACCATTAGTCTAATGAAGGTATGGCAATCGAGTACGAGCCGGTGATCATCACTCATCATCCCGCGCTAGCACTGAAGAACAACAATGAAAAGATGTCATATAAGTTAACATGCAAGGAAGAGTTAACTAGGCACGCATGCGCCACTGGGAGTCAAGAGAGGGTCGGTTACACTGTGAATGGAATCAAGGACTGATGGTCGAATTGGATGCTACTCAATTACATACCAAAAAGAAAATCGTTAGACTGGAAGTGCAACATGGGAAAATTCGAGCGACACTCATCCAATTTTGCCCATGGTCCACAACTAGGGGGCGCTACCTATGAAGGAAAATGTGGAGCATAGAAAATAAGTATTCTGGTTCGAGATTCGAGTTATAGATATGATAGTTGTGGTCCCTACATGAGAATGAGCACTGGAAGTCTGAGTGACCTGTGTTATAGCCAATTTGGGTCTAGGTCTAACGATGGAATTGGAAACCAATCTGTGGGGGTCTTCCTTACAATGGTGTATGGACATGAAACTATTATTTGAAACCAAGTGATAACCCTCAATTTTATAGTGTCGATGAAGTGCAACCAATTGAGGATAAAGTTATGCAAGACATAGTTGTTTCTTGATTCCCCAGTTGCGTCTACTACAACAAATATCATGAGTCAGGCTTTCCTATTTGAGACTTTGAGGAATGGTGATTACCATTGTTGGAACATATCTTGAAGGTTGTTTGGATAAATAAGAAAATGCATAATAGTGGGCTAGAGATTCTATGGTGACCTATAAGTAAGAAAAAGATGCCTGCACGATTCCTTGTGCTATTTGAAAAGAAAGAGAAAATACTTTCATTAGTGTAGAGAATGCCAAGTCTCACTAGCTTATCTCTTGTGTTTAGTCTCTTTAGAAGCGCTAACCAAATCAATAACTCAAACCCCCTTAAACTTATATGTGGATTTCATTCATGCCAACTCAGTAGATTGGGCTAAGGCTTGATGAAATTTAACATATAAGTTGGGTTAAGTGTGATATTATACCTGTGGTAGTACCTAACCCATACCCATTCATACACTTTGATCAAGTACCTATAGGTAATAGTGGGGGTGTGCATGGCTCAGTTTACTGAAAACCACACAAAAGCAGAACCAGACTGTAAAATCTGATTTGAAAAACTTTTCAAACCAACCAAACCGTTTTAAATTTTGAAACAAACTGGACCAAACACAAAATACAGTTTGGTTTAGTTTAAAGCATATTATTAAGAAAACCATATACTTTATCAATAAAATATAGATTAATTATAGATATATATGCCAATTTTGTTACATTCAAGGTCGTTATTTACATGTCATTTTCTAGCTTAATTATCCATATATAAACATCAATGTAACAAAATTTCAATATTAATAATTTTTTGGGTTAATTACTCCAAAGGTCCTTGTATTTTGTCATTTGTATCAATTTAGTCCTTGCATTTTAACCGAGTCAATTTTGTTCTTGTACAAGTGCATGTTTCAATTTAATCCTTAAAGCAAAATTTAATTTAAGTTGTTAATAAAATTTTTTATAGTTCAGTCAAAGATTGGGTTAAATTGAGTCAACTAGTGGATTTACAGCAGATTACTTACATCTAACGTGACTGTGCACTACAAATCATACCATTGACTTAACATAAATTTGACAAAGGACAAATTCAACAAAGTATAAATTCCAGAGGAACTAAATTAATACAATTACAAGGACTAGATTAACACTATAAAAAAGTAAAGTAACCCGTAGTGCAAATAACCTTGACCTTTTTTATTTGGCTATCAAGTAAAATTTTTGCTAACTGCTAACGTGACTTGTTATGATTCTGGTGGTGTAAATAATCTTTAAACATTCCATTATTTTATAATTTTTATAGTTTACGGTTTAGGTTTGGTTTTAAATCGAACCTGAATTGTATACCCTACTAACCAAACTAAAACCATAATTTTTCAAATCATAAACCAAACCAAATTATGAATTACAGTTTGATCCGGTTTAGATTATGGTTGAAACAGATATATAAAGTAATATTTAAAAAAAAAATTTTATTAAAATTTTTATGACATTTATGTTTAACACAAAAATTATATACATACATTTATTTATGGTATTGTTATTCCCATCCTGCTCGTCTTCTCTGTTCTGGAGACTTTTGTGCCAATTGAATTGCGGGTGCAACCAATATTCTTCTCTTTTTATATTGCAACTCTGGCATTATTATATATATTAAAAATATATTTAATTGTGTATTTTGATATATAACATAAAATTACGAAAGATATTAATAATTAATTGATTTATATATTTTCTTTATGTTCTAATTTCTTATGCTAGTGTAATATGAATATAGTTTGGTACCTTTTTAAATAATGGGTTATTTATGCTAAAAATCTCTGTACTTTGTCTATTATGTCAATTTAGTCCTTATACTTTTAGTTGTTTCAATTTAGTCTGTATACAATTCAAAATGTGCCAATTTAGTCCTTAGAGAAAATTTTATATTGAGTTTTTAATGAAATTTTTAATAGTTCAGCCACGAATTGGATTAAATTAAATAAACGGATGAATTTATAATAAGTTGCTTACATTTAAAATAATTTTTCCGTTCAAAATTACGACATTAACTTAATTTAAATTTGACCGAAGGACTAAATTGACACATTTTGAATTGTGTAGGGATTAAATTGACATTAAAAGTACAAAGATCAAATTAATACAATGGACAAAGTATACAGACCTTTCGTGTAAATAATCCTTAAATAATTTTCACAATGTATAATATTTTCCTAAGTATGGCATAATATTTTGTTGTGGCCTTTCATTTTCATATCTTCATAACAATTTATATTACGTTTTAGAGATAATTTTTCAGCTCTTAAATTTATAATTCTTGTGTTTCCAAATTTAATTGAAATGTTTAGAAATAAAATATTTATAATTTTTATTTTTATTTTGTGGAAAGTAAAAATTATAAACAAATTGACATACCAAACATGCTCCTAGCATTTTCCGGCAATAAATAAAGCTGCTCAAATAATTCTGAGAAAAATAAATCAGCTCAAAAAATTTGAAAAAGTAAAAAGGGTAATAAATGCACTCCTTAAAAAAAAAAATGCTATTTTGGGTAATATTTTTTCTTTTTAAGCCATTTCGGGAAACGGCTCGAATAATGTTATTGGTAATTACTAATACTAAAGCAAATTTAAAATATTATGATTAATATTTACTATGCATCACAATAGTATTCTAACTATAACATTGTTTGTTCCGATGATAATAACAACCTTTTATAATACTACACACATGTTGAAATAATATGTTGCATTCATTTACTATTTACATTTTGAATATAGTCAATTATTAAAAAGCAATTGTCTATAGTTACAATAATAATAATTATCAAAAAAATAATAATTACTTGGTTTGATTATATAAGCAGTTTTTTCGTGAGAAAACTCCTTGTCCATTAATCAATCTTCAAGTTATTCGTCGATCATAATAAATCTTTATGCCATTCCTTTTGCATGACTCATCGTACTTACATGTTGAGAAATTTTAAATGTATCTAAAATATGCATAAAATGTATATTGGTTTATAGAAATAATTACTTCATTATTATTTTTTAAAATTTGATAATTTTTTGTGATCAATAATAGATACACAATCAATATTGGTCTTAAACACGCATATATATATATATATATATGGGGACACACATATGCTTACGACAAATATCATATACAAATCGTTATTTTTATAATTATAAGTATTGATATATAATTGAAACAAACTCATAATATAACTAACTCTTAAAATTGACACAAGCAATCACTTATGTTTCTTGGGGTATTGACAAGTCATATAGACAACAACAACAACAACAGCAATCACAATCCCAGTGCTATGATGGCTCCCGCTTTCGCAGGGTCTGGGAGGGGTAGGATGTATGCAGCCTTATCCCATCAGGGTGAGACCCTGACAAAAGATTGTTCCTGAGACAAGTCATATAGACAATTGAATATAATTGTTAGTACTGTGAGTATTTTTCTTATCAAGGAAAAATATTATAAATGCATTAAATTTTAGGAAGAATGATAAAAATATTACTAAATTAGGCATATATAAATTTTTTTAACAATGTACTTTCAAAGTTAGAAAAAAAAGTATCATACTAGTGTTAATGAAAATTTTTGACACCAAATTAGGAATAAACTAATTGTTTTAGCATTTGTAGTGGGGTTTGAACCCCAAGTTACAATCTTTGTAAGTGGGGAAGAAATGAGAAATTTTTAATATATAAAAAAAATTAATGAAACACCAATGTTAAATTTTTTAGCATTATACTTGCAAAAATAAAAAAAAAGGTATTATACTAGCCAAAATGATTTTTTTAGCATTGCAATAGACATAAACCAATCTTTTTAAGCAATGTAAGTTGTTCAGTACTTGTTCATACGCTTACAAACCTTAGATGATTGTGAATTTCATGCGTTGGGTATTTACTTGCTTTTAGTGTTCTAGTTGTGGATTATTATGGTGACCTAATGTTTTATGTTTCCCTCCCATTTTTCCCTGTACAACTTGATTCTACAACAAATAAATCAATCACATGCATGGGTCTCCTCTGTTGTAATTCAATATATTTTACTGAAAAAATACTGATATGGAACATAATTTTAACAATATATAGGTACATTTGGTTCTAATATGATAAATTTTTAATGGAATTCAACAAATTCTATAGCAAAATGCAGACATAACAAATATATATACTATGGTAGTTATTTTACATTAGCAATTTCTATCTAAATTTGATCATACATTTATAAAAACTTGATTAAATTGGTGAATATCTAGATTACACAATAAGACATTACAATATTTTATTGTATGAACTAAAATAAACAAGTAATTAGATGATAATTAATCAAACCTCAAAGTATCCATGTTGTCAAGTCTCTAAACGCAGCATAAAAAAATTAGACTCATTGAGTTGAATCAAGAACTCAAATATTAATACGAAATATAGTACATAATAACACAAAAACCATTTTTTTTATGTGATGCCAATCAAACATTAGGAGAGGGATACCAATCAAATATGTGCGCAAATACTAGACTCCATATAAGTTAAAAACATTAGTGTGTGTCTAATGCAATATTAAAAAAAATCATTTTGGCTATTATACAATGCCTCTTTTCTTAGTTTTGGAATTATTATGCTAAAAAATTTACATACATATAGTTTTCCATTTTATTAATCATTTTTTATGTATTAAAATTTTCTTGTTTCTTCCTGTTTTGGAATAGTAGATTGAGGTTCTAGGTTAGGAGAGCTGAGACTCAAGCTCTTTTGGGAAAGGCGGCGGGATCAGCACCTAGCTTGTCCTGCGAGATGAGCAAGCTGGTTAGAGGGCGCCTGTGGGGGACCGCTTCAATGCTTAAGTTAGTATATGTTCTAGAAATAACGATAATAAGCCGGAAATAAGTAAATGTAACGACAGGGACCCACGGGCGCGGCCTGTGGGAGACCCCTCCGGTGCTTAAGTCAGGGTTTATCCCAGAAAAGGTGAGAATAGATAATAAATAAATATATAGAACGACATACTTAGCTCGAGTTGAGTAAAGAAGGTACGATACCTTGTGTAACTCGGGGTAGAGCTTCGGGTAAAAGAGAGAAAGAATATACTATCTAGAGAGGAAGAGTCAGGCTGCCGGGGCGTCACATGGCTTCGGAGGCGGTCTTCGGATCAAGGCGATGGAGTCGGTATTGACACGAGCTTGGTCGGGTCCCGGCATCCTGAGGCGTCTCGACTTCAGGCCTCACGGGGCATGTTTTGGGTAGAGGGAGAGAGGAGTTGGAGAGTCCTCTTTTCAATGAAGGGAGCTTTTGGGAGATGGGAGAGAGTGGGTGGTGAAGAGAGAGAATAGGTGAGGAGAGAGAATGTGGCTGGTGAAGAGAGAGAGAGAGTGAACCGTGAGAGAGAAAGAGCGAGGAGAGAGAAAACGGGGTGAGGAGAGAGGATGTAAAGGAGGAGAGAGAGAGTGGGGTTGTTTTCGGTCCGAGTCACGGTATCGGGTCGTGCGAACGCCCTTCGGCCGAGTCTCGGGGAAGGGCCGAGAGGATGTCCGAGAGTGGGAGTGGGTAGAAAGGTACAACAACAACAATCCCAGTGCCTCAAGGGCTCCCGCAAAAGCTGGGTTTGGGGGGGTAGATATGCGCAGCCTTCCCCCTTCAGGGTGTCAACCTGAAGATAGTGGGTAGGAAGGTAAGTGAGTAAATGTGTGTTGAAGTATGGAGGGCTAGGGCCCTATTTATATGGTGGTTTGCTTCAGAGAGTGTGTTTCCGGAGATTTGTCCGACGGGTCTTCGGGGTTGGGTTTGACGAAAGCCGCGTCCGAAGTTTCGGAAGGCATGACTGATAAGAGTCGTGTTCGGGCCTTGCGGGCGTGTTTGTGCGTTTGACTGAAGCCGCGTCCGAGGCTTCAAAAGGTATGATCGACAAGAGCCGTGTCCGGGGCCTCATAAGGCGTGTCAGACGAGGGCAGCATCCTTTGGAGAAGGTGTTCGGCAAGAGCTATGTCCAGGACCTTCGGAAAAGGTGCTCCTTGGTAAGAGCTGTGTCCGGGACCTTCGGAAAAGGTGCTCCTTGGCAAGAGCTATGTCCGGGACCTTCGGAAAAGGTGCTTCTCGGCAAGAGCTGTGTCTGGGACCCTCGAAAAAGGTGCTCCTCAACAAGAGCTGTGTTCGGGACCCTCGGAAAAGGTGTTCCTCGACAAGAGCTGTGTTTGGGACCCTCAGAAAAGGTGCTCCTTGGCAAGAGCTGTATCCGGGACCCTCGAAAAAGGTGCTCCTTGGCAAGGGCTGTTTCCGGGACCTTCAGAAAAGGTGTTCCTCGAGACTCTTCGTGTTTTGAGCATCAAGTCGTTGTCCATCCGGATCTTGGTGCCGTGTAGTCGTTGTTGCCCGACCGGCTCCTAGAGGAGGGCATCTCAAGGCGAGATGTTGCGGTGTCCGGGGCCATGTGTGACTCTGTTGTTGCGGTGCCTGGAGGCCACGTGTCATCCTTTCGTTGCGGTTCGTAATGGGCCACGTGTCGGTTTTTCCCGGATTCGATTTTTTGGTCCTGGCACTTCCCTACTTGCAAAGGTTGCAAGTGGAGTTCAAACCCCCCACCATAGGTGCTAAAAGAATTATTTTTCTGAGTTCGGTGCAAAAAAAATTCATTAATTTTGCAAGTATAGTCCCCAAAAAATTAATATAGGCCTAGCTTAATGTTTTTTTCATTATTCTTCCTAAATTTTATACACATTTAATATGAATGAAATGCTAAATATACTAAATTTATATAGCAATTAATATTGCAAAAAGTTATATAATATTAATTGTAACAATAATATCAAATTAGTTAAGTATTTTACACAAGAGTAACTTTTTAACATATATATATATATATATATATGTATATGTATAATTGTTAAATAAATTAAATTTGTTTTCTGTAAAACAATAATCATTTATAGTTACACTTTACATTTAATTATGCATAATATTAAGAACTCCACATTTAAGTTTTTTTTTGCTTTTTTTTATAAATAAGGAGCCAGAGGCTCGATACAAACGGGCAACCTGACGGGCCTCGGGAAGGTACAAATGCAAAACCGTAAACAAACAGCAAAAAGTTACAATTAAACCCCATATAGCAACAAAGACACTAACAAGCCCCCCCAAAAAAAAGGAACTCCCTAATTGTAGTTGTGGGAAGAAAGAGAATTATATATAAGTCTATTAGGTTATTCACTTAACGTCAATTAGTTTTTGTATAGTACTCCACTTAGATTTATATGTAAACTTTATATATGATAACTTTATGGGTTTGGTCTAAGGTCTCACAAAATTAAATAGGTAATATTATAGACAGGGCAAGATCAAAATAACATCATTTTTAAAAAAATTTTATACCTATCATTTTTACAATTATTATCAGATAATAACTCCTTTGATCATTGTATTATACACACACAACTTGTATTAAAGAAAAAAGCATTTTCTTAGGATAATACCGTGCGGGGAACACTATAAAATCTAAACCACCTCACACAACCTAGTGAAACAAAAACATGGGCTCTGCACAAGACTCTACTAACGGCCACCAGTCACCGCCGGTACCGGAGCGCGTGAGCTCAGCCCTCGAAGGGATACTCAGCAACGCAACGACACCACCACTGCAGCGGCTATGGGATGCCACGTGGCTGGAGCTGAAGACATTGTTCAGGCTCGCTGGGCCGGCTGCAGTAGTGTATTTGGTAAACTATGTGGTATCAATATCAACACAGATAATGTGCGGACACCTTGGTAACCTTCAGCTCGCCGCGGCCTCACTTGGTAACAATGGCATCCAAGTCTTCGCCTATGGTCTCATGGTACATTATTACTGTTAAATTTTTTTAGTCCCTTTTTTGGATAATTAGAGAGAAAACTTTGAATACAAAATCCGACTCACCCAATAAGATGGAGCTCGAAACAGTCCAAGGACAAAGAAATTAAAAAAAAGTAGCTCCCAAAACTCGGAGTGAAGCACGCTAAGAACCTAGATGCCTACAATCATGCCACCTCCCCTTATTTTCAACCAAGTAGCTCCCACTGAGAGTTAGGCCTGACCCATGGAATTGGCACATATGAGATCTACATATAAGGCCAAATAGGGTGCGATCCTAAAACCAATTGGTGTTATTTGGAATAACTCATTAGCCTTATATATTGATAACTTCTCTCACACAACTTCAATGTAAGATTTTACTAGATTTAGATATAAAGTCCTTAACAATTACTTCTATATGTTACTTTATTGTTATAAGGTTTGAGTTTAGAGAAAAAATTTGGTTCAAACATAATTTTCAAATACCTAAGGTTTTAATGTTTTTGTATCCTGAATTCTAGTAACTTTTCTTTTAGATATTTTTTCCGTATTTCTGCTAGATTTGTTAATTTATATTGACATGACATTTAAAAAATAATTTATCTAAGAGAAGAAGTCATTTATATTAAAATAATTAAAATTTTTAAAAATATTAACATTATTTTTTTAGAAAGTACAATTTCTCAAATTCTATAGGTTTTACAAAGAATTTTAATATTTAAAATTTTTAAAATGACTTTAATTTTTCCAAAAATTCAAATTAATTATATTGGTTAAACATTTAAAATTATTTGAAATATTAGTAATTTTTTACCCTTAATTAAATCATTTTTGAGAGAAGAGTATAATGGACACGAGGGTTGAACAAAGTATGCAACGAGTGGGGCGAGTAGTACTTAGTAGGCGAACAATCAATCCACTACCCACCAAGTATCCACGAAGGACAATACCATACATATATATGACTCGTACCCACTACATTCCTCAAGTATGCCCGTATCAATCGATGACAGATTTTACATGCCTCATTGCTAGAGTTATTTATTTATTGCAATATTTAGAACTATATTTTCGAATTTTATGAAAGAGAGTGTACATAAATGCAGTTAGGGATGGGAAGCGCAGTGGAGACACTATGCGGGCAAGCATACGGAGCCCACAAGTACGCCATGCTGGGCATCTACCTTCAACGATCAGCAATCCTCCTTACCCTGACTGCCTTCCCATTAACAGTCATCTACCTCTTTTCAAAGCCCCTTCTTCTCCTCTTAGGCGAAACAACAGCTATCGCTTCATCAGCTGCACTTTTCGTTTACGGTCTCATCCCTCAGATCTTTGCGTACGCCCTCAACTTCCCCTTTCAAAAATTCCTACAAGCCCAGAACATAGTGTATCCCAGCGCTGTCATCGCGGTTGCAGTGTTCGGGGTCCACATCTTGCTGACATGGATTGCTTTGTTTAAGTTGGGGTGGGGCCTTCTAGGGGCTGGTCTCGTGCTCAGCTTTTCATGGTGGGTCATAGCTGGGGCTCAGTTCTTGTATATAGTTATGAGTGAGAGGTGCAGGTAAGTGTCGTTGTTATTTGCATTCAATCGTTTCAAACTTTTGATTGAATGTACAAAAAGACGTGGCATTACAAACTACCCTAAAGCAAAAGCAATATTCTCCATGCCCCAAGGGCTCCCATTTAAGCGGGGTCTAGGGAGTGGTTGTACGCAATCTCCCCCTTCAGGGTGCTACCCTTAAGTGAGGCTATTTCCGAGTACCCCCATCTTGAGGGGTGAGGACTTCCTAAGAGGTCACCCATCTGGTGCTACTCTCGTCCAAGCACACTTAATTTCAGAGTTCTAATGAGATCTGATACTTGCGTGTTGGTACCCTCTTTGGTGCAAACTACCCTGACACCGTAAAAGGAGATCCTCAAGTGCAAGGTTGCCCTAACAACAAAAGTGCCTATGCGCAGGTACACGTGGACCGGGTTCAGCACGACGGCTTTTACTGGTCTATGGGATTTTTTTAAGTTGTCGGCAGCATCAGCAGTGATGTTGTGCCTAGAGAGCTGGTATTTTCAGATGCTGGTGTTGATTGCTGGCTTGTTTCGTAATGCTGAGATTGCCTTGGATTCCCTCTCTATTTGGTATGTTAGCTAGTGAAGAAAACTATAACGACTATTTGTCATAATTTATTATCCGTTCGGTTATCCTATTTTGGATCTTCAAAGAAACTAAAAACAATAGTTAAAAACGATATTTAGGCTCCGTTTGTTTTGACGGAAAAGTAGAATCTAGGAATTGATTTTTCTTCGGAAAAGGTTTTCCAAGGAAATATAAATTCCGAGTGGGTTTTCCGTTGTTTGTTTCAATGGAAAACATAATTCCCCATTGTGATATCTTTGTGTATGTTTTAAAAAAATATTTTCCACCAATCATTTTATATCTTTTTATAGGATAACATAAGTAATAATATAACATATATGAAGTAACAAAATAAAAAGTTAACTATCAAAGCTGTATAAATTAGGAAAATTATTTCTTCGGTATTTTAAAATTTGAGCATTTATCATGTAAATGCTCTGTCATTTTATTATATACAATAAGGTGTCATGAGATAAGAAATTTTATCAATTGTGTATATACTGTGTCAAAATCTGGTGAATTTTTATTAAATTTCGGGTAATTTCTGCCACAAAATTGATGTGCTATAAATATCATATTATTAAAAGATTGTCCACATTTTAACAAAAATTACTTATATATTATAAAAAAATGTGTCATATTACCATTTTCGGACAAAATAAATTATTGCATTATAATATAGGATACATATAGATTGCTGTTTTCATTTAAAATATACTAAATTTTAGTAAAAGATACCTAATTTATTAGAAAAATTTTAAACTTCAGGGTACATTATTGTATATTACTGAAATATCATAGAATCTATGTAATAAATGCTAAAATATTACCTAAATAATTTTTTTATATAATATTATGTAATAATTTAACTTGATTAAAGTTATTTTGTTGCAACAATAACAAAGTAATATTGAAACGACTTTTAATTATTCAGTCTAATTCTTGTCCGAGGTTGACATTAAATGTTTACAGTGTAGTCTGGTTTATTTTGATTCGCTCTCGATTTGTATAATTATAACCGTGAAGGTTTTGAGTCACTTAGAATCACGACTTCCTCCATTCTAAAAGGAAAGTCATTTTCCCTCATTTGAAGGAAAAGGTTTTCCAAAGGAAAACCTTTTCCGTGAGCTAAAGACGCGCCAAGCAAAGGAAAAGGGGAAAACCACTTCCTAGAATGTGGTTTTCCCTGAAACAAACAGAGCCTTAGTCTTTTATTTTATTTTCCTATAACATGAGTAAAGACTGAAATATTGTTAAAAAAAGCAAAAAAGTAATATTTTCAGTGTCCCAAGGGCTCCAGTCTAAGTAGGGGCGATTGGATGCGTGCAGCCTTCCTCCTTCAGGGTGCAACCTGAAAAGAGGTTGTTTCCGAGTACCCCCAACCTGAGGGGTGCAACACAAGAACTTTCCAGGAGATCACTCATCTTGACACTACTCTTGCTCAAGCATGCTTAACTTTGGAGTTCTATTTAAATATTGTTAATTTCTTAAAAAAATTAATATTACAAATTGAAATCTATATGAAAGGGCCCTTACCAAAAGGCAAATGAGTTATTCATAGTATTTTTTTTTTTTCGGGGGATTATGAGGAAAAGTTTCCCAAAACGTATATTAGTGTTTTAAAAGAAAGTATAAGAGCTAAAAAGAAGAGAAATTGGGGGAGGGGGTTACGCGAAATGGACAAGCCCACAATTTAAAAGTGCAATATGATCAAAGTTGGGATAAAACAAACATCTTTATCTATGGTCCGCAATTTGGGACACAACCTAGGAAGATGGCTGTGACAAGCACAAAGAGGGAGGAAGTCGAGGTGGCTGAGTAGCTGGTTATAGAATTTGATATCTGGATCTGGATCCGGATTTAGCCAATTTAGTCATACTAATTGATAAATTTAGAATTTGATGTTATTATTGATGGCTATATATGGCAGCATGACGGTATCAGGATGGGTATACATGATTGCTATTGGATTCAATGCGGCTGCGAGGTTTGTCTCTCTCTCATTACATTGGATTACTAATGAAGAAATCTTTTACGTGATGATACTACAAACCTAAAAGGGGTGCGTTGAGCCGAGCATCTCCTTGTTTGAACTTGAGCTAGATAAGGTTTATCGAATTCGACTCCGAGTTGAGCTCTTATCGAGCTTTCGAACCTTTATTCAAGCTCGATCTAGTATGTTTCATATACTTTGCTTGGCTCGGCTTGTTAACCTAATCGAGCTGGTTCAAACCTGTTATCAAGACGAATCGAGCTCATAATAAAGTTGAGCTTGCTACCGATTGTAATCGATCTCTTGACAAGCCCTTCACAAGCTTTCAATGAGCTCCTATCGAGCCCTTATCAAACTAATCGTGAATGTTAATAAGTAGAGTATCCTCTTATTCGAACTCTGATCGATAAGCTTATCAAGCCTACTAGTAGGGCCGATCTTGACATTTTCGGGGCCTCAAGCAAAATTTTCAAATGGGGCCTTTTCATATAATATCGTTTTTCTTAGAACCTATTAATATTAACAATTATTACGTTAAAAAGCCACAACCTTTATAATTTGAGGCCCCTAAAATTTGGGGGCCCCAAATGGTTGCTTGAAGCTATGTCCGGCCCTGCTTGCTCGAACTCAACTTGATAAGCTATCGAGCCTCCTTAACAAACACGAATATGACTTAATCGATTTTGACACGAGTAAATCATTGAACACTCGATTAATTTACACCTATAGATGATATTAATTAATGTAATATAATTTTGTTTGGTGAAATGATTCAAATGATAGTGTGAGGGTGAGCAACGAGCTGGGAGCAGGCCATCCAAAGTCAGCATCATTTGCTGTAAAAGTAGTGACGACGAGTTCTTTTGTGATAGCGTTGATCGTAGCTACCATCATTATGGTGTTACGCCATGTTATTAGTTATGCCTTCACAAACGGCACAGAAGTTTCAGATGCAGTAGCTGATCTATCTCCTTATCTCGCCCTCTCCATCATCCTCAATGGGATCCAGCCTGTTTTATCTGGTATTTACTAAACTTTTTAACTTTTCTTACAAATTAATAGAATTTATTTGAAAACCTAAGAGGGTACCAATACGCAAGCACCGGATCCTATTAGAACTCTGAAGTTAAGCATGTTTGGGCAAGAGTAGTACTAAGATGGGTGACCTCCTGGGAAGTCATCGTGTTATACCCCTCAGGTTTGGGGTTCTCAGAAATAACCTTCTTTCAGGGTAATACTTTAAAGGGGGAAGACTATGTACATTAATTCCCTCGACCCTGTTTAGGTGGGAACCTTTGTGGCACTGGGAATGTTGCTGCTAGTCGGAATATACTTAGTGCCTCAAGGGCTCCCGCCTACATAGGGTCTAGGGGGCGGATGTACACAACCTTCCTTCTTCAGGGTGTTAATTTGAAGAGAGGTTGTTTTCTAGTGCCCCCAACCTGAGGGTGAGGACTTTCCAAAAGGTCACCCATCCTGGTACTACTCTCGCCCAAGCGCGCTTAACTTTGGAGTCCTAATGGGATCCGGTGACGGCGTGTTGGTGCCCTTTTTGGTAATGTTGTTGCTAGTAGACTTTATTGAAAAAGGATTATGATTGAAAACCGACCGGGATGAGAATTTCTTTTTTACTTTTTACGGCAAGGTGCCTTATCTGTTTGCTCTTGCCTATCACAATTTTTTTTTTTAATTTTTTTTTAAGTAGTTACAAATGATACGAATAGCCTGCATTCGTATTATGCTAGTTTTGAATAATTTTAGAAGTGGTTAGAGATCAAATGTCTGCAATGCAAATCCATTTTATTACCAAAAGAAAGAGAGAACTTATAAAAGAAAAGAGTAGACATTACGAAATTTTAATTTTTTTGGGTAATGAGGGATTAGGTTGCCCCAACTAATCCTGGCCTATAAGAACAACCCACAAGTCCCGATGACCAGGTAAGTCATGAGTATATTCTCAGGGAGAATCGAACTCCTGACTCCTGGGCAATGACCACATGGGTAGGAGACGCCACCAATTAAGACACCCTCGTGATTATTTATGGCTCAAACGTATATTATAATGTTCTAAGATGTTTTTGTCCAAAACATTTGAAAACTATTGCTCACCTACTTTCTCTGCTTGTATATATTTATGTGACACCTTGTGGTTTTGTTTTAGAATACAGTATACAGAATTTCATAAAAATAATATTAACTACCTAATTCCGAAATGGGTGATTTTTTAAAATAACACATTTCTATATTTTTATTCCCAAAATTGTGCGTAAAAATTTAAAATTATCGAAAGAATGGCCAAAAATTATAAATTACCAAAACAGCACGCTCAGTCAGCATGCCCTTACCGCCTAAGCAAGGGATTTTTGGTCATTTTACATTTTTCAAAATAAAAAAAATGAATTTTATTTATTTATTTAGTTTTTTACGGTTGGAGCAATCTTTCACCAAAATATTAAAAAAATTAATGTTGCCTAAATTTTTAGTATTATATTATATAGATACTATTATTCGATATGCCAAAATTTATAAAATTTTAAAAATTTATTGTAAGAAAAACGTATATTTACTTTTATTATTGTTGTTATATATCTAAATTTATATTTTATACAAAAAATTTAGGTAATATTAATTTTTTTTAAACTTTTTGGTAAAAGGTTGTTCAACCGTATAAATAAAAAAAATTCTTTTTTTAAATTTTAAAAAAAGTAAAATAACTAAAATGCCCTTGCTTAGGTGGGAAGAGCATGCTGTTTTGGTAATTTTTAATTTTCACGTGCTATTCTGAAAATAAAAATATCAAAATGTGCTATTTTAAAAAATCACACGGATGAAATACTATTTAGTTATAAGAAATAAGTAGTTAATATTATTTTTATAACCATATAAATATTGCGCGAGCTACATTTATTTCTTGATATTCTTATATAGTAGTAAACATTTCGCTAGTTTTTTTTAGGGTAAATTACAGAAAATCTCTCTGATTTTTGCTTCAATAACAGAAAATTCTCCTCACAAATAAAACTATTCACTAAACCGCCTCACTTTTGAAAATTTTTTACTTTGCCCCAAACAACTTTTTTTTTGACCATTTTGCCCCTTAAAATAAAATAGTTAAATGTTTGATTTTATTTTTAGGTAGGGTTTTATACTTTGAAGAAAAATAAGAATTTTTTTCATATTTTTAAAGGGGGGTTTTCTATATTTATAATTTTATTATGTTAATTAATTATAGTAAGCAAGTTATAATATCAACAAAAAATTATTATATTTTATCTCATAGTATTTTTTACGAAAATTTTAAAAATACTTTTTATCTTCTAAACTTATAATAATATTACTATAATTAATTAAAATAATTATATTTTTATAGATATAGAAAATTCCCTTATAATTTTTTTGTGAAAACATAAAATTTTTAAATTTTGTCTAATAATATAAAACCCCTTTTAAAAATAAAATTAAACATTAGAGGCAAAATAGTCCAAAATAAGTTGCATGGGGGTTAAGTGATAAATTTTTAAAAGTGGAGGCGCTTTATGAGTGCTTTTATATGTGAGGGGAGTTTTCTATTTTTGAAGCAAAAGACAGGAAAATTTTCTGTAATTTACCCTTCTTTTTATTTCTTTTCTAACATAGTGCTCGTGTAAGACATTCTTTACATTATTGTCTCAGTCTCTCTTAATCGTTTATGTGTAAGAATCTCACATTAATTTATATGTGGACTATACATAAGGAATTAAGTCCCTTTTTGGCCACTAAAAAGGCCAAAAATCAACATTTTGGTCACTTAAATCAAATTTTAGAAGATTTAATTACATAACTCTTAATAAAAGATCCCTTTTACTCAATGTGGTCACCTAAGTCAAATTTTGGATGACTTAGTCACCCAATTTCTAATAAAAGTCTCATTTAGTTATCTAAGAAGTTTAAAATGGACAAGTTTGTCACTCAAATAATAGTTTGAAAATTTTTATCACCTAACTACAAATAACAGCTCATTTTGGTCACTAAAGTGATTTAAAAATGATAAAAAAATTATAATCCAAATAAAAAGTAACTAATTTAATTATATTTTGTGACTTATTTCTTCCATTGGTCCTGATATTATTATTTTTTCAAAACGTATGTTTTACTTGTAATAAATTGGTGCTCATATAATTATTGTCATTTGATAAACATAATAGATTATAAATCAATTTTCATATTAAATAAAACTTGATAAAATATGCTAAAAAAAATGTGAACTCAAGGAATATTAAAAAAAAAAACAAGAATCAGTAAATGTTAGGTGCATAAAAAATGATGAAGATTAATTTGATTATGAGATAAAATATTTTTAAAATGTTTTATTGATTCGCACTTTTTTAAATGTTTACTCTTGTTTTAAACCGCTTGATATTTCTTGATTCTTGTTTTTTTATAATATTGTCTCATGTTTTATTTAGGAAACTTATTAGTTAGGTACGCTAAGGTCTAATGAGTTATCACTTAGGTATTCTAACGTTTCAATATATACAATGGGGTACCTTAATGTTTAAGCATTTTATCACTTAGTATCCTAAAGTTTTAAAATTTTATCAATCAAGTACCCATTTGTCAAAACACGATAGATTTTTGTGAGAAAATGCTAAAATAAAATGTGATTCTAATCATGGTATATCTATTAGAAATTGATAACTTTTTGCCCAAAAATATTAAAATGACACATGATTTTAGCAACATTTAGGTAGTTTGCATCAACATCTAATGAATTTTTATTGCAATTTGCCAATATTACCTAAAAATGTTGACATGAGATATATATTATCATAATTATGCATTGCATTATTATTTTTTTTATATAAAATAAGTCTGATTCTTACAAAATTCTTAAATTTCAACACGTAGTTGCTAAGTAATAAAATATTTAAATTAGATTTTTTCTTATTATATATATTGAAATGTGAGATACATAAATGATAAATGCTCAAATTTTAGGGTAGTGATAATTTCTCCTTTTTTTAATGTCAAAATTAGTTTCTAATCCTTTAATTTTCACTTCATTCCGATAACCATATGAAGACCAATTTAGTTATAAATAAACACAAAGGATCTTTGGAAAAAAAATAAAAAATGATAAGGATCACTTAAATGAATAAGACAAAAGCATAACAAAATTTGGTATTTTTTTAATTTGATGATGAGTCATTGAAGTTTTTAAATTTTTACTTAGTTGACCAACTTGTCTACGTTAAATTACTTTGGTGAATAAAAAAGACTTTTATTAAAAGTTGAGTGACTAAATCTTTCAAAATTTGACTGGGGTGACCAACTTGCTTGTTTTAAACCATTTGGATGACTAAAAGATATTTTTATGAAGAGTCATGTGGCTAAATTTTTTAAAATTTAACTTGGGTGATCAAAATTTCATTTTTGGCTACTTTAATGACCAAAAAAGGGACTTAACTCCTATATATGTCAACTTCGTTGATCAAATATAATGTTTTGATAATTATTTGTTTCAAATTAGGTGTAGCTGTTGGGTGTGGATGGCAAAAATTTGTTGCTTACGTGAACGTTGGATGTTACTATGTAATCGGCCTTCCTTTGGGATCCCTGCTTGGATTTTACTTCGACCTTGGAGTTAAGGTATGTCTTGTCTAAGTCCACTTATGTGAATCTGAACTACTAATAAGGTTTCCTTGTATAGCACGCGCAACAAGGTAAGTGAGCCCAAATACACATTGGTTAACCCTAATGAACCCAAAAAGAAAAATACTAATAATAATTGGAGTAATGGGCGCCCTACTAATAATTAAACACTGGATTACATGTACTACCTACTTGAAAATTTTTCGCCCATGTGACAAAGTGAGTTGGGGCCACATACGTTGCAAATTTGCTTGCACCTGGTGGCAAAACTTGAACTCTAAATCTTATGCTTTGTGAGTTGCTAAGCCGAAGTGTCTTATAATTTGAACTAAACTCTTAAATTTTTTGTAGGGATTATGGGGTGGAATGATTGGAGGCACACTCATTCAAACACTTATTTTATTGTGGACTACGTATAATACAGATTGGAAAAAAGAGGTAAAGTGCAATTAATTATTATGAAATGGCTGCAATTTTAGGGCTTAAGCTCCGATTCGATTACCTTAGGTTCAGTTCAAACCTAATTTGGAAAGTTTTGAGCTTGGTTTGGCTCATTCATGTTGGATGAGACTTGTTTTGGTGAATCTAGGTCCTATAAGGGCAAGTTGTGAAAACACTGCTTCTAGCAAAAGTAGTTTTCGTATAAATATTTTCATTGTCTGAGAAGCATATAGTTTCTATTTTTCATTTTTTGTTTAAAAGTTAAGAAATAATTTTTAGTTTTATTTTTAAATACATTTTTCCAAGTCCAACATAATCAAACTTTGAAAAAGTGTGTTTTTTCTAAAAGAATTTTATTTTATGTATGTATTTATTTATTTTTGCAGAAACGATGATTGCTCAAACAAACCTTTAGTCTCATAGTTTTGCTCAATTAATTCGAACTTGCTAAGCTCCAAATTTTACTGAACATGATCTCAGTTCACCTAGCAAAACTAACCAAATCCATAGAGAAGAGTTTGCCATAAGCCAAGATTACACTAATATTTCCCAAATAAGTAACAAAACAACAACAATATCATCGCATCATAGAGGCTCCCGCCATTCATGAATAAAGCATATGGGTTAATTTTTGTTGGATTTTTAATAATGTTTTTTCCATTTTGACTTGCTTGCATGTAGGTGGAGAAAACTGCAAATCGGCTGGATGTATGGGACGATAAGAAAGAACCTCTTTTACTTGAGTGAACATTTCAAATTTCATTGCGTACTACTTTTCTTTTTAATGCTTTTTCATGAAAACATAATTGTGTTTTATTTTATTATTATTAAGTTTGATGTTAACCAAAGCTCTCGCAAACGAAGGTTGGCAAGAAATTTCTTGTAAAAATATTAGCCTCGCTGAATTCATAATGAGAAAGATTTTGAGCCGCCATCCAAGCATGGATACCTTCGTTTAAGAGAATATTTTTAGTCCAACCTTCGCCTCCCCTTCTTCCTTTTGCCAGGGACAATACACTTCCGCTGCAGTGTTTGACTAGATACCCTTGGCACCAAGCATGAGGGAATGCTAAATAATGCAGCCCGCCTTTCACAATTGGCAGGATCCTTGGCAGGTCAAGCTTGGCAAGTTTCTCGAGTTGGCTAGAAGGGATGCGGACGTGGCAGGAGGATAGAGAAGATAGAGTTCCACTTTAATTAGGAAAACTTAGTTTAGATGAGTAGACTTTATTGTCTCTATATTTTATTATTTTATTTTAGGAAGATCACAAGGATTGCAATCTCCACCTTTGATCTCTAGACTAAGACTTCTGGTCTAGTTAGGAAAACTCGTCCATTTAAATGGAGGTCTAGTTAGGGTTCTAGTCATTCAAATGTTTGGAGAAATTATCCCTTTCATGTGTGAGAATTAGGTTAAACTATTTTCCTTTTATTCTTTATTATTTTCGTAATAAGAATTAAGGGAAGGTTGTTGAACCTTACCGTTCCCTAAATCTCCATTTACGCGTTGTATCAGTTGGTATCACAGCTCAGAATGACTTCTGAGATAGCCATTAGATGACATAGATACGCCACCGTCGGAGATGTAGACAAGCATGACTTTCAATGGCAGATTGAGAGGAGATTTAAGGAGTTAGAAGAGAGATTTTAGCTAATTGAGTTGTGTTTGGTTCAATTGGGACTGAGTCCCAACCATACACAGATGGATCAACCTCAAAACCTGCCGGCGGGGGTGGCGAGGAAGAAATGGATGAGAATATCCGCGAGTCATTTCCAAAGGTTGAAGACCACGGGTGAAACGTGCAGGAGACTTGGCTGAATACAGGAGCTTCTAATTGCTTAGGCGAACAGGGGTGGAAGTTCGAGCTTCGGGAAGAGTTTTCAGAGTTTGAAGGTGATGGCATCATAGTGGCGGAAGAAGCTCAGGACGAGCTGCCGTCGCTAGGCTTAAAGGAGGTAGCGGGTGATGAGGGTCACTTGCTGTTGGTTGGGCAAATTGGCTTCACGCTTGAAGAAGCAGGAGGAGTTGAATGGCTTTGAAGCAACATCTTCTATATGACAATGTACAATTGGCAAGAGAGTATATGCCACCTAATCATTAACTCTGGAAGCTATAAGAATGCCATCTCCGATGAAGCCGTCCAAATTCTAGGGTTGAAGACGGAGGAGCAATCGAGCCCTTAAAAATTGTCATGACTCGAGAAAGGAGATCAGGTAACAGTAACGAAATGTTTTCTTATTAGTTTCTTGATTGGGATGAAGTACCAGGACACAGTGTGGTGGGATGTTGTTGCCATGGATGTGTGTTGAGAAGACCTCGGCAATATGATAGATGTGCTATACATGACGAGAAAAAGAACATGTACTACTTTGTCTTTGAGGGAGCAAGGATCAACTTGTTGCCCAAAAAAGATGTGGCACCGCGTGCATCGAAAATTGAAGACCCAAAGCCGAAAGACAGAGTTGTGTTCACCAACGCAGTTGAGGAGGTAAAAATGGCGTTTGCATTGATAGGAGATATCAGGAGAGAACCTATCTTTGATTAGCCAACCTATCTTGATTTGTCTTCTCCACCCATATCGGACGAGGCCACATATGATGAGGCCATCTATAAAGAGGAGGAAGTGCCGGATGAGGTAGGGAGTCTGTCAGAGGAGATTTCCCCAGAAGGGTTGGCGTATTTCTTACTGCTAGCAAGGGGGAATCCATACCAGGTAGATTACGTTCTAGACGATGCTTTACCCAGATGGCCTCATTGCCTAGTGAGCTTTGCAAAGCATGAGGATGTCAAGCGCCAAGTTTGGACGCTGCTCGCTAGGAGATACATCAGAAAGAACCTGAAAGACGAATCAGCTGCGTTGACGCCAAAAAAGGATGAAACTTGGCAAACATGCCTTGGTAGAAAGACCGTCAGTAAGCTCACGGTATGATATCGAATACCCGCTTTGAGATTGGATGATTTTCTAGGCCAATTGGAAAAGGCGATGGAGTCTAGCAAATCGCGTTAGAAGGACAAATTTCACTAGATTCGTGCCTTTCCATGGGATTGGTGGAGCATCATTTTCGAAATCCCAGAATGGCTACCCACGAAGTATATGCATGGCTTAGCCGCCAGCGTTGTGACGAACAGGGATGAACACATTGTGTGTCGTCTTTAGAAGCCGCTGTGGAAGACGGCGAACATTGAGGAAGTTGACGAGTACAAGAAGATAGTTGCAGCAACAGGAAAGAAAATCAAGACTAAACAGGGAGACGAGCTGGAGGAGGTATTGAGTACTGTGTCGCCGATGGAAGACAACCCACATGGGGTTGAACAAGCGCGAGAAGACACCTTACCGGATTGGCTTTATCACCTTCTAAATATTGTGAAACTTGAGGAGCCTAGGAGGGACATATCTGGTCAGATAATGTTAACAGTAGGACAACCAACTAGGTCACTGTATATTATGGGATTTCGCACCACTGGCGGATGGCTTAGCAGAGATGACAAGCTTAATGTTGGGTGTCCTTATCCAAAGTTTTGTTTCTGAGAACATCGAGAGATGGAAGGAAAAATTGATTGAAGCCAAGCTGGACTATAGTGCCAAAAAGGAAAGCGCCAGGTTGGAAAAACAACATGGACCAACCTTGACAAGAGATTGACTTATGACTTGGAAATACAACAAGGTTGAAGCATTCAAAAGAGTCTACAGCCTACAGCTACGAAGTGGATTCAAGCCTTTAGAGTCATCAAAATGAAGCACGTTGCCCCTTCCCATGGCGAGAATTGTCCAGTTGAAGCATGACTGAATTCGAGGGCGAATTCTCTTCAACTTGGGGAGGATGATGCCATTCACACCTTTGTGGGGCAAACTATAGCCCGTATCTTGGCAGAGTGGGTCAACAATCTGCATTCGGGGCAAGCCTGGCAGGATGGAGCTTGGCGAGACTGGAAGCCGGCATGAGGGAACGCAACTTGGCAATAATAGCCCAGAAGATCCATGATGAATTCAAAGGCAAATTCTCTCCAAGCGGGAGAGAATGATGCAAATTGCCTTTCACAATTGGCGGGATCCTTAGCAGATCAAGCTTGGTGAGTTTCTCGAGTTGGCGAAAAGAGAGGCGGACGCTGCAAGAGAATGAGAGAAGATAGAGTTCCACTTTAATTAGGAAAGCTTAGTTTAGACGAGTGAATTTTATTATCTTTATATTTTGTTGTTCTATTTTAGAAAGAATATATGGATTGCAATCTCAAATGTTAATGTCTAGATTAGACTTCTAGTCTAATTATGAAAACTCCTCTATTTAGTAGGAGGGCTAGCTAGGGTTTTAGTTGTTCAATTGTTTAGAGAATTTAATCCTTTCATGTGTTTGCCCTCTATTCTCAGGGTGTGCGAATTAAGTTAAACTATTTTCCTCTTGTTCTTTATTATTTTCGTAATAAGAATTAAGAGAAGGTTGTTGAATCTTCCCGCTCCATAAATTTTCATCTACACGCTGCATCACTAAACATTTTGTAATTTCTCCCCTGACAAGTATAAATTATCCCATTGAAGCGGTCCACAGACCACCTAATTGACACCAATGAGTAAAATTATCCGCTTTACAAATAATTGCTAGATCCTATCCTACACGTTTGTACCTTTTTGTAATTCAGCGTCGGTTCAGTTATCTTAGTATTACTTGCCTTTAGGTCCTATCCTACACGTTTGTACCTTTTTGTGCTTGTATTGACGAAAAATACAATTAGAGGCACCAATGTCCCAAGAAAGTTTCATCCAAGTTACTTCCATTAGAAATGTTGACACATCTAGGATAAATGTACATTAACTTTCTAACATAAACTTGAAAGACTAAAATAAAAATTCACCCAATTTATGTATACAAAAACAGGATAAATGTGTCATTATAGTCATGTATTACAATAGCATCTTTCTACAAAAAAAATTACGAAATTTTCAACAAAAATATTCAGCAAATTTGAATTGAACAAAAATTACCCAATTTACTGTTGCTGACCTCAGCGTCAGCCTGACGCTGACAAAAACGCGTCAGAAAATTATTATTATTTTTTTTTTAATTTCAAAATTAAAATATTTAATTTCAAAACAAATTGAATTTAATCTTATTAAATTAATTTTGTCCGATTTAGTATAAAATAATAAATCTAATCCCAGTCGATCACCTTTATCCAATAAAAAAAAAATTTAAATCTAATCCTATTAGATCAACTTTATCCAATATAAAAAAAATATTTAAATCTAATTCTATTAGATTAGTTTTGTCCAATTTCGTAAATTATGACTGAGAACATACAATCTTATTATACGAACAACACAATCGCAAATTTTGCGTTGCTCCGAATTAACGATTAATTCGTTAACAATTTAAACAATTTAAATCGATACTTTAAAATAATCTAATTAACAATTAGCTACTTTAATGATTCAAACAATTTACATCACAAATATAAACAATAATCTGAATTAACTGTTAATTCTTTATTGATTTAAACAATTTAAATCAAATCATCAAATTAAACTTACTTTCCTTTTTAATAAAATCACGGTTTTATTAAATCGCAAATCTTTTTATTTTGATCTTATTACACCTAGTTATGCATAGTATGAATGTAATCAGAGACCGGCTCTGATACCAATTGTTGGGAAAAGCATATGAATTTTGTTGAGAAATAAATTCTGATGTCGACTATTGGGTTCACAGTTCTCAACTATGGTCACAACAATAGGCACCTATTAGAACACTTAGAGTAAGAGACTCTTCTCTTGACCTAAGCCCCCGGTCGGAGAGTCATGCTTGGTGACACCTCACGTGCAAGAGTTCCCGAGAATTGGCTTATCTCTATAAACCCTTTGCCCTAATACTGGTTGTTGGGATGAATTTCAAAAATTCTCCCTAAAGATTACGCAGTGAAACAGGTTTAGAATTCATAACTCTAAACCTATTGTTGATTTAAAATTCCTAATTTTAAATCTACTGACTTAAATTCATAACTCTAAACGCAATGACCTCGAACTGCCCGGAGGGTGGGCTTCGAAAAATATTAAACTGAATCTCTGAAACAATTTCAGAAACCCTAAAGAATTATTTTTAACTCGAATGCAAAACCTTAGAATAAGCCCCTTTATTTATAGAAATATTACGGAGCAAAAAATATAATTATAATCGAAAAAGGATTGCACAGTTTAAATCAAAACGCAGCTCATTGTTCAAAACTAAAGCAAAACGATGTGTTTCAATGCACAGTTCACGCGTCTTTTAATCCTGACACTGTGTGCCACGTGGCAACACGTGATTCGTCCTCGCGTGGCGACGTGGATAGCCCTGCTGGCGTCCCAGTGCGCGACACGTGTCGCGCGCCGGTTCGTTGGATCCGGTTCACACGGATCGCTACTGCACAGGTATTAAAACGTGATTTTTTTTTTTTTTTTTTGCTTTGCTTCTCACATGTAAAAAATTCATCTTATGAATTTTAATTTTCAAAATTATTTTATTTTATAATTTTTAACTTTTATTCATCTCATGAATAATGTTTGACAAAATTAATTTACCCATCGTATGGATAAATAATTCGTCTAATGACTTCTTTAATATTTTTTCAATGGCAATAAAATACAGAGGCTTGCGCAGGGACCCCGGGGACAATTTAAATCTAGCTCCAAATGGGTTAATTTAAATCATCTCACGATATTAATTTAAATACCATTTAATAAAACTTAATTCCATTAAATAAATCCCACTGCACTTCAGACTTAAATTATTTATTCGATATCTCCCTAATATACTGTATTGATGACAAACAACCCCTCCACTAGATGTCCATGACAAAGGATAAACATAACTACTACCATTATCCTTCTCACAGCTTCTCCACTAGTTACCGACTCGCCCTTCACTGAATAATTTATTTATACTTGAACATATTCACAGTATAAATTCTAAATATCAAACACTTGGAATACTTTGGCCAAAGTTTTCGCACTATTCAAATATTTGCGAATCAATTAAGGGGACATCTGTATCTCATAAAAGATTGTAGATTCCCTATTGAATACCCTGATCCTTGTCGCACTTCACGCCGCTACCCAGTGTACGTGTGATTTCAGTCATTCGTTTTAGACTTTACTTATAGTACATCAAAGTAACTAACATTTCATGCACAAGTCCAGAATACCCTCAGGATTTAGAGTCGTCGTTCAAATAGTACAATGCGAATCACTAATCTCCGATAGTAGTCTAGAAATAAGTAACCCACACGGTCCAACTCAGTGTGTCAAACACACTAACTTAACACTTTTGGATCTCCATCCACATGACCAAGACAAGCCATCTAAAGTGTCTCGTTATAGTCTTAACATACAAGTGGTCCAGACTTGTCTTTGACTACGAGTGTTTCAAACAACAATCCATATTATTTATTCCAAGTCTATCTGTGGCTTAGTCTCATAAACCACTTAGAACAAACTTGTAAATTGTAGTCTGAGGACTACACCCATCTCATGGATGCCTCCCGAAAGAAAATCACATGCAGTATAAATGCTCAAATACACAAATTTAACTAGGAAACGACTGGAACTTCAATTTTATTTATTAATTAAAATAATAAATTCAGAATAAATCTAGATTTCAGGATACTGTTCCTAACACCTCCATCTTTAATCCCAAATTCTAGACAACCTCCTTAGAAGTAACGTTCTTACAACTCCCACCAAATCAATAACTAGACATCACACCCTTCCACCAATGGTGTAAGTCGTTGAAAGATGTAATTTCGCGGCCAACCGTCTCCCTCTGCTTTCTTAGGTATGAAGCAGAATTGCCTAATCACATGTAAGTGGCCCTTGTCCCTTGCACCAGCACCCTCTTCACTCGGCGCCAATTTATCTTGGACCTCCACCTCAATCATCACGCCATCCTCGGCAAGAAGTCCCTCGACGTACAAACCTTTTCCTGGTCTGTCACCCTTCCGACACATGACACAGTGTCCCACCTCTCCACACTTGAAACAACGGGTCCTTGAGCTACCGACTAGTCCGGATTAACCAGTTTGCCGGAGTTGGCGACTACCGGCTTCACCCGAACGCTTGAATTGGGAGGTACCCATACCCGTTCATGCCCACTGTTCTAGGTGCCCAAGTTATTGCTACCTTAATCTCGCCTTTGTTGCTTCTTGAAGCTCAAAGCTCTTTGGTGTGCTTCTCATATTGAAAAATGTCGAACATGTTCAACACCTTCTACATAGACTCCTTCAACTCGTCAACATACCCATCAGCCAACTATTCCTACGATTCCAACAAGTCATTCCTGGCGACTAGGGAATAGAATACTGCCATGTACTTCTCCATGAATTGAGAACCCTAACTTAAACTTTGAAGACGCTGGTAGATCAGTTAAGTGTGATTGTGGAGAAGGAAGGCACTCCTCATGTGCTTCTTCGTCTTTTCCCGCATCTCAATTTGATTTCCCCCACCGAAGCCGAGAATGCTTCAATTATTGCCACCAGGCGGTGGCCCTACCCTATAAACGAGTAGCAACTGAACGACGCTAGTTTATGCTCGAGAAACGCCTTGAACTCATGCATTTCCTCCACTACGGCTAGCCAATTCGAGAACTCCTTTGGTTGACCTCCACCAACAAACTCCAAAATTTTAATCTGAAGCCTAGATTCCCACCTCTGATCATCCATGTAATCAAAAGCTTTGGTACTTAGCCGATCCCTTCTCATAGGCCGCTCCTAAATCTTAGCTTCCGGGAATGAGTTGACAGAAATTTAGAAAAATGGAAGGTTCAACGGCCTTCCTTTAAATTTTTATTACTAAAACAAGTAGAAACAAAGGGGAAAATTCTATTCTTTATTCTCACAACCCAAGAAACACATAAACGTAATGAAAATGTTAGAAGTTGAATGAATTAAACCCTAGGCTTCTTCTTCCTTAAACAAATGAGCTTTCTTAACTAGGCTCAAAATCCCTATCTAAGATCAATAGTAGATATTAGCTATCTATATGCTCATCTAGCAATCTGTATGATCATCTTAAGATAAGAGACTAAAAAATACAAAGATAAATAATATGATCAACTGGCTGAAGCCCAAGGGGCATACCCCAAGACATGGCTGAAGCCTACAATGATGAAGTAGAGTCGAACAAAGTTTGGTAGAGCTCAAATATAGACAATAGCAAAGCTAAAAGGACCAAAGAGAAAGTTAAATAATAGATGAAATGAAAAGAATACAGCTACAAGGGGGAATACCCCAAGACATGGCTGAAGCCTACAATGATGAAGTAGAGTCGAACAAAGTTTGGTAGAGCTCAAATATAGACAATAGCAAAGCTAAAAGGACCAAAGAGAAAGTTAAACCTTAAGGCCCCATTGCTGAAGCAAAGGGGCAATGACGATGAGCTTCCCTGAATGAAGAAGCAGCAAGCAAGTGGCTCCTAACCAAACCCTTAATCTTATCTCTCACAGCTTCAACTGGTCTTGACTAAAAACAATGAATCCTGAGGTTGCACTCATACTAGAGAACATAAATAGTTGCTGAGAAGCAAAGTCGAGCGATAATGCTATAGGTGCTAAGCGAAACAAGGAACTAGATCACCCTAAGGAAAGGTAGGCCAAGAAATAGATGTATGGGCAGTAATGCAGCTCCAGACCGATGCAGAAAAAGGAACAATCAAAGAAAATATGCCAATGAGTCTCATCAGCAATGCCACAAAGAACACAAACACTCTGAGCTCCATGTGCTCAAAATCTCATAAGTTTGTCTTGAGTCCATAACCGCTCTCTAGAAGCGAGCCATAAAAGAAAGGAATGTCTTGGAATGTGAAGTTGAAATCACAGCAAATGGTGAGTAGAGTCCCCTCTCTTTTACTTCAGATCATCCCCCAAGAAGATTTAGTAGTGAATTTCCCCGTAGGGTCACCCAACCACCTGATAGAATCCGATACACCAGCCCATGGATTGAAATCAATTGTATCCCAGATGCGGTGAAACTCCAAACATCCTTGTGGAATCGCCACTGATCACCCTCAATGAAATTTTAGACTCGAGAATCCCACAAAAGACCAAAATAGGTGAGCATCCAAGAGGTGGCCGCATGGTAACGAATAATCAGTCCACAAGGCTGTATCCAGCCCATCACCTACAACGCGATGAAACACACCAAAGCATAGATGATGAACTGATAGAATCTAACACCAATAGCGAGAAGCGAACACATCGCAAGGATCGCCCAAGAACTCCTCCCTCGAATGAGGTTCCAATGAACCCAACGAGGGCAAAGCGAGGAAAGATCAGAAAGGAGGAACCATATGTGCTTTATAATCAAAGCCTGGATCCACTCTGCAAGGTGACAAAGGCCTAGACCACCCTCATACTTAGGATAGCAGAGATCTTCCTGATCATCATCACACCCGCCCCCCCCCCCCCCCCCCCCCCCCCCAACCCGGCGCACAGGGCCAGCGAAATGCCACACTAGAGGAAGGCCGCTAGGGTCGACTCGACCTTTCTATTCATCATCTTCGGGAGCATGAAGACCGATGACCAATAGACCTGCATAGCGAAGAGTATTGACTTGATGAGCTGCAATAGGTTAGGATATGAGAAAGCACGAGAAGTCCAAGGCCTGATACGGCAGAGGATGCAATCCAGAAGCGGCTTACAGTCTACATACCACAACCGAGAAGTAATGAGAGGCACTCCCAGGCACCAAACCGGGCATTGGCCAAGATTGAACCCTAGAACACCAAGAATATCTCTTTGAGTTGAAGAATCAACCCCAGTCAGAAAAACAGTGCTCTTTGCTACATTTGAGGAAAGCCTTAAAAGAACAGAAATGCAAATCAGAACCTCACGAACCACTATAACATTGCCTAAATCACCCCGATAGAAAATCATCAGGTCATTGGCGAAGCATAAGTGAGTGAGGTAGTGCGACGACAATATGGGTTATAGCAAAAACGATGGTCATCAATAGCTCGATCAAGCAAACCTTGGAGATCCTCCATAGTGATAAAAAATAGATAAGGACAGAGTGGGTCACCCTGACTAGCATCCTGACTGGAGCAAAAGAATCCCCCGAGCTTGCCATTAATGACTAAAAAAAGGGGCAGTAGAGAGGCACTCTTGGACCCAACCAACCATGATCTTAGGAATCCCCATACTCCTCGTACCAGTTAAAATGAAGTCCCAACGAACCGTGTCAAAGGCTTTGCAGATATCAACCTTCAGTGCATAGCACCGCAAAATGAGAACGTGATATTGACACATGAGCTCCCGAGTCAACAATATGCTATCTAAGATCCACTGGCCCGGGACACTTGTAGTCTGAGCATCATCAATCAGTTCGTTATCGACACCCTTCAACCTATTTGCAAGGATCTCAGTGGTGCGATTATAGGTTACATTACAATAGGAGATAAGGCGAAGGTCACCAATAGTGGAGGGATTCTCCACTTTAGGCACAAGAAATATCCTGGTGGTATTCAGAGCACTCAGCATGCTCCTGAGGTGAAAATGACTGCACAGCTATGATAATTGCACAACCTACCACCTACAAAGCCCTCTAAGAGAAGAGGGAATTGTAACCATCGGGCCCAAGGGTATCACAAACCTCAACATCAAAGATTAGGGATATCAATAGGCGAGCCTGATCCTCAGAAATGTGAGCCTCAAAGAGATCAAAAACATTCTCAGCTAGCAGACCACTAGGCTCAGTCAACAACTCCTAAAAGAAGGCAACCTCAGTGCGAGAGATCAAATGCGCATCACAAGTCCTCACACCCTCTGGACCAACAATCAAAGAAATCCAGTTCGTGGCCTACCTATGGAGAATAGACTGATGGAAGAATCGAATGCTTTGGTCCCTGAGAGAAAGCCACCAAATACGTGACTTCGAGTGGAAGAAGGCTCCTATCACGACATAAACACCAATACTCATGGTATTGGCGGCACTCCTCTAAACGAAGGGTAGGACATTCAAGGTTCTCATCTAAGGCTCTCTAACCCAGGGCCTGTGCATCTCGAGCCACCTCAACTGTTGCTAAAATATGACTAAAATGACAAGTATTAAGGGCGTTCAACTTACTTTTTAGCAACTTTAACTTCTAAGTGAGCTGAAACATCAGAGTGCCCTCAATACTAGAATCCCAAACTCTCTGAACAGTTGGAAGGAAATCCTCATGGTCAATCCTGAAGTTTAAGAACTTGAAAGGAAGTCGTCTAACACAACATTCCCTAAGCCCTCTAACAATAATAACGTTGTGATTGGAAACAATATAACAAGCAAGAACCTCAGCAGAAGCAATAGGGAAATCACGTGGCCAACCTTCACTGACAAGGCACCAATCAAGATGCTTGAGGATCAACCCTTCACCTCAATGCCGTTGGACCATGTGAAGTGAAGTCCAGAGTAAGAAAGAGTGGTAAACTCAGCCGCAGTGATGCAATCCTAGAAATCATTCATATGACCAAGCCAATCTTTCTGGCCATCGCATCTATCAGAAAGACTTAGGATGGCATTGAAATCCCCAAGTAGAATCCAAGGATCACCTAGGAGACTGGCACCAACAACTTGAAGGTAATCCTAGAGCTCTTGACGAAGACCTAGCTCAATAAAGCCATAAACAAAAGTAGCGAGGAAGCCCACAGCCCCAAATAAATTAAAAACATGACATGTAAGGAATTGATCACCTCCATGAATCAAAGAGAATCTATAAACGCCAGGGCCTCAAATAACGATAATACAACACTGAGAGGGACAAACACCATTGTAGCTGGACTGCCTCCCATCATCACATTTCGTAATCACATACTTCATATCAAAAGGCTTGGTTTTTGTCGCAACCAAGCCGACAATTGACAACCGATTAGAGGATATCCAATCACGTACAGCACTAGAGGAATCGGGGTTGTTAAGGCCCCTAATATTTCAACATCTGACCACCATGATAAACAATCTATGAACCGATGTGACCCCCATGTCCGGAAGCCGCTCTAGTAATAGGCCCATCACGGGGGGCAACCACGGGAACCTTAACACAATGAGCGGAGACATCCGACAAACTCTCAAACCGATTTGACACATCGATGCAAGGCATGCTAGGCTCCGGGTCCAAAGTACAAATTAGAGGTGTAACGATACCAAGAATAGCATCCTGAGCTTCCTCCACCTCAGGAGGGACATTAGTAGAACTCGAATTGCTCATAAAACGAGAAGACGGGGCGATGGGCACAAGAAAGTTAGCGAAAGAAAGTTAGCGAAGTTTCTTGGACAGAGAGAAATAGAACCAGAAGCTGATAAGACAGTATGGGTAGCATCAAAACCAGGTTTGGTGACGGGGCCCTGTTATGACTCAGTTGGAGTCACCGTTTTGGGAGGGCCTCACATAGCCTTCTCCCCACTCTCCATGACAGGTCCCCAAGGGGTCACAGCCGCTTCCACCCAAGATGTGAGCGAAGGCCGCTATGTGAAGAGGAATGTGAAGACACACTCCCCTTCACCACAACCTGGCCCGAGCCTTTAGCAAGCACGGTTTCCAAACACCGGCCCGAGATGTCCTCGGGTGACCCAAAACTAAGGTAGTGCTGGGCCGCTACCCCAAAAGAGTCACAAGAAGAAGAGGCCTCAAAAGAGCCAAAAACAACTGGTGGCCCAAGAGCTAAGTGCTCGGACCAAGGTGAGAGACTCCAGCCCAAAACACTGACCATCACACGGCCCAGCAAGAGAATGTGTGTCCCGCCCGTTCCTAGGCCCAAAATTATATCCCACAGCTCCAGCAACCTCCCAAGACCCAATTCGTGGCCCACTCACACTCTCAAGAACATTAAGCCAAATAGATGAACCCGGTTCCCAAATTATGCAAACTCCTAGACCTATTTCTCTCATGCACCGGACCAACATTACTAGGCCCATTAGGAGGGGGCCCATCAACATTATTAGGCTCAATTCTTAGCCCAACATGAATCCTTCCTCAATCCCATGAACAGCAGCAGCACTAAGTTTTTCTTGCGCTGGCGTATGCGCCAGTGGCTCTTTTTTTCGGCCACCCTGTCCAGAGCCTCAACAACGTCATCAAGAGTGGTGATAGTATTCAGAGCATGGAACGAATGTCCAAAGACCCGACACTTCCGGCGTACTTTCGGTATCTTGTCAATCTTAATAGTTCCCGGAATATGCCGATCATTGTTATCAACCATCAATCATTTCGGGGTGTCAGTCCTAGCGTCAATTTGGATGCAAACACAGGCTTAGCTCACCATAATACAATCTAGGGTCAGTTGATCCATGAATAAGGGATGGCCTACTCCATTAGCTATCGAACTCAAAGATCACTCCAACCATGGGGAGACTGGGAGGCCATGTAATTGGATCCAAATAGAGATCCGGGGCAAATAATGTGAAGGAGCAAAGTTAGGCGGCAAACACTCAAGCGAGAGGTAATGCTGATTAACGATCTAGGGAACACCCCGAAGAACAAGATTCGACTCAGCCACCTACTTAAATTAGAAGTAGTAAACCTCCGTATCAACAATAACACACTCGAGACCTTTTGAACCCCAAAGTAATTTTTCAATGGCAGCACAATAGGAATAAGCAAGACGACCCTAAAAAAATGTGACCTACACGACACTAACCCCATTTCTCGAGTCTTGGCACAACATCACCATCGGTGATAGTAGTAATGACTTCACCATTTACAAGTCTCGGGTGAATGAAATGAAGGCCTCCTCTGGGTGGCACAAAACTAGCCATATTAGCCCAGGAACGAGTACTTGATACACCTGAACCTGGATCACCGGGACCCGAGCATCCTGAATCGGTGTATTGTGTACCGCAAACATGATGCATGCAACTGTTATATGATTCTAAATCAGTAGAATCCCAATCAAAATCCAAACCAAGAAATAGAGTTTTAAGGGAGAAAAGAAATAGAATTAGGGGGAGAAAAATAGGGTTTGATGGGTGATAATTAAGGGAGAACGAGATTGATTACCATTCAAAGCATGAACCCCAACCGCATACATCTCCGACTATTTATATGTGGAGTTTAGCAAAATAAAAGAAATTACAAAAGAGCTAAATTAGAGACACTAACTAATATTTCCAAAAATAGCATAACTAACTAAATGTATCATGTGCCTTGCACATGCCAAGCGCTTTGCCGCCAACCCGAAATATGAATCCCAACGATCTTCCCCGCCAAAACCCTGTATGAATTCCGCGGCTAACTTCCTCCTGTTTATTTCTACTATATCAAATACTACCCCCTTGAAATCACCCTTGTCCTCAAGGGTGAAAGTTGCACTCATATCTTCAGGGATGTAACCAATTGTAATAGGGGTGGCACCAAGATTATAATAGCTGTTTGGTGGTCTACCACTGCCAAACCAAACTAGCCTGACCCTTCAAATCAACTAGTTGTAGCAACTAGGGCTACACAACATGAATAATTTGTGGTTTAGCTCACTGGGGACCGAGGATAATGCAGATGTAACCAATGAACTTCCATCCTTAAAATGAGACGGTAAAGCCCAGGTCTTCCTTTACTGCTTCGAGCATCAGATTGGACCATTTGAGTGAGATGAACAACACCATTTCCTTCATCCTCCCATATAAATCTCCACAACCAGTTGCCAACACAACTATCTTCATGATATCTCCTTTGTAATGTTGTGATATTCCACCAGCTTACTCTTGTGTGCTGCCAGTTCAGCAAATCAGGAGCTATTTTCTCAGTTGTCCCTTGCAACATAAACAAATCTATGATCTCACTTGTGTTCTTAAGCACATCTTGTGTATTGGTTCTGTTCCAGCCGTGTGCTGGTCTTGATTTCCAAGATATGGTTCCCGTCAGATCTTCATATAAGTTGCTCCCCTCCAAAAAACCCATTCCACTTATATGCATTGTTGCAGGTATTTGGAGGTGAGTTAACCTTCTTCCAAGCTGGATTATTGTAGTCCTTGTGTAAGTAATTACACAACCAAAATCTTCTACTGCTATTGAGCTTGGTGTTGAGCTTCCAGATAATTTACTCAGAGTTGTTGTTAAGCTTGTAGCTGACATGGTGACCTGATTTTCAGAGTTTCCCCACCAAAAGTCTTGATTCCTTTGCACCTTCCATGCCTGTTGATGTGCTAGGTCCTTTCCCACTCCAATTGCTTTAACAGTTGGTTTAATATTGCTCCTTCTACTTCCAGCTTCAATAATTCTCAATGTTTGCTGCGGCAAGTTGGCCTTTTTGAACAAAACACCTTGGTACTTGCATTCCAATAGATCAATCACTATGCCAAATTTCGTATATGTTTTTCCAAGACTAGCTTCTAGTTCTCCAGCCTCAAATTCAAGCTGTTGTTGTTCTTGTGTTGCTGAGTTTATCAAAATCCAATGCTCTTTGGGTAGCAAAACTTCAGGGGGTCGCAGCATATGATGCAACCTTGGAGTATGATCCACCTCCTTGAAGTTTTCTTAATTTGTTTCTGCAAATAATGCTCCTTCAGCTGTAATTGGTAGTAGCTTAACAACTGAGCGGTGCAAACCATTGTTTTGAAATGCAGCTAGGTTCTAGGAGTCCCATCATCTAATATTGTGTCTGCTTTTTTAGTTGTAGTAGCTTTAGCACTCTTAAATCAACAATATCATATACAACCAGCTCCTGCACTTGCTCAACTTTCTGATTGAACTTCAGCTGCTGTGGTAAGAGCAACGGCTCATTCCCTCTTTTTTGTTGAGCTGGTACCATAGCAGTTTTCCATTGCTCCACTGATCTTGGTTGGATGGGCTTGTAGTCACTAGTTTGCTTCCCATCAACCTCACTTAGACCCTTGGTCATACAATTGTGTCCCCTCTTGGCATCTTGGCTAGCCTGTAGATCAGGTTGTTTGCTTCTTTTCAGCAGCAGCTGTGAGGATAATAGCTCAACCTTGCTGTTGAACTTGACCCCTACCAGTTTCTCTACCCTTGCGTCTATGCTCCAATTCACCCCCTTCTTTACAATCACAACCTAGATCCTTAGCACCATTCACCTGTAACTCAGCTCCAGTAATGGACCCTTGAGGTCTCGGTGAGGTTGTAGCATTAGGGGTTTGGTAGTTGGGAGTGAGATATGGAGATTTGTAAGGGTTGATAGTAGATTTTTGAGTATTGGGTGTCGGTAGAAGAGGGATTTTGAGTATTTAAGCTGTTTGGCTAGGGCCTCAACCTCAGCTTCAGCCAATTTAGCCAAGCACACAGCAAGGTAAAGAGTTGTGGGTTGCATTGATCTCACTTCCAATGCAATATCTTCCCTCAAGCCATTTATTAAATGGCTAATGAGTTGGGGTTCATTCAAGTTTGCTCTAACTGAATTAGCTTCAAATCTAGCTTGATAATCTCTAATCAATCCATCCTGCTTCAGATTTATTAAATCAAACACCCCTCTACTACTAAATCCAGGAAAGTCCATCTGAATTAATCGGGGTTAGAGATCGGTAATTACCTCGAGCAATTCATTGAGGAATTTTGTCAAACATCTGGTGTGCGGATTGAGGCTTTGAGAGCTAGAATTCTGTGCTGCTGGTGTTGGTGATTCGGTGATGATTTCATGAGGTGATGTGTGGTGTTTGCTGCCGATCGATGGTGGGGATGACGATGAAGCTCAACTATTGATGGTGAAAGTGACGAACGGCGATAAATTTGGACGATGGTTTTTGCTATCTCACTTTTTTATTTTTTATTTTTTGCTTCTGAGCTCCAATTCAATCCCACAGTCAAGAGGATCAATGCTCTGATACCAATGATACAGGATTCTAAAATAATAGAATCCCAATCAAGATCCAAATCAAGAAATAGAGTTTTAAGGAGAAAGAGTTATAGAATTAGGGGGAGAAAGATAGAGTTTGAAGGGAAAAGAGAAGGGAGATAATTGAGGAAGAAAGAGATTGAATATCATTCAAAGCATAAACCCTAACCTCATACATCTCTAACTGTTTATACGTGGAGTTTAGCATAATAAAAGAAATTACAAAAGAGCTAAATTAGAGATATTAACTAATATTTCCTAAAATAGCATAACTAACTAAACGTATCATGTGCCTTGCACGTGTCGATCTCTTTGCCGCCAACCCGAAATATGAATCCCAACGGTCTTCCCCGCCAAAACCCTATATGAATTCCACGGCTAACTTCCTCCTGCCATATTAGCCCAAGAACGAGTACCCGATACACCTGAACATGGATCACCCGGACCCCGAGCACCCGGAACCGGTGTATTGTACACCGGAAGCATGATGCATGCAACTTAAGAAATAACCATCACAAGCAATCTCAACTCAAAATATCAAGAAACCAAATAACAAACAAGAACAACTTGTAACAAACTCCACTACAATCCACGCTCCTCCCCACAGCCGCCACCAACCCAACAAGATGAACAAGAATGCAAATGGCTTCAAGAACACAAGAGAGAGAAACCCACACAACACTACCCGCTGCCATACAATGATGAAGACTTGGAGAACAGCACCAAGGCAATTCAGGAATTAACTCAAGCAAGACATCGTCATCAATTAGCAAAGAAGAAATTGAGCAACAAAAAACACGCAGTAAGAACACCCCTGTTTTCAGCGATCCTTGGGTGGGTCAGGTCCAACTGGATCACGAGGACACTGGCCACATGCACTCTGGCCCGCCTAAGTCAGACCCAGTATTTTCACATATGAGTCAAACTGGAGTCAAAACTTGGGTTTGACTTTTATCGCATTTTGACAAGCCTTTATAAAAACGATTAAGGGTGCGTTTGGTTCAGCTTATTTTAGCTTATCTTTTTTCAACTTATCTGTTTCAATAAGATATGTCCATTTAAGATATTCATTATTTTACAATGAAATGTTTGGTTATGCTATACAGAAAGATCTTTTTTATAAAATAAAGTAATAAATACAAGTTTAAAGAACAAACTTCTCTATTATAATTTTAAAAATGACTTAATAATATAAATTAATTAATAATAGTAAATATGAGATAATCATAAAATTAGTTGGTCATGGTAATGGAGAGCGATGAATATAGCAACCCATAGGTATAAAAAGGGTTGTGGTAGGTGGGAGTGGTGATAACAAGTAAAAGTAGGTCATAGTGGTGAAAATTTAATGTCAATATAGTCTTTTTAAAGCATTTTTATAAAATAAGTTGTGAAAAAGATCCAGTTTTGCTTTTTTTTTCTACTTAGTTGTAAAACAACTTTTTTATCTTTCTACTTAAGCCGTGAAAAAGATGTAAAAAAATCTTTTTTATCAACCAAACATAAGTCCTGCAGTCAACTAGATCTTTTTCACAACCTTAAGTTATTAAAAAGCTGAACCAAACGCAGCCTAAATAGACATGTAAAAAAATATATATAAATAACAAGCAAAATTTATTAATAAGATAAAAAAGTGTAAAATATAATAATTGTTATAAAACTCGGTACATATTATACTCAATAGAACGAGAATATCCAATATTTACAACACTCTCACTTTGGATATTCTCCTTTAAATATTTGTGGGACAAACGCTCTTGAAAGAGTATAGTGTCCGAGTTATATGCACTTTCTAAATTGCCATGTTAAAAACCTTGCCAGGAAAAAACCTAGTTGGAAAAACCATAGCGAAGGGAAAAAGAGCACAGTGCATATTTAACACTCCCTCATGGGCGCATATTAATCAAAGATGTCTTTGACTAGGCGATGCCAATCTTGTAAACCATTTTATCGAAAGTTTGTTGTACACAATATTTTTGCGAATAAATCTCCAAGTCCATGAGCGAATTTATTGACATTTTCTTGATCCGTCTTCTAAAACTCTAGAGTGGAAAGAACTTCGTTGAAATGTGCTTTTTTTTTTTTTTTTTTTGGTAAGTCAGTGAAATATATAGATGAAAGAAAAATAGTACAAACAACAAGAGCATACCCCAGGACACGGCCAAAGCCTACAAATATGTGACAACATCAAAATATAGTCCAGACAAAGTCCATACAATAAGCAACCAAAGTACAACTAAGAAACAAAGAAGAACCTAAACCGCAAAACCCCATTGCTGAAGCAAGGAGGCATGGCGGTGAGCTCCTCTGAATTAAGAAGCAGCTAGAAAGTGGTTCCTGACCAAACCCACAATCTCCTCTCGTACAGCCGCAACTGATCTGGACTGAGAACGCTGAACCCAAAGGTTGCGCTCATACCAGAGAGTATACACAGTCGCAGAGTGGTAGAGTCAAGCTATAATACTATCGATCTCTTGCCCCCTGAGATGCTGAACAGTCCAAGTGACAAGGTCGTCCCAAGGAAGGGTAGGCCAAGTAATAGATGTACTTCGAATGATGGAGCTCCAAACCGAGGCAGCAAAAGAACAGGCAAAGAAAAGGTGCTCCTGAGTCTCATCAGCAGAGTCGCAGAGAACACAAACACTCTGAACTCCTAGTGCTCCAAAGCGCAGAATTCGGTCCCGAGTCCAAAGCCGCTTCCGAGAAGCGAGCCAGAGAATGAAAGAGTGCCTCGGTATATGCATTTGAAACCACAGAAGGTAATGGATAGTGTCCTCCGCTCTCCTGCTCCGCAACATCTTCCAAGCAAACTTAGTGGTGAATTTCCCCGAAGGGTCACCCAACCACCGGATGGAATCCGCTACACTAGCTCGTGGGCTGAAAACAATCGTGTCTGAGATGGGTCGGAGCTCTAAATAGCCCTGTGGAAATCTCCATTGACCACCCTCAATAATGGAAGAGACCCGAGAATCCCAATGAAGTCCTGAAGAGGTGAACAGTCGAGCAAGGAAGCGCTCTGAAAGATAACCACAAGGCAACCAATAATCAGTCCAAATGAGGGTGTCAAGGTCATCGCCTATGATGTGATAAATCACACCCGAGCAGAGGCAACAGACAGACATAATCTGATGCTAGCACCACGAAGCCGAACTTGTCGCCCAAATTGTCCAAAAGCTCCTCCCTCGAAGCCAGTTGAGATGAACCCAGTGCAGCCAGAGCGAGGAAGGGTCAGAAAGCAGGAACCAGATATGCTTCATAATCGAAGCCTGGTTCCACTCAGCAAGACGACGAAGTCCAAGACCTCCCTCTCGCCGAGGGTGCGGGGTCAGCGAAGAGCATCTCCAAAGAAACGTCGCTAGAGTTGACTCGATCTTCCTAATCACCTTCTTCAGGAGCATGAAGACCGATGACCAGTAGAATTGAATAGCGAAAAGAACAGACTAGATAAGCTGCAGTCGACCATCATATGACACAGAAAGAGAGGTCCAAAGCCGAATACGGGAGAGGATACGATCCAGAAGCGGCTTTCAGTCTACATACCGTAGCCGAGAAGTGATAAGTGGTACTCCCAGATACCGAACTGGGCATTGCCCAAGGCTAAAACCCAGAACACCCAGAATGTACCTCTGAGTCGCGTAATCAACCCCTGCTAGAAAAACAGAACTCTTTGCTGCATTCGAGGAGAGCCCCGATTACAGCAAAGCGATCCAAAGCCTCACGAACAACTGAAACACTGCCCATATCACCCCAATAGAAGATCATTAGGTCATCAGCGAAACACAACCCAGTGCGATGACAGCATGGATGATAATGAAACCGTGGGTCATCATAGCACGGCGAAGTAGACCTCAAAGACCCTCCATAGCGAAAACAAACCGACAAGGAGAGAGTGGGTCAACCTGACACAGACCTCGATTGGAACAAAAGAAACCCTCAAGTTTGCCATTGATGGCGATAGAAAAGCTGGCAGTAGAGAGGCACTCTCAGACCCAACCAGCCATGACCTCAAGAATCCTCATACTCCTCATACCAACTAGAATAAAATATCAACGGACAGTGTCAAAAGGCTTGCGGATATCAACCTTCAGTGCACAACGAGGCGAGACCTGAAGGTGATAATCGCGCATCAACTCCTGCATCAAAAGGATGCTATCAGAAATCCGACTGCCCGAGACAAAAGCTATCTAAGCATCGTCAATTAGCCCAGGAAGAACGACCTTCAACCTATTTGCAATGATCTTAGTGATACACTTATAGATCACTTTGCAACAGGAGATAGGACGAAAATCGCTAAAAGTGGAGGGAGTCTCCACTTTAGGCACTAGATATATCCCAGTGGTGTTCAGGGCACCCGGCATGTGACCTTGGACAAAGAAAGACTGCACAGCCCTAATCACTGTTCCACCTAACACCTCCCATGCCCTCTTAAAAAAGAGGGAAGTGTAACCATCAGGCCTCGGGGCCCTTTTGTCACTAATGGAAAAGACAGCGTCACGAATCTCGACTGCAAAGATCAAGGAAATAAGCGGGCGAGCCTGCTCCTCAGAAATGCAAGCCTCAAAGATGTCAGAAACATCCTCAGTCAACGGACCACCAGGCTCAGTCAACAGCTCCTGGAAGAAAGTAACCCGGGTACGAGAGATCAATTGCGGATCATATGTCCTCTCACCATCCGGGCCAACAATTGACGAAATCCAGTTCCGGGCCTACCGATGGAGAACAGACTGATGGAAGAATCGGGTGCTCTGATGCTTGAGCGAAAGCCACTGAATACGCGACTTCTAACGATAGAACGCCTCCGCTTACCTACACAAGTCGGAATACTCACAGAAAAGACAGTGCTCCTCTAAGCAAAGGGTAGGACTCTCAGGGTCCTCAACCAAGGCCCTCTGGCCTACGGCCCATGCATCACGGACCACCTCGACTCTGGTCGAAATGTGGCCAAAATGATGGGTATTAAGGGCCTTCAACTCACTCTTCAGCTACTTCAACTTCTGAGTGAGCTGATACATCGGAGTACCCTCAACACAAGTGTCACAGACTCGTCTAAATGAGGGGAGGAAGTCCTCATGATCAGCCCAAAAGTTGAAGAACTTGAAAGGAAGTCGCCTGGTACGACGTTCCCAAGCCCTCGTATAACAATGGCACCGTGATCCGAAACGATTTGGCGAGCAAGGATCTCAGCAGATGCACTAGGAATGTCCCAAAGCCAACCCTCACTGACAAGGCACCAGTCAAGCTGCTTGAGGATCAAACGATCATCCTCGGCTTCATTGGACATCCCGATGAAAGGGATGGGAGTAAGCTCAGCCTTAGTAATACACTCCTGAAAATCATTCAAATGCCCAGCCCATTGCTCCTGGCCACCGTATCTATCAGAGATACTAAGGATGGTGTTGAAATCCCCGAGAAGGATCCAAGGCTCACCCAAAAGACTCAAGCTAGTGCTCCGAATATAGTCCCATAAACCCCGACGAGGTCCCGGCTTGTTAAAGCCATAAATAAAGGTAGCATGAAAGCTCATAGCTCCAGAAAGATCAAAGATACAACAAGTAAGGAACCAATCTCCTCACAGAATGAGTTCGACTCTATATACACTTGGGTCCCAAGCAATAATGATGCGACACCAAGTGGGGCAAACTCCATTAAAAAGAAAGCTCCAACCATTGGCACAACAAGCAATGACCGTCTCAACATCAGAAGGATTGGTTTTGGTCTCAACGAAACCAATAACGGATAAATGATTGGAAGATATCCAATTGCGAACAGCCCGAGAGGAGTGAGGATTATTTAGCCCCCTAATGTTCCAACATCCAACCACCATGAGGAAACAATCAAGAGGGAACACGGCCCGCTCCTCCTCGGGGCCTCCATGGCAACCTCAACACACGGGGAAGTGGAGGTGTCAAATAAACTCTAAAACCGGTTCTAAACGTCAAAGCTTGGCACACTAGCTGACTTGTTCAATGTACAAGCAATAAGGGTAGCGACTCCAAGAATATCATCTTGGGCCACCTCCACCTCAATAGGAACATCCGCTGTCTCCGAATCACAAACATCACGAAGAGGAGAAGAAATAGGTAAAAAATCAGCAAGAGTACGTGGTGAAAGAGAAATATATCCAGAATCAGAAAGAACAGAACGGTGCTGACACCCTCCTCCCTAACATTTGGGGTTAACCGCACCTCTCAGGCCAGAATCACCTACCCCACACGGCTTAGTAGGCTGAAGCGAAACCACGACCCCTCACAGGCTTGCATCCATCATAAAAGACCAAAAGGGAATCCCACAACCGATGCCACTAGAGGAAAGCCCCGCCAAAGCGGGCCCATTTCCTCTAAGGCGGGGGGGGGGGGGGGGGGGGGGGGGGAGTATAAGAGGGAAGCCCCTCCAAAACGGGCCCATTCCCTTTAGAAAGAGCGAAAAGTGGGTCACTAGAAGGAAGTCCCTCCAAAACAGGCCCATTCCCTCAAATGGCAGTAGTGGGTGACTCTCTAAGGGAAAGGCCCTCCAAAACGGGCTCATTTCCCCTAAAAGATGGCTCAAAAGGGGAAAACCCCTCCAAAACGGGCCCATTTCCCCTAAAAAATGGCTCAAAAGAGGAAAGCCCCTCCAAAATGGGCCCATTTCATCTAGAAGAAGGCAATCTGGACGGGCAAGAGGTGCAAGGCCCAGAACAGCGCGGCCCAAGCGTGGGTCCAGGGAGAGAGAGGTGCGGCCCAGGTGTAGCCGGCCAAAAATGCAACCCATTCCCCCTTCCCTTGTTTCTCTAGCCCCCCCCCCCCCACCCAAAAAATCGTGTCCCAAACCGTGGCCCAAATCTTCCCTCCTTTTTCATTTCCGTTCCTTGGCCCATTATTACTAAGCCCAAAGGCCAACCAGCCCATTTATTATGGGCTCAATCGGATTGGGCCTTGCACAAGGTTCCCCACCACCAATAGTGGCGGCGGCGGCTCCCCCTTTTCAGCAACGGTTTAGTCGGAGGCGTTGTTTTCCGGCTCCTTCTACTGGAAGTTCAACCATAGCAGTATTTACGGTATTTGGGGTGTGACATGTAGTGGTGGCCATGGCCCAACCTGGCCCACTTTTTTTTACAGAATTAAAAAAATAAAATTTAAATAATACGAAGTCGTTATGTACTAAAATTATTGTAATTCTTTGATAAATAATATAAGATATAAATACATTTTTTTTAAAGCACTAATAATGCTAAATATACATGTTCAAAAAAAATAATGCTAAATATATGTAATAAAATAAAATATACAATAAGTAATGGTAAATATCTTATCAAAAAAATAATGGTAAATAAATAATGTAACAAATACAAGTACAAATATAACGCAGTTGGGACCTAATATTTAAAAGTACAAATTTGTTTATCAAAAAATACAAAGTTTGACATATGGGGGGTTGCAATCCTCTTTTGACATAAATATTTAAAAGTAAATAATTAACATACAAAAGTCTTGATATCAGTCGCATTGGGGGGTTTCTATGCCATCATTTGACGTATCAGTTGTGCAGTGTCTTCTTCATCGCTCAATGAATCCAGCTTCATTCTCTGTTGATCTCTTGCATTAGCTAGCAGCCAATCTTTCAAGCACACGGACATCTCCAAGCTTATTGGCGATAGCTTCACCCTCTTCGTTTCAAGCAACCTGCCACCAAAACTAAAAGCACACTCTGATGCTACTGAAGACACCAGATAGCTTAGTATATCACGTGCCATGATGGAAAATATGGGATACTGGGTTTGGTTTGTGTTCCACCATTGTAAAAGGTCAAAATGCGGGTTGCCCGGCGGCCCAAAAATATGGACCAACGGTGTCCGTAAATAATAATCTAGCTCGTCACATGACGTGGGGGCTACTGTGGGCGTAAATTGCTCCACCAGCTTCCACGAATATGACGTGTGTGAACTACTTCCACTAGATGTGGAAGATCTTACTGCAGCAGTACTAGGACTATTAGACGCTAATTTATGAGAATAATGAGAAAATAAACTATGCAAGTTGTTATCAACATCGGCAATGAAAGTGTCGATATTAAGACTAGGATGCAAATATTTAAAAAAAATGTTGGCAAAACAAGTTTAAACCCCCGCGTTTACAACGAGGGTCTAAAATAGTTGCCAAGCAGTATGTAAGAGATAGTTCAGAATAATATTCGGCAAACTTTTCTCTCATTGCCTTAATCGATTCGAACAAAAAGGGGTTGGATTCATTACCCACCATCCAATTGACAATATCAAGCAATCTTGATATTGCTTGAGGCATGGTCGGATAGTAGCAACCCAAAAAAAATGTCGTGGCCTCTTTAAACATGCTAAAAAATTTACAAATTTGATCCATTGTCACCCAATTTATACCGGCCAGGTTGTAATCGCGCCATTCTGTATGATTTTCCTGTGCGAATTCCATCAGAACGTCTTTGTATGGTAGAATACGATCTAACATTTCTATCGTAGACGACTACCTAGTTTGGGAGTCTAATTTGAATTGTTTATATTCTATGTTATGCAACCTACATAAATTTCTAAATCTTTTTTTTTCTAGTGCCGAATGATTTAATTGATATTATTACGGATCTTAAGGTCGTAAGGGATACGTTTACAAGATCTAAACCATTCGTTACCATTAAATGCAAAATGTGACAAATGCAACAAATATGGAAACACTTCCCACCTAACATGAGTCTCATTTGCCTAATTAAATGTGCAACGGATGCAGTGTTATTTGTAGCATTGTTGAACGTAATACTGAAGCTACGTCGCTCTATGCCCTAGTCTCGGACTGCCAACATAATCGTACCCGTAATTACCTCGGCAGTGTGGGGGCAATCTAAAAGTCCAAAATGAATTATCCTCTTTTAGAGGATGTAGGATTTATCGGTCCAGTGTGCCGTTATGCACATATAAGGTTGGCTGGGTTTCGACGTCCATATGTTCGACGTCAACGAGAACATGCTCGTGTTCGTCTCAAAAAGTGTTAAGACCCCAGCTTTAATATTTCTGTACAACCTAAAAGGGTCCCGCTTTACGGTGTTCCGAGGAATCCTCACAATGGCGGGGTTCACATTTTGTTGGAGGTAGTCGACGAAATATGAGTTTTTGCAGGCACTGAAAGACCTTTCACTCAAAATTATATATTTAGCTAGCCCCCTTTGGTTGCTCTCTTGAGAGAACCTAAAATTAGCAAGTGCATTGGTCACTTGTTGTACTAGACGTTGTTGGCTCTTATCTGGGTATTAATCTTGAGGAATTTCACATATTATTATCTTTGTAGAGTTTTTTTCCTGAAGAGTTTCATAATAAAGGGACCCGTACTTTTTCTATTGCACCTTTTTCTATCTCAGATTATATATTTGGAACTGATATGTCTGCCACTCTTCTAGCATGCAATGGATACATTTTTCAATATATTAGAATATCGCTCGATTGGGATATTAATTGAGCAGGAGCATATATAGTGGGGACATATGATTTGGTCACCCTTTTTCCATTAATGAATGCATCTAATAGGTGGCTTGTAACATTTTACAACTGAACAATTTCTTGAACTTCTAGTCCAATGATGCATTCCACATAAATTCTCATTTTTTAACTTTCGATTTTCTCCCCCTCATTCTGGAAATTTTGTTTCGTCAAATTTATAATCAGTAATTTATCCTGTAAAATATTTTCAATTAATATATCCAGATATTTATCATTAACATAAATTTTAAGTCCCCTATTTGGACCCATCTTTCTGCATTGAGGTGGAATAATTGGGACATACGTCATTTAACAAAAATTTATATATATGAATTTTTGTTGAATGATAATAAGTTGGTCTAATATATATTAGTGCTGCAATCTGTATCATAGCATATACCCATATAAAAGTAGGCAATAATAGTGGTATACCCATTTACTACAGACGTTTAATTCAAAAATCTACAAGATCATTTTGTATTTGTATGCAGGTTATATGGTAGTCAATTGTCATCCCAATTGACATACAATAATTATTAAATTATTAGGATGTAAATTCTCCACATTATCACATTGCATGATCCAAGACTAGAGCTCATAGTTTGATCATTTACACAAGGAGTTTCACAAATACCGCATAACAATGGTGGATCTACGTGGACTTCAGGGCGGTCATAAGCCCACCCTGGATTTATATTTTTTACATGAATATATAAACCAAAGTTCAGTAAGTTGGCTTAGTGGTCATAGGCTCACATTGTGATGTTGGATGTGGAGTTCCAATCCCAACCCCCTACTTGAGCCAAATTTTATTTTGGTAAATTTTTCATGTACAAATAAGTTAAACTTCTTACTATTTTAGAGTTTTCTTGTACATGATATTAAATATTGTATATTTTAGGAAAAATATAAAAATAAATATTTTTAATAAATGCCAATTGTCTCACTAGTTTTTGTTTACTCACATTCACTTTTAAAAAAAATTTATTTGTGTGTAAATTACGTCAAATTTTTTCTAACTTTTCTAACTCCCTGACTTAGATTATATAAGTTTGATATTTATACTTTTAAATTTATAAATTGGTTCTTGTTTAAGTTATTTGTAAAAATTTACATGTATAAAAAATGTGTAATATCTTGCATGTAATTGTTGAAAATAACAAAATATAAAAATTAACAAATAATTTTGAAATTATTTATTGAACTCACTTGAGTCATAGGCTTCCATTGTGACGTTGGATGTGTGGGGTTCAAATCCCAACCCCCTACTTGAGCCAAATTTTATTTTGGTAGATTTTTCATGTACAAATAAGCTAAACTTCTTACTATTTTAGAATTTTCTTGTACATGATATTAAATATTGTATATTTTAGGAAAATATAAAAATAAATATTTTTGATAAATGTCAATTGTCTCACTAGTTTTTGTTTACTCACATTCACTTTTAAAAAATTTTTATTTGTGTGTAAATTACTTCAAATTTTTTCTAACTTTTCCAACTCTCTAACTTAGATTATATAAGTTCGATATTTATACTTTTGAATTTATAAATTGATTCTTGTTTAAGTTATTTGTAATAATTTACATGTAGAAAAAAAATGTGTAATATCTTACATGTAATTGTTGAAAATAACTAAATATAAAAATTAACAAATTATTCTAAAATTATTTATTGAAATCTCCTGAGTCATAAATTTGGGTTTATCATTTAAAATTATATTCTTTTCATTAAATGTATCAAAAAAAGTATATTATCTAATGATAATTTTTATTAAAATATTTTAGATGACAATGAGACCCCAATTTAGGTCCGAATTGAATTTGAAAAATTACTATTTTTTGAATTATATGTGTGTTTGTATAATTTGGGGCCTTAAATAAAATTGTCTAAAAAATTTCACATATTTAGCAGCAATTAAGAGCTAAATTATGACTCCAAATGAAAATATAAAACAAATATATAATTTATTATATTGAATAAAGTGAAAAGTGCAAGTAGTTTGTAATTCAAGCCCACCTTGAATCAAAATCCTGGATCCGTCATTGCCCAATAACAAGTGGATTATTTACAAATATGTGACCAACAATGTAGAGGCTTCTTGATCAAAAAAAAATTAAAAAAAAAAAGGTAGAGGCTTCTATTAATAGTATAAAATACCAAATTGGTCCACATGATGAAAGAATTAGCCACATATATATATCCTTTGTCCTTTAAATATATGGGACTCAAACCCAATTTTAATTGAGTATAACATGGTAATTACTTTGCCTTAAATACAAGCAATACATGATATCTCATCTTATAGAAGAATCTTTTGATTCTTCAATGGGTGTGAGAATTTCAAATAATTTTCTTAATCATTTTTATAATCAAATGACTCAAATAGTCATGCCATGAAATAAAAGCCTTTGGGTCTGTTAACTTTTGGTTAATCATCCCATTAGGTATGTCAAAATTAAATACATACCCTTACTAATGAAAAATATTGTCTCTTTAGGAAACATGATATGTACTCTTTTGGAGCTTTTAATTAAGTTTTAAACACTCATTGTTGTTATACTGTGTTCGAGACATGAATTTCTACCATTTATATTCAAACATAAAAGCATATAATCATTAATGAAAACATATCACAAAACATTTTAAATAACCACATTTCGATAGTGGATTTTATAGTCCTCAAAAATTGAGGTTTTAACTTTGCGTACGCAATAAAAGTCATCATATCTATGAGCAATATTTCTGAAACATTGTCCAAATTTCATAGTTAGATTAATATTTGAATGGATAAACAATAGTAGATTTAAATTGTAGTTAAATTTGTCCATTCTTAATAACAAGGCATATCAAAAATAATTCACATATATAAATAAACATGTCATATAAAATATAAGATGATTAATACCCCTTTGGTTTAAACATAGTGAGACAACATTTAACAACATTCTAGTGTCCCAAGGGCTCCTGCCTAAGTAGGGTTTTTTTTTTTTTTTTTTTTTTGGGGGGGTGGTGCTACCCTGAAGAGACACGATTTCTGAGAACCCCCAACCAGAGGGATGCAACATGAGGACTTCCCGGGAGGTCACCTATCTTGGTACTACGATCGCCCAAGCACGCTTAGCTTTGGAGTTCTAACGAGATCCGGTGCCTGCATGTTGGTGCCTTCTTAGGTATAATTTTATTAAAGTCAAGCATAATTTAGTATAAAAGACAAACTTAAAAACACGAACTGTAGTCATTTTAAACATTTCCATCACCTGTCAAATGATCGATTCTCCCATTGGGATCTTTGAAAAAATCATAAACATCTAAATTTGTATCATTAAGTGGACAACTATCTTCATCAAATTTGTTTTCTGGGCACTTTTCCTTCCCTTTCAAGGATGCTCGGTAAAGATCCACCAGGTGCTGGGCTATATGACAGGTACGCATCCAATGACCTTTCATACGGCATTGGTAGCAATATGTTTCTAGATCATTTGATAAGTTTTGTTCTGGGGATTTCTCTTTTCTATATTTATTTTCGTCATTTGTGGACTTCTTATATTTTGTTCCATTCTAGGTACCATAGTGCCAATCATTATGACCACGACTATAACCGTCCACAGCCACGACCACGTCCATGACCACGGCCACGGCCACGACCACGACCACTACCACGTTTACGACCTCGACCACGTCCCTAATGGTCGTATGTCGAAGCATTCACTTTAGAGAATGGTTTAGACTCAGTTGGTTGTGACTGATGATGTATCATCAATAGTTTATTGTTTTGTTCTGTAACGAGAAGACATGATATTAACTTTGAGTATTTTTTAAATCATCTTCTCAATATTGCTACTACAGTAGCATATTCAAGACATGAAAAGTAGAAATTGTTTTCCCTAACATATCCTCCTCAGTAATATTTTTCCTACATAATTTTAATTGGGAGGTAATACTAAATACTGCAGAGTTATACTCGCTTACAATTTTGAAATCCTACAATCGCAGGTGAATCCAATCATAGCGAGCTTTAGGGAGGATAGACTTTTGATGATCAAACCTCTCCTTTAAATTCAACTAAAGGACATACAGATCCTTTATAGTAATATACTTAGTTTTTAATCCTTCATGGATATGATGCTTGAAAAAATATCATTGCTTTAGCATAATCCTACAAGGATGCGCTATTTCCTCTTTTAATTGTATCTCCGAGATTTATAGCATCAAGGTGAATCCCAGCATCAAGGGTCCATATCAAATAATTTTTGCCAGATATATCAAGAGTACTAAATTCAAGATTAGTAAGATAAGACATTATAAATCACAAAGATTAGGGAATGAAAACTTACCTCAAGTATATAAAGATCCTCAATTGGCTAAAGACTCGTGCTCGCAACATGTTATAAAATGATACCGGCAAAATGAAGTAATAATATGTACTTAGCATTCATTTAGATACTTCATATTCTTTTAGATATTTTGGATGGCAATTTGGTAAATTGCGCATGTCCTCATGAAGTTAGTTAGGTAGTTATAGCTCATATGCTTAGTATAAATGTATAACTCTTGTAAAGTGTAGCTTCATGTTCAAGATAATACAAAACAACTTCTACTTCTTCCTATTTCTCACTTCTGTTTCTCCCTCCTCCCTTAACAATTCACTTAAATCGCTCTTCGAAAGACTTAATTGATCTTTCCTAGTTCAATTGTATCACTGGTGTCAGAGCTTTGATCCTCGGATTATAGTCAAAACGCATAAAAACATGGCTAAAAACACAAGATTTGTATCGGAAATCAAGAAAGTGGAAGAATCATTTTCTTCCCAAATCTAATCAATAACTGAAAACATGGAGCAATCGGTGACTGATCTGAAGAGTTCGATCCAAGAATTGCGTCAAATGATTGTGGGCATAGCTCTACTACAGTCAAGACCTGTGGATCGGCAAGCAAACCCACCTACTGAATCCTCACAGCATTTTGATGAATCACAGTAAGGATGCCAGCATCAAAGGTCATCTCCCTCATTGTTCCCGGCTGAGTAAGGTAGAATTTCCAATTTTTTTTAAAGGAGATATCAATGATTGGCTATATGTGTGCGAGCAGCTCTTTTCTGCGAATAACACACCTAATTATTTGAGAGTAAAAACTACATCCATTCATTTAAGAGGTGTAGCTTGGCAATGGCACCAAAGATTCATGAAAAGTAGAAATCAATTAGTGACATGGGATGAGTACATGTTAGCTTTGAAAACTAGATTTGGCAAGCTATATGAAGATTCGGTGTCCGAGCTCATGAATTTAAGATAGCATGATTCCGTTAATGCATATTTGACACAATTTGATGCTACGGCTGTGAGATCCGACTTAACTGAGGCCCAATTAATCTGTTGTTTCCTAGCTGGATTAAGACAAGACATTACTTTAGATGTTCGAGCAAGATATCCTCATACTTTACAAGAAGCTGCTTGTTTGGCAAAGCTCACAGAAGCCAAAGTTCAAGCATTGTCTAAACAACTCTGCTACTCAAAAACACCCTTGTTACCCACACCTGTTAATGCTATGAATTCAAGAATGCAGCCTCGATCTGTTATGAATTTTGTAGATGAGGTAAGCAAGAATAGGAATCAGAAAACATTAACAAGACAAGACTTACAAGATAGAAGAGCTAAGGGTCTATGTTATTTTTGTGATGAAAAATTCGAACAAGATCATAGATGCAAATCCAAGACTCCCCAACTCTTCATTATTGAAGGAGATTGTGAGGAATTTGAGGATGCTGAGGAGGAAATAGATGATGAGTCTCTAATGATTGAATCCGCTGTCCAAATATCTCTTCATGCCTTATCTAGAGCCCCTAATTACCAGACCTTAAGGTGACTGGATTCTACGGATAGAAACAGTTGCATATCTTGATTGATTGTGGGTCTACTCATAACTTCATTGATGAAAGGCTGGCCATCAAACTAGGCTGTGAAATCAGCCCAATCAACTCCTAGTCTGTTGCAGTGGCTGATGGTAGCCAAATGTCTTGCAAGGCACAATGCCAAGACTTCTCCTGAAAGCTGCAAGGTCAGCTATTCACAACAAACTTTATGTTGATTCCACTTGGGGGCTGCGATATGGTGTTGGGAGTAGAATGGCTCTCTACATTGGTGACATTCAATGTAACTTCAAGGAGCTAAAGATGGCCTTCAAGATGGGAGGCAAGACATATGTGTTGAGGGGAATTAAAGCTGGTAATTACAAGTTGGTTGAAGTAAAGACTTTATCCAGAATCATGCCTGAAGCGCCTTACATCGCTATGCTGTAGATCAACTCTTTACATAATCAGCCAGAACAGCTTTCTTCGATAAATTCCTTGGCTACTAGTTCAGATACCTCCCATGTACCTGAGGCAGTTCAGTCACTTCTAAAACAGTATACTACATTGTTTGAAGAGCTGCAACAACTACCACCAATAAGACCTCTCTTTGATCACAGAATCACTTTGAAGAAAGGTACTGAAGCAATCAATAAAAGGCCATACAGATATCCTGCATTGCAAAAGGATATCGTTGAAAAAATGGTGAAGGGGTTGTTGGATAAGGGCTATGTCCAACGCAGTAACAGCCCTTATGCTTCCCCTATTGTGCTGGTGCGAAAGAAAGATGGAAGTTGGAGGCTATGTATTGATTACAGTGACCTCAACAAGGCTACTATCAAAGACAAATTTCCAATCCCTCTTGTGGAGGAGCTATTGGATGAACTAGGAGGAGTTCATTACTTCTCAAAATTGGACCTTAGATCTGACTACCACCAGGTCAGAATGCATCAAAATGACATTGAAAAAACTGCCTTTAAGACTCATGTGGGTCACTATGGGTTCCTAGTTTCGCCATTTGGCTTAACTAATGCACCATCAACGTTTCAAGCTCTTATGAATTCCCTCTTTGAGCCTTATTTGAGGAAATTTGTCTTAGTTTTTTTCGATGACATCCTCATATATAGCAACAGCTTGTCCGAGCACATTCATCACTTGAGGCTAGTTTTTGAGCTTATGTGCAACAATCAGTTGAGTGTTAAGCTAAGCAAGTGTTCATTTGCAGCAACTCAGGTGACCTACTTGGGACATGTTATATCAGCTGCAGGTGTTGCTACTGATCCTTCCAAAATACTAGCAGTGCAGAGTTGGCCTACTCCAGCCAATATTAAATAACTCAGGGGATTCTTGGGTCTCACTGGCTACTATTGCAGATTTATAAAAGGGTATGGATCCTTGGCTCAACCCTTCGCTGAATTATTGAAGAAGGAAGGATGGCCATGGCATAATCAAGCCCAAACAGCTTTTGAACAGCTCAAGAAGGCCTTGTGTTCTGCCCCAGTACTTGCTTTACCAAATTTTGATATCCTCATTAAGACTGATACAAGCCAGACCGGGTTGGGAGCAGTGCTGATGCAGTCAGGACACCCTCTGGCCTACCTTAGTAAGGCCCTCAGTACTAGACAACAGTTATTATCTGCATATGAACGAGAATTAATGTCTGTGGCTTGTGCTGTGCAACATTGGCAACAATATCTTATGAACAATACATTCATTATACGAACTGATCAAAAGAGCCTCAAGTTTTTGCTCAAGCAAAGAGTCCACACTCATTTTTTAGCTTGTTTGGCTATCGAAATTAATGGGCTTCAGTTATGGGCTTGAATATAAGAAAGGGAAAGAGAATATAGCAGCAGATGCTTTCTCTCGAATTCCAAGTGCAGAAGTTACTTGCTTACTATTGTCCACTATTGAATCAAACCCATACGCTCTTCTCCAATTATCCTGGCAGCAGGATGAGGAACTTCAACACATCATACAATAGCTGCAGCAGCACCCTCCAGCCCAAGCCAAGTATACCTGGCAACAGCATCAATTATGGAGGAAGGGAAAACTTATTGCGGGCAATGATACTGAATTGAGGAACAAAGTTCTTTCATGGTTGCACACTTCATCAATTGGATGTCATTCTGGAAGAGATGCAACATTGGAAAGGGTCAAATCAATTTTCTACTGGAAACGCATGAATAGCAGTGTGGCTAATTTTGTAAGCAAATGTAATGTATTTCAAGCATGTAAACATGAAAATGAGGCCAGCCCTGGTCTCATACAGCCCCTTCCCATTCCTGATGCAATATGGACCAATGTGTCCATAGATTTCATTGAAGGACTCCCTAAGTCTTTTGGCAAGGACGTCATCTTTGTGGTAATGGATCGCTTTAGCAAATATGCTCATTTTATGGCTTTACATCACCCTTATACTGCTGTGACCGTGGCCTAGGTCTATCTGGACAATGTTTACAAGCTCCATGGCATGCTTCAATCTATTGTCAGTGACAGAGATCCCATCTTCCATAGTGATTTTTAGCAAGCTCTCTTCTCAATTCAGGGGGTCAATCTAATGCTTTCGATGGCCTATCATCCTCAAACGGATGGTCAAACAGAGGTTGTAAATAGGGGATTGGAAACTTATTTGAGGTGCATGTGTAGTTCTAATCCTACCTATTGGGCTAAGTGGCTCCCTCTTGCCGAATGGTGGTACAATACGACCTGGCACTCTTCCACTAACATCAATCTTTATGAGGCCTTGTATGGCCAACCGCCTCCCATTCACCTTCCCTACTTAGCCAATGAAGTGGAGCTAGAAGCTATTGACAACAGCTTAGTTCAATGAGAAAAGATGATTAAGGTGATTCAATTTCACATCAAGAGAGCACAAAATCGCATGCAGCAAACAGCCAACAGAAAGAGATCTGCACACCCCTTTACTGTGGGTGATTGGGTGTATCTCAAGCTTCATCTATACAGGAAAATATCAGTCTATGCTCGCCTAAATTAGAAGCTTGCTCCTCGCTTCTTTGTCCCATTCTAGATTACAGAAAGAATTGGACCGGTCGCATACAGCTTGCTTTTGCCAGCCTCATCCAGGATACACAACGTTTTCCATGTATCCTAGCTCAAATTACGCAAGGGCCCTCTTCCTACCCACATTACACCCTCGCCGGATACACCAGATGGGACTTTCATTAGAGAACCTGAAGTAATACTGCAGCGACAATTGGCCAAGAGAAGAAATCGAGCTGCCACAAAGGTTCTAGTTAAATGGAAACACCTTCCTGCTGAGCAAGCATCATGGGAGTTCTTGTATGACTTGCTATAGCAGTTCCCTTCTTTTTCGCCTTGAGGCCATGGCTGTTTTTGAGGGGGAGGATGTTGATACCGGCAAAATGAAGTAATAAGATGTACTTAGCATTCATTTAGATACTTCGTATTCTTTTAGATATTTTGGATGCCAATTTGGTAAAATGTACAAGTCCTCATGAAGTTAGTTAGGTAGTTATAGCTCATATGCTTAGTATAAATATATAACTCTTGTAAAGTGTAGCTTCATGTTCAAGATAATACAAAACAACTTCTACTTCTCCCTATTTCTCACTTATGTTTCTTCCTCCTCCCTTAACAATTCACTTAAATTGCTCTTCGAAAGACTTAATTGATCTTTCCTAGTTCAATTGTATCATAAGACTATGTACATATTATACTCAGAAGAATGAAAATAAAAATACAAACCCAAATATAATTAGCGAGAAATAGCAAATATTTTATTCCACAACTCAGGAACTAACTAATGTTTTAGTTCACTCAAATAAATCTCAATTTCTTCTTCTCAATTTATTCTTCACTTTTCGCACGCTTTTTTTTGTTTTTCTTCTGTTCTCTAATGTTCACTTACACTACATATATATAGAGCTAGGCAAATCTCCATGAGTCACCTCTTTCTTCTTGGATAAAATGGCGCATGTCATCTCTACGTGTGTGTGTATATATATATATATATATATATATATATATATTACATAATTTATTTGCATAAAAGAGTTGATAAATTTAAGATCCTAACTTTCTAGATATTTGATAATATCCAATATTAACCATAAAAATTGTACCTGAAGAATATCCAACATTTACAACAATAAATTCATGAATTGTGTAAAAACCTTGTTATATATTTAAACACAACAAAGTATGTTGTGTTGTGTAGTGTCATGTGTATACTACATATATGATAGGACACGAATTAAGACCTAATGGGTCTGGCATTGGTCGGGCCTATTTCAGACAACGGTCATAGTGCACAAGCGAATATTGTTTGGCCTATGACCTGGCTCGCTATAGTAAACAGGTTAACTTGAGTCAATTTGATAGCATGAAGGGTCGAGTTAGGTCAATAGGTGGGTCCAATTAGGTCGAGTCACGAGTCAATCTGACCTATTAGCCACCATTACATAAATAACTACACAATATTAGGCCTCACAAATTCTTTATATTATTCAGTTTCTTAATGTAATAGCTGTATTTAGAGATATAAATTAAAAATTTCTTACAAAAGAAAAAAAAAAACACGATGTAAAAATGATGTGTACTACTTTTTTTTGTTAAAGTTTTTCAAAATATTTACAATTTTAGTAACTATAATAATTATTTTCCTATTTTTTGGTTTTCAGGTTACAATTTTCATTTCAAAATAAAAATCCCCAAAAGAGAAAAAGAAATCATTTTTGAAATGTAATGGCTAGTAGGAGCGCTTGAACCAAAATCGAAAAAACTGAATCTAAATTTTCGGTTATTGAGTGGGAAAAATTGGTTCAGTTACTAAATCGGTAAAGATTCAATTAATTTAGGCTATCAGAATTCGCATATTTCACTAAATCGGTTAACTTAGTAAAATTTTATATTTAGGGGAGCATTTTGACTATTCACCATAAGCTTAGCCAAGTGGGTAAGTGTAAGACCCTTGACATTAGGATGCCGCACGCATGGTGATACTTGGCATCAAGGCGCACCACGGTCTAATCATTGTTCAAGCACGGTGACCTAGTGCACGAACCTCTAGTCCACAATGGATGTAAGCGCCTATGCATAAATGTGACACAGGATATAACAGACCTTGACCCAAGCATGACCTAGCTGGGCATGTGCGATTGGAGCAACGCATTGACTTAGTTGATTGGCACTAATCAAGCGCATGATTATACTCAAGCATGCGCACATTAGTTGCACAACGCTAGTTAAAACGGACCATTGACAAGGTGCAACACAAGCACTATGCCGATACGAGACGGACATCTACCAAGAATAGGTATACGCAGAGTATGCATCCTTTGTATGGATGAACTGGGCCTAACAGAATTGAGCCTGAGCACGGCATCGACGGATGGAGGGCTATGCGCTTGATGCACAACGCTGACCCAATGCGCTAGACGTAGGCCGGGTGCACTAAGTTCACAAGCAAGGACAAAGCATGTAAGGCTAAATTCAGTGCATGGTTAGTTGTGTAGAGCTAGCGGATGACTGACCCTCGGCTAGACGTAATGTGGCACCAACTCAAAACAGACATTGAGTGTGCGAGAGCATAGACGTTACCCTAGGGTGGGCCCAAGGACACCCTTTGGTTGAGACCTTGACCAATGGACGGGCTTAACAACGCATAGCCCAACCGTGTAGCGCGCAAGTGTAGCACACAAGCACACGTGCCAAAGCACCAGCATTGGGCACACTGAGCAACTTGGCACGCGATGCACGTGCGTAGCAGTGCGCTAGCATCTGAGACTCACCAAGACCAAGTGCGCAAGCTTGCTCACGATGCGTGCTTGCAACTCTATGGAGCAAACACTACGCATTAGCAGCGCGCGATGTGCTCACGGCATGCGCAACATTAGCACTGTGTGCTCGCCTTGTTTGGGCACGGGCACCGGGTGCCCGCGTAGTAGTGCACGTCCTCCCAGGTACATATTAACACTTGGGAAGCTTCGCGCAATTGGACAGACACTTGGCACCTGCGGCCCGTGTTACTTGACGGTTATTAAGTGTGAAACGTGGTGCCTTAATGGAAGACCTTGACCATCAGGTTAACAGAAGTATTTGACCCAGATCTCGATTGAGTAATTATTGTGGAGTGGAGTGAAGCTTGACTTGGCATTTTGGTGCACTTTGACTTGGTAACCATTCCCTTAGGCAGGAAATGCTGTAGAGGCGCCCATTTGACTAGGGGTTTGACTTGCTAACTACCAGTAGAAGTGCAGAAGTGGAGCGCCCCTCAAGGAGAGTGGGAAGTGAGGTTTGGCTAAGGTGCTGCCAGCTATCCAAGGAAATTACCTTGCTGCTCGATCATTTATAATTGCTAGAAATGCTTATAAATTGGATTGTTTTCCTAGGATTGTATTCATTGGTTATGTTGTGCAATTAAATGTTGTACTCAGTTTAAGAGGAATGTTTTATGGATTTCCATTATAACTCAATGAGAGCCCAATAATAAAAGTCATCCATTGTGCCTTGCATTGTGTCTATGTTCGATTATGTTAAAATTCCATTGTGTTTTATGTGTTTGTGTTTGTGTTTAAGCTGGGTGAGCCATAACCTCACTGGCATCGCAAGTAGTCATAAAAATACATGTGACAGTTTTCGTATCAGAGCCCTAGGTTCGATGAACCCTGCTGCACAATTTCAATTTCTGTTGATGTCCGGACTTGCATAATTGCTGTTGGAATTTCATGGCTGAGTTTTTAACAGATTTGCCCCTTGAACTTGAATTTTAGTTTTGATTTTCTGGTCAAGATCTAATTTTTGAATTATGGCCTTGGCATGTACTTGAGGGCTGTCCCTAGCATTACTTTTGGCTGTGCTTGGTTGCGTTTACGCTAGTGTGACCTTGACGTTGGGGTTTTTTTTTTTTTTTTTTCCCTTTTTGTGCCTGGTTGCTTGCCTGTGACTTAGGCCATGGGGTTTCAATTTGTTTGGATTTTGCCAGGGTTGTTGACCCGTTTGTGCTGGTTTTTGTGTGTGCTGTGTGAATTTGTCCCTTTGGTGGCTAGTATTGGTATCGGTTGTCCGATTTAGGTGTTGATTAGTTGTGATCCTTTTATCATGGCCAAAAATCTGCAATAACTTGGAAAACATCTGAGACTAATTAACGTTTAAACCGGATTGAGGAAATTCTAGGTTCGGAGTATAATGCTCATGACCTTCCTTCGAGAACGGTTTTGGGAGAGATGAAATCTTTGTCTAGTGATATAGTGTCCCTTAAGGAGATGATTCAGCCCTTAGTCACTACTGAAAGGATCCCATCTCCTACCCCTACTCCCCTACTAATATGTTCCAAAGGTTGGGTCCAAACGGTGCCGAGAGTAGTTCCCCTAACATACCCCATGTTGATGAAGCTTCCATCCCTACGATGGAAAGCTTACAAAAAGAAATTTCAGCTCTTCGTAAGACTCTTGATGCAGGAACGCCTAGACTTGAGAAAAGTGGCATCAAAATCCCTACCCCAAAAGCTTTTGAAGGTGAGCGTAATGCCAAGACCTTGAAGAACTTCTTTTGGGACATGGAATAGTATTTTCAGGCTACCCATGTCCATGAGGAAGACGGGGTTGTCATTGCGTCCATGCACTTGATGGGTGATGCGAAATTCTAGTGGAGAGCACATGTGTCCGAGGATTGTGCTACTGGACGTGCTGTGTCCAATTCGTGGGAAGCCTTGAAGAAGGATCTCGATATCAATTTTTCCCAAGCAATGCTTTTTGGTTGGCTCGTGAGTCCTTGAAGGATCTCAAGCAAACTGGTTCCATTCGTGAGTATGTGAATGCCTTTAGTTTTGTTATTTTTGAATTTAAAGGTATGACAAATGAAGATAAACTCTTTAACTTTATTTCTAGTTTGAAACCGTGGGCTCAATTGGAGTTGAGGTGTCAAAAAGTCAAGGTCTTGGCCCTACCCTTACTGTCACAGATGCCCTAGTAGACTTTGACTTAAGTCATGACACTAGTAAGGAGGACCACTTTAAGAAAGAATGGAAAAATGGTTCTAAGTTCAATTAAAATGGAAAAAGTCCTGCAACTGAGCCTAATAACATAAAGGTCTCTATAAAAATTGGTGTAAATGACAAAGGAAAAGGTCCTAAGTCCGGTGGTTGTTTTATATGTAATGGTCCTCACTATGAACGGAATTGGCCCAACAATCAGACTTTGAGTGTTGTCATTCAGCAGGATGATGACAAGAATGAGGACAACAAGCCATCTCCATCCCATATGAGGGTGAATTTGATAAAGTTACTGGACAAAATAGTTTCAGGGTGATCATGCTAGTGTCTGGTCATCCTAGCAGCCTAGTGGGCCACTATTTTGTTGATGATGTTTCAATGTTTATATTTTATTATTTTGGATTTTGATGTAATTTTGTTTTGATGGCTTTCATTATTTTCTTTCAATGATGGTTTATCATGGTTTTATTTTATGTATATATGTCTATTATACATGTTATGGTGGACTGTTGGGTCGTGATCAGTGGTGCGTCTAACGGACTTGTATGTACCGTAACATGAAATGAGCCTTGAGTTAAATGTATATTAATGGTACAACTAGCAGACTAGTATGTAACCTAACAAGTATTAAACCTAAAAACAAATGATTGTATGACAAAGCACCTAATGGACTTGTGTATTTGGGCTTGCATTTAGCCTCAAGGGTGCACATGAACTATGGTTCTGTCTAAGGACTAGAGTCCTATGTGATTGGAATGCGATGTTCCCGGTGCCCATGAATGAGTAAGGCAAAGGACAACCACAATCTATGTCAGTTTCCTAGGGTACTTACACTTCCTATTGAGCATGTCGGGTTCTTTTGATGGGGAAGGTTTGTAAGAGCCTTGACATTGGGATGCTGCATGCGGGGTGATGCCTTGACATTAAGGCACATCACACTCTTATCATTGCGCAAACATAGTAACCTGGTGCGCAAACCTTTGGTGTCCCATGGATGTCAGCGCCAATGTATGCGACACGGGACATAATAGACGTAGACCCGAGCATGAGCATGCGTGCTTGGAGCAGCGCATTGACTTAGTTAAGTGGCACTAGTCAAGCACATGATTATGCTCAAGCGTGTGCACATAGTTGCTCATTGCCAGTTAAGAACGGACCCTTGACTAGGTGCAATGCACAGGCTGTGCTGATGCGAGACAGACATCAACAGGCACACGTACATGCGCAGTGTACATCCTTTGTATGGATGAACCAGGCCTAATGGAATTGAGCCTGATCATGGCATCAACAGACTATGGGCTATGCGCTTGTGGCACAGCACTGACTCGATGCGCGAGATGCAGGCGAGGCCTGCAAAGTGCACAAGTAATGACATAGCATGTAAGCTAAATTTAGCGCATGGTTTCTTGCACAGAAGTAGCGGATGATGAACCCTCAGCTAGACGCGACGTGACCGCAACTCAAGATGGACCATGAGTGTGCAAGAGCTTAGATGTTACCCTAGGGTGGGCCTATGGACACCCTTTCGTTGGGATCTTGACTAACAGATGGGTTCAAGGCTTGCGCGTGTTGCATGCAGGTCACAGGCACAGCATGCTAGCCTGCATGCCGGTGCAAAGGTTTTGGGCACACTAGGCAGCTTGGAATGCGGCACACGTGCTCAGTGGTGCACTGGCACCTAGGAGGAACGAGGACCAAGTGTGCAAGCATGTGCAAGGTGTGTGCTACGTAGAGCATTAGGTGCTGGTAGTGTGTGAGGTGCTGGCAGCACGACAGGTGCGCACTGCATGCACGGCACCCGCATTGTGCATGTGCTTTATTTGGACACGGGAACTAGGCACACGCAGGGCAACATACGTCCGCGTAGGGACACCTGAACACTTGTGAAGCCTTACACAAACAGAAAGGTGCTGGGCACATGCAGGTCCTGTGCCTTGGCGTTATTGAGCATAGGACGTGGTTATGGGGGTGTAATCAAGTCGAGCCGAGTATATCATTACTCGACTCAAACTCGATTAGCTCTCCAGTACTCGAACTCGAGTAGTTAATTTTGCTTGAACTCGAACTCGATTAACTATTTGAGTACTTGACTCGACTTAAGTACTCATTTTATTGTGCATATGAATGTCAACAAATTAGCTTCTTTATAATATTATTTCATACACTCGAACATTAGATATGATTTGGAGAAGGCATATGATAGACTACCGAGAGAGGTCCTATGGAGGGTCTTAGAGGGGAAAGACATCCCCCAGCCCTATATACGAGTCATTAAAGACAAGTACGAAGACGCCCGTACCAATGTGCGGACAACGGAAGGGGAAACAGACGCTTTCCCCATTATAGTTGGGATACAACAAGGATCAGCTTTGAGTCCCTTTCTGTTCATTTTGGTTATGGATGAGCTTACTAGGCACATTCAAGGGGATGTGCCTTCGTACATGCTTTTCGCGGACGATATAGTCATGGTGGGAGAGTCTAGGGAAGAGGTGAATGAGAAGCTTGAACTTTGGAGAATGGCCTTAGAATTGAAAGGTCTAAGACTCAGTAGATCCAAGACTGAGTATTTGGAACTCAAGTTCTGTACCTTTACCATGCAAAGCATAGAAGAAGTCAAGATTGGATCAGAGTGCATAGCGCAGAAAGCGTGCTTTAAATACTTAGGTTCCGTGGTACATCAAGACAGCGAAGTGGACTCAGACGTTCACAACCGGATTAAAGTGGGTTGACATTAATGGAGGATGGCCTCTGCGGTAACGTGCCATAGGAAACTCTCATTAAGGTTAAAAGGAAAATATTATAAGACGGTAATGAGACTGGCTATGTCATACGGGGCAGAGTGCTAGCCAGCTAAGCATCATCACATGCAGAAGATGAAGGTGGCGGAGATGAGGATGTTAGAATATATGTGTGGACACACGAGAAAGAATAGGATAAGAAATGACATCATAAGAAGTAAATTAGGCGTGGTCCCAATCGAAGATAAGTTGAGGGAGCAACGTCTACGATGGTTTGGGCAAGTTAAGAAGAGACCGACCACTGCCCCGGTCAGGAGATTTAAGCAAATCCATATTCCAGGCAGGAAAAGAGGGAGAGGACGGCCAAAGAAGAGTTGGATGGAGGCAATTCGACACGACCTCGCCTGTCTCCACCTAAATGAGGAGATGGCCCTAAATAGAGCTCAGAGGAGGATTAGAATGGGTGTAACTGATATAGCGATTTAGGAGCTAGGCTCATTGCATGCCTGGTGTCTTGTAGGAGCGACGAGAACTTATACCTAGTATTAGTGACACGAGGCTCCTTGCATGCCTGCTTGTTTGTACGTAGTTTGGCCGTTTGTTGGTGCTTAGTGCTCCTATGGCTTGTCATCTTGTGATGTAATGCTACTTGCTGCTTACTTTCTACATGTGTGCCTTGTATCATATGCCGGCTCTTTTCCTTAGAGGCTTGTTTATTTTCTGTTTTTTTTCCTTTTATCCCTGCTTCCATACTCTCATGCCCCCAAGCTTCCATGCTTTCATGCTCTCCATGCTCTGCATGCCTCATGCTCCATGCTCTATGCTCTCATGCTTCTAAGGTTGGGGGTCTTCGAAAACAGCCTCTCATTAGGGTATCACCCTGAAGAGGTAAGGCTGCGTACATTATTCCCCTCTCAGACCCTGCTTTTGCGGGAGCCCTTGAGGCACTGGGCTTGTTGTTGTTATTGTACACTCGAACATTAGCTATACTCAATTTGGATGCACAATTATTATCCACACTATATTTTAATATATACAACCATAAATCACCGGTATATTAATATCAAATACGACCCAAGTTTCAAAAAATATAAGCAAATCAAATGCAAGTTCTTTCACTCCATCACAAATGTAACATGTCATTTTTACCAAGATATTCAATCTTCCTTCTTTCTTTCTACGATTAATGTCACAATCCATCCATTTCAAAAGAAAATAATACACAAGAACTACTTCATACTAGTTGAGTATCGAGTCGAGTATCGAGTTGAGTATTTAATCGAGTATCGAGTTAAGTATTTAATCGAGTATTGAGTCGAGTATTTAATCGAGTATCGAGTTGAGTATTTAATTTAGTATCGGGCCGAGTAATTCACTAATTGACTCGTACTCGTTTATTAATCGAGTATCTTTTGATACTCGAACTCGGTTAATTTGAGTACGAGTTGAGTTTTATTCGAGCTACTCATGAGCTATTCACGAGCGACTCAGATCGTTTACACCCCTAGACGTGGTACCTTGATGGAAGACCCTTGACCATGAGCTTGACGGAAGTATTTCACCCAGATCATGACCGAGTAAATGCCGTGGAGTGGAGTGGAGTGAAGCTTGACTTGGCATTTTGGCACACTTTGATCAAGTAACCACTCCCTTGGGCGGGAAATGCTACAGAGGGTACCTACTTGACTGGGAGTTTGACTTGCTAATTGCCACTAGAGGTGTTGAAGTGGAGCGCCCCTCAAGGAGAGTGAAGATTCAGGTTTGCCCAAGGAGCTGCCAACTGTTCAAGATAGTTACCTTGCTGTCAAGTCATGGGGAATTGCTAGAAATGCTTATACATAGGGCTATTTGCCTGAGATTGTATTCATTGGGTATGTTGGGAAAAGCTTACGTGTTATGCTCAGTATGACAGAAATTTTGTGAGGGTTTCCATTGTAATTCAAAGAGTTCTCAATAATAAAAGTTGTCCCATGTGTCTGGTGTCCATTATCTTGTGTTTATGTTGGATTATGTTGTAGTTCCGCTATGTTTGTATGTGTTTATGTGCATGTGTCAGGCTGAATGAGTCGTAACCTCACTGCCATCGCAGGTAGTCATGAAAATATCTGTGACAATAAGCATACACAAGGGCCATAAGTAGTTTTTTTTAATCGGTTCCATCACTTTCAATTTTTACATTCCTAGCCAACAATTTTTTTGGTTTTTTTTTTTGGGGGGGGGGGGGGGGGGGGGGCGCGCCCAAGTTAACTTTAATGATTATGTATACTCAAATGCTCAATTGACACCCTAAACCTAACTTCCCCTTTGCCTCTTCTTCCATCTCGAACCTGATTTTTTCATTCAAAATTCACATAAAGGCTTCCATTAACATAACTGGCCCTAAGCACCAAATCATGTCCTCTTCTTCTAATCTCTGTACTGGCTAGGTCACCTACTTGCTATGTCACTTGGCAAGTTCACTTTTTTGCCCGTATCTCGTACTACATTAACTCTCTTCCCCCAACCATCTCAACAATCACAGGAGAGGCCTTTGCAAACATCTTATTTGCCAAACTACTTATGTTGATCTAACACCCCTTCGTTAATGGTGGATGCCTATTGCAAGTAGTGGAGATTTTGCAGCCTTTACTATTAGTCTCATAATGTATATGCAACAGTCAAAAATCTTTTTTTATAATATATCATATCGACATTACATCGTTGCTCGTGATATGCAATTAAGGAACAAGATTTGGAAAGCTAAAAGAAACATTCCTCATAGCCAAATCAAATCAAATCCCGCCTCTATCCACTGCTTTTCTTAGTGAACAATACTCAAGATTTCCTTGACGGAAGATGGCCTAGGCTTGCTGCCTTGCTGCTTGTGGTTGATTACATTCAAACTCCCGCCACCTTTCTATAGCTTGACTTTATAAAAATACGGAAAAATCATTATAACATAATGATTTGCCTTACATAACCAGAAACTTTTCAGAGTTTGCAACACTTACTAATGTCAGTATCCGTATCATCTTATCGAGGGTCCAACTCAGTGATCGAGGTCTCATTGATAGACCAAGGCATGGACTTGCTAGTTGTAGTCGATTGATCAGACCCAGAATCCCTCTGGATGAACCCAGCCTCCATTCGGCTACGAGCGAAGAATGCAGGGCGTTGAGGCCCCGGGAGAGTGATGGCGGTGTAGTTGCTAAGGGTAAGCACAATGGAAGCCATAGAAGGCCTACGATCCATGTCTTCTTGCACACATAACAAGCCTAAGTGAATGCATCTCATCACTTCCTCTCTTGAATATGAGTCTCCTAATGTTGGGTCCATGAACTCCAATGGTGTGCCCTCTCTCCAATGCCTCCATACCTTTCAAGTTCAAAAAATTTGGTTCAGTAAATACACATCACATGTTTCATTGGTAGATATAGAGGGGGAGAGGAGTTATTGACTCCATTAATTTCGAATGTTTTTAAATTTGTTGAAATTAATCATAAACCTTTTCTTTCATAAAGGTGAGCGGCTAGTTTTGTGATCATAAAATAAAACATTAGAAACCATAATCGGGGATGTGATACAAGCTAAGGCATGTTCACCATTGTTTTTTGTTTGTACATAATTTTTTGGAAACTAAAAACTATATCTTGAAATGGACTTTGACTTGTTTTTAGTGTTTTTGTCTTTAGTTTGTTTCTATTTGAAGTGAAAACAAAAGATCGGAAAATAAAAACACAAAAAATTGAATACAAAAGCTCAACTATAATTTTCAAAGTTCAAAAACTGCAAATAAAAAATGACATCAACATACCATAAATGAGATAATGCATCTAGTGTCGATTGATTTTTCAATGAAATCATACATAATTTATGTGTTAGTCTATTCTGTATCGCAACTCTAGAATGTGGAAGTTGTTACCATACTCATAAAGAGTCCTTTGAGCATACAATGACTTGAGCTCAAGTTTGAAGTTTCCAAACTCACCTACCTACCGAGTCTAAGTTGGGCCTTTGAGTACGACGAGATAGGAATAATGTAGGCTTATACATACCGTTACTTGGATACGTTGAGAACTGGTCTTTCATTACTTAGATACCGTGGCATTTATATATAGTAAGATACATTGAGGTGTAAAATTCTATCAATCAGATGAATTCAGCTGGAATCCGGAATGTAAGAAATAAAATGTTTAAACTTTAGTATACCTCATTATAGATTGAAATGTTGAAATGCCTAGATGATAAATGTTTAGACCTTATACAGAAAAGAAGATAGAAATGGTAGGTGGGAACTCACATAGCTGACAAGATCTTCTTCAGCATTGTTAGATTGGAATAAATTGCTGATCCTTTTGCCACTTATAATCTCTAACATCAATACTCCGAAGCTGTACACATCTGACTTTATGGAATATTGCCCATGCATTGCGTATTCTGGAGCCATATACCCACTACAATACATTTTTTCACCAACATATTTTATAAGTTAGAATATGGATAAAAACAAATAACATGTTCTTTTAAATTATGTTTGATATCCTTTTTTTTTTTTTTTTTTTTTTTTTATAACAGTGTTTGATTTTTAGGAAAGTAAAAACTAAATTATGGAGAAAGTAAAAACTAAAACTTGAGAATCAAAAACTACTAATAGGAATATAATCTTAAACCCAATTTTAAACTACTAATAGTAATATAATCTTAAACCTAATTTTCAGTTTTTCAAGAATCAGAAAGCGCAAAAAACACAACACTATCAGGTATGCCGTACTTTTATTTTGTTCAGTTTGTCAAATAACAACTGGTACAAAAGCTTAAGCTATTCCGGAGGATATCTTAGGAATGGTTGTATGCTATAACATGCACCTTCACACAAATGGTTATCGAGCTTGACGTGTGGATAATGTACATATCTCATATCCTATGTTTAAATTACATTACTATTAAGAGCGAGGACTATTGAAATTTGCCCGTCCAACTTTTTGAACAGAAAAGGCCTGATAACATATCAAATAACCAACTATACCAGAAGTGTAAGCTGTTTAGTGAAAACTGAGAATTATTTTGTATTTTAACAAGCCTTCTCAGTCACTGTTTATTACATACGAAATGAGCAGAATAGGAGGATATTTGATAAATGATGTCAATAGTATCAACTGTCAAAGGAATTCAGACCTCTGTCTAGATGAAGCTGTAACTTTATGGGCATTGAAGCCTCTTGGCTACTATAATGTGTAGTCTCAGTGGATGAGAGGGGGTTTAGCTCTTTGGGTTTCTTTTTTGTTTTGGTCCTAGATGGGATCCCTAGGTTTTGCTTGAATTTCTGGGGTTTTGTTAGCTGTATACTGTCAATATCAACTGGTTGAATAATATACTTGCTTGCCTTCTGGCAAGAAAAAAAAGTATAAACCCACCTCATATTTGCGCTTAAATTATAGTAATATTAATAATAGGGAATGTTCGCACTCAAAACTCATGGCCGCTTGGTTATTTGGCCAAAAAAGCTTAAATTATTCGGCAAAGACTCGGATTTGATTTTGCGCTTAAATTACTCTATTTTTCTCACAACTTTAACAATACCTGCTATTAGATTCACATGTAAAGTCTTTGATAACCTAAAACATAGAAATGGGAGAGCTCACTAAGTGCCAACGATTCGGCTGGTATTGTCTTGGGTTTGTTCAACACCAAAAATCCTGGCCATGCCAAAGTCAGAAATTTTCGGGTTCATGTCACCATCCAGCAGTATATTGCTCGCTTTAAGGTCTCGGTGTATGATTCTAAGCCTTGAATCTTCATGTAGGTACAACATTCCTCGTGCTATGCCCCCTATGATCGTGCACCGCCTAGGCCAATCCAGCTGTCCCCGTTTCTCAAGGTCTGTTTAATATCAGACACAAGTAGAAGGAAAAAGAAAGTTGCATTAGTACCTCTGATAGCATGTAGCATTAACTTTATACTGAAAACAAAACTCAGCAATATTTCTTTAAAACTGAACAAATAATGAGTTATAATGCTATATATATATATATATATATATATATATATATATATATATATATATAAGGAAAAAAAAAAAAAAAATGATCTCTATGATAAGTTGGATAAGACAAGCTAGATATTTATGATAGTGGTTGTACAATCACTGGTCTGTTTTATGTTTTCCTGTCTTTGTTTTATTACCTGTTTTGTTACGGGTTTAATCAAGTCTCGTTTATATGAGATGTCTGTTATATTGCGACTTTGTCACTAATTATCAAAAAAAAAAAAAAAAAAGAATAATAATGGTTGAATCTGATACTTCCTCCTTTCTCTTACTTCAACAGGATCTAGCCAAATACTTGTAACAAAGAGCAGTACCATACCAATAAAGGAAGTATTTTTTAACATATTTCCCAAATCCGTATAGAAAAAAACCGTTGCATGAATAACAACAACAACAACCCAATGCCTCAAAGAGGCTCCTGCCAAGATGAAATCTGGGGATGGTAAAATGTATGTGGTCTTACCCTGTACAGAAGCTGTTTTTGAATGGCCCCTCACCCTTAAATAGAACAGTATCTATGAAATGTAAAAACCTGCTGCATCTATAGTTTATATATTTTTCCGTTTAAAATTAGACATACAAAACATTATAGTTGTATTAAAAGTTGGAAAAGCATACCGAAAAGGAAGTAATTGAGGCTTTTGTTGGGAACAAACTCGTAGACAAGCAACTTCTCATAGCCAGCCAAGCAAAATCCCAGTAGCCTCACTAGATTTCTATGTTGCAGTTTGGCTACCAAAACGACCTCATTTTTAAACTCTTCGGCACCTTGTCCTGAGCTCTTTGACAATCTCTTCACCGCTATTTCTTGTCCATTTGCCAGGGCTCCCTGTCACCACAACAAAAAAATTCCCATATATTCATCACATGTTTAATAAATTATTGAAGATTTTTCACCCAAATTACTCGTAAAAATGATCAACTTCTACTGAATCATCGTATTTTTCACACTTTTGAGAAAACTGAATATTATAATATAATTTTTTCAATCAAGTATCTTTTGTCAACGCTCTCAACTTTTTGTTACAAAATTACGCACATGATTTTGAGGGGTGAAACTAAAAATGAAAGGCAACAATTAGTTGGATGTATTGCACAAATATAGCTCCAGAATGTTTTATTTTGCATTTGAGCTCGAGCCATAAAGAGAAATAATCTTGACTTAAATCACCTTCACAAACTATTGTTATTATAAGCTATTATTCGGTGAAATACTATGGGTTTTTTTTTTTTTAATTTTTCATAATTTACGTACAAGACACATAAAATTTTTGAACGACATGATTACTACGATTTACTAAGGATGGTCATAAGTGTTCTTTCAAAATGTAAACACTGTGGCGGTTAAGTAAAAATAAATATTTTTTAAAGTGGTTTTATACCCTTGTATTTTAGGGTAAATTATATATTAGTACCCTCAAGTTTGGTGTATTAATTTTTTTTAGTCCACCAATACTGTGCAATAACTTTTTAGTCCAAAAGTTATAGTTATTTAAGTAAATAGTCAAAATAATAGTGTGAAACAATGTAAAACTCGCCATTTTTGTCGGTAAAGCCACCATATCCTTGCTATTCTTCTCATCCCGCCACGAGCCGCAAATATTGTAATATTGTTAATGAAGACGCGTTGGATTAGAGAGCTATTTTATACTTTTATACATTGTGATATGGACGATTTTATTAAATACGCATAACTTTTGGACTAAATAGCATAAATGTGTAATTTACCGATATTTTATATACATAATTCATCAATAAATTAGAGAGAGACTGACCCTATACACAGCTCCAAATCCACCTTGGCCAATCTTGTTATCTTCAGAGAAATTGTTAGTGGCTGTTTGTAGTGTGGCAAGATCATATTGCAATGACTCTGGCGTCATGAAATCCTCTGTGGCTGCAAAACCCATTTACAAATCACACTTGTGAGCTTACATCAAATGAAAGTACCAACTACGTAATTTTTTATTTTTTATTTTTACATACTGATGTGCAACGCAAAAGCAAAGTTCAATTTGAGCACTTCAAACTCGAGTAAACTCAGAATCCACCAAACTAGAAGAAAAATTTTTTTTTCTTTGCATTGAGTAATTGTTAAATGACAAAACAACCAGCCAAAACGAGTATTATAGGCAAAACTAAACAAAATACTAAAATGCAAAAATTACGAAATTACCACTGTATCAACAAAACATAAAAGTGGCTTAAAAACATGTTTAAAGGCCGAATTTGGGAAAAATAGGAGGAGTCAGTGGCAAAGCAGCTACGGTTGCATAGTTCGGTCTGAAAGCTTCATTTTGGCATGCCATTCTCCCTAGAACTGTTTATAGAACAAAAATTATGGATGTTTGAAGTTGATTATGCAAATTAGTGTTTCGACCCACTTGTTTGGTTTTCTGGCAATCCAATTGCCCCATAAACGTTTCGGCGACCCATCATACATCACAAACAATAAGGAAGACACTTGGGCGGCATAAGGGAGCAACCCGCCCCAAATCCTCTTAACCGATCCCCCGAAATCATAAAAGGTAAGATTCCACTCGAGGTTTCGGACATCACCTCCCAAAGACTTTGCCTGTTGAGCTAACTAGCACCTTCAAGTAACGAATATGTGATGGAAAAAACTGCAATACTAATTTAATATCCTTATTATTCAGTGATCATTTAGCATGTTTAGACCTACTTATATGATCCTACCCAATATTTTGTTTGAAATGGGATCGGAGGTTTGTGGTGGAGTGAAGGGACTGGGCCGAATCACATTCCATCCCCACTATATGGATTTGCAGGCCCCACCACATTCACTTTATTGTGTTGGTTTAACATATATTAGGAAATAAAAATGGGGAGCTAGAGTTTCGGGTATGTCTCAACATCCTTCCATGAGATATACAGGGAGATTAGGTGTGTGTGGGCTGTGATAGAGAGCGAGCGTGCGTGAGAGAAGTATTAATTAATTAAAGGACTTCCCCGTCTCGGCCAATGGTTTTTCCGATCACATCTAGGGTTTTTCACGTATATTCTTTGTCATGTTTTATTTGCATTCTTGTTTTGGTTGTACGCTTTCACCCCTAACTGTGTTTGGGGGATTCAATGCTAAATAAGGTTATCTATACAAAATCACTTGCGAATGTTATCAATTTTCATTGGCACAACTTTTATACTTTCAGAAAATTGCCTATTACAATCCCAAATGTTTCAATCGAACACCTTTTGTTACCATTGTCAACTTTCCGTTCAAAAACTTCCCATCCCACGTGCATAAGTTTTTAAATATTGAACAGATATAATAGGTTAGAGAGAAAAATAACTCATAGTGACAGTTGTTAAGTGGTTCAAATCTTGAATATTTTGTCTTCATGGCTCGAGTTCGAATCAATATAACCTCAATTTCCTAATTATTTCAGGTGTTCTCGTCCATTCTAAGCTTTTATGTTTAATATTTAGCTTTTAAAACACTAGCTGTCATCCAACCCAAACTCATGAGCATAGCATGTGATTTTTTGATGGAGTGCTAACAATGTTGAAGAAATGTAGCTGATTAAAGAAACTTGGATTATAACAGATGGTTTTCTAAAGCAGCAATGACACAAACACCGAAAGTGTAATGAAATTTATTCACTTTTTATATTAGACTTTTTTTACTATATTACGCATTTTTCTTCTCAAAAATATTAAAGCTGTAATGATCAAGTTAAATCAGATTATTTTTGAAGGAGATTTTCCGTAAAAAAATCCTATTATTCAAATAGAATGCAAATAAAGCTGGAGTAACTTACTATTTTCAAGAATTAGAGCATCATGCTTCTTCGTTTTTCTTCTGTTTAGGAGACAAATGCCCATGAAAATCAATATTGCTGATATGGTAGCCACAGGAACAACAATGGCTGCAACCACCTTCCCTGTCACCTTTTTCTTTCCTGCATAAATATAGAATATTACAGTAATTTATGAAGCTGAATCAAATATGACAGGGGAAATCGTGTTTACCTACAAAGTTTAAGTGTTACTAGTATATAATAAGAAAATTTAAGGGGTTGTTTTACAAAATTAAAAGTGTAAGAGGTGAATTATATTTGGTTGCAAAGTTCAAGATGTGTATTATATATTACTAAAACTGCAATGGTCTCTTGTGCTAAGTAAGGAAAGGGGTAAAGTATATTTTTGCCCTGAAAAGACCATGACAACAACAATCTAACCCTTCTCTAAATCTAAAGGGCTTATATAAGGTGTAAATGAACTAAATATTCGATGAACTAATTGTGTTCTCAAAATCAATTATGGCTTGTTCAAGCTTATTTTGGAGGCTTGATAGCTTATCGAGCCGAATTCAAATGGTTCATTAACAACCGAAATTCGAAAAGGGGGTGCTAGATTAGTTAGCATTAGGGCTCGTTTCATCAATATCTCGATAATAGCTCAATAAGAACCCATTACTTACTTGGTATGAGCTCGATAGACGACAATGATGGCTTCACAATATTTCAAGTAGTTCAGCTAAGTAGCAAGCTCGATTCCATAACAAGTTTTGACCAACTTGATAATGAGCTACACTCTACTCGATCAAATTAACACGCTGAATCGAGTATACCATCGTATAAAATTGAGTTCAAATGAAAGTATAAAGCTCGATAAAGACCAGCTTGACCTCGTGTTCATAAAGCCTTACAAACTTGAGTTCAAATGAAGGGTTGTTGAGCTGAGCTCGTTTTATCTCATTTGCACCCCCCACATTAATTGTCTCAAGTATTTAATTATTCAGAATACACGATCTCTAGAATTCTAAAACTTTTCGATCACTTACCCCTTGTTGGGAACTATGGTCAAGAGAGATAGAGGGAGGCAGGGGTAATTGGAAGTAACCCCATCTTCTTCAACCCCAAACAAAGGTACTTATTTACCCCTCTTTACCTTTAATCCTCTTTATTAAGCGCATCCAAACAAGGTTAATACCTTACCCTGCCTTCTTGACCCAGCTACTATGTCATGACCCTACAACCGAATAGCTATTTTTGTTATATTATTTTGTATCGATTACGTAATATGAAGATTGTAAAATTACTTGGTTTGAATTTTGAATTTGGGGGTTAGGAGGGAACTGGTTAGGGTGACAAAGGAGGCAAAGGATTAATTTGAATTGTAATAATATAATTGTATTAATTAAAATGTAGGCTATGTATTAGGATCTAAGGGCCTAGGGAGCCTTCCCTCCAAAACTCTATTTAAACACAAGTAATCTTGTGATTTTGGCATCAATGAATCAAACAACAAATTAATCTTCCCTCTCTCTTTCTTCTCCTCTCAACCGTCACTCTCCCTACCCCCCTCTTTCTAGCTCTAAATTTCTCTTCTCCTCCTCTGACCTCCCTCTCCCTCTAACTTCTAACTTCTCTTCTCCTTCTAACTCTCTTCTAATGTCTCTACTTCTACTCTCTCTCTCCCTTGTTCTCTTCTTTCTCAAAATCTATCCAAGTCACGGGCTTCGGTTTGTGACATACTACAAGGCATTACCTTCTTCCTGAGTTACTGTCTATTACCCTCTTTGCCACTCATAACAATTTACAAGGTAAGGGCTTACCCCCATTACCTTTACCTTCTTACCGAATTGTCAAAAAGGGATAGTGAAAAATAACAACTTTTCGAGGTAATACTTTTGAAAGCAGAAAAAACCCCCTACCGATGCACGCCAATCCCAATTACCTTTTCCTCTAGATACTCCGGCAGGCACAGCCACCGGCGCCGGCGGAGACACTGCTGAAGACGGTCCTTGAACCAGACTAAAATTCCGGTAAAAGGGGTAAACCTCAAAACGAATAGTACAACTTGGGATAAGCACAATCCCGCCTTGGTACGTCACCGGAAGGTAAGCCGTGGCCACCTTAAAACAGCGGCTGCACTCGGCAGCGGATATGTCAGGCGTGCACTGCGCGAGGGTGTACAATGTCTGCAACGCCGTAAAGGTTGCCTCCTTTGTTGCGTACTTCTTGCGAGCGCCACCATTCGTCGCCGTTGTTGTGATGTCGTCCAATGTGGTGCCTAGTACCTGGTCCCAACGGTTCAGATCGCTAATGTTGTTTATGTTATGCAACATAACTTGGGGCGAATCCTGTAAAATATAGAGATGATGGTGAATTTTGAAGACAATACCCAATGGAAGTCAGAAACAAATCAAAATATAACGAGTTAAACGAAGTGGTGAAAAATGAAAGAATGGTTACCTAAGTTAAATTTTTAAATTTATAGTTGGTAAATATATGACTTAGATTATGTTTAATAGGATTTATAAAATTAGGCTTAAAATTGAGCTAAAATAATCTAAAAAATAATAGACATAAAACACATCACTTAATATTCGGAGTGAAGGTGAAACCTATGTTTTGGTACCCAGATACTTTGAATTTGGGTATTTTGGGGCAATGACCAAATTGCCCTTTATTTGAGGTACTAATTACTATTTGTACCGTATACTAGCTGTCCCAAAGCTTGTACTATGCTTGCCCGAAGTTGTATTGCTTACCTGAGTCATTAATGCCGCCTGAAATTGGTATTGGCCAAAAGGATACAGCTGTACTCTTTATTCTTCATTCCTATCTTCTAACCATTGCTCTGTAAAGCCTCTTCTACAATCTTCCCCACGGCGGTCCGAGCCGTTCGTTGCCCTAACGCATGTCACTAGATTAAAGGCTCACTTTGTGCTTCTGGTGGGTTAAAGACGTCCATTAGATCAATCTAAATTGACGGCTATGATGAGGTATTGGGTTGCACTCAGATTGTAGCTTGGGGCTACAAAATGCCGTTGTTGGGGTTTTAGAGAGGTTTGACCTCATTAATCTCTTCCTCTCTCCTTTCTTTCTAGCGATTTACTTCTCTAAGGCTCTCAAAGCAACCCTAATCCTAAACCCAAACCTCTGAACCAAAACATCGAAGGTCACAGCCTCGTGAGCCTTGATTCAAAGTGATTTCATGTTCATGGTGCTCGTATTGTGCTGGTGGTGCCTCGGTTCAGATCTGGTTGTTTTCGGTTTGTGGTGTGTGGAGAGCAATCTAAGTTCGTTGCAGTTGATTCGAGTCTTAGGCGTTCAAATCTTTACATAAATTAGCTTCTGGAGGAGGTATACTTCTATCCTTACTTAGTTCTTTGGTTTCTGACTTAGAATCCGAAGTTCTTTGTTGAGTTCTTGAGTCTAGAGGTGATTTTGCTCTAGGCTTGAGTTGATTGAGTTGTAATCAGTGGTTGTTCTGTATAAATCAGTTCCTTAGGGTTAAGATCTGAGATCTTGGAGTCTGTATTTGATTCTTTAGCTCTGTGCGACTTGTAATCGTTCATCTAAAGTCATTTATTGCGAAAATCTCTTTAACTCGTGGTATAAAAGCACCAACAAGTGGTATCAGAGCCACGAGTTAAATATAAAACGTGATTCTTAAACAATGATTTTAGCTAAACACAATATTGAGAAATTTACTGGTAGAAATGACTTCGAGCTATGGAAAGTAAAGGTCCATGAATTGCTCATGGCTCTTGGTGTGAGTTCCGCACTTCTGGAGGACAAGGACCAACCAGAAGGAGTCAAACCATCAGAGAAGGCTAGTATGGATAAGGTAGCTCATGGTAACATCTTACTCTCTCTTAATAACTCAATTCTTTCTAAATTTCATTCTGAAAAGTGCTCTCGCTGTGTGGAAGAGTTAGAAAAATTATATGCTACAAATCACTTGCTAACCGTGCATTATACATAGAGAGGTTCTGCTCCTTTAGAATGGACGAAAACGAAAACATAGAGGACAATCTAGATGACTTTTACAGAGTTTTAGGTGACTTAGATACACTAAAAGTTGAAATATCATATGAGACTTAGGTTATAATACTTTTATGATCGTTTCCCGAGTACCTAAAATCTTTAAGAGACACCTTAAGACATGGTAGAAAGACTATATCACTAGTTGAGATAGAAGATGCCTTAAGATCTAAAGTAGTAGAACTAAAAACAAAGAAGGAAAATACTTCAATAATAACAGTAGCAACCACGGTGACACTTAAATGTAAGAGGAAGAACTAAAATGAGAGACTACCATAAAAAGAGAGGAAGGAGTCACTCAAGATCTCAATCTAGGAGTAGAGAAGACTTATCAAATATTAAATGCTATGAATGTGGTAAAAATGGACATTATAAATGATTCTGCCCTGATAGGAACCAGAACTAAGGTAGAGCTGATTACACTGCTGATAATAATGAATGTGGTGAAGTACTTGTAGCCTCTGCCAACCTTGATTGTCATGAATGGGTGTTTGACTCTGGCTGTAGCTTTAATATGACTTCTGAGAAGCCTTATTTTACTAATTATACTTCTATTAATGGGGGAAATATTATGTTAGGAAATAACTATGCCTGTAAGGCAGTTGATTTGGGAAATGTCAGGGTTAAGATGTCTAATGGCACTAGCTTTAACCTAGAGGGTATACGGTATGCCCCAGAACTAAAGAGAAACGTCATTTCCTTAGGACAACTTGATCTAAGTGGACTGACCTTGAAAGAGAGTAGGGGAGAGATGAAAGTCCTTAAAAGTGTCCTTGTTGTGATTAAGGGAGAGATTAAGAACAGTATATATGTCCTAAAAGGGGAGGTAGTTTCTGGTGAGGGAAATGTAGCCAAGACTAACCCTAAAGACACCACTAACCTGTGGCATAGGAGGCTTGGACACATATCTGAGAAGGGATTGATAGAGTTACAAAAATAAGGTGCTTTTGGTGCTGATTCTGTGACACAACTTGACTTCTGTGATCATTGTATATTTGGCAAGCGTTATAGGATTGCATTTAGCTTCACATATGACTAATGGCATTGTTGAATATGTTCATGCTAACCTATGGGGACCTTCTAGGGTACCCACAATGGGTGGAGCTTCTTATTTCCTATCTATAGTTGATGACTTCTCAAGAAAAGTATGGGTTTATCTACTTAAAAACAAAAATGACGCATTTGATACTTTTGTTAAGTGGAAAACTTTAATTGAGAGCCAAATAGGAATGAAATTAAAAGTGTTAAGAACCGACAATGGCCTGGAATTTGTGAACTCTGAATTTGACACTCTTTGTGCTGAAAATGGAATTCAAAGGCATAAAACAGTAAGAGGAACCCCTTCAAAAAAACAGCGTAGTTGAACGTATGAATCGGACTCTTTTAGATAGGGTACGATGCATGTTGTTTTCGTCCGAACTGTCAAAGTAATTCTGGAGTGAAGCTATTAACACAGCCACATATTTTGTTAATAGATCCCCAAATTTAACTTTGAAAATGAAAACCCCAGAAAGTGTATGGATCAATAAAATAGTTAACTATGATAATTTAAAAGTATTTGGGTGTTCAGCCTTTGCACACCAAAAGGAAGGTAAATTGGAGCCGAGGGCAGTTAAAGGCATTTTTCTAGGGCATCCTTTAGGTGTATGGGGTTTTAGATTAGGAATTAAGGAGGGAAATCAAACTATAACAATCATAAATCGGGATGTCATCTTCAATGAAGATAAGATGCCCTACATCAAGGAACAATCGACTAATAGTACAACTGTTAGGGAATTTGATCCTAACTCCTATGAATTTGAAGTTAACCAACCTAATCCTATAAACCTAAATAAAGAACCTGAAGATAACCTAGATAACAATGAAAATACTGATAGAAATGCTGATGTAACTGTGCCTAATAGATTAGAAACTGAGCCTAGTAGCCCAGAAAATGAGATTTAAGACTTGGAGACCTATCAATTAGCAAGGGATAGAGTTAGAAGAGAGTCTAGAGCACCTCAAAGATATGGTTATGCAGAGAGTATAGCCTATTTTTTAAACACAGCTTTAAATTATGTAGAAACCGAGCCATTGTCCTATTCTCAAGCTATCAACAGCAAGCATTCAGCAGGAGCGGTTGAATGTTATGACTGTTGAAATGGAGGGCTTGAGAAAGAACAATGCTTGGGTCTTGATTCCCAAGCCTAAGGGTAGGAAGGTTATAGGTTCTAAGTGGATCTTTAGGGTTAAAGAACCCAATACTCCTTAAGGTCTGCCTCGTTTTAAGGCTAGACTAGTAGCCAAAGGCTTTTTGCAGAAAGAGGGGGTAGACTACACTGAAATTTTTAGCCCTATCATTAAACATACCACTATTCGTGTCATTATGTGCTTAATTGCTTTCTATGACATGTTGTTGCATCAAACGGATGTCACCAATGCATTTTTGCATGAAGAGCTTGAGGAAGAGCTCCTCATCTCTCAACCTGAGGGATTTGTTGAAACCGAGCATTCTGAGCATGTTTGTTTGCTGAAAAAATCACTGTATGGGCTGAAACAGTCACTCAGACAGTGGTATAAGAGGTTTTATGCATTTATGGTTGATAATGGCTTTAGAAGGTCTGTTCATGATTCATGTTTATACTTTAAAGATATTAACTGTTGATGTTGTCTTCTTATTGATATATGTGGACGATATGTTGTTAGCTAGCAGGCCTTAGAAGCAGATTTCAGATTTGGAATCTCGGTTAAATGGTGCTTTCGATATGAAAGATTTGGGAGAAGCTAAGAGAATACTAGGTATTGATATCATCAGGAACATGTCTAAAGGAACAGTCCATTTGAGTCAGAGTCATTATCTTCCTAAGGCCTTGAAAAGGTTTAATATGTTTGAGTCAAAACCTGTGAAACAACCTTTAGCATCGCAGTACCATTTTTAAGCAAGTCAATGCCATTAAACTGAGCAGGAAAAGCTTAAAATGAGCATAATACCGTATGCCAAAGCTATAGGGTCATTAATGTATGCGATGACCTGCACTAGTTCAGAATTAGCTTTTCCGATGAGTACAACAACAACAACAACAACAGTCCTAGTGCCTAGCGGCTCCCGCAGAATGCAGGGTCTGGGGGGGGTGATGTACGCAGCCTTACCCCTTCCAGCAGGAAAGGAGACTGTTTCCGGGGACCCCCAACCTGAAGTAGTTGAGTGCCTGCAGATAAACCACCAATCAATAACATGCATATAGAGGAAAAAGTAGAAGAAGGAGAGAAAAAGGAGGAGGAGGAGGAGGAGGAGGAGAACAAGAAGAAGAAGAAGTAGGAGAATGGGCATAATTAGAGACTTAGCTAGCCTAAAAGTGCTACACTAGAGGTTATGCTTGCCTAAGAATCTTAGACTACTAGCCACTCGCCGCACTACTCTACTCTGCCATCTCCGCTACCCTAATGCTAACCCTCCAACGTGTCCTATCTGAGGCCATCTCCTCTCTTAGGTTTAGGTGGGTTAGGTCTTGACGAATCGTCTCCAGCCAACTCTTCTTTGGTCTGCCCCTCCCTCTTCTGCTTATCTCTGTGTTAAGCTGTTCCGATGAGTATACTATCTTATTATATGTTAAATCCCGGTAAGGTACATTGGGATGGAATTAAATGGTTGCTAAGATATGTAAAATGGCCTATAGATTTGGGCTTAACTTTTGGTATGGACCAAAATGAACTTAGATTGACTGGGTATATAGATTCTGATTTTGCGGGTGATTTAGATAGGAGATGATCCACGTTAGCCTATATCTTCACCTTAATGGGTGGAGGTCAAAGTTGTAGACTTTAACCTCTTTATCTACAACAGAGTCAGAATGTCTAGCTATATCTGATGCTGTTAAGGAAGCTATATGGCTAAACGGCTTATTGAATGAAATAAAACTCAACCTAGGATCACCTAAAATCTACTCGGATAGTCAATCTGCCATTGCCTTGTGTAAGAACCCTGTATTTCATGATAGAACTAAACACTTAGCAGTCAGACAATACTTTATCATGGAGAATAGAGAAGAAAATCTGATTGAGTTGCTGAAAATTAGTACTAATGATAACCCCGCTGATATGGGCATTAAAAGTCTTCCTTTGGAGACGTTTACACGATTTGTTAAACTCATCCAAATGGAATGGAACCCAAGGTGAGAAATATTTGTGAAATTGTTAGTCATATAGTTACCAAGGTGGAGTTTGTTATAGTTGGTAAATATATGACTTAGATTATATCTAATAGGGTTTAAAAAATTAGACTTAAAATTAAGCTAAAATAATCAGAAAAACAATAGGCATAAAACGTGTCACTTAATATTCAGAGTAAAGGTGAAATGCGGTGTTTTGGTACTCAGATATTTTGAATTTGATTATTTTGGGGAAATGAACAAATTGCCCTTTACTTGTTGTACTAATTACTAATTGTATCGTGAACTAGTTGCCCAAAAGCTTGTACTATCTTGCCCGAAGTTGTACTGCCTGCCCGAGTCATTAATGCAGCCCGAAATTGGTACTGAACAAAAGGATACAACTGTACTCTTTATTCTTCATTTTTATCTTCTAACAGTTGCTTTATAAAGCTTCTTCTACAAGCCTCCCTATGGCGATCCTAGCCATTCGTTGCCCCGACACATGTCACTAGATTAAAGGCTCGCTTTGTGCTTCTTGTGGTTTAAAGATGTCCGTTAGATCGATCTAAATCGATGGATGTGATAAGGTATTGGGTTGCACTCAGATTGTAGCTTGGGGGGTTATAAAATGCCGCTGTTAGGGTTTTAGAGAGGTGTGACCTGATCAATCTCTTCCTCTCCCCTTTCTTTCTCGTAATTTAATTCTTCAAGGCTCTCAAAGCAGCCCTAACCCTAAACCCGAACCTTTGAGCCAAAAATTTGAAGGTTCCAACCTCGTGAGCCTTGATTCGAAGTGATTTCGTGTTCGTGGTGCTCAGATCGTGCTGGTGGTGCCTTGGTTCAGATCTGCTGGTGTTCAGTTTGTGGTGTGTGGAGAGCGATCTAAGTTCCTTGCTGTTGATTCAGGTCTTAAGCGTTCAGTTCTTGACATAAATCGACTTCTGGAGGAGGTATACTTCTATCCTTACTTAGTTCTTTGGTTTCTAACTTAGAATCCGAAGTTCTTTGTTGAGTTCTTGGGTCTAGAGGTGATTTTGTTCTAGGCTTGAGTTGATTGAGTTGTAACCAGTGGTTGTTTTGTATAAATCAGTTCCTTAGAGTTAAGATCTAAGATCTTGGAGTCTGTATTTGATTCTTTTGCTTTGTGCGACTTGTAATCTTTTATTTGAAGTCATTTATTGCGAAAATCTCTTTAACTCGTGGTATACAAGCATCAACATTGACAAATTTGGCCTTTAAATTTTGATTTAATAATCTAACTCCTAATAAATGTTTCATTTAGTCACCTAAATGGTATAAAATGAATATGTCGGTCACTTAAGTAAAAATTTAAAAATTATATTACCCAGCTTCAAATATAACTCATTGGTTATATATATATATATATATTACAAATAATAGTTTGTGTGTTTGAAGCCAAATTTATACTCATTACTGATATTTGGTTCTAAAATTAGTAAAACTAGGGTAGGGTAGAAAAAAGACACAAAATTTACGTGGTTCAACCGAATCTTACGTTCATGAAAGTGGAGCAATGAAATTTCATAACGAATCAAAGGTAATACAACATTGTTTTCTTTTCTATCACTAATACTTGTTCTTCTTGCTCACTCACTCTATTTTCACCAGCCAGGGTCAGGCCCTATTTATTGGTTCTTCCACACAAATTTGGAAGCCAATTTGAGCCTCCATTTTTGACATTGTTTGCGATCCAATTATTAACTACTAGCATTAAATGAGGTCAACAAATGAAAGATGCGTTAGATGTTTGCATTTAATTGATGGTTGAAATATTAATTAGTCTCCACCTAAAAAATCTCCTCTTTGGTGATTGATATGATATGCAAAGAACCTCAGCCTTAAGTACCTCCATACTCCCCCTCAAACACCATCATTAGGTGTTAAGGTTAAGTGAAGCTGGATAGAGCTTCTATTTATCAAGAATCACACCCTCCTTCAACATATCTGTTGGGTTCTTACTCTCACTATTTCTCCAAATCCAACTCCCCTTCTTCAAGCAGATGTCGAATGAAGAGATATATAATCTGGATTTGTTTAACTCTAGCATGAAAAGCAACACTTTCCACGAGAAAGATCGTGCTATGACTGTCATTTTACAAAGTTCCCTTCTCCATTTTCCATCCCAACTCTGTTAGGAAAATATGCTGCCCCCAATCTCTTTTGCAATTTCAAACACAATATTGTACTCTGCTTTCGTTATTGACAAAGAAACAACCTTTCTACAGACTTGAACACTAAGAAATAACAGTACCATCCAGGCTCTTTCGACTATCAATGTCACCAATAAGATCTGCATTCACAAAACCTTGAAAATTATGACCAACAGCAGTAAAGCAAAGACAACATCATTAGTACCCGACAGATGCTGCATGATCCACTTGACCACCTCCCTGTGCTACCTTCTAGGATTATTCATGTAGCCGCTCATTACTCCCATTGAATGGGTACTATCTTGTCACATGTAGACCATAGCATACATGAGTGAGCATATAATACCCTAGTCATCTTCACAAGTTCTTCTTTTGACTTAGGTGCCTGACCTCAACTAAGTCAAAAATAATTTGCTAGAGGAGTGCTCACCGGTTTTGTTTTATCCATATTGAATCGCTTCAAAGCTCATTCCGCATACTCTGATTGCGACAACTTTGGGGAATTAATGGCTTTGTCACTGATATGCGTATGCCAAGGATTTGCTTTGTAGGTTCGAATCCTTCATGGCAAAATGTCACGAACTATCTTTTGAGATTCTCTATCTTTTTGATGTTGAACCTAGTAATAAGCATATCATCAACATATAGCAGTATAATGATATACGAGGAGTGAAAATGCTTAACATAACAACAATAGTCTGCTTGACATCTAGTATATATAACTGGCACCACTCATGAAATTGTCAAACTTCTTATACCAATGTCTCGGAGCCTGTTTTGCACCATACAAACTCTTCTTTAACTTACATACTAGATGCTCCTTCCCGGACTGTACAAATCCCTCTAATTGATGCATGTAGATGTCTTCTTTTAAAATGCGCATTTTTAGCCGCCACTAACCCCAAAAAAAGCTTGATGGTTGTAAGCTTCACCACTGGAGAAAAGATCTCAGAGTAATCAATTCCCCTCTACCTCTTGAAAGCCTTCACGATGAGCTTGGCCTTGAACTGTTTCGTCCATCAAGTTCATCTTTCACCTAATAAATCCACTTGTTATGCAAGGCCTTCTTCCCAGCTAATAGTAGTGTCAATTCCCAAGTCTCATTTTCCTGCAAATATTTTAGTTGATCTTTCATAGCGAGCTTCCACTCGCTAGCATGTTCATCTTCAAGTTTGTCTTTGAAACTTTACGGCTCCCTTCATCGGTCAGTAGGATATAATTTAGGGATGGAGAATGGCATTGTAGAGGTTCGATAGCTCTCACAGACCTATGTAAAGATGGAGTAAGTGTACTTGGCTCTGCATCATTAGGAGCTTACTACTGGGTGACTCTCATTGGTGAATCCATCGGTTCACTGGACTAGGAAAAGACATTGGAAAATGGCTCCATAGTGACAAATTCTAGTTCATCCATACCTTGTCTCTCAGAGTCCTTCACTACATTGGCTCAGGCTTGGTACAAAGCTCTCTCATTGAAAACAACATCTCTACTTCTAATGAGCTTCTTGCTCTATTCATCCTAAAGCTGGTACCCAAATGAATCATCAACATAACTAATTAACCAACATTTCTTTGACTTTGCATCTAGCCTAGTGTTGGCATTGGAATTAAGCAGAATGTAAGGCATGCAGCCAAAGACCCATAAATGTGACAATAAAGCATAGAATTTGAAAACAAAATATGAGGGCAAATGAAATAATAAGTCAAAAACATAATTAAATTAGTTATTTTTCATTTGGATGATAAATATTTTATCATTTTTAAATCACTTTAATGACAAAAATGAGTTTTTATTTAAAGTTGAAAGATAAAATTTTCCAAATTATTACTTTGGTGACCAAATCATCCATTTTAAACCACTTGAGTGATGAATTGGTGACTAAGTCTTCCAAAATTTAACTTTGAATGACCAATTTGTCCATTTTAAATCACTTGAGTGACTAAAAGAGATTTTTATTGGAAGTTTGGTGATTAAATCCTCTAAATTTTGATTTGGGAGACTAAAATGTCTATTCTTGGCCACTTTGGTGGCTAAAAGGGACTTGAGTAAATTATGCTTGAAAATTGTACGCAATCAACAAGTTGTTGTAAAATTTCTTGTGATTCTTGCAGCAGGTGGAAAATTCAAACCAACTTGAAAAATCGACCTGAAACACCTATACATCAAACCAACTTGAGCCGAAAATTTGTGTAAAACAATTTAACCCCAAGTGAAATGATTTGACACTAACCCGACTCTTTTTTGCCCATACCAAAACTGACCTGACACTCAATTTGACCTGACTCGACACACCATTGACCCGGACCAACCTGAATCAAAATGACCGGAAGTCGAACCCAATTTGACATCAAACCTGAATTAATCCAAGACGACTTGAAATTAAAGTGACCCAAACCCGAAATAACTTGACCTTGGCCCAACCCAACTTGTATATAGGTACAAACTGAAAGTGATCGGAGTCTGAATGGGTCTTCCTAAGCCCAACCCGACCCGAATTCAATGTAAACTCGGAATGACGCACACTTGAATCGGTACACCTGAACTCGACCCAAATGATCCGATTGCTACCTCTAATTCTTGCCTTTTAACCCTTTATTATAATTCTTGGTAGTATATCAAATGTTTAATTTTGGAGTTATTTCTTAGTTGCTTCTAAATTAAAAGCATGAGCAACAGATTCAAAGAAAACTACAAAGACTAGGGCTTATTCAAGTAAATAAGTCTTAAATTTTGGAGTTATTAATTCCAACTTACCCTGTTTTCAGGTAAACAGTGCATACAATCAAGTGATAATTTGCCATCTACATAAGTTGTCTCGGACACTTAGGTTACAAAATTAGGTTATTTAGGTTATATACCTGTGTACTTATTATACTGTATTGTTTAATACATGTATAATTTTGTTATTTTAATCCATAATCTATTTAAATTGTAGCAATATAGTTCAGGAATAAAATTAATTGTCCTTAGCACGAAAAGCTAATCCTCATCTCACAAATTATATTTGATTCCTTTTATAAGTTTATTTTCATATAATATTGACATAATAATTAAAAGTATTACACATAGTAAACAAAGGACTTGGACTGAATAAAGATGGAGAATTAGTGAAGCATACCTGTAAAACGGAGATAATAGAACGATTAGAGTAACGGAGCATGCACTCTTCTTTCCATATGGTGGCCTCTGTGGAACCCGGACATCTCTGCGTGATCTCCTTACGCGCCATAGAAATGCAATCGTTGCACTCATTGGGGGAGATGTCTCCGCGACAAAGTAGTAGGCCATAGGCCGAGTCCCCGACGCTGGAGTTGAAGAAGCCAGAGGGGGCGGACGCAGCATTAGTGGTTAGGGTGGAGAAAAGGCGTTGGAGATTGGCTCCGAAGGGGGCGGATGAGGTGAAAGTGGAGGTGTTTGAGCAATCCCATCTGGTGTAGTTTATGGTGAGGCATTGGGAGCCTTGAAGAAAAAATAAGAGGGAGAGCAGGGATAATAGCAAGGGAGACATTATTGTGTGCTGAGTACAAGAAAATAACTAAAAATTGTGTTGATTTTATCATTTAAGGTCTATTTTTGTTGCTAAGTCAATGGTTGAGGGACTCATTTGTCATTATTTTATTGGCAATATTAATCAAGGGAGACACATGGGAAGAAGACTAGGTTTGAACTTTGACAACTTTGATCCACCTATGGTGAGCTCGATGCTTGATTAAAGGGTGTCCTTATTGCCCTTTTGTCCTGTTTGGAGTGCCTTGAGTTCGAGTCCTTCGTCGTGAGTCCTTTGCTTGGTTTGTCTTGTTTAGTTTTTTTTTAGCCCTATTTGTTTTGCTGGTGTTTTTTTGGGCCCCGTCTTTGAGCGGGTGTTCTCAGGGCTTGCTTGTTCGAGCACCTGTTTTGTATGGCGACCTCGTCACTAATTATCGGAAAAAAAAAATGGGAGTGTAGAAATTGAGAAATTAGCCGAGTTCTTAGCGAGAATACCTTAATAAATTTCTAACCAATTAGTTATTTATTGATACAATTAAATATACATCGATAATAATAAAATATATACATCATTAATAATAATAAAAAAAAAATAAATATTTTACTAAATGGTAAATTCATTTGCCGTGTTGCCGTGGGCGCTGGTAAAGGTCTATTATGGTTATGGGTCAATGTGAGGGGCCCGTCTGATGCAGTTGATAGGACAACAGGCGATACAGGAATGTTCAACAGATTTTTCATTATATTTTTATTAACACTAGTAATACACTAAAAAAGGGGATGAAATTAACTCGCTCACGACCCGAGAAGTCTAATTCTCCAGAATGGAAACATCAGTTTAATCAAATTCAAATCTACCTTTCCTACTCCTAACTGGCTCCTTTCATAGAGGAGGACTACAAGATTTGAAATTCAAATTCAAATTTAAAATAAGGAAATAAAATCAAAACGAAAAGAATTAAAATCGTCCATAAATCATGCCTGGAAATCCGGCAAGTCTTCTACTGTGTCAACCCTTGGTGGCGCCAAGTACTGGTCGTGCCAAGTATCGGTGAAGCCATGATTGACCTGTCCCTAACTACCCGCGTTCCTTCTCCCCACAGATACTTGGTGGCGCCAAGTATCGGTGAAGCCAAGAACGGTCTTGCCCTTGGCTCCGCGTTCCCCTTCCTCTAATGGTTCCTTCTGACGCCCACCTATGGTAGCGCCAAGTTCTTCCCCTTACTTTGCCACACTCCCATCTCCTCTTGAACTTGCCCCGCCTAAGACCCAGCCATGGAGACGTAGACTCGATAGTATTGACCCGCCATTGAAGAATTACTCCCTGCATCAAAGTCTTTTTTTTTCCTTGTTTCATGTTCATGGGTTTATATATTGTGGTAATAAATAATCAAAATCTTATTTATAAAGAAGAAGGGGGTAACTTCCATCAAAATGTTGATGGTCATATTATTTCGTTAATAGACACGTCTTGTCAATAATAGACATGTCTTCTCATAAATAGATATATCTCTTCAGCAAAAGACGTATCTCTTCACTAAAAAACATATCAAAGAAACATACCTCTTTATTAAAAGACATATTCTTTCATCAAGACATATGTTTTTTCCTCAATGGATGCTTTGTATTATTTTATTTTAATTTTTTGAAAATGTCGCTTTGTGATGAAATGAGTTAGAATTGTAGGATTATTAGAATGAAGAATTTAAGAGGGTTTATGAGAAGTGAGGGTTTTATAATAATATAATAAATAGATAGATACATCAATAATGATAAATAAATAAAACCAAATATTTTACTAAATGATAAATTCATTTGCCGTGTTGCCGTGGGCGTTTGTAACGTCTATTATGGTTTAATGGATCAATATCGGCGGGCCTGTACTTATAAGGTCTTTTCTTGTTTTATTATTGATTAGGCGATCTATCTTTATATATGAATTCTATGTTTTCCCACCTCTCATGAGCTTTGAAACTTCTAATTCTAAAATTTTAGACTTTTATAATTTTAATTTAATAATAAATAGGAAAAAAACTTTATTTAAACACATTTAAACGAGCTTTTTAATTACAAAGCATAGCATTGCAATTTTTGCATTATAATTTTTAAATCATTGTAACAGACAATTATGATATAAAAATCCCAATAGAAACATATATATTCCTATAAAAACGGAAAAAGCCAGCTACAAATCTATCTTTATATATGAATTCTAAGTTTCCCCACCCTTCATGAGCCTTGAAACTCCTTATTCTAAACTTTTAGACTTTTATATTTTTAATCTAATAATAAGTAGAAAAAAAATACATTTAAACAGCTTCTTAATTACAAAGCATACCATCACAACTTTTGCTTTATAATTTTAAATAATTGTAACCGACAATTGTGATATAAAATTTCCAATACAAACATATATATTCTTATACAAAGGGAAAAAGCCAGCTACAAATTTTAACTAAAAGAAACCTTTCACTTGATTTCCTAAAATAAAACTCTTACAAGTAGAATATAAAAAGATATTCTACCAACTATAAAACCTCATGGATTTTCATTCCACAAACCTCACGGATTTTCACATTATACAATTCAATTATCAAAAAAAAAAAAAAAAAAGAACATTCAAATTTCAAAAAATAATATATCCAAAAGATACAGAATGTCCCTCAAATCTAGGCCCTTTACTACAATAGGGGTTTGGATAGGATACTTTGTTTAGAATTTTGGTGTGAGAAGATCGGTTGGATTCAAAAGGCGATAAAGAACAAAATCGACTATCATTTCCATGAAATCGGCCGAAAAGCTAGCTATATATTTGTTCATCAGCTGGTCATTGGGGAGGGAGCAGTGTTGGTTGTTTGGGAGAGGAGAACAATTGAAAATCTGAAGTTTGATTATTAGGGTTATAGATATAAGAGAAGTAACTATTTATATATTCAGTTGTTTTTTTACATGAATGTATATCACAGTATTTCATAGAAAGCAAATATTGAGTTCGTTCATTCGTCATCTACATTTCTTCGGTGTCATATGCATATTGCTTAAGTATTGTATGCATTTGATGATTTAATTGCTTTATTTGTCACATTGTCTATCTTCTCAAGAAGAGGTGCAAAATAAATTCCTATCCACAATAATCTTAATTTAAGTTTAATACTATTTGTATTTATTAAAGTTGTATCTAATGTTACAAGCGTTTCATACGTTTAAAATTTTAAATAGGAAATTTATGGAATCAAATGAAATACTTCAAGTTCATCGTCCATAATAATATTCAATAAAATCACACTAACATCTACCGTTAATAGGTATATTAGCGGTATTCTAACTTAAACATATTACAACAACAACAACAACAAACTCAGTGCCAGCAAGGGCTCCAGCAAAAGCAGGGTCAGGGGGTAGATGTACGCAACCTTCCTCCTTCAGGGGGCTACCCTGAAGAGAGGCTATTTCCGAGGACCCCCAACCTGAGAGGCTGGTCCGTCGCAAGGAGTATGTGACATGGCAGCAGGAGAGCAACAAAGCATGAGTAGGGCAAACATACGGTGAGCAAGACAACAGACACAAAGCACACAAGACACAAAGCAAGCCACATCACATAGAAATCACAGGATAGGTTGGCAGGTATGCAGGCAGGTAGTAGCTCATGAAAGCAAGTACACAACCTAAGTGCGCTAGGAGGATATCACGGCCTAGCACTAAAAAGCTAGACTACCCTACTCCAACTGGAGCATCTAAAACCCCTATACTAGCCCTCCATTGGACCCTATCTAAGGCCATCTCCTCCCGAAGATTTAGATGGGTGAGGTCTTGTCGGATCGTCTCCATCCATCTCTTCTTAGGTCTCCCTCTTCCTCTCCTGCCTAGTGTAGTAAGGGACTGTTCGCACCTCCTTACTGGAGCGTTGTCCAGTCTCCTTCTAACATGTCCAAACCACCTCAAACTTTGCTCTCTCAATTTATCTTCAATGGGGCTATGCCCAATTTGCCTCTTATGACGTCGTTTCTGAGCATATCCTTCCTTGTGTGTCCGCACATCCACCTCAGCATTCATATCTCCGCCACCTTCATCTTCTGTGTGTGCTGTTGTTTCATCACCCTGCACTCTGCCCCATACGTCATAGCTGGCCTCACAACTGTCTTATAGTATCTTCCCTTTAGCTTCAAGGGGAGCTTAAACATATTCATATATATTATACTATAATTACTCATGTGTGTATAGAAAAAAAATATTGCATAAACAAAAATATTATTATAATACCACAATTTATGTAATATAAACTACCAACAATTCAAAACTCTTAATAAAAATATTTATCATCAAAGCTATCTTGATGTTACAATATTTAAATATTTGAGTACTTGAATATTTCAATATATTAATTAAAAAAATATTTTAATATAGATCATGAAATACCTTAAGATTTGAGAATTTTATCATTCAAGTAACTTAAGGTTAGAATATAATTTCAACATTCTGTGTCCTTTCCCAAAAATTTAATGCTTTTGAGACTTGAAAAAGCTAAGAAAACACATAAATTAGATCATGTAAAGGTATTTTTCACTAAAAAGGGAAAATATGAAAACACATGAGCAAATTCATTGCTTTATCCAGCATAAATATATAGTATAAATGAGGAACCCTCAGATTTCTCCTTTTTATAAAATCACATGAGCAACTTTATTGTGCAATCCCATGAAAACATTATTGCCTATAATAATAACTAACACGGTTACAATATCCAAATAGACTTTCAATTAAAATAATACCATCTATCTTTTCAATTGGTATCTATTATAGCAAAGATCTTCCTCACCTAAAGCCTTCAATATCAAATCCTAGAATTATCAGTATGCCACGGTTACAATACATAATCCAGCAATACCCCTTTCAAAGAGGATAAACCCCAAAAGTAGAAATTTGAATTTAGTTCCCTTTATCTAAAGGACCCATAAAAACATGTGACTTCTATTTATGTCATCTAAATAATTAATGGAACAACCTAAAACACTTTTAAAAATAACTGCTGATGAAAACAATTTCTGAAAACAAACTAAATCAGTTACATATTAGCATAAACGAACCAAGAAAACATTAAGTTTATCCCAAATTTATAGAGTTTGGTCACATAATGTGCACTTATGTCAAAAAGTAGTTTCAACAACATAAAGTTAATTTGATTCATATTACATATCAATAAATACAACACAATGTAAAAGATTAAAAATACGATGTGCACCGCACGGAAAACATTATAAATTTATATATTGTGCCGAAATAACTAATCCTGGTATGCAATCCGAATCAAATACTACGACAATACAAGAAGTAAATGGACTAAAAGAGAAAAGAAACAAACGATACAATGATTTACGTGGAAACCCCTTTACAATCAAAAGGGGAGAAAACCACGGGCGAAGATTGGAGCTTTCATTATTGAATCGAAAAAAAGAATTATAATCACTCCTTTTCTCTCTCTCTCTCACTCTCTTGGGTTGCGGCGCCGCTGGGGAAAATACCTCACAAAATATTGGATGCAAATGACGTAACCCTACGTCTATATATATACCTGCGTGGAAATGCGGTTCTCGATCGATCGGTATTTCATCGATCGATCAACGAACTTACTGCTGGTGTCCTTCACTTACGTAACATTCCCGATCGATCGAACTTCACCCAATCGATTGGCCTCCTCACTGCATCCCTACTTAAAGTTCCAAGGAATTTTGAGACATTTTCCTAAAAAATCTTCACCTTGGCTCAAAATTAACATCAATAATAAAATAACTCCACCTTCTCCACAAACACCCACCAAAACGGGGCTAACACATCAATCGCAAAGACCCACCAAATTCGAGCAATGCTCGAATTTGCTCCCTGGTAGAACCTTAGTGAACATGTCAGCTGGATTGTCCTCAGTCCCAATCTTTTTCAACTCCACCTTCCGCTCGTCAATTAAATCTCTAATAAAATGATGCTTCACATCTGTATGTTTCGTTCTGTCATGATGTGACATCTGATCCTTTGCTAGGTGAATGGCGGACTGACTATGACAGTAGACTCTAACAGTGCCTTGCTCAACACTGATCTCACTAATCAAATCTCTCAACCAGACGGCTTCTTTGAATGCTTCTGTGACTGCCATGTACTCGGCCTTTGTAGTAGATTGTGCTGTAACAGACTGTAAACACTCTCTCCAACTGATAGCTGTGTCACCTAAACAAAACACATACCCTGATGTCGACTTCCTCTTATCGAGGTCTCCACCATAATCAGAATCCACATACCCAACCAAACAACACTTACTTTTCCCATATTCCAAACAAATATCAGAAGTTCCACGAAGATACCTGAGAATCCACTTCACCACATGCCAATGCTCTTTACCTAGATTCGCCTTGTACCTATTGACTCTGCTCATTGCAAAAGCAATATCTGGACGCGTACAAACCATTGCATACATAATACTGCCCACTGCACTAGAATAAGAAATCTGAGACATGTACCTGACTTCCTCCTCAGTCTGAGGCGGATCTAATGCTGAAAGTCTGAAGTGGGCTGCTAAGGGCATGCTAACTAGATTAACAATCTTCATATGAAACTTGTCTAACACTTTCACAATATACTTCTCTTGAGACAAGTATAAGTTTCCGGCTTTTCAGTCTCTACGAATCTCCATGCCTAAAATCTTCTTAGCTGCTCCAAGATCTTTCATCTCAAACTCACTCTTCAACATATATTTCAAGTCATCAACATCCTTCATGTCTCGTGCTGCAATCAACATATCATCAACGTACAAAAGCAAATATACTTACTCCTGTTGTACCCATGACCTATCATGAACTGATCAAATCTCCTATACCACTGCCAAGGAGACTACTTCAAACTATACAAAGACTTCTTAAGCAGTCATACATGATCTTTCTTTCCTTCTACAACAAAGCCCTCGGGCTGATGCATATAGATACTCTCTTCTAGTTCACCATGCAAAAATGCAGTCTTTACATCTAACTGCTCAAGCTCTAAGTCATGCATGGCAACTAAAGACAAAAGCGCACGAATCGAAGCATATCTAACTATAGGTGAAAAATATCATGAAAATCAACTCCCTGTACCTGACTGCAGCCTTTAGCTACCAAACGTGCCTTGTATCTTGCATTTTCAACTCCAGGAATGCTCTCCTTTTTTTGAAGACACATTTGCAACAGATCAGTCTTTTCCCTGTTTGAGGCTTCACCAGTTCCCATGTCTGATTCTTATGAAGAGACTGCATATCTTCATTCATAGCAACGAGCCACTTCTCTGCATCTGATCTCGATACAGCCTCTGACTACGAAGTCGGCTCACTGTCATCTAAAGACTCAGCAGTAGTAAGGGCATAAGCTAGGGGTGGCCAACGGGCCGAGCTGGCCCGGAAACCGCATCGGGCCTATTTTTATATTCGGCCGAGCACAGCCCGGCTCGAGCCCAGGGCCCAACGGCTCTAAAAAGAGCCGTTGGGCTCCTTTTACACAGCCTGTTCAATGGCTCTTTTGTAAAGAGCCGTTGAACGGCTATTTTATTAAAAAAAAAAATTTATATATATTTTTTTTCCTATAAATACTTAAACCTTCCCAACTCATTTTCTCACCAATTCTTCAATCCTCTCTTCTCTCTCTATACATTCATCATCTCCCATCTTCTCTAACTTTGCTAATTGCAAAAATTGTGCCCTAAAGTTCGAAGTTCGTAAAGTTTTTGGCCGAAGTTCGAATTTCATTGTTCTCTCGTTTCGGTAATTTTAGTATCGCAATTTTATTTGATTCGCATTTTTAGTTATTTAATTTGCATTACTACTTGCATTTTATAAATGCTAACCACTTATACTAATATGGCACACAACTCTTCATCATCCTCTGGAGCCGGTCGTGCTAGTTCTAGCTCTTCTCGGCCACCCAGAATCCCTAAAAGGAGTAGAATTGTCTTACTTAATACTGAAGAACGAGCTTTTATACAACTAGACCCATCACCCCCATACACTGATGATAGAATAGATTATGACTTTTCACAACAACAAGATTATCATGAGTCAGGTGGTGGTGGGGTTGGAGACTCACAAATTGATGAGGAACCCACCCCCACCACCGAAGCCCAGCCTGAAACTAGTACCTCTACTAGTAGGCGTACAACTAGTGGGGTATGGAAGCACTTTACCCTTTTTAAGACAACTAATAAAGCAACTTGTAAATTATGTGACCCACCTAAGGATTTTAGCCATCAACCTGGTAGTGGAACGGGCACATTAAACAGACATATACTTAGGTGCCACCCCGAGCAATTCCCTGAAAAGAGCCAACAACGTCTAGTACAGCAAGTGACCGGTGCACTTGCTAATTTTAAGTTCTCTCAGGAGAGCAACCGAAAGGGGCTAGCTAAATATATAATTATGAGTGAAACGCCTTTTAATACCGGCGAAGACCCAAATTTCGTCAACTACCTCCAACGAAATGTGAATCCCGCCATTGTGAGGATTCCTCGGAATACCGTAAAGCGGGACGCTTTTACGTTGTATCACTGGATGAAAATTGGGGTCTTCACACATTTTGCGACGAACACGAGCATGTTCTCATTGACGTCGGACGTATGGACGTCGAAATCCAGCCAACCTTATATGTGCATAACGGCACACTGTACCGATGAATCCTTCATCATGCAAAAGCGGATAATTCATTTTGGACTTTTAGATTGCCCCCACAATGCCGAGGTAATTACGGGTGTGCTTATGTCGGCAGTCCACGACTGGGGCATAGAGCGATGGATCTTCAGTATTATGTTCGACAATGCTACTAATAACACTGCAGCCGTTACACATTTAATTAGGCAAATGAGACCCATGTTAGGTGGGAAGTGTTTCCATACTCGTTGCGTTTGTCACATTTTGCATTTAATGGTAACGGATGGTTTAGATCTCATAAAAGCATCCCTTATCACCTTAAGATGGATAATAATATCTGTAAAATCATCAAGCACTAGAAAAAGAAAATTTAAAAATTTATGTAGGTTGCATAGCATAGAATATAAACAATTCAAATTAGACTCCCAAAATAGGTGGTTGTCTACGGTAGAAATGTTAGAGCGCCTTCTACCATACAAAGACGTTCTAATGGAATACGCCCAGGAAAATAGTACAGAATAGAGCGATTACAACCTGGCCGGTATAAATTGGGAGACAATAGATCAAATTTGTAACTTTTTTAGCTTGTTTAAAGAGGCAACAATATTTTTTTCGGGTTGCTACTATCCGAGCATGCCTCAAGTAATATCAAGATTGCTTGATATTGTCAATTGGTAGGTAATGAATCCAACCGCGTTTTGTTTACATCGATTCAGGCAATGAAAGAAAAGTTTGCCAAATATTATTTTGAACTACCTCTTACATACTGCTTTGCAACTATTTTAGACTCTCGTTGTAAATGCTCAGGTTTCAACTTGTTTTGCCAACATTTTTTCACGTATTTGAATCCTTCTCTTAATATCGACACTTTCATTGCCGATGTCGATAACGACTTGCATAGTTTATTTTCTCAATATTCCCGTCAATTAGCATCCAATAATCATAGTACTGCTGCAGTAGGATCTTCCACATCTAGTGGAAGTAGTTCACACACGTCATATTCGTGGAAGCTGTTGGAGCAATTTACGCCCACAGCAGCCCCACATCATATGGCGAGTTAGATTATTATTTGCGGACACCGATGGTCCATATTTTCGGGCCGCCGGCCAACCCGAATTTTGACCTGTTACAATGGTGGAACACTAACCAAACCTAGTATCCCGTGCTTTCCACCATGGCACGTGATATACTAAGTTGTCTGGTGTCTTCAGTAGCAACGGAGTGTGCTTTTAGTCTTGGTGGCAGGTTGCTTGGAACGAAGAGGGCGAAGCTATCGCCGTCAAGCTTGGAGATGTCCGTGTGCTTGAAGGATTGGCTGCTAGCAGAGGCAAGAGAACAACAGAGAATGAAGCTGAATTCATCGAACGATGAAGAAGACGACCGTACAACCGATACCTCAAATGATGGCCTAGATACCCCCCAAGGCGACTGATATCAATACTTTTGTATGTCAATTATTTACTTTTAAATATTGACGTCAAAAGACGACCGCACCCCTCGTATACCTCAAAAGACGACCGCACCCCCCATATGTCAAACTTTGTATTTGTATTTATATTTGTTGCGTTATTTATGTACCATTATTTTTTTTGATAAGATATTTACCATTACTTATTATGTATTTTATTTTATTACATATATTTAATATATATTTAGCATTATTAGTGCTTAAAAAAATGTATTTGTATCTCATATTATTTATTAATAAATTACAATAATTTTAGTACAAAACGACTCTGTATTATTAAATTTTTTTTCCCTTTAAAAAGCCGAGCCTAGGCCCGGCCCGGACCGGCTTGCCCGCATTGTAGCGGGCCCGGGCCGGGCCTGCCCCTTGAGGCCCCCGGGCCGGGCCGAGCCAAGCCCGGTCCCCTGCCGGGCCCAGCCTTGGCTCGGCCCGCTACAGTGCGGGCTGACCGGGCTTCGGCCCAGGCCCGGCCCGGCCCGCTCGTTGGCCACCTCTAGCATAAGCAATCATCTTCTCATACTCATATCTCTCTGGAGGCCTGATCTGTCGCCTCAGTCTACCATCGCCTATATTATTATTCTCCACTTGTTGACCTGTTTCTGCATTATCAATAACAACGTTAGAAACCCGTACCTAAGGTGCTGGAATACTCTTTAGCTTAACGACATGCTGATCTGACTATATTTATGTAACATCGGGTGTCTCAACCTGAACTGAATTACTGTCAGTGGAGGGTGTGTGTGGCGGATGTAGTAGAGTAAACTCATTAAAGGTAACATCTCTACTAGTTAGAAACTTCTGAGCACAGGGATCCCACAGTCTATGTCCCTTCACACCTGACGAATAACGAAGAAAGATGCATTTTTTAGCCCTAGGCTCCACCTTTCCATCATTAACATAAGCATATGCAGGACAACCAAATACTTTGATCTGAGAATAATCAGAAGTAAAACCATACCATACCTCTTCAGGTGTCTTCATCTGCAATGAAGAATACGGTGTCTTATTCACAAGGTAGCAAGCCATGCTAACTGCTTCGGCCCACCATTCTCTTTTTAATCCTGCATTTGAAAGCATACATCGAGCCTTCTCAATTAACGTTCTGTTCAATCTTTCAGCCGCTCCATTTTGCTGAGGTTGAATTATACATGTCCTGTGTCTGACTATACTCTGATCTTCACAAAGCCGAGTGAAGTCACCTTCAACAAACTCAAGACCATTATCAGTCCTCAACCTCTTTATTGGCTTCTTTATCTGTTTTTCAAGCAGAATCTTCCATTTCTTGAAGATATCATACACTTCGTTTTTCTGCTTCCGAAAATAGACCCAAACTTTATGTGAATAACCATTAGTAAACGTTAGAAGATACCTGGACCCATCTTTAGAAGCCACTCTGGAAGGTCCCCACATATCAGAATGTATATAATCTAACGTTCCCTTTGTTTGATACACCGCTGACTTGAAGCTGACTCTTTTCTGCTTCCCATACACACAGTGCTCACAGAAATCCATCAGTTCTGTTAACTGACTACAAAGCAGTCCCCTTTTACTCAACTCAGGCAATGCCTTATCACAAATGTGACCCAATCTCATGTGCCACAGTCTCGTGATCTCTGCATATGTCATAGTAGATATGGAAACAACAACTGAACCTATCATGATAGTACCTGCAAGCTCATACAAAGTACCTACCCTTTCCCCTTTCATCACAACTAAAGCACCCCTACTAACCCGCATGACTTCACCTTCAGCAGTGTACTTGTACTCACTAGACTTAAGGGTACCTAGAGAAATCAAGTTTTTCTTCAACTTCAGGACGTGACGTACATCACTTAAAGTTCTAATAGCCCCATCAAACATCCTCACACGAATTGTTCCAATCCCCACTACCTTACAAGTATCATCGTTACCCATCAAGACAACTCCACCTTGTATAGACTTATACGTGGAAAACCAGTCTCTATTTGGACTACAGTGATATGAACGACCCGAATCCATGACCCACTTATCCTTGAACCTGGACTGAGAATCAGCAACTAAAAGAAACTCCACATCACTATCATCCTCTACAACACTAGCCTCGGCGGACTTATCTTTGCCCTGGTCACCCCTGTTACCTTCTTTCAATTTATTTTTATATTTGTAACAATTATTCTTTATGAGCCCTTTCTTGTGACAGTAATGGCACGACAGGTTCTTATGTCCAGATTTAGACTTAGACTTTTTCTCACCATCGGATCCCCTATGTTCTGATCTACCTCTCACATGCAAACCACTACCTGAGTGATTCACCGAGTCAGATAACTCCCTATCTACTCGTTCTTTACTCACAAGGTTTCTTTTCACCTCATCAACAGTAATGGTCGGCCTACCCCCGTATATCATGCTTTCTACAAAAACCTTATACGAATTAGAGAGTGAAAACAGTAACAACATAGCTTTGTCCTTGTCCTTAGGGACATCATCCAATTCCTTTAATTCTTGTATGATAGAAGTAAATTTGACAAGATGGCTTTTAAGAGATGTACCTTCTGTCATACGGAAAGGGAATAACCGACGCTTCACTGCGAGTTTGTTGGAGACTGACTTGTGGCAAAACATGTCTAATAATTTCTCCCATAACTCCTTTGCGGTTTTCATCTCCAAGACCTCTGTCAGAACATCATCTGCTAAACATATCTAGAGAGCCTTATCATCCAACTCTTCCCACTATACCTCGGTCATAGTCTCGGGTTTCTTTTCTTTCCCCTCCAGTGCTTTCTTCAAGCCATTCCGAGTCAAGAGTCCTTTCACACGGACTTACCATAAGCTAAAGCTTCCTTGACTTCTGAAATTCTCCACCTCAGTCTTAATACCTGATGCCATTGTATCAATTCGAATAACCAGGCTCTGATACCAATTTGTGCGGAAATAACTAATCCCGATATGCAATCCGAATCAAATACCATGAAAATACGAGAAGTAAATGGATTAAAGAGAAAAGAAATAAATGACACAATGATTTATGCGGAAACCCCTTTATAATCGAAAGGGGAGAAAACTACGGGCGAAGATTGGAGCTTTTATTATTGAATCGAAAAAAGAATTATAATCACTCATTTTCTCTCTCTCTCTCTCTCTCTCTCTCTGGTTGCGGCGCTGCTGGGGAAAATACCTCACAAAATATTGGATGAAAATGACGTAACCCTACGTCCATATATATACCTGCGTGGAAACGCGGTTCCCGATCGATTGGTATTTCACCGATCGATCGGCGAGCTTACTACTGGCATCCTTCAGTTACATAACATTCCCGATCGATCGAACTTCACCCGATCAATCGGCCTCCTCATGGCATCCTTACTTAAAATTCCAAGGAATTTTGAGACATTTTCTTAACTTATATTCATAAAAACATTCTTTTATTCTCTATATAATTATATGTATGCAAGTAAATATTTTACTTTTTCCTTTCTAACATACATATATATAAAGCAAAAATATTTGGGTTATGCTAACGGGTTCCAAATGGCACCCGTTAAGCCCACATAATTAAGGTGAAGGGGGCAAATTAACCCAAGAGAGTGAAATCCTGGAAAATGGGTAACTGTAGTAAACCAAGGAAAGAGAGGATGTAGTGACTTAAGGTGGAGAGATTTTGCTGTGTTTTTTTTGTTAATTGAATAAAAATAAATCTTTTATTCTAATTATGTCTTTATAAAGATAGTAATATACAGTTTTTTCTTAGCGCAGTTTTGTTCTTATATCTTGATGCAATAAATGAAATGTTAAAATTTTAAAATTTAAGTTGCATTTTGATTTTATTAATGTAATATTTTTACAATTATCAAGATATTTATAGGATAAATTACAGAAAACCCCCCTATCTTTTGCTTCAAAAACAGAAAACCCCCCTGTCTTTTGCTTCAAAAACAAAAAACCCCTCTCACAAATAAAAACAGTCACAAAACCCTCTCACTTTTAAAAATTTATCACTTAACCCCCATGGAACTTATTTTTGACCATTTTGCCCCTAATGTTTAATTTTATTTTTAGAAAAAGATTTTATATTATTAGACAAAAATTAAATATTTTATGTTTTTAGCAAAAAAATTAAGAAAATTTTCTATATTTCTAAAAATATAATTATTTTAATTAATTATAGTAATATTATATAAGTTCAGAAGATAAAAAATATTTTAAAAATTTTCAGGAAAAAATATTATGAGATAAAATATAACTTTTTTTTGGTTGAGGGGTAAAATGGTCAAAAAAATTTATTTGAGGGCAAAGTCAAAAATTTCTAAAAGTTAGGGAGTTTAGTGAGTGATTTTATTTATGAGGGGGATTTTTTGTTATTGAAGCAAAAGTCAAGGAGGTTTTCCGTCCTATTTTATATACACTTTTTAAACTAAAAAAGGTTCAAATCCCTCAACCCATCTGTAAACTCACCAAAATCCCCTTGCCTTAGTCACGAATTCACTACGTACTGATTCTTAAACAAAGTTTAGTTCAGTGATGCAAAAATTCACACTTACATAAACATTATAAAACAAGTATCACCCGTGCATCGTATGAAAAGAAACCTAGTTTACCTTAAGTATGAGATCTTGTATTTAAAATTTGTTTTTCTCACCATGAATGTTAGTGGTCCACTTTAAGGTATTGTCATACATCCTTACCACTTAGAAAAGTCAATTATATTAAAAACTTTGAACAACTAGAGTATGTTTTAAATATCACTTTATACTCTAATGTGTCATCTGATGTAAATGTCTTTTATGTTTGAAATATTAATAATATATAGACTGATTGCACACCTCGTGCTTTAATTATTTTATTATTAAGAGTGGGCTTGTTGAGATTGGTATTTTCTATCTATTGGTTGATAAGTTTTGATATTATATAAGAAAATAATTTTTCCAAAAACTTAAGTTATTAGGTGAAAACTTACGAATTGGAAATTTTTTTTTTTCAGTAGATTGATAAATTTAAAATTTTGTGGTGATTTAGTTCTATATGTGTGTAAAAACCACAAAGTCACAAATCCTAGCTGTGACGAGCATACGGGTGTCGTATCAACACAGAATCAATATAAAATTGAATTCAGTTATTATAAAGCAGTTTAAATTCAGTTTTAGTTGAGTTGATTGATGAATGAACGAAGTTAAAGTAATTAAACAAAAGATTAAATTGTAGCTTTGAGATTGAAATCAGGTTAGCCTATATGAAATTAGATCATTATATTTCATCATGATAATGACTTTAAATATTTGTGGTACAATCTCAACTCTAATCACTCATGAAAACATGTTATACAATAGTCCATCATTAGTAAAATATGAATATAATTGGCATATTGAACATGTATATATATTTTTATGTTTAGAAAAGGTGTTTACACATGATTGCTAAAAATATTGTAAAATTACGCATTTGTTTAATGTTAGCCGTATAATACACGTTTTGTATTACGTATTTGAATTTTTCCTATTAAAAGCAAAAGATTAGTTGAAATTAATCCTACTTAAACTTAAAGTGAGTATCCATATTGCATATTTTGCAATATTTTGTACTTTAACCGACAAATTATTAATTTGTACATTGCTTTTTACAATGTATTATTGTTCTTATTGCCGTTATTTTAAGTAATACCATCAAATAAAAGTTAAATTCACAATATTATGTTCATTTTCACTCTATCATTATTTGAAAAGTTGTTATTACAGACATTATTATAATCACATATAAATTTAGTTAGTGTGCTTATTCATCATATTTGAGCTTGGTTTGAGCCGGGGTTCATTAGGATGAGCTAATTTCAAGCTCTAACTACACGTCTAACCTAATATTTCCTGCAAGATCAATCAAACGATAGGAGCACCGATAGACTAACCCACAAGGGGACCATTCTAATGTTCAAGTTAGTATCAATACCCCAAAAACAAGATAAAGGTGGTTATTAAATAAACATAATAATGAAGAGTCAACAAATTAATATGATCATGAAGATATCATGATACTTAATTGAAGCCTCTAAAAAGAGCTAATGATCAATCTTAGGGCAACTAAGTGATAATTTTCAATATTTTATATTACATATTATATGTACAACAACTAATCTAAAAACTACCGAACTATATGTTAGAAAAAAGATACAAACTACATTTATACGATTTCATCCCACATTTTCAAAGTTCATATAAGTTCTCTATCCCATACAGGAGAAGGAGGGGATGTTTTTGGGGTTTATATAGCTATATGTAACCCCTCCTCTTGAATAAAGTCATTGGTGAGAGATTGGTGAAACCACGCACTTGCGCGCGCCGTCCGCTGTGCTGGGCTAGGGCTCGGGCGTGGGTGATCTTTTTCTCATCGGATATTTTTATTTTATGGAAAATAACAAAAATTCTGATCGTTGGCCATTGCTGCTGGATGCAAACCGTTGCTTATTAAATATGATAATTAACATTGCTAATCAAATTTGCTAATTACCGTTGCATAACCCTCCTCTAATTACCATTGCATAACCCTCATAAACTTAATATAAATTCAACCCTTCCCATAGTGCATAGTCACACAAAAACATAGTAAACATTTGCTTTCTTCTTCCTCTCTTCTTCCTTTGTCACTCTCTCTCAAATCATTGGACAAAGTTCTCGAGCTCTCTTGCCCAGCCATTAATGAGTGCATGTTAATAGTCGAACCATGTTATTCCTAGAGGATGACCGCCGATTCAACTGTTTGCACCGAAGCAGCGGCGAAATCGTCTTTTAGGACAGTGGCTATTTACCACGGTATGGTATCTTCGGTATTGTGTTCGGGTTTCCCTTTATCAATATTACTTACTTGATTGGTGTGTTTAAATATTTAGTTTTCTTTTGCTGTTTTTCTGCCTAATATTAGTGCAATTTACAGAAGTATTATACTGCAATTAAAGTAGAAATTTACAGTATTTTTCCACAAAAATTTGCTGCATTTTTTTCTGTTATTTTCATGCTATTTTTCTTTCTTGGTCTTTACCATATTTTCAGCAGTAATTTATCATTTTTTTTCAATTATACTGTATCTTCGATTTATTTTACTATAATTTGTACAGAATTGTTTTGCAATAAAACTAATTTATTACAACAATCTAAAAGACGATTTATTTTACATGGCTACATTTAAATATGGCAACCAAATTACCTCTTCCCGACATGTCTAAGGTTGAGTCCCTTGACGGGAAGAATTACAAAAGGTGGTTCCAAAAATTTTGTTTCTCCTACAACAACGGTGCATCGACTACGTACTTTATGAGAAGAAGGCACCTAAAGATGAAAATGAGAAAAAAAAAAAACTCATGAAGAAAAATTCACCACAGACGACCGAACCTGTAGGGGAAATTTGCTACACTATATGAGTGATGTGCTCTTTGACATTTATGTAAAATCAAATCATCAAAAGAAATTTGGGATTCTCTACAGAAAAAAAATATGGGGACGATGACGCAGGGACTAGAAAATATGCTGTTAGTAAATAGTTAGATTTCAAATTCTTGGACAATAAACCAATCATTGATCAAGTCCATGAATATGAAAACATAGTAACTGCTCTTTTGTCAGAAGGCCTACAAATTTGCGAATTAACTCAAGCATATGTTTTAATTGAAAAACTTCTACCTTCTTGGAAGGATTATAGAAACCTACTTATGCATAAAAAGAAGGATTTGACATCAGAGGAGTTAGTGAACCACTTAAAAATTGAAGAAGAAAATAGGAATAAGGACAGGGTTACTCATTCTTCGACCAATCTAAAGCTAATATTGTCGAAGCTAGATTGAGTGCATCTGATAGGTTCAAGAATAAAGGGAAGAAGTATCATTCAAATTTCAAACCTGGTGGGAACATTCAAAAGCCAAACAAAAGATTCCTCGGAGATTGCAATCACGGTGGAAAACGCGGACACATCGCTAAAGATTGCAGGAGTAAAAAGAACTAGCCTAGGGACCCAAAGCACAAAGCCCACCTCATAGAGACAGAGAACATTATAGCGGTCGTTTCAGAAGTGAACCTGGTGAACAATATGATTGAGTGAATCGTGGACACCGGGGCTATCAGGCACAATTGCAGGAACCAAAACATGTTCCAGGAATACCAGAAAATGATCGATGGAGAGGTGGTCTACATGGTCAATTCTGCAGCTGCACCAATCCTCGGAAAAGGGAAGATTTCTTTAAAACTCACCTTTGGAAGGTTTGTTACTTTAACAAATGTGCTGCATATGTCGGATATGCATAGGAGCCTGATCCCGGGTAGTCTTTTAATTAAAGCCGGTTTAAAATTGTCCTTTGACTCTGACAAGTTAGTCCTAACTAGGAATGGGGAATTTGTGATTAAATGATTTTGTAATGGTGGTCTTTTTGTCCTTGACGATGTTTTCATGAATAGCAATGCTAGTACCTCTTCTACTTATATTGTTGAATCTTTTGAATTATGGCATGCTCGCTTAGGACATATAAGTGTTGAATCAATTAAACGACTTAAGAAAATGAACATGATCCCTGACTTCAGTAATATCAACTTTAATAAGTGTAAAGTATGTGTAGAAGCTAAATGTGCTAAAAAACCCTTTAAATTAATTGAGAGACAATCAGATCTTCTTGAGTTAGTTCACAGTGACTTCGGAGACTTTAAAAGCCAAATGAGTAAAGGTGGAAAAAGATACTACATGACCTTTATAGGTGATCACTCTAGATACTCAATGGTATATCTTTTAAATATTAAAGATGAAGCAGAAGAAATATTTTTAAAATACAAAGCTGAAGTAGAAAATCAACTAGAAAGAAAAATAAAAAGAGGTAGGTCTGATAGAGTAGGAGAATATGATCCCACTTCTATGAAAATATTTTGTAAGGAGAATGGAATAATACATGAGTGAAGCCCTCTCTACTGTCCACAATCTAATGGTGTCGCAGAAAGGAAGAATAGAACTTTAAAAAGTATGATGAATGCTATGCTTATTAGTTCTGGACTACCTGATAACATGTGGGGGGAGGTGATATTATCAGCATGTCATGTGTTGAATAGAGTTCCTCATAAAAAGCTAGATAAAACCCTATATGAGATGTGGAAAGGTTATGCGCCTAATTTAAAATACTTGAAAGTGTGGGGTGTCTAGCCAAGGTTGGATTACCTGACTTTAAACAGAGTAAAATTGGACCTAAGAGTATTGATTCTATTTTTATCGGAAATGCACATCACAGTGCTACTTGTCATTTTTTGATCAAAGGATCTAATAATTCGTATGCATGTGGTAACATTATGGAATATAGAGACGTTGAATTCTTTGAGCATACATTTTCCTTGAAATCTAATAATGCACAACCTACTAGTTTGCCTTGTCGTAATGTAACTGCTAATCATGATAATACTAACGATATAGACACTCCTGAAATTCAAAGGAGTAAAAGAGCTAGGAAAGAAATCGACTTTGGACTCAATTTTGTTACCACTTTTCTATTAGAAGATAACTTCATAAATGAAGAAATTGCAAGTGTCTATATATTAGAGGAAGACCCTAAAACCTATGATGAGGCAATAAGATTAGTTGGTTCTACTTTTTGGAAAGAAGCTATTAATAGCGAACTAGAATCAATTCTAAGTAATCACACATGGGAATTGGTAGACCTTCCTAGAGGTTATAAACTAATAGGTTATAAGTGGGTTTTTAGAAAGAAAATGAAGGCTGATGGGACAATAGATAAGTTTAAGGCAAGGTTAGTGGCTAAGGGTTATACCCAGAAAAAGGGGTTAGACTATTTCGATACTTATTCACCTGTTGCTAAAATAGCCACGATTAGAACCTTGATCGCCCTTGCATCTATTCATGATTTAGTAGTGCATCAAATGGATGTTAAAACAGCATTTCTTAATGGTGACCTGGACAAAGAGATTTACATGGAGGAACCTGAGGGTTTTGTTGTTCCTGGTAATGAAAATAAAGTTTGTAAACTTGTAAAATCTTTATACGGTCTCAAACAGGAACCTAAACAGTGGCATGAGAAATTCAACAGCATGCTAGTAGCTAATAATTTCCTTGTAAACAATGGTGATTCTTGTGAGTATTCTAAATTTGATTCAAATGGATATGTAATAGTTTGTCTATATGTTGATGATATGCTGATATTTGGCAAGAACTTGAATGTTGTTAGTGAAACGAAAAACTTTCTATGCTCTAAATTTGATATGAAAGATATGGGTGAGGTAGATGTGATTCTAGGAGTTACAATTGTGAGAACTCCTGAAGGCATAAGCCTAAACCAGTCTCACTATGTTGAGAAGATACTTAGAAAGTTTAACATGGTTAATATTGATCCTGTAAAAATACCTTATAATCCCAGTGTACATCTAACTAAACATAAAAGTGTTGCTATGTGCCAATCTGAGTATGCCAAAATAATTGGTCGTGTTATGTTTCTGATGAAATATACTAGAGCTGACAATGCATATGCTGTAAGTAGACTCAGTAGATACTCATGTAATCCTAATCAAGAGCATTGGAATGTGTTAAAAAGATTGCTTAAATATTTGAAAGAAACTGTGGATTGGAGACTTCACTTCGGAAAGCTTTCCGCTGTTTTAGAGGGATATTGTGAAGCCAATTGGGTGTCTGATAATGACGAAATTAACTCCTCTAGTGGGTATATATTCACACTTGCTGGAGGTGCTATATCTTAGAAATCCTCTAAGCGATCTTGTACTACTACGTCTACTACGGAATCTGAGTTTATTGCTCTTGAGTTGGCCGATCATGAAGCCGAGTGGCTAAGAAGTCTATTGGGAGACATGCCGTTGTGGGGGCTTTCATCTTTATCAGTGTCACTTTACTATGACAGTCAAGCTGCAATTGCTGTGGCTAAGAGCAAGGTTTATAATGGCAAGAGGAGACACATTCGTCTCAAGCATAAGATCGTGAAAAATCTACTAGAAAGTGGAGTGATATCACTAGACTATTTAAAGTCAGAAAAGAATCTTGCGGATCCGTTGACAAAAGGCCTTTGCCGTAAAATGATTATAGAAACATCGAGGGGGATAGGATTAAAGTCTATACATGAATAAACTGTAATATATCCAACCCGGTCTTAATAGATTCAATGTGAGAAGTCAGAGTTTCATTCGAGGAATGCACCGTGTTTTATGCTGTCCTTCCTTATAATGTGACAGTGCAAAGACGGGTCCTTTATGGACACTGTTTGTATGTTACTAGGCGGTAAGGTTGAGCTTTAAGCTCTTAATGGACCCATATTCATATGCTGGGCGGTGTGCGGTAATACACACTTGATGGGATCCACCTATGTAGGTGTGGGAGTGTGGCCGCTCCCTATGAAGGATTTAAGACTTGCCTTCTAGAGCATCTATAAATATATAGGACGAGCGCATGGTCGATAAAACGTGCCAAACCGCAGGAGTTGCCAAAATTTGGAGTTTGGAATGTGTCCAGGTGAAAGACTATACAACCCCCTGTGAGATTCAAAACGAAGGTCACCTTGCAAGATGTTGGTCCTAAACTTGGGTTACTCTAGGTGATGATTCAAGTCGCGAGACATCGGCACTGAAAAATAAACTCCCTTTGCCCAATCTATTCCTGTTTTTCTCTTCCGCTTGTATCCTTTTGTGGGGGATTGTTAGAAAAAAGATACAAGCTACACTTATACGATTTCATCCCGCATTTTCAAAGTTCATATAAATTCTCTATCCCATATAGGAGAAGGACGGTATGTTTTTGGGGTTTATATAGGTATATGTATACCCTCCTCTTGAATTAAGTCATGGGTGAGAAAATGGTGAGACCACGCACTCACGCGCCCTTCATGTCAGGCTTGGGCTCGGGCTCAGGTGATCTTTTTCTTATCAGGTATTTTTATTTTATGGAAAATAAAAAAAATTCTGATCATTGGCCATTACTGCTGGATGCAAACCATTGCTAATTAAATTTGCTAATCAAATTTGCTAATTACCGTTGCATAATCCTCTGCTAATTACCCCCATTATTCAAGGGACTTAGCATACCAAGGCCTTCACATTAGGTGAAAGCCAGGCGGTTCCTTCACTTTTAGGTGAAGGGTAACCGCCCCACCTCTTCTTGCTCTCTTACTTCCATTTGAGCAAGAAAATTAAGCCCCCATTGTTCAAGGGACTTAGCGTACCAAGACCTTCACATTAGGTGAACGCCAGGCGGTTCCTTCACTTTAGGGGAAGGGTAACCGCCCCACCTCTTCTTGCTCTCTTACTTCCATTTGAGCAAGAAGATCAAGCCCCTATTGTTCAAGGGACATAGCATACTAAAGCCTTCACATTAGATGAAAGCCAGGCGGTTCCTTCACTTTAGGTGAAGAGTAAATGCCCCACCTCTTCTTGCTCTCTCACTTCCATTTGAGCAAGAAGACCAAACCCCCATTGTCCAAGGGACTTAGCATACCAAGGCCTTCATATTAGGTGAACGCCAGGCGGTTCCTTCACTTTAGGTGAAGAGTAACCGCCCCACCTCTTCTTGCTCTCTTACTTCCATTTGAGCAAGAAGACCAAGCCCCTATTGTTCAAGGGACATAGCATACCAAAGCCTTCACATTAGGTGAAAGCCAGGCGGTTCCTTCACTTTAGGTGAAGGGTAAACGGCCCACCTCTTCTTGCTCTCTTACTTCCATTTGAGCAAGAAGACCAAGCCCCTATTGTTCAAGGGACATAGCATACCAAAGCCTTCACATTAGGTGAAAGCCAGGCGGTTCCTTCACTTTAGGTGAAGGGTAAACGGCCCACCTCTTTTTGCTCTCTTACTTCCATTTGAGCAAGAAGACCAAGCCCCCATTGTCCAAGGGACTTAGGATACCAAGGCCTTCACATTAGGTAAACGCCAGGCGGTTCCTTCACTTTAGGTGAAGGGTAACCGCCCCACCACTTCTTGCTCTCTTACTTCCATTTGAGCAAGAAGACCAAGCCCCCATTGTTCAAGGGACTTAGCATACCGAGGCCTTCACATTAAGTGAAAGCCAGGCGGTTCCTTCACTTTTATGTGAAGGGTAACTGCCCCACCTCTTCTTGCTCTCTTACTTCCATTTGAGCAAAAAAACTAAGCCTTCATTGTTAAAGGGACTTAGCATACCAAGACCTTCACATTAGGTGAACGCCAGGCGGTTCCTTTACTTTAGGTGAAGGGTAACCGCCCCATCTATCCTTGGTCTCTTACTTCCATTTGAGCAAGAAGTCCAAGCCCACCTTATCCAAGGGACTTAGCATACCAAGGCCTTCATATTTGGTGAACGCCAAGCGGTTCCTTCACTTTAGGTGAAGGGTAACCGCCCCACCTCTTCTTGCTCTCTTACTTCCATTAGAGCAAGAAGACCAAGCCCCCTTTGTTCAAGGAACTTAGCATACCGAGGCCTTCACATTAGGTGAAAGCCCAGCGGTTCCTTCACTTTTGGGTGAAGGGTAACTGCCCCACGCCTTCTTGCTCTCTTACTTCCATTTGAGCAGGAAAACCGAGCCCCCATTGCTCAAGGTACTTAGCACACCGAGGCCTTCACATTAGGTGAAAGCCAGGTGGTTCCTTCACTTGAGGCGAAGGGTAACTGCCCCACCTTTTCTTGCTCTCTTACTTCCATTTGGGCAAGAAGGCCAAGCCCCCATTGTTCAAGGGACTTAGCATACCGAGGCCATCACATTAGGTGAAAGCCAGGTGGTTCCTTCACTTTTGGGTGAAGGGTAACTGCCCCACCTCTTCTTGCTTTCTTACTTCCATTTGAGCAAGAAAACCAAGCCCCCATTGTTCAAGGGACTTAGCACACCGAGGCCTTCACATTAGGTGAAAGCTAGGTGGATCCTTCACTTTAGGTGAAGGTTAACCGCCTGCGAACCTTCACGTTAGGTGAAGGCCGTTCACCACACAGCTTCTTGCTCCCTTTCCTAACTGGAGCACGCAGTATCGAGCCCCCATTGTTAGCGAGACTCCTAGTATTGCAATATACCGTGTTAGGGGAAAGCTAATTACCAGCGGTGCTTCACGTTAGGTGAAGGTTAACCGCGTATGACAATTCTAATTCCCAGTTCTTGTCCTGAAGCTAAGTTAACATAAACTTTATAAGAAACGTCAAAGCCTTAGCTCATTACATAGGAAACATCAAATCCCTGGCCCCAAGTTAGGAGTTAGGCTAAACATAAATCACATAAGTGACATATATCATGTAAATTGCACTGAGAACATGATTCACATAAAAAATGCAAATCGTAAAAAATGCTAAGCCCCCGGTTTATAATCAAGGACCGGGTTAAATGCAAATCCCATAGGGAACGTTAATCACGTAATTTTCTACACAAAAAGACAGATTACATAAGATTATATGGAGAACGCTGCGTCCCCCGCTGTCAAGTAAATACTGTTGTTCTTAATTATTGTGGAACGGTAAGTTTCATAATTGCCGAGAGGCAATTTGAATAGGCGTCCTATTCAGGTGTGTAAAAATATTAATAAAGATGCAATTGTACGTATTTTTTAATTGAGCATGGCTGGTGGACTACTCGCGTCTTGCTAAAAATGCTAGACTTATTTTTACATTGTTGTAAGTCTAAGCTGTAACACGCCCCTTGAATCCTAAAGGTAAGGGATCTTTTAAGGCTTTATCCTTAATCCCAAGGGTATCAAACTCTCTATTGGCAAGCAGATGAGCCAAGGCGAGTGTCCCGATGAATTTATCGCTATCCTTGTGCTGACAGCGCTCGGGCAAGAGTATTGGGCGTAATACCGGGCCAAGTTCTTTGGCGGTACTGTCTATCCAAGAGTGTTGAGGCTGTTAACAGCCGGGCTCGGTCGGTGATATTGCGTAGCCATCTTTGGTTGGTTGTGCATATTTCACCTATTTTAGTAACGGTCGGGTTTTGGCCGAGGTGGCAGAGGGCACCGCTTGGTGACCCCGCTGTTACCTTTGAGGGATTATTCCCATGATTGTTAGTGGTTACCCCTTTTAAATTGCGTGGCCGTGTGTTACCCACTAAAGGGGTTAACGAGGCCACCCGACCAAGTTCGTTGGGGTTAAGATCTAATCAAGCTCGTTGGCAGTAGCTTCACAGTTTATTCATTTGGACGCTGTCCATGGGTTACCTATGGTAGCCTACGGTACCGCTAGTTGGTGTTGCCCAACTAGTGGTAAATTTTTTCTTTAACTAAATTGAAAGGTAAGTAGTGAAGCTTTAAAAGAGTGGTCGCCAACGAAGTTGGCGGTAGCTCAAATCTTGGGGCGTTGAAGGCAACGTCCCCACTAACAGACCCTCTATCATGCTCGTTGGTGGTGTTTCGGTTGAGTTGGACACCCGAGAGGCACACTTTGGTGGGTTATCATTGGCAAAGCCCCCACCTTTAGGCGGCATCGCTAAAATAAGGATAGGCTATCGTCGCTACACAGCCGACCTGATGGGCGGTTACATCTTATCAAGGTAAATAGTGCAAAGCCACGTTATTAGACGAGGCTTTAGCTAGCCTCATAGTTGGCTTTAACGAGTCACTTACGGTGGCTTTTACTAACAAGCTACTCAGTCAAGGAATTGGCGAGGCTACCTGGTCAAGCTTACCGGCGGTTATGGCTAATCAAGCCTATGGGTGCAGCCAAGTTTATTGGCAAGGCGCACGGTTGACATTGTTAAATTTACTTCATGGTGGCTTAAGCCTCTCATTATCAATGGTAAAGTTCTTATTAATGAGTCTTTACTAATAACGCTAAGTGACATCGGTTGGCTACAGCAACCTTGTTTATAGATTTGTGCATCACAGACTAGCATTGATGCCATTTTGGCATTAGCCTAGTTCAAGGACGGCAATGTTATTATCTAAGGGAGCTCTTGGAGGGCGTTACCCCTATATTAAACGGTTGGCGGTAATTGTCTACCCGGCTCAAATATTACCTTATTCGGGTCGCTTTTTGGTTAAGGATTTTGCCACCTTTACACATAGTAACATTCTAGTCTGATTTAATTGTTGTTAAGGTACAGGTTAGCATATTTTGAAATATCATCTTGGGCACAAATTTAAGCTATGGGAATAGCAAAAATTAAGAAACGAGTATGCTCAAACTTAAACATCATGTAGTGAAGCTTTCCAGGCAATGAAATTTCTCTTATCCCCAATTAAGAATAGGGATTACTTGATAAAAGCCCTTAATATAGTGGCCCTTACGAACAATAAATTTAATAAAAGTCCAACTCAGCTTTTCTAACTTAATCACATATCTACCTAAGCTTTATGAGTTCGGTTGGACGCAACTTAGAGCAATTTCAGCTAAATAAAAAATTTAGCGAGCAATTTCCGGAAAGCGGGAGTAACACAATTTGTGTATTGCCGCGAATCTAAGACAGAAAATTTGATAAAATAATTTATGTGTAATTGAAGCGAGAATATTATGAAAAACATCTATGACATGCTTTAAAGCTCAAGATATGCTAGAAAAAATATTATGACAATATTATGAAAAATACCCATAAAATAATCTAAAGCTCGTGATGTGCTAAATTTCCAATTTTACTCATAATTTTTGACGTATTAGAAGGCAAATAAGAGAGAAAATTGGAAATCAAGGACTTATTGTTATCGGAGCCCCCAGTTTTGTGAGGGTCTAGACGTTTTGCAAGGGATACCAGGTTAAACGCTAGCAAGCTATCTTCCCACAGACGGCGCTTCGGGATTTTTTGGTTAGGTTCTAGAAGAGAGCGGGACTCAACCCTCACTTGAGGAAGCAGCTGCTGGCGCGTTTAACCCGGGCTTCCCTGCAAAATAAAGAAGGTCGTTACAGAGACCCACGGGTTTGCCCGCGGGAGACCCCTCCGATGCCTAAGTTAGTAAAGGCATAATAATAATAATATGTGATAAGTAAATAGCATAAAATAAGCAATAGTAAATACTTATCGTATACGGAGAGGGGGTCCTTGGTGGCCGGCACGGTGGCCTCATAGGCCTGGAGAGAAAGAAACAACGGCCAAAGGGCCGGCGAGGTGGCCGGAGAAGAGAATGGTTCCGAGGGTCTGAGCCGTACCGACAAGGTGGTCGGTGCATGGCCGGAGGTGTGGCGGCAAGGCGGCTGGGGATTAGCCGGAGTAAGAGGAGAAAGAAACATGGGTTGTTGTGTTGTTGGGTTGTTGGGAGAGACAGAGAGAGGGGGAGCCCGTGGAGATGCCCAGAGGAGCCCCGCTCGAATGAGGGGAATAGGTTGGTATTTATAGAAAAGGGGGAGCTAGTGGTGCAGGACGGTAGCCCCGGGCTAGGGGCAGTACCGCCTGGCATTACTTGATGGAGAAGTGAAGGTGAATGATTGGCTGGAAGGGAGATGCTACAGTCTATATGGCGAATGGTTGAGAGAGGCGGTGATGCCGCCTGGGTGGTGACGGTTGTGGTGCCGCCTGATTGGTACACGAGGTTAGGAGAGTGGGTACCCAGGCCTGCAAACGGTAGCCAAGGCAGGCGGTATTGTGGCTCTCTGGGCGGTAGTAGTACCTGGATCTTATACCGCCTAGGAGTGGTTAAGAGAGGGGCAGTAATAACCTTTGGGACCCGGTATCGCCTAGGAGTGGCCAGGAGTGGGGCGGTAATGACCCCTGGACCCGGTACGGCCTAGGAGTGGCCAGGAGTGGGCCGGCAATGACCCCCGGGACCCGGTACCGCCTTGGAGTGGCCAGGTGTGGGGCGGTAGTGAGCCCTGGGACCCGGTACCACCTTGGAGTGGCCAGGAGTGGGGCGGTAGTGAGCTAGGCGGTAGCCAGGGTTGACGGCACCGAGGCCTATGACAGGCGGTACCCTATGATGGAGGCACCAAGTGGTACGGGGAGCCTAGGTGTGGGATAGAGATGAACGGTACCGAGTGCCGGGCACGTTTCAGCTTGGCGGCACCATGGCTTACGGTAACTCAGGGAGGGGATGTTCCATCATGCCTGTTTACCGTGGTTGACTTATTGACCCAGCTCATTTTTTCCTCATCAAATATCCATATAGAGCTTCCCAACGAAACCAATTAGATCAATCCGTGAACCATCCAGGGGTAGGCGGTGTACCAATGGGTTGAATTGGATAATCCGTTCATACATGAGTTGAATTGGATCGATTATTGGGGTAAGACCTAATTTGACCCTTGACCAAGTCGAACCTAATCTCGATTTTGAATGAAGTCATATGCACTAGGCTCTAACTAAGTCAAACCCAATATTTTCCTAGTCACAACTCGAGCTGGAGCAGCCTTAATATACTATAAAATACAAAGAGCAGCCTGATAGCGAGGAACTCGAGGAGCGGCCAAGTACTGCCTCAACTTGTTGACTGCGAAACAAATGTCCAGTCCTGTGATGGTAAGGTGCAAGAGTTGTTCGATATATAAGTCATCTAAACATAGTGGGATTAGGCATAACAGTGCCAACATCCTTGGATAGCCTAAAATTGGCGTCCATAGGTGTCACACAAGGACATGTGCAAAGCAAACCATATCAGGACAACAAGTTGAGGGAATATCTTCATTGACAAAGATGTAGACCTAAAGATGATCTAGCAGCTTCTATACCAAAGAAAAACCAAAGCTGGCCTAGATCATTTAAACGAAACTGAGAGTGGAAGGTATCTTTTACCTAAGTGACATCATCAACATCGTTGCTGGCAACCACAATATCATCAGCATATACAAGTAACAGAATAAAAGATGCACCGCCAGAGTGAGTAAAAAGACTATAATCATTTTGAGGCTGAACAAACCCATGGATAGTAAAGCAAATGAGAGCTTGGCAAACCACTGACAACTAGCCTGCCTAAGCCCATAGAGACTCTTATGTAAGCGACAAATCAAAGGGCCTGATGCGCCCTCAATGGAGACTCCGGGAGGAACACTCATATAGACTTTCTCATGGAGATCCCCATGTAAAAAAGCACTGTCAATGTTCAATTAAAATAAGTGCCATTGGAGACTCTTATGTAAAAAAGTGCTTGTGAATTCCACACCCTCACATTGGGTGAATTCTTTCGCAATTAAATGTGTGTTGTATCGCTCAATAGTACCATCAGCATGACATTTGATTTTAAAAATCCACTTACAACCAATGGGTCAATTGCCCAGGGGAAGAGGTACAATAGACCAAATGTTGTTGGACCCAAGAGCCTCTAATTTTGTGTGCATCACAGCGCGCCATTGAGGCGAAATATAAGCATCATGCAAAGATGTAGGTTCTTGTTGAATAACAAGGGATATGGCATAATTTTTGTATTATGGTGATAAATAATCATAACCAAAGACATTGGAAAAAGGATGAGTGGTCGATGGAGGAAAAGAAGATTGGTGAGCAAGTAGCAATTGTAATCTTGAAGAAAAGACAGCATATGAGAAGGACGAATTGGTTGACAAGGTTCTGCATTAGATGGTAAGGAGTGGGAAATATCAGGGGGTGGAAAGTAGGCCTTTACAGAAGTAGGAGGATTGAAATGAGGTGTGGAATTAGGTGTTAGGGATGCTGGGATGGGGGAAATAGCATCCGATGAATTTGGGGATGAAGGAGGCATGGAATTTAATTGGTGTTGAGTTAAGCCAATCTAGTGGTCCAAAGGGAAGGAATGCTTGTTTGTTGAAGAGGTGGAAGGAGCATTTATGGAGGCAACATCATTAACTAGGTCTGAAGATATGCGAGGCAAGCTGATAAATTCAAAATGATCCGGGGTGGTAGAACATGACCAGAAAGGAAAGATACATTTATGAAAAATCACATGATGGGACTAATAAATTTGTTTGGTATGAGGGTCAAGTAACTTTTATCCTTTTACCCCAAAAGGGCACCCCAGAAAAATCAATGGTCTAGCCCGAGAATCAAATTTGTGTGTACTAATGCGATTCGTGGAAGCAAAGCATAGACAACCAAAGGCTCATAGGATTGTTATGCACCAGTTCGTATCTTAAGAGGGGATTTATCTTAGAGAACAGGGGAGGGTAGTCGATTAATGAGATAAGTGGTCGTTAAGATGCACTCATTCCAAAGATTCAAAGGGATATTTGATTGCAAACGTAATGCTCTTGCATCATTAAGTAAGTGTTGGTTGTTTCTTTCAACAAATGAATTTTGTTTGGGCATGTCAACATAGGAAAATTGATGTAGGATACCATTGGTTAGAATAAAATCATGAAGTAGGAGTTCTACTCCATTGTCACTTTGAATGCATTTGATTTTTTATACCAAATTGGTTGTGGATTAGCGATTAAAAACGTGGTACTATAGTAGCAACCTCAGCTTTGTAACATATCATATAGACTCAAACAACTTTAGAATGATCATCCACAATAGTCAAGAAAAAATGATATTTATTTATTGACGGTACATCAAAAGGCTCCCATATATCCATAACTAAATCAAATACAGAATTAGCCAAATGATTACCAAATAGAAAAGGAAGTCTTTTAAATTTTGCTAAAGGACAAATAGAACACGATGCATAAGAATAATGTAAATTTTTATTTGGTAAATTTGAACTCTGAATTCTTTGAGTGGCAGGACGCCTGAGTCTAATATGCCATAAAACCTTACTATTTTGTTCGGTTATCAGGGCTAGTGTAGGTATATTTGCGTGTTTCGGTCTTGATGAAGAAGGCAACAATATAAAACTATCAACCACGAGAGTTGTAACATTGAACAATGGTCGGTCGGATTAGCCATGAAGATAAAAAGATTGCCTTGTCTAACACCCATCCCAATCATTTGAGAATGAGCGTGGTCCTAGATCACACAATAAGACCATGTAAAGATACAAGTTAGGTTATCTATTGGAGCGAATTTTAAAAATTTTTCCTAATATGATAAAGTTTGCGCAGCAGAAAGCTTTAGAATTTCTAATTCTAAACCTAATATTGATTTAAAAATTCCAAATTTTAAATCTACAGATTTAAATTCTTAATTTAAATCTATAGGCCTCGACTATAATACATTCATAACAATAACATAAATTTAAAACAAGCATAATAAGAAAAACTATAAATAAATAAAAAAAGCGAAAACTTAAAAGAAAAGGAAAGAAATACATTCCTAGAATTGTCCCAAAATAAGAAAATCAAAAATAATAAAATAACTCCTGAAAGCTGAGAAAACCAAGACCCAGCGGCCTTCTAAGCAATGACCTCGAAACATCGGAGAGTGGGCTCCAAAAAATATTAAAATTTGAGGAAACAAAATTTTCAATACAAATTTTCTTCTCCCACTAAGTCTTCGAAAGTTAACACTTTCAGGCACCTTTAATTTAAATTCTAAATTGAATGCCAAACCTTTGAAATATGTTTCTTTATTTATAGCAGTATATCGGAGCCAAAAAAACTCAATATTTTGATGCGGGACGCGAAACTTTAAAGCAAAATGCAGCGTTCAAGCAAAAAAAGTCAAAATCAACAGTCAACTGCCTCCTATTTTAATTTAATTTGTGTGCCATGTGGTGGGCTCCGATTGGCCGGCACGTGTGCATACGGATTCCTCCCCTAGGACTGCCCTGCGAGCAACACGTGTCGCATGCTGGTTGGTCCATTCGGGCGCCCACGGATTGCCACTTGGGATTTTAACTACTTTTTTTTTCTTTTTTCTTTGTTTTGTTTTGTTTCTCACATGTAAAAATTAATCTTATGAATTTAATTTTTTAAAATTATTTTATTTTATAATTTTTAATTTTTATTCATCTCATAAATAATTCTTGAAAAAACTAAATTTATTAATCTCAAGAATAAATAATTCATCTCATGAATTTTTAATATTTTTTCAATTGCGATAAATACAGAGGCTTGCACAGGAACCTCAGGGACAATTTAAATCTAGCTCCAAATGGGTTAAATTAATTACCATGTCATGATAAAATTTAATTACCATTTAATGGGATTTAATTTTACTTAATCTATTTTACTGCATTCTAGAATTAAACCATTTGTTCAATATCTCTCAAATAGCCTATACTGATGATAACAATCTCACCACTAGATGTTTATGACAAAAAAATAAATATAATTACTACCATTATCCTTCTCATAGCTTCTCCATTAGTTACTGACTCGCCCTTCACTGAATGATTCATTTATACTTGAAGATGTTCGTAGTATAAATTCCAAATGTCAAATACATGGAACACTTTGGCCAAAGATTCCGAACTATTCAAATATTTGCGAATCAACTAAGGGGACATCTATATGCCATAAGAGATTGTAGATTCCATATTTAATACCCGATCCTTATCACACTTGATACTGCTACCTAGTGTATGTGGGAATTTAGTCATTTGTTTAGACCTTAGAGTACAACAAAGCAACTAACGTTCCATGCACAAGTTCATAATACTCTCAGGATTTAGAGTCATTGTTCAAATAATACAACATGAACCACTCATACCCAATAGTAGTCTATAAACAAGTAACTCATATGGTCCAACTCGGTGCATCAATCTTATTAAACATACCAACATAAAACCTTTGGATCACCATCCATATGACCAAGACAAGTCATCTAAAGTATCACGTTATAGTCTTAGCATACAAGTGTTTCAAATTTGTCTTTAACTACAAGTCTTTCAAATAACAATCCACACCATTTGTTCCAAGTCTATCTATGGGTTAATCTCATAAATCACTTAGAACAAATATATAAATTGTAGTATGAGGACAACACCCGTATCCAAGGTTGTCAAAATCGGGATTCTACGTAGAACCGATAAGGGGTCATCAGAATCGGAATCGTAGAATCGAATCGAGAATCGTAAGATTCTACTTTATAGGTATATAAATTATTTATACTGACAAAATTAATATAATAATTCTCAAATATAAGATAAAAAACATCAAAAAGTCTAAAACACAATAATTTACAATATATTGGACCCAAAGATAAGAAAAAGAGTAACATCATTCTAACATTAACATGGTGGCGGGTGCCCAAACGACAATGGCAGCTCAGGCGGAGAGCTTGGTAGTTGGACACATGGACAACCAGAGCACGGTGGTTGCATTTGATCGTGACTGAGTGGGAGGAGGAAGAAGGGGGAGTCGGAACTCAGGAGGAGAGAAACTGAGAGAGTGTTTAATCTTAGGATTTTTAGGTATTTGTTTTATTTTATGTGATTTTGACTTTTTTTTACATTAAATAAAGTTGGCAGCAAGTATATGACTAAACTTAAACAGGAATTGATGGTAAAAATAGAAGTAGAAATATATAACTTATATGATCTAAGTACAAAGTTGAGAAAGTTAAAATAATTTGAAATAATTTTATACAAAGTTTACAAACTAAAATTTTTGAAAAGTGTGTATGAATACTTATTTGTAATTTTAAAGATTAGCATATAAAATATTATTTAGTTTTAATTTTTGCAAAAATATCTAATATTTAATATTATATACAAAAATACAAAAAAAGCTCTAGAATTAGAAATATATATAAAGCTCAATGATCTATATGAAATTAGAAATATATGTAAAGCTTTAGAATTTCTGGTAAAATATTTAATATTTAATATTATATACAAAGATATAAAAAAAAGCTCTAGAATTAGAAATATATGTAAAGCTTTAGAATTTTTGCTAAAATATATAATATTTAATATTATATGTAAAAATACAAAAATAAAGCTCTAAAACAAAAATACAAAAAAAAAAGGACCTTAAATTGATTAGTTAAAGATTCGGACCCCCGTGCTCCAATTCCAAAGTCAAGACCCTCGCCACCAAGCCAATGATGCATGTGTGTCTCTATGCCATCACAATGCTTATATGTAACAATTTTCTGAGTTTGTGGCCTGAATCAGTAGAATCGCTTGTAGAATCGCGATTCAACCGATTTTATTGCGATTCTACCGATTTTTGACCGATTCTACTTAAATGCGATTTTTTAAGCGATTTGAATCAATGGATTAAAGTAGAATCGTAGAATCGTATGATTCTACGATTCAAACCGCGATTTTAACAACATGGCCTGTATCATGGATGTTATCCAAAAGAAAATCACATGTAGAATATATGCTCACTTACACAAATTTATCAAGGAAACGACAGGGACTTCAATTTTATTCCTTAATAAAATAACATTTAGAGGGTAAAGTTTGGATTTCCAGGATACCATTCCTAACATTATCATCTTGCACTATTTGAGGAATGGATATTGAGTCAAAGAGAAAATGTGGCACATATAAGACATTAAACAAAGTGAGTAGTGATTTAAGATGCACAGTTCCTCTAAGTTCTACACTCAGACTTGTTCTCGTGGGTCGAGTGACAGTGATGGGTTCATAAGGCCATAACTCAGTGAACTGATTCTATTGCCCACATATATGGCTCGTTGCCCCCAAGTCAAATACTCAGCTAGACTGTTAGGCACATAGAAGTGCTTGAAAAATTCAAAAAACAGTATGTTAAGAATATACCAGGAGTGGAGAGACTGGCCACATCCTATGTAGCTGAATCACTGGTCGAAGCTTGAGAACTCGAAGTCACACCAGATTGTGGAGCAAGTTGTGAATTCAGGTAGGCGAGAAACTGGTGACAATGAGTCATGGAAAGTGAAGATTGTTGCTGAATGATTGACTCCCCTGCTTCCTCTTGAGCTCTTGCCTTCATTGAAACCTGATTCATAATGCTCCCTTGTTGGTTTCCCCTGCCTTGTCTGGTTTGTTTTCCTCTCCCTTTGTAGCCTGGTGGATATCCATAAAGCTTGAAGCACTTGTCCACTACACGACTGAGTTGACCAAAATGGGCGCACGGAGGCCTTTCCTTATGCACATTTTTGCCTCCTTGCTTCCCATATCGTGTCTTCCCGAACATAGCAAAATTCTCTGTTGGTTGTTTAGTGATAGTAGCTATGGGATTGGTGATTTCGTGTTGCTTCTCTTGTTGAAAGATCATTGAGAAAACAACACTGATGGAAAGAGGAGGATCCATCTGGAGAATATGATCTCACACGGCTTAATAGGACTCATTAAGTCCCATAAGGAAAGTCATCACACAATCATGTTCTCAACTTGCCACTATGTGTGTCATTATCATACAATCACAATCCTCGAACTCATCACAACTACAAGAAGGCAGGAGATCATATCCCTGGAACTCTTCCCAAAGAGTTTTAAGACGTGAATAATACGTAGTAATTGACATATTTTCCTTGCGTAAGAGCTTAAATAGCACTCTGTACTAGATAGATACTTGGGATATTCGATTGAGGAAAGCAAATTTGTAATTCATTCCACATTTCTTGTAAGGATTTGCATTATAATATGCTTGCTTTGATTTCTTTCGACACAAAACAGATAATCCATCCCCTTACTATTATGTCACATTTTATCCACTTCATATATTTTGGGTCGTGCCTTCCTGGTCTCAATTTGTCTCCGGTCACAAAATCAATTTTACTCTTGGCATAGAGCGCAATTTCCATTAATTGGAACCAGCTATTAAAGGTTTCACTATTACTAAGAACTTGAGTACCGAGTATTGCACCAGGATTCTCATTTGGCGAAAGAAAGTGGGGCCAAAATAGTCATCAATTTGAGTGATTGTATTGCCTCCATTGAATTGCTCAGAAATTGCCTTCCATTCAACAATCTGATTAATCAAAGAGCTTCGATCTAACAAAAAATGTTGTCCGGAACCAAAAAACAAAGGCTAGGGCACAAAAATAGTTGATCGAAACAATACTTGTTTGATCACTAGATTAGGGTTTGTAGAAAATGAAATCAAGCTAGCGAAGCACGCTCTAATACCATATTGAAGTAAAAAACTAAAAAAATAAATAAATAAATAAATTAAAGCTTGAATCAAGCATGAAAATGGGGGAGATTTTGCTTAGCCTTAGAAATTGCCTCAGACATGGAAAAGAGGAGCCAGAGATATAATTTCGACATTATCACTAGACAATGAATAATGCCAGCAGCTTAAAAAAAAAATAAATAAAGAATAGCAGGTAAGCCCTTTAATACAACTACCAATGAGAAAAATAATAAAATAACGATAAAAACATAAAATTGTAATAATGATTGTTCATCATAAGCTATAGCAAAGTTATAGGCATACACATGGCCATTATTAGTACTGTGTGATCATGAATTTCGATTCCATCTACTTTGAATTTTTTTGACATTCTCAACCAAACTGTTTTCTTATCTTCTAACTTCTAATGAATGTAATATAAGTTCACTTTAACAATTATATATACTCAGACACTTAATTAACACTCTAAACCTAACTCCCCGTTGCCTCTTCTCCCACCCTAAACTCAACCTTTTCTTTAAAAGGCTTCTATTATCATACTCGGCCTCAAGCACCAAATAAGGTTTGCCGTGCTCTCCTTTTGATCTCCCTTTTTTACTTGCCAAGTCACTTGGCTAGTTCACTCTTTTGCCTGTATCTCGTACTACATCAACTTTCTTCCCCCAACCACTTCAAAGTCACAAGAGAGGCCTCTGTAAATATTTTATTTACCAAGCTACTTATGTTGATCTAACACATGCCTTCGTTATGTGGCCTTTACTACTATTCTCATAGAGTATACATACACTATAATAAAGAATATATACCTTTTTGTATAGTGTAAGATAAATAAACATTACATAGTTACTCATGATATACAATTAAGCAACTAGATTTGGAAAGCAAAAGAAAAATTCTCCATAGCCAAATCAAATCAAATCCTATCTTTATTAATTGCTTTCTTAGTGAATAATACTCGAGATTTCCTTGATGGAAGAGGGCTTAGGCTTGCTCTCGCCACTTGTCGTCGATTGATTAGATCTAGACTATCTGCACCTTTCTATAACTTGACTTTATAAAAACATGAAAAAATCTTTTATAACATAATGATTCACCTCACATCACTAGGAAATTTTTCGGAGTCTACAATACTTACTAATATTAGTATCCATATCATCCTATCGAGGATCCAACTCAGTGATCGAGGTCTCATTGATAGACCAAGGCATGGACTTGCTAGTTGTAGTTGATTGATCGGACCCAGAATCCCTTTGGATGAATGCAGACTCCATTCGACTACGTGCAAAGAATGCAGGGCGTTGAGGCCCCGGGAGAGTGACGGCTGTGCAGTTGCTAAGGGTAAGCACAATGGAAGCCATAGAAGGCCTGTGATCCATGTCTTCTTGCACACATAACAAGCCCAAGTGAATGCATCTCATCACTTCTTCCCTAGAATATGAGTCTCTTAGCGTTGGGTCCATTAACTCCAATGGTGTGTCCTCTCTCCAGTGCCTCCATGCCTTTCAAATTCAGAAAATTTGGTTAAGTAAATACACATCTTATGTTTGATTGGTAGACGTAGAGTGGGAGAGGAGTTATTTATCCATGAATTTCAAATACTTTTAAGTTTATTCAAATTAGTCATAAACTTTTTCATTTACTGGTTCTTAATTTTTATTTATGACAATAGGTGAGGGGCTAGTTTTGTAATTATAATAAAACATTAGAAATCATAATCTAGGTTGTGACAAAGGAAAATCAACATACAAGCTAAGGCATATTCACTATTGTTTTTTGTTTGTACTTAATTTTTTGGAAATTAAAAACTATATCTTGAAAATGACTTTTACTTGTTTTCGGTGTTTTTGTCTTTAGTTTGGTTCTATTTCAAGCGAAAACAAAAAATAGGACGATGAAAATAAGAAAAAATCAATTATAAAAACTCAAGTGTAATTTTCAAAATCCAAAAACTGCAAATAGAAAATGACACTGACAGACCATAAATGAGCTAATGCATCTAGTGTTAGTTGGTTTTATAGCAGAATTGTACATATTTTACCCGTTAATCTATTCTTTGTTGCAACTCTAGATTGTAGAAAGTTCTATTATACTCATAAAGAATCCTTTGAGCCTATGATGACTTGAGCTCAAGTTTCAAGTTCCCAAGCTCAATTGCCTGTCGAGTCTGAGTCATGCCTTTAAGTCTGACGAGATTGGAATCAGGTGGGCTTATACATACCCTTGGTATTTCATTACCTAGATACCGTGGCATTTATATACAATAAGATATACTGAGGTGTAAAATTCTATCAATCAGAGGAGTTCAACCGAAATCTGATATCTAAGAAATAAAATGTTTAACTTTAGTATACCTCATTATAGATAGAAATGTCGAAATGTCTAAATAATAAATGTTTAAACCTTATAAAGAAAAGAAGAGAGGAATGGTAGGTGGGAACTCACATAGCTGACAAGATCTTCTTCAACATTGTTAGATTGGAAGAAATTACTGATCCTTTTGCCACTTATAATCTCTAACATCAGTACTCCAAAGCTGTACACATCGGACTTTATAGAATATTGCCCATGCATTGCGTATTCCGGAGCCATATACCCACTACAATACAATTTTTTTACCAACATTTTTTGTAAGTTAGAATATGGATGAACACAAATAGCATGTTCTTTTAAATTATGTTTAATATCGTTTGTTTTTTTTTTAATTTTAACAGTCTTTATTTTTAAGAAAGCAAAAACAAAATTATGAAGAAACTAAAAACTAAAAAATTGAGAACCAAGAACTAAAAATAAAAATATAATCTTAAACCTAATTTTAAGTTTCTTAAGAATCAAAAACTACCAAAAACACAACACTAACAAACATGCCCTACTTTTATTTTGCTCGGTTGGTCAAATAACTATTACAAAAGGAATGGTTGTATATTATAACATGCACCTTCACAAAAGTGGTTGTCGAGCTTGAAGTGTGGATAATGTACATACCTCGTATCTTATATATAAATTACATTAATATTAAGAGCAAGAACATTTCAAATTTGGTCGTGCGAATTTCTAAACAGGAAAGGCCTCATAACATGTCACGTAATCCATTATACCAAAAGTGTAAGTTGTAAAGTGAAAAACCGAGAACTCTTTTTATATTTTAACAAGCCTCCTCAGTCATTGTTTATTACATATGGAATGAGCGGACTAGGAGAGTCTTTGACAACGGAGGTCAATATATCAACTATCAGAGAAAATTCAGTCCGCCGCCTGGATGAAGCTGAACTTTATGGGCATTAAAACATCTTGGCTACTTGTTTTTCTTTTTTTGTTTTGGTCCTCATGGGGAGCCATTGCCCAAAATAATACAAAAATAAAAAATATTTCCTAAACTAGCCTTTTAAAAAAATATTTTCCCAAATGGCATCCATGTCATCATTTATTTATTTATTTTTATTTTTTTACACATTTATAAATTTATAAATTTATAATATTTTATTTATTATAATAAATAAATTAAAATATATTATTTATTCAATTTTATATAAAATTATTTGTAGACAAATTTATTCTAAATATTTAATAAATAATTTATTTTAATTTATTTATTGTGATTAAGAAAGTATTATAAATTTAAAAAATTATAAATATATTAAAAATAAAATAAGAAAGTAAAAAAAGTAAAAATAAAAAATAAAAAAGTTAAATGATGACATGGATGCCATTTTGAGAAATATTTTTCTTAAAAAGTTAGTTTAGGAAATATTTTTTATTTTTGTGTTATTTTAGGCATTGGCTCCCCCATGGGATCCCTAGGTTTTGCTTGGACTTTATGGGTTTTGTTGGTTGTATACTGTGAATATCTTTTGGTTGAGAGATATATTCACTTGTCTTCTGGCAAGAAAAAACTATACAGACCCACTTTATACTTGTGCCTAAATTATATTAATATTAATAATAGGGAATATTCGGACTCAAAACTCATGACCTCTTATTTGGCCCAAAAGATTACATTATTCGGTGAAGATTTTAAATTTGATTTTGAAGTCTTTAAAATCAATTGATCATATTAGGAGAGTAGGCCAGTATTATGATATATTACTCCCTTTTTCTAACAACTTCAATAAGACATGCTATTAGATTCACATTTAAAGTCTTTAATGACCTGAAACATAGAGAAGTGAAGGGAGAACTCACTAAGTGCCAACGACTCTGCTGGTGTTGTCTTGGGTTTGTTCAACACCAAAAATCCTGGCCATGCCAAAGTCTGAAATTTTTGGGTTCATGTCACCATCTAGCAATATATTGCTGGCTTTAAGGTCTCGGTGTATTATTCTAAGCCTTGAATCCTCATGTAGGTACAACATTCCTCGTGCTATGCCCCCTATGATCTTGTACCGCCTTGGCCAATCCAGCTGTCCCTGTTTCTCAGGGTCTATTTGTTTAATATCAAACGCAAGTAAAAGGAAACAGTTGCATTAGTACCATTGATAGCATATATCAAATTGTAGCACAACTTGATATTGGAGAACAAAACTCCATAATATTTCTTCAAAACTGAAAGTAATGAGTTATAAAGCTATATTTATTTTTTTTAAAAATGATCTCTACGATAAATTGGATAAGATAAGCCAGATATTTATGACGTTGTATAATCTTGTTCAGTGGTTTGTTTTTAGTTTTCTGGTATTTGTTTTATCCCCATTTTGTAACGGGTTGAATCAGGTCTCGTTTGTACAAGGTGCCTGTTGTATCACGATATTATCGCTAATTATTGAAAAAAGAGTGATAACGGTAGAATCAGATACTTCTTCCTTTCTCTTACTTCAACAGGATCTACTAGTCCAATACTTGTAACAAAGGGCAGTACCATACCAAAAAAAGGGAAGTATTTTTTAACATATTTCCAAAATCCGTATACAGAAAACCCGTTGCATGAATAAGAACAACAACCACCCGGTGCCTCAAAGAGGTTCTTGCAAGACAAGGTCTGGACAGGATAAAATATATACAGTTTTACCCTTACAAGGTACTACCCATAGAGAAGTTGTTTCTGAAGGGTCCCCACTCTTAATAGTATTTATGAAATGTAAGTTAAATTGCACATACAAAAACCTGCTACTTCCATAGTTTATATAATTTTCTGTATAAACTTTGACATACAAAACATTATAGTTGTATTAAAAGTGGGAAAAAGCATACCGAAAAGGAAGTAATTGAGGCTTTTGTTCGGAACAAACTCATAGACAAGCAACTTCTCATAGCTAGCCAAGCAAAGTCCCAGTAGCCTCACTAGATTTCTGTGTTGCAACTTGGCTACCAAAACCACCTCATTTTTGAACTCTCCGACACCTTGCCCTGAGCTCTTTGACAATCTCTTCACTGCTATTTCTTGTCCATTCGCTAGGGTTCCCTGTCACCACAATAAAAAAAAAAAAAATGATCAACTTCTACTGAATCATCGAATTTTTACATTTTGGAGAAAACCCTATATTATACTATAATTTTTTTCAAACAGTACTATATTTTTTTTTTAAACAACTACCTTTGGTCAATGTTGTTAGCTTTTTGTTACAAAATTGTGAACGTGATTTCGAGGGGTGGAACTAAAAGAAAAAGGAGGCAACAATTGAATTGGACAAAATGCACAAATACAGTTCCAAAATGGGGATTTCTGCTTTTGAGCTCAAGTCATAAAGATAAATAATCTTAGCTTAAATTGCCTTCACAAACTATTGTAGTTATAAGCATTTTCTTATTTTTCTTTTTGATAATATACGTACAAGACATGTAAAATGTTTGAGCCAGATGATTGCTACCGTTTACTAAAGGTGGTCCAAAAGTATTCTTTCAAAATGCAAATTTTGTGGCGGTTAATTAAAAATAAACATTTCTTAAATTGACTTTAAAACCCCATATTTTAGGATAAATTATATATTAGTACACTCAGTTTTGATATATTAATTTGTTAGTCCAAAAATTATAGTTATTTAAGTAAACAATCGAAATAACAGTGTGAAACAATATCAAACTCGTCATTTTTGTCAGTAAACCCACCATATCCTTGCTATTCCTTTCATCCCGCCACGAGCCACAATATTGTCATATATTGCTAATGAAGACGCATTGGATTAAAGAGCTATTTTATACTTTAATACATTGAGATATGAACAATTTTATTAAACACACATAACATTTGGACTAAATAGTATTAATGTGTACTTTACCTATATTTTATGTACACAATTCATCAATAAATTAGAGCGAGACTGACCCTGTATACAGATCCAAATCCACCTTGGCCAATCTTGTTATCTTCAGAGAAATTGTTAGTGGCTGTTTGTAGTGTGGCCAGATCATATTGCAGTGACTCTGGCGTCATGAAATCCTCTGTGGCTGCAAACCCCATTAACAAGTCACACTTGTCAGCTTACATCACAGAGAAGTACCAACAACAACAAATCCCAATACCATGGGAGCTCCTGCTAGGATAGAGAGGGTGAGATGTAAGTAGTCTTACCTCTTTTAAAGTACCAAATACAATTTTTTTCCCTGTACAATAAGGAAGACACATCTGCCATGCTTCTCAGGTTGAGAGTCATCAGACACAGCCTCCCTTGAGGGTAGCATCCTAAAGGGGGAAGACTACGTATATTCACCCCGCAGACCCTACTTATGCGGGAGCCCTTGAGGCATTGAGACTGTTGTTGTTATTGTTGTTGTAGTAATAAGGAAAGCACATGAGCTGCACAAGAAGGCGGCCCTCCTCAAATCTCCTTAACACTTCACCCCAAAATGATGAAGGCAGGATTCAATTCTAGGTTTTGGTTTTGGACTCCACCTCCCACAGCTGGCTCCATCGAGTACCAAATATGATACAACAAAAACAGTGAAATACTAATTTAATCTCGTTATTGTTCAGTTATTTGCTAGCATGCTTGTTGTTGGGTATTGTCTCGAAAATGTAGCCTACTTACATGATCTAGTAAGAAATAATTTGAAGTAAGCCTGAGATGATCCAAAAAATTGGAGGTTTATGTTGGAGCAAAGAGACCAAGTCCAGTGGTGGTCCGCCCTCACCATATGGAACTCCTTGTCCACTAGAATTTCGAGTATGTTTTCAATAGTGTTCCAAAAGATAATAGGGAGTTTAGGCGTATGTAAGGTGTGACAGAGATAGTGTAAGAGAATCTTACAATCCTTTTGTTGATAAAAGACTTTCACGTCTTGGCCCATGGTTTTTCACTTCACATCAAGGGGTTTTCTACGTATATTTTGTTACATAATTTTTTATTTGTATTCTTGTTTTGGTGATATGCTTTGATCCATTATTATGTCATTTTCATTGATAAGGTTAGTTATACGAAGCCACCTCCAAATGTCATGAATTTTCACATTATCAGCACAGCTTTTATTCTTTTCATAAATTACCTACAATAATCCCAAATGCTTCAATCAAACGCATCTTTTTACTGTTGTTAACATTCTGTTCAAAAAAACTCCAATTCCGTGCACGTAAGTTTTTAAATATTGAACATATATAATATCAGAAAGAAGAATAACTCATAGCACCAATTTTTAAGTGGTTTAAATCAAGAATATTTCTCATTAGCTGGAGCTCGACTCCATAAAATACAAATTTTCAATTACTTTTGGGTGTTCTTTATCTCTTCTCAACCATTATCTTTAATTTTTAGTATTTAAAACCTTAGTTGTTATGTAACTTAAACTCATAATATGGCATGTGATTTTTTAACGGAGCATTAACAACGTTTGAAGCAGTTGATTGAAAAATCTTGAATTACAACAGGCGGTTAAAGTAGTTGTTATCTAATGTAAAGATTTTACTCCATATATATTGGGCACAGACTCCCCTCCCCCCCCCCCCCGCGCCAAAAGTGTGCATTTTTCATCTAGAAAGTATTAAAGGCGTAACAATTCAGTGAAATCAGGTCACTTTTGGAGTTGATTATATGTAAAAAGGTCCTGTTAGATATGCAAATAGAAAGCAGAATAAGCTTGAGTTTCTTACTATTTTCAAGAATAAAAGCATCATGCTTCTTCATTTTTCTTTTGCTTAGGAGAAAGACGCCCACGAAAATCAGTAGTGCTGATACAGTAGCCACAGGAACAACAATGGCAGCGATCACCTTGCCTGTCATTTTCTTCTTTCCTGCATAAATATACAATAACTCACTTTTTGCAACATTTGGTTTTTAAGGGTTTATTTGTTATAGCAGAAAGGCTTTTTTCATCGAGTTTTCATAGTTTTAGTGTACAAATGTAATGTGTTGCAGTGCATGCTGCAACGGAAAATATTTCTTTTATGACTTTCCGTGAAGGTCTCAGGCCCTGCTCAGGTAGGAGCCTTTAAGGCGTAGGATTTGTTGTATAATTGTTGTTTTGTACTTTGCCTAAAGGAGAAGGGATGCCATTTTCCTTCACGGAACATATAGTGCCATGGCATATATCTAATGACTTCAATCTCAACTTGATAGGTAATTAAATTATCTTACATACCTTCTCTAAGGAGAAGGTGATTTTTTTTTTTTTATCATGATTGTTTTAGAAGGGTAATCAAGCAGCAGATTGGGTTGCTGATTTTGGCCATTTTGTCCCATTGTGATGATCATTTCCTCAAGTCAGTTGTCTGCCACTATTTGCTCTTATGCACTAGATTGTTTCTTTCCTAAAACAGATTTCTAATGCTCTTCCTTACATCCAAAATTATTTTTACATATGCAAAACATGTTAGGATATTATTTATCTCAAAAGTAGACATTGATGAAATTTAATTTAAATTTGATTAGGATTTGATTTAGTTGAGATTTGGTGAGATATGATTTAGATTAATGAGGCTGATTTGAATTAATATTGTGAATCACATTAGATTTAGGTAATTTTATTATAAAAGGGGGGCTTGGAGGTTGATGATTAGAATGGAGGGAAAAAAAAAAAAAGTGAGGAAAAATGTGAGACATTTGTGGGATTTGTAAAGGGGAGCCTAAGGGGCACTCGGGCAGGGGGAGAGAGAGAGTTTGATTGACAGGTATTTTGATCAAGAGTTTTGTGATATTTGAGAATTGATGAAAGTTTGTAGCTTCAACTTTCTAAAGTTATGTTGAGGAGGGTTGACGACTCGCCGTATAGTAGCTGCGTTGTGGGAGGCTAATGACTCACTGTGCAATAGTCATATTAATGATAATGACGATGATGATTGTATATAGGGTTTGGGGTTTCAATTACAGCTTGTAGTTCCATATTTCATAGTAGATGAGACACTTATTTGGATCCCGTGATTTTTCCTCTAGTTGATAGAAGGTTTCCACTTAAATCTCGGTGTTGATTGCTTCGATACTTTTGATGTTTTTGGCTTCCGTTGCACTTAATTGTGTGAATTTTCTTAACAAAACTGATTATATAGATCAAAGTATGTCAATGTATTGCAGGTACATTCTTTATTCCATCAACTCACTCATACATAACCTCCATGCTATAAATTGAAACAGACCTTAAGCTTAGGCATTATTACAGTTTGAACATATTATGTTGTGGACATATATGCTATTCATACGTTAAATGAGCATATTGATATCTTTTGAAATTGAGTCCATGTAAAGGTTTAAGAGCTCAGTAAGGTCCGGCTCAAACTCGTGCTCATAAAATATCGATAATGGGTCGAAACTAGCTCCACTAAAGCAAATTGGCAGTGAGTTTGATTCAATTGCAAGCTCAAACTAGCTTGATAATAATCTTTATTTGCCTCAATTAGACTAAGGAGCCAAATCGATCACACTGATATTATTGATCCAAGTTCAAATAAAGGTTTAAAAGTTAGATAAGAGCTCAGCTCAAACTCGTGCTTGTAACGGCTTGTCCGATTTGTGTTTATACACCGCTGAGCTTATGACAAACATTATTACCTTTTCGTTCAGTGGGTGCTCCAGCAGGCACCAGTGGTGTCGGAGGCAAAGTAAAATTCTGGTAAAAGGGGTAAACTTCAAAGCGAATATTACAACTGGGGGTAAGCACAATCCCTCCCTGCTTCCCCATAGGAAGGTACCCCTTGGCCACTTGAAAACAGCGGCTGCAATCGGCAGCAGATATGTCAGGCGTACACTGCGCGAGGGTGTAAAGCGTCTGCAGCGCTGTGTATGCAGCCTCCTTTGTGGCGAACTTCTTGTGCGTGCCACCCTTTGCCGCGGCTGTTGTGATGTCCTCCAATGTGGCGCCGAGGAGCTGGTTCCACCGGTTTAAATCGGCAATGTTGTTTACATTGTGCATCATTTCTTGAGGAGAATCCTGTAACCAATAGAATTGTGATGAAATTTCGCAGACAAATGATCCCAATGCAAGTTTAATTTTGGAGTTATTTTTGGAAAATATCACAAAACGAGCGCAAATGGAAGCATAAAATCAACAAAAGAACATCAAAACAACACTCCGAAAATTTATGTGGGAATGCTTCCTCAACTGTAAGAAATTGCACGCTCTAATTGAAATCCCAAACCCCATGTATAATCATTAACCTTATCAATTTGACTATTGTATGTTGAGTCACTAATCCCCTCAAAATATAAAAAATACATAGTACCTCACCAAACCTCTCAAAACATAACTATTGCATAGCGAATCACCAACCTTCTCACAATGTAACTATTGCATGGCGAGTCACCAACTCTACTCAATGTAGCTTTTGCACGACGAGTCATTAACCCTCCTCAAAGTAACTTTGGAAGGAGAAACCTACAAACTACCATCAACGTCTGATTCAAATCACCTCTCAAAATAATTCTCTCCCCTTATATAGTGTCCCCTCGGCGCCCCTTTATAAAACTCAATCCCTCTACATTTTTTTTTCTCACTTTCTTCTCTATGCCTAATCATCAACCCTTAAGCTTCTTTTATAGTATAGTTACCTAAAATCTGATTTGGTTTAAAATATTAATTCAAATCAAACTTATTTATGTAATCTAATAATTCAATCAAATCATATTTTACCCAAATCTCAACTAAACCAAATCAACATCTAATTTTGAAATAAATAATATCCCAACAATTATTTACTCAATTTGTCCTAATATTTGCAAGTTTGTGAAAATTAGTCTCTTGTCTTTTACTTTTACCTAGTTGTTACTATCAAACAACCAACCATTTTTGACGAAGATCAATTTAAATAAAACTGCAAAAATTGGAGACTATCGAAGTAATTAACTTTTCAATTTTTGGGTACTTAGCTCAAAAAAATTATTTTCAACATTAGACACGTTGTCAGCATTTAATTTGACTTCTTTATAAGAATAAGAAAGAAAGTTATCTGCAATACGATTTGAATTTATACTTTCTAACTTAGTTGGTACTGTCAAATTAAAAAATCAATTATTTTAAAAGTTTAAGCTGATGGATGAAGTCTCAGAATCAGGTTTAAATACTCCAATATAGTCCATCATGCAAATGCTCATCGGGCTTGAAGCGTAGATATTGCACAAGTCCGTCTCATACTTTATGCTTAAATTACATTAGTATTGAAAGTAGAGGCTATTCGAATTCGAGTTCATAATCTCTTGATAATCAAGGTTGTGATACCATGTTAAAAAACTGACTATTCAAAAGTTTAGACAAAGTCCAAGATTGGCTTTATATTTCAACAGTTATAAGCTTGAACCGAATCAAAGTACAATTTTAAGAACATCACGATCTTTTTAAATTTTTTTTTTTTTGGAGCAGTAGAATATCAAGATTTTACCTTCAATGTTGTTCAATCTCATAATATTCAGAATTTTATAAATTTCAAATTTTATTAAGGATTAAGATTGATGGGCAATTTGAAGAACCAAAAGTGTTAACTATAAAGCTTGAGCCCCAAAATTGACTTAAAAACATATGTCAAAAGAATAGGATGTTTACGTTATAGACCTTTCTACTTTTGTACTCAGTTGTTTAATATACGTATTGTTTATTCTATCAACCTAATCTACAGACATTTATATTGTCCATGTTCCAAAAAAAAAAAAAAGAAAAAAAAAGACATTTATATTGTTATACTATATCTCTTAGGTTGGGGGTTCTCGAAAACAGCCTCTCTTCAGGTTGACATCCTGAAGGGGGAAGGCTGTGTACATCAACCTCCCAAGACCCCGCTTTGGCTGGAGCCCTTGAGGCACTGGAATTGTTGTCGTTGTTGTTGTTGTATATTGTTACACTATAGTTCAAGTGTAAAATTATCAGTCCTTCTTAGCGGTAAAAGTTATTGGTTATGGTACAAACTATAATTCCAATATTTTGAAATACATATATATATATTCATATGAAAAGATGAGAGGGGCCGATCTTGACCGTCCATTATAATAGACGATTAAGATTAACCCTTATTTTATAAATTAAAAAAAAATTTATCATCTCATCTGCCCCTTCCCTCCCCCAACCCTTCTTTTCTCTCCCACCCAACCACCGGCCTCCGTCGCCCCCACTGCCCCCGCCGCTGCCGCCGCCCCAGCTACCCCCAACCCTCCCTAAGAGTCACCACCGGCGCCGGTCATCACCACCACCGCTCCACCTTTGTTTCTCTCTTGCGATACCCTCTCTCTCACCCCCATAAACCTTCACCCCTGCCACCCCAGCAGCGGTGGCAGGGGTGAAGGGATACAGGGGGAGGGAAAGGGTTACCAGAAGAGAGAGAAAAGGAGGAGCGGTGGTAGCAACAGCGGCGGCGGGGGTGAAGATTTATGGGGATGAGAGACGAAAAGAATGAACAGTAGTGGCCAGTGGCGTCGGTCAGTGGATGGAGGGAGGCGGCGGCGGGCGGTGATAGTTGGTGGCAGCAGGTAGAGAGAGAGAAAGAAAGGGTTGGGGGTACGGAGGAAGAAAAGGAGGGGGGATGGATAATTTTTGTTTTTTTTTTTTAATTTATAAAATAGAGATTAATCTCAGCCGTCCATTTTAATAGATGGTCAAAATTGACCCCTCTTACCCTTTCATAAAAATTATGCTACATATATGTATATATATGTATATATATGTACGTCTAATTAAATTAATATCAATATTACAAGTAGGGAAGGAGGGTTAAAACATGCCTGTAAAACGGAGAAAATAGAACGATTAGAGTAACGGAGCATGCACTCTTCTTTCCAAATGGCGGCCTCTGTGGAACCCGGACAGTTCTGCGTGATCTCCTTACGCGCCATAGAAATGCAGTCGTTGCACTCATTGGGGGAGATGTCTCCGCGACAAAGTAGTAGGCCATAGGCCGAGTCCCCGACGCTGGAGTTGAAGAAGCCAGAGGGGGCGGACGCAGCATTAGTGGTTAGGGTGGAGAAAAGGCGTTGGAGATTGGCTCCGAAGGGGGCGGTTGAGGTGAAAGTGGAGGTGTTTGAGCAGTCCGATTTGGTGTAGTTTATGGTGAGGCATTGGGAGCCTTGAAGAAAAAATAGCAAAGGAAGTAAGAATACTAAGGGGGACATTGTTGGGCGGTGAGTATGAACAAATGTCTAAAAATTGCGTTGATTTTATCATTTTTGGTTCTTTTTTGTTGCTAAGTCAATGGTTGAAGGACTCACTTTTCATTATTTTATTGGCAATGATTATTGAGGGTGACATAGGGGGGGCGTAGATTTTGAGAAATTTTTAATGTTTTCTAGAAAATTTGTTAAGCTCTATTTAACATATAAAATTAAAATTAGACTATAAAATTATAATTCTAACTTCAATTCTGATGGAATTGAAATTCAGGTAAAATTAAAATTTTATTGTTTGTTTCATCAAAGAAATTAGATGTCAAAATTATAATTATATAACCATTCAATTGCCAAGGGTTTTCGGTCAATTGAGTCGGAATATTTCGAATTTTAAATTAACTATTACTGGATTTCCGTCAGGGTGGTTCACATTGTGTTCAAGTTATTATGGCCGGAGCGATTCAATTTGAGTTTGAGTTATTTGATTTTCGAGTCAAATTGGGTAGAATATCGCTTCAAATCATTTGGTATTCAAATTACCATGAATTTTCAGTTAATTGGGTTAGGTGCTTTCGGTATAATTGGGTTTGATTTTATTTAGATCATTTCAAACTGGAGTCATCTTTGTTTTGGAACAAATGAGTTGCATCATTTCAAATTTCGAGTCATCTTAGGTTGAGCTTGAGATAGGTCGGGTCATTTTGGGTATGGATCATATTAAGATTTAGGTTGATTTGGTCGGTTCATTTCCACTTCAGCTTAGCTTGATTACATTACATCCAAGTCGAATAGTTTCATTTTCTAGATTTGAGTCATTGCGAGTTTTGGGTTAATCAAGTTGGGTCACTTTGGACTCTGAGCTAAGATGATTTCAGTCATTTCAAGTTCAATTCATTCGAGTTGGGTGATTACGAGGTTTGGGTAAAGTTTTAAGTCGTGTCTAAGTCTTTGGATTTTAATCCATCTTGGATTTGTGTTAATCAAGTTAGATCATTTTGGGTTTTAGGTCAATAGAGTTAATATAGAATTGCAATTCCTTATTCTTACCCCTATCCCAAGGAATTGAAAATTGTGATTTTCAATCAAAATCTAATTCTACGAAATTTGGTAGTGAAATTGGAATTCTAATTCCAGCAGGTGAACCAAACAACAGAATTAGAATTCATGGCTCCAATTCCAGTTTTAGCCCCAATTCCAGCCTCTAATTCCATGCCCCAAACATAGCCTTAGGATAATCGAAAAATTGAAAAAAATTGTTAAATTTAGTTTTTAATTAGAAGTTGGAAAAAGATTTTTCAACCTTTTTTTTTTTTTTTGAAAATTTTGAAATTCGTCTTTATCATCAAGGGTTTCTTAGGTAGATATTTGTAGGAAATTTGTGAATTATTTTTGTTTTACAGCCTATTACTTAGATATCGTAGCATTGTAATATATAATATAACGTATATTGAAGTTGATGCAGTGCGTAAAGTGAAAAATTAGGGAAACGGGAAGGATTCAATAGCCTTTCATTTAATTTTATTAATCACTAATAAAGACAAAGAGGAAACATAAATTCAATTCTAATTTTCACACTTGAGAATAGAAAGAATCAATTAACTCATAAAAATAATCTTGAAATTGAGTAATTGAAAACAACCTAATTCCTCTTGTATTTATTAAGGAGCTATTTGTATTCAAATAAAATTCTAAGAGATAATATGAAGGTCTAAAGATAAATAAAACACTAAATATTTAAATCTGAAAAATATAGACTAATTCTATTAAAACTCGAACTCTGTCTTTACCGTGTTCAAAGTTCACCGCATCCCAACCATGCTACCAACCTGTCTCCTGCTGTGTATCATCATGGTCACCGACCATGTATCCGACCCAGCAATCCACCAATCATGGACGTGAAGCAGCATCAACCCGTCTATCCTACCCAGCCGAACCTTCAGCCTGGCTTCACCTTCCACCCGATATTTATCTGCCAGTATCAGGATGGCGGCTGCATCAGAAGTTTCAAATTTATTCAACTAAGTACCTTACATCAAATTATAATAGAAGATCAATATTTATTTTCAAAATTAGATTTAATGTTTCTGTCTTGCAACTAAACTTTGCCTAGTCACAAACCGAGATTTGTGACGGCAAGAATAGATTGAGATGAAAGAGGGAATTGAGAGAATTTGAGATAAGAAAGAGAAAACCTGATATTGTTTGATTGAATCCAATAGAACTAGTTATATTTACCTTTTATACAAGAAAGTATCACAGTCTAACAGAATTGGGATCCAGATTTGGACATCCCCCGCCTGTGACAAAACTTCTCACCAAGGATATCTAATAAATTTTGAATCTATAGTTATCTATTGAAAAGATTAAGGGTAAATTGCAAATTGGTACCATGAGATCTGGTGAAATAATTTCTTAGTCTACAAATTTTACGAAATAGTTTTCTAGTCCACGGGTTTGGATAAAATAATATTTTAGTCCAACTTCCATTAAATTTTCATTGAAATTTATAAAATCACCAAAATATCTTTACTAACTGCCCTGGGAGCCATGAGTATTGTCTGCTGGAACTGTCGGGAATTAGGCCAGTCCCTAACAGATCAGGCTCTTAAGGAGCAAATTTTGAAGCATAGGCCTGCCATTATTTTCTTATCCCAGACTAAGCAAAAAGTTCACTTTATGAGGAATAAAAGCTCGACATTGGGGTTCCCCTCCTCTTTTATGGTTGAGCCAACATGTCTGTCAGGTGGGCTTGCTCTGTGGTGGAATTGTGATGTTGTTGTCTCCATCTTGGCTGGTACGAATAGGTTTATCTCCGTCGAAATTGAAGAGGTTTGTTCTGGTAAGCGATGGCGCTACATTTTTATCTACGGGGAGCCAGCTAGGCATCGTAGAGCTCGTTTTTGGTCTGATTTTTCAGCTGTGTGCCATGGTCAGGGCCTCCCTCTCGTGGTTTCGGGGGACTTCAACACTATTTGTTCCTCTTCGGATAAACTTTTAGGCTCTCAGGTCAGTGATAGCCAACTCTCTTGGATTCATGACTTCTTCGACTCTTGCGACCTTTTGGAGCTTCCCTTGCATGGGTGTCGCTTTTCTTGGACGAATAAGCAGGATGACCAATTCAACATCAAGGCTTGTATTGATAAAGCTGCTGCCAACTACAATTGGCTGAATCTGTTCCCGAATGTTCAAGTCAATCTCACTCCGGCAGTTGGGTCGGATCACTATCCCTTGATTATTGTTCTTTATGCCGATCGGCCAAAGCGTCCGAGGGACTTCAGATTTGAGTCTAAATGGCTTCTTGAGGAGGACATTGGAACCGTGGTGAGGAAGGGATGGACTTATGACGGCAGTGGGTCCTGCATGTTTGTTTTTAACAAGAAGCTGATGAGCTGTCAATGGAGCATGAGATGTAACGGTAATCGAATGAAGAAGATAAGTGAAGCTATGGATAGACTCACCATTATCCAGAGCATAGTTTCTTCGTCTAATGACAGAGAAGAGGAGGAAAGGTTGATCTCCATGCTGAAAAACACTTGGGAAGCTGAAGAAAGGTTCTGGCACCAACGGGCTAGTGTTAACTGGCTCTCTTTTGGGGACAAAAACACACGGTTTTTCCATGCTACTGCTTCTCAGAGGAGGAAATCAAACGAAATTTTTAGACTCAAAAATTAGGAAGGGGAATGGGTTGTGGATCCTGTGGGAATTGAGTCCTTGGTACATAAGCATTTTGAGGACCTCTACAAGCAATAACAGACTGCCCAAACCGAGGATGTGCTGGACAATATGTCGACCGACGTCACTGCGGAGATGAATGAGGTGCTGCTGGCCACTGTTAGTTATGAAGAGATTAAAGAGGCTGCCAAGCATCTGGGGGACCTCAAAGCTCCGGGTCCTGATGGTTTTCCAGGTATCTTTCATTCTAATTTTTGAGATGATTTGTCGTATGATGTTGGGGGGGTGGTCTGGGCCTTCTTCGAAAGTGGTCATCTCCTCTCAAGCCTTAATTCCACAAATATTATTTTAATCTCAAAAGTGACTCGATTGGAAAATCTTCACCAATTCCGTCCGATAAGCTTATGTAATTTTAGTTATAAAATCATCTCCAAAATCTTAGCCAATCGTCTTCGTCCCTTCATGGATGCTCTCATTGACCCGGCCCAAGTGGCTTTTGTTAGTGGGAGACGGATTCAGGACAATATTTTTGTGGCTCACGAGGCTTTCCATGCCTTCAAGAATAGGAGGAAAGGTAACGCCTTTACGATGGCCCTGAAACTTGACTTGACTAAGGCTTACGATAAAGTGGATTGGTCCTTCTTGGAGCTTCTCTTACTTAAAAGAGGTTTCCATCGGTCCTTTGTAAATCAGATCATGGCTTGTGTCACGTCAGTCCAGGAAGCCCCAGTTGTGAACGATAAAAGGCTTAATCCACTCCCTTTGAGGAGGGGCCTAAGGCAAGGGGACCCCCTTTCCCCTTATCTTTTCTTGCTAGTAATGGATTGCTTGTCTTCCCTTATTAACAAGGCCTCTCTTCAAGGGGAGTGGAAAGGCTTTCGTATCAAGAGGACGTGTCCTCATCTTTCTCATCTTCTGTTTGCCGACGATTGCCTCCTTTTTTTCGAGGCTTCCGATCGGGGAATCCAAAAGGTTAAGGACATCATCAACTGCTTCTGTGAGGCTTCGGGTCAATCGGTTAATTTTCTTAAGTCTCAAGCTTTCTTTTCGTCTAACACTCCTGTTCGTGTTCAAGATGATCTTTTATCCTCTTTTGGGGTCCGACTCATGGAGGAAGAGGATCGTTATCTAGGGCTTCAGGTCATGTGGGGCCAGTCTAAGAAAAGTGCCCTCAATTTCCTTTTTGAACGTATCCGTCATAAAGTTCAAGGATGGAAATCCAAGCTTTTGTCGCACGGGGGTCGTGAAATTCTCATCAAATCCGTGCTTGCCGCTATCCCTTCCTATGTCATGCATTGCTTCAAAATTCCGATCTCCTTTGTTTGCAAAATCAACTCTCTTTTCGCTCGCTTTTGGTGGAAAGAGAGGGGGGGGGGGGGGGGGGGATGTGGAGGACAAGGGAATTCATTGGGTCCGTTGGGATAAAATCTCTATTCCTAAGCACCATGGAGTCATTGGCTTCCGGGATATGGAGGGTGTTAACATCTCCATGCTTGCAGCCGAAGCTTGGTGAGCTATCCAAAGCCCTAATGCGTTATGGGCTTGTATCCTTAAAGGGATTTATTTTCACAATGGCTCCTTCCTCAAGGCTAAGTTGGGGTGTAACCCATCTTGGGGGTGGAGAAGTATCATTGAGGGTCGTGACTTCCTTCTTAAGGAGGTTCGTTGGAATGTTCAAAGTGGAGCGAATATCAATATTTGGACTGACAAATGGGTGCCCTTTTCTCCTGATTTCTCGGTTGGCAGCAACCGGCCAGCCGGTTGCCACCTGCAGTTGGTGTCCCACCTCATGATCCCCGAAGCCCGTCGTTGGAATTTGCCCCTGGTCCGGCAGTGGCTGGGACCCGAGATCGCTGACCACGTTTCCCTGATTCCCATTGGGAGGCCGAGGAGCATGGATAAGTTGGTTTGGCATTTTTCTAACTCCGCGATTTTCACTGTTTGGTCAGGCTATGTTTATTGGTGCAAAAATGTGAGAAAAAGCTCTTTGGGGTCTTCTGCCCCTTCCTCGTCAATGATCCCCTGTTCCAAAGCAATTAAAGCTATTTGGAGCTTAGTTGCTACTCCTAAAGTCCGGCATTTTATTTGGAGAGCCTACAACAATGCTCTTGCTACCCATGACAACCTTCGGAAGAGAAAAATCCAAAGCCCTTCTGTCTGTTCTAGGTGTGGGGATGAAATTGAAACTATTGAGCATATTCTTTTCTTTTGTCCTACAGCCAGGGCAGCTTGGTTTGGTTCTATGTTTGGTTTTTGTTTTTTTAAAGAGGGGTTTAGAGGTTTTAGTAGGTGGTGGGATCATATTTGTAATGTTTTTCATTTTTCCTCTCATAACCTTGGTTGTATTGCTTTTCTTTGCTGGAATTTGTGGAAAAACAGGAACTCCTTTATTTTTCAAGGATCCTCCAAGGAACCTCATCTGATTGTCCATGACTCTATGCGTGAGGCCTCTGAGTTTGCTGACCAGGTGGGGCCGACCTTTCGGTCTAGCTCGCCCGTCCGGCCAAGTGAGAGTGGCTGGTCCCCCCCGCCTGTTGGTTCGATGAAAATCAATTCTGACGCTGCTTGGAAGTCCAAGGACGTTTTAGCTGTTGCTGCTGTCGTTACTAGAGACTCTTCTGGCTCGGTTGTTGGTGGGTGGTGTGGCTCTATGCACACCTCCACCCCTCTTGTTGCTGAGGCCCTTGCTTTGAGGGCGGCTTGCACCTTTGCTAAGATTCACGGATGGCGTTGCATTTCTTTTGAGTCAGATTGTTTGATTCTCATTGATGTTGTTAATGGGAGAGTTCAGGGGGACTGGATGATCCAAGTGATTGTTGAGGATATTTGTTTTTTAGCGCTTTCTTTCCCTTCTTGGGCATTTGTTTGGTGCCCTAGGTGTTGTAATAGGTTTGCCCATTCTGTTGCTAAGCGCATTTTGAAGGTTTTTGTACCCATGGTTGGTGGGCTTCTCCCTCGCTTGTTCATGCTCTTGTATCTCGGGATTTTCAAGGAATATAATGTTGGCCTCTGGCTTTGTTTTGTTCAAAAAAAAAAAAAAAATATATGTATATATATATATACTTTTTTTTTATACTAAACAAAAAATAAATAAATAAAAATCTCACATTCCTCTTCTCTCTGCTCCCTCCCCTTTCTCGCTTCTTCTCCTCTCTGTCACTGTCGCCCTCGCCATCTCCAGCATAGGAGTTGGTGATACTCCTCTCCCCAGCCCCGCCGTCTTTAACCCAACTGCATTTTCCAACTCTCTTTCTTCTCCCCTAACTCCCACCTCTTCCACTTCTACTAAGGCATCTCCTATGCTTCTTTCTCTACCCCACCTTCATTTGAGTTGTCAACCCCTTATCCTCGATCACTAATCCCTCCTCCGCCGTCCTCTTCTGGCAACTGCGACGATGACAAAGACGGAGCGGAGGAGGAGAGAGAAAAGGAAGAGGAGCTTCATTTATTTTTCTTTTTTTGTTTAGTGTAAAAATATTTTTGTTAAGGGTATTTTGGTCATTTCGTAAATATATGTGAAAAATTTAAAGGCAGTTGAACTAAAATATTATTTCACTCGAAACCTGTGGACTAAAGAATTATTTTGCAAAGTTTGTAGATTAAGAAATTATTTCACCCAACTTCAAAGTACTAATATATAATTTACCCAAAATTTAATATATACATTGATCATAAAAAACCGAGGCAAATGTTTATAGACTTCATTTTATTAACGCCAAAACAATCCCACTTTTTACTTCTTACAAAAAGACTATATTAAATAAATAAGCTTTTTAAACCAAACCTTTTACTAAATAACAATTTCACTTGCCGTTAGGATGACAATTACACCCGAATCCATTTGATATCCATCTAATTTGATCCATTTATGATGAATTTAAATACAAAAAGTGGGTTCTAAATGAATTTGGATTTGGATGTTGATAAATGAGTTTTTGGTCGAGTCGGATTTGGATGACATCAAACCCAACCCAGGCTCGACCCAAATCCAACATGACTTCTGTTTAATTTAGCAAAAATTTTAAAATTACTAAATCTTTAAATCACTAACATGTGAAACTGTATTGCAACATTTTTTTTTATTGTGTCAATATTTTGAAGTTTGTTTTGGCACTATAATATTTTTATAAAACTATAATTTAACAATTTATGTATAAGGATTACTTCTTAAGAGGTATTTAAATGACTTTCTAATATTATATTGTACATATTAAATGAAATAAGGAAAAAAATATAACAATTTGTCCAAATATAAGCTTTTGAGATATTAATATTACATCATCCTTGTTAATATATTAGTATTACAATGTAATATTATAATTTTTTTTTATAACTTAAATGGGCTATGGATCTGGATCGAATATCCATTCCACCCGATAGATTTGAATTTGGGTTGAAGTTTTATGAAATAAAGTTGAATTTTTATGAAATAAATGGGCTTTTTCTGGGATTTGGGTTATGTCCCATTTTTTTAGATTGGATCAAGATGAAGGCAAACCCAACACAATACCGACTCATTGCCATCCCTACTTGCTGTGAGCGTTTGTACTTCGTATGCCATCCATTATGGCTTATGAGTCGATGTGGGGCTCTGTATCATTTGTAAGGCTTTTATTTTCATTGTTTTGTTACATTTGTATGATAAACTTTGGAAAATTGTATTGTCAATCAATCAGCTATCTTAATATATTGGATTTCGTATAGTGAGGTTAAGCTACTCATATGAAGTATGACATTTTAGATTCAATATTCGTCTCTCTATCCTCAAATATTAATGATTCATATACTATCTAAAAAATTAACTATGTTAAAAATTCAAACTATTAGAGGATGTATTTAATATTAATTTATACTCAAGTAGGCCATCTTACCTAAAAAAATTCATTATGTTTGAAATATGAATAACATATAGACCGGCTACATACCTTGCGCTTTATTATTTAGAGGAAGAGTTGGTGTCTTTTTTTTTTTTTTGGGGGAGTACGAGGAAGAGTTGTTGAGACTTACACTTCCAATCTTTAGTCAATAAAGTTTTGTCACTATATGAAGGAAAAAAATTTCCCCGAAAACTCAAATTATTAGTTTAAACTCATGAAAAATTTATCTCTAATAAATAGGTTTGAAATTTTTTTTTATGTAAAATGTTGACTTTAAAATTTGGGAAAAACTCAAATATCCAATATTCAAACTAGTTACTCATTTATTTGTTCATGTTAAATTTCACAGGGCCTTGAACCCCAGTCTCGGAGTTGATATATAAACCCAGGTGAAGATTAATCATAAAACTACTTGGCATTAGCTAGAGTAATCTATCAGACTTATACATTGTTCTCTAATTCTCTCTCACCAGTCACATATGGAGTCTTTTAACACTTTCCTGCACATGTGATTCTTCGGTAACTGTATCCCGTGCTTTCTCTTATTCATTTCGCCTCCAGCATTCATCGGAGAGCTTTCGGGGCAACAAATTCAAATATTCCCCTCATCTCGAGGATACAGTGGGCCAAAAGAGTTCGGCATCATCAACCAGCTTTGACGTGAGATTAAATTTTCACATCGTTCCTCAGGTCCAACTCACGAAGTTAGAATATATGAGGTCTACGTACTGGCCCAAGTAGGGCTACATTCCAAAAATCAATTGGCTTTGGGTAGAGTAACACATTATGGTTATATATTAATCTTTTCTATCTCACACCTCCATGTGAGACTCTTACTAGAGTCACATGCGAAGTCCTTAACATTTCATAAATAAATTAGTCAATAGGGTCCTATTTCATACATGAAATTAGAGCCCGAAATTGAGGCTTAAGCTGAAACTAGAGTCTTGAAATTCAATTCAATTATTTGGTTCATGATTTACTTCAATTGCAAATGTAATTTTATTACTCAATTTTATTAAATTATATTTCAACTCATAATTATGCATTTTAATTCTTTGGGATTTTGCTATGAAAAGGAAAATGACCCAACTTAGTTGACCCTGGACTCAAAATGATTAAAAAGTAAAAGATCCGAACTGACCTAAATTTGCCGCGAAACTAAAAATGACTTAATTCAAATAAATCCACTCCAAAGCTCTGTTTGGCACATAGTATCAGAATTTATCTGTTGAATTGCAATTTTAATTCTAGCTCTCATGGATTTGGAATTTGGACAAAGCTAATATTTCATTATTGGGTAATCAAAAGCCAGATATAATTGTAATTCTATAATTTATTATCTCAAGTTTTGAATCAATCGAGTTATGTCATTCCGAATTTTAGGTATAATATGGTTCGACTTCAGTTGGATTGGATTCATTTCGGTTCAACTAGAATCGAGTTTGACTTAGATCGAATCACACCATACTCAAGTCATATTGGACTTTGGATAACTATATGGGTTTGTTCTAGGATTCATGTTAGCATAGGGCAAGTTTGGGTTGGCAGGGGGATTTAAGCTTGAGTCATCTCGATTTCAAGTCAATCAAGTTGCTCATTTTCAATTATGCGTTACTTCAATTCTATGAAATTTCAGTCGAACAGAGTCGTGTCAAGTCATTTTTAGTTTCATTAGTATCTAGATTTAAAGTCATTTAGGTTGAGTTATCGTGAGTTTTGGATTAGCTTAGTTCGGTTTCGTCCTAGTAAACTTAGAGTGAAGTAGGGTCATTTCTGGTTTGAGTCATCTTGAATTTCAGGTCTATCAGTTCGGGTATTTCTAATCTTTAGTTAGATTGTTTCAAATGTGGGCTGGGTCATATCATTTCAAGTTTGAATAATTCTAGCAGGGTGATTTTGAGTTTGCAATCCAATTTAGATTTAGTAGGGTGTTTCAATTGTTGGTCATCTTGGATTTCGGGTTAATTGATTTTGATTTTGAAGTCAGTATAGTCAATATGTGATGCAGCACGTAGGTGAAATTTAATGGAACTGGAAGGGTTCAATAGTCTTTCCTTTAATTTCATTAATGACTAATAAAAACAAGGGGAAAAATAAGCTCAATTCTCACAATCAGAGAAGAGAGAGAATTCTAAACATGAAAGTAAAGTCTGAAAAAGTTGAATGAATAACAACTTAAATTTCTCTTGTATATATAGAGGAGCTAAGTGACTTGAAATAAAATACTAAGAGACAAATATAAACACTTAAGGATAAACCTAAATATTAGAAGGTAAACATCTGGAAAAATATAAGCCTAATCCTATTAGATCTCTATCACTATCTGCCGCATATGAATTCAACTCGTGTCTCCCTGCCCGCCAACCTTGACCCGCCAACTCCATACCCACCAAGCTCATGTACGGGTTGCATCATCCTCCCTGGGTTGGAGAGAATTTGCCCTTGAATTCGCCTAAGGATTAGCAAGATCGTTGTCGCCAAAATAGGGAACAAGGTGCTTGACGTTGAATACGTCAAAAGTCCTCATACCAGGTAGAAGCTATAGTCGATAGGCGTTGCCATTGATCTTCTCCAGTACCGCCAATGATCCAATCTTGCGAGTTGTTAGCTTGTTATACTCCCATGCTGGAAAGCGTTCTCGTGTCAAGATCGACCAACCCTTGTCGCTTATTTGGAACTGATCAGCTCGGCGTCTCTTATCGCTTGCCGTCTTGTACTTGGCATTGGCTTCTAGCAACCGGGCTCTGGTTTGCTCATGGATGTCTCTAAGGAAGGAGATAAAGTCTTCTACCTTCCCATGAAGACGAGTAATATCTAGGACTAGTGCCAAGTCTATTAAAGACCGTGGAACGAAGCCATAGAAGAACTGGAATTACGCAAACCCCATACTCCTATTCACGGAGCTATTGCCGGCGAACTAAACCTGATGCAGCCTTGTCTCCCATCCCTTAATGTTATTAGCAATAAGGCATTGGAGAAGGTTGCAAAATGAACGGTTGGTGACCTCTATTTGCTTATCTGTTTCAGGGTGATGGACGGCAGTGAATGTGTGAGATGTGTTCGCCATTTTCCACAACGTCTTCTAGAAGTAGTTCCCGAATCTTACATCCCTTACGGAGACGATGCTAGCTGGTAACTCGTGTAACTTGTACACCTCCCAGAAGTACAAACCCAGCGCATGTATGGTGTCAGCAGCCTTCTTACATTCAATGAAGTGAGCCATCTTGGAGAAGCAATCCACAACAAAGAAGATGGAATCAATGCTGCCTGTTGTTCTCGGTCAGCCTAGCACGAAATCCATACTTCCATCTGTTCATGGCTGACTTGGAACTAGTAGTGGCATAGAAAGGCTTGCATGGGTCACCCTGGCCTTGGATACCTGACAAACATGGCAGCGCTTAACATACCTCTCAACCTCCTTGCATATAGTTGGCCAGAAGTAATTGGCGGTAATGAGTTGTGGCATTTTATCTCTATCTGTATGCCCAGTGTTGTGTTTCTCCTTAATGATCCTGAGCCGCCAACTTGAATTTGGAATGCAAAGTTGATTCCCTTTGAATAAGAATCCATCATGAATAGAGTAGCCGGGAACAGAACCCTACTGTGCTTCTTGCCATATCTTGCCAAACGTAGGATTGTCATGATACTGTCCCTCCAGCTTAGCAAATTCGGTCACGGTAACTCTGTGCTAAGAAAGAAGAAGAATTCACTTACTCAAGGCATCCATTCCCTTGTTTAGTGCACCTGACTTGTGCCTGATGACAAAGGGGAAGAGCTGTATGTAGCTAGCCCACTTGGCGCGTTGGTCCGAGAGTTTGTCCTGGCTATTGATGTACTTGAGAGCCACGTATCCAAATACAAGACGAACTCCCGATTCGCAAAGTACAACTTCCAATGCCTCAATGCTCTAACCAACGCGTAGAATTCCAGATCGTAACTTAAGTTGTTCAACCTACTCCCATCGAGCTTCTCATTGAATTATGCAATAGGCGTCCCGTATTGGCTAAACACAATGCCAATGCCAGTCTTTGAGGCATCCGTGTGCAACTCAAACGTCCTCTGGAAATCCAGAAGGGCTAGCACCGGTGTCGTGGTCGATTTCTCCTTTATCTCATTCAAGGCCGCAATTGCTTGAGGAGTCCAAACAAATGAACCCTTCTTTAGATAGTCAGTTATAGGCACCATTATGGAGCTGAAGTTTGGAACAAAATTCCTGTAGAATGACGCCAACCCATGGAAGCTCCGGACTTCGCTAATTTTTCTCGACTGAGGCCAGTCACGTATGCTTGCTATCTTCCCCTCATTGGCCGATATACCGTCCTTCGGTACAATGAATCCAAGGAAGGTTAGGTCGTTCCTCATAAACTCACACTTCTACAAGGCGGCAAGCAGACTCTGTGCTCTTAAGGTAATCAGCACTTCCTCGAGATGCCGGATACGTTCAGCTCGATCCCGGCTATAAATCAAGATTTCATAAAAATAAACAACAACGAACTTCCTAATGAAGGGATGTATAACCTGATTCATAAATCTCATGAAGGTGCTTGGTGCATTGTACAATCCGAACGGCATGACCAGCCACTCCTAAAGCCCCTTCTTTGTCTTGAAGGCGGTTTTCCACTTGTCTCTTAGCGAGATCCTAATCTGATGGTATCCACTCTTGAGATCTAGCTTCATGAATACTATTGAGTTCTGAAGTTGGTCAATCAGATCATCCAATCTTGATATAGCGAATCAATAACATACCGTGATCATGTTGATTGCGCTACTGTTAACACACATTCCATCCTTCTTTGGTGTTAACATAGCTAGCACTGTGCAAGGACTCAAGCTCTTCATGATAGAGCCTTTGGCAAGTAGCTCCTCCACTTGGCATCTCAACTCCTCATGCTATGATGGACTCATTCGGTAATGAGGCCTGTTCGGTAATGAAGCACCCGGCATTAGATCAATGCAATGCTGGGTGTCTCATAATGGTGGTAGTGCATCCGGTAGCTCCTCCGGGTCAGCGTACTCCTTCACTAAGGCGGTAATCTCACTCGGGACTTCCCCTGGACGTAATTTGCTTTCCTTCCCAATCAACACAAAAACGATCTTTGCATCGCCAACCTTCTTGGTAAACATGGCTCGTCCTTGTATGTTCGGGTGTTGGGGCTGAGTTCCTGGATCTAGGTAGGGATTTTCCCCCAATTGAATCAAGCAATGCTCGATTTGCCGGAATTTCTCCTCCAAGTCCTCTAGCCTTCTATCGGTTTGCTGTTGATGGTCACACCCATAAATGTCTTCGATGGCAGCGAATCTCTGTCACCCACGGGCCATCTCAGAAATCGCTATGTGCTCCAATACCAACTGATGCAGCACTTAAAATAGAATTTAGGGGAACGAGAAGGGTTCAATAGCCTTCCCTTTAATTTTATTGATGACTAATAAAAATAAAGGGGAAAATAAACTCAATCTTCACTACCCGAGAAGAGAGAGAATTCTAAACATGAAAACAGAGTCTGAAAAAAATTGAATGAATAACAAGCTAAATTCCTCTTGTATATATAGAATAGCTAATTGACTTGAAATAAAATACTAAAAATAATTATAAATACTTAAAGATAAACTTAAACATCAAAAGGTAAAAATCTGGAAAAATATAAGCCTAATCCTATTAGAACTCTATCCCTATCTGCCGCGCATAAATTCAACCCACGTCCCCGTGCCCGCCAACCTTGACCTGCCAAGCTCATGTGCGGGCTGCATCAATATGGAATTATAATTCCCCTCCCTAACCACGAGCAATTGGAATATTTGATTTTCAGTTAAAGTCCAATTCAATGGAATTGAGCGGTAAAATTATAATTCTAAGTTCAGTAAATGAACCAAGTAACATAATTGAAATTATGGACCCCCAATTCTAGTCGCAATCCAATTCCGTGTGGCAAATAAGACCCAAATGAATTGCTTCATTTACCAGTTCTTATTAAACTATCATATGTGATATGACTCAATTGACCTTAAACATTTAAGATGACTCGAAAACACAACTTAAATTTTTCCAAGCCCTGATGGCTCGAAACCCGAAACGACCGAACTTATTCATAATGAATGATGACTCAAGCCCAAAATGACCTCACCACTAAGAGAAGATGACCGGAATTTTCAAATAATGCAACTTGATTGATCCTAACTGATAAAAAAAAAAATCTATTTTCGAAATGACCCAATCCAACTCGATCGTTGATTGTCGTAACACAAATCCCAAAATAACGGATTATAATTAACCTAAAAACTGAGATAACTGAAAAATATGATTCCACATGACCGAAGAGTAGACCAAGGTGCTTGAAAACCTGATATGATTTCAACCAAAAATCGACTAACCAACAGTAATTAGACCTTATAGTTGAATTGAAATATGTAATAATCCTAAGTACTTGGACTTTTATAAAATTAGAAATCTAACATCTAATTTTTATAATTATCTAATAATAAAATTTTAATTTTATCAGAATTACAATTCTATCAAAATTAAAATTGCATTGCAACTCCAGATTGAGTCCAATAATGTGTCAAACAAAGTCTGAATATTCCTCTATATATGTATGTTTAAAAAAATAATATAAAGAGTAATACATCTTAAAAAATGAACTAAAACGACATTGATTTAATCATAGTGGTACCACATCATTCACCAAACTGGCTTTTTATAACCTTTGTTTTGTAATTAACATTGCAAGCCTGCGACGACCACACCTATTCAATAAATGTAACATTGGCTTTAACCACTGATGATAAAGTTAATGGGTTTGTTAGTTTCTTTTGCCAAATACATTATTTTAGTATTAAAAATTACATGGACTGGTCATCTTTCATTGTTAGTTAATTATTTTTGTAAATGGGACAAGGATAGCTGGGAGTAGGGGAAAATTTTGTAGGAGCCAAAGTGGACCTAGAGCCTGAATGAGAAACGGTGAGACAGTTGACTATTCTAAATTGTTTGAAATTTTGAGACTTTTTTAGCAATTTAGCACAATTTTTAAAAAAATTTAGAAAAGTGTCATAGTTTAAAAAATATTTAGCAAAATTGGATGATTTACTGTACCTTATTGGTTGCACGCCAAACCAAACATCGTTCAAAGGAGAAAAATTACAGCCCGGGGCTCGAGCTTGTTGCACGACGTACGGCACGTCGTGCAACGACCAAACAAGAACCCTGCACATAAAATAATAGATGGGGGTCGTTGCACGCCCTCCGGCACGTCGTGCAACGACCTGGGGGCTGCGTCACCGGTTGCACGACGTACGGCACGTCGTGCAACAGTGTTACACGACGTGCCGTACCTCGTGCAACAGGCTCGGAACCAGGGCTGTAATTTTTCTCCTTTGAACGACGTTTGGTTTGGCGTGCAACCAACAAACTACAGTAAATCATTCTATTTTGCTAAATATTTTTCAAACTGTACCACTTTTCTAAATTTTTTTTTTAAATTATACTAAATTACAAAAAAAGTCAAATTTTGAGCCAGACAAGTCAACCACGTGGCTGTCTGTCTCAACTTTTGTCTCGTTCTAATTTTGCCATGATCATTGCTACCAAAGTTTATATATACATACATACATATATACATACATACATATACATACATACATACATACATACACATACATACATACATATATACATACATACATATATATATATTGGTATTTTTACGAGAGAAGGAGAGCATAAGAAAGATAAATTTTAACCCTCCATTCTAATGAACGATTAAAATTTAAAAAAAAAAAAATTTCAGCCCATACCTCTTTATAGAACAAAAAAGAAAGAATAGATAAAGGACAAAATTTTTTTTAATACTTAATAAATTTTGGCCAAAAATTATTATTTTTTTTAATGTTTAACAAATTTAGGCCGTCCATTACAACAGAAGGTCAAGATTCGTTCCTCTCACACTCTCATCCTCTCATAAGAATGTCATTATATATATATATATATATATATATATGCTTTTTTTTGCGGGGGGGGGGGGGGGGGGGGGGGGGGATGGGATGTGGGATGTGTGTGTGTGTCTAAATAATATTTTTATTTTAGACACGAGTCTTGTTAGAGAATAAAAGATAATGAAGTGCCCTTTCATTGCTTTTGAAGAAATCTCTTCATCAATAACATCTCTTTCTCTACTTCAATAGTAGCAATATACTCAACTTTGGTAGTAGAGAAAGCAACACTTCCACATCCTGGATTGCCAAGATATGGCTCCCCCAACAAAAGTGAAGAACTACCATCTTTGCTTTATTTGTCTATTAGGTGTGAATGGGGTTGCCATAAATACAAATCAAACAAACATACAAATTGGGACTCCCCATGACTAAGGAGCGAGCTTGAATTCTGGATCGCACGTTTTTGACCTCAACCACTCACTTTTTCAAAGAAAAGTAATGGCGTTTTTGGTGTATCGAACTTTGGTTTGCAATAAACACGTAGATTCTACTTATACTCTGTTATAATTCAAGATCGAACTTGAATTGAGAGTTTGTGGATGAGAAAAAAAGGGAAGGAGATGAGAATTATAGATAAAATTGAGATGAGAGGAGAAAAATTAGTTTGATTTTCATTGGATTGTCCTCATTACAAGCTAAATATCATATTTATACTAAATGAAGCATAGCTTAAACAATCAAAGAGCTATTATGCTACTTATGCATTTTTCGACCAAAAAACATCAAAAGCAACTAACAAAACCGCTAAAACCCTTATTTGAATTTCAATATAAAAATTACATCAAAGTTCACTATGATCAATATAAGAATCCTCCATGGTCATGACAATACCTTCCCTCAAGATCATTCTTGCCCCAAGAATGATGAAGAAGGGAACTGGCTGTATAAAAACCCAAAATCTTCCCAACTGACTTGAGTTGGGTTTAAATTAACCAATTGCACCAGAACTTCTTTCCTTCCTTTGCCTTGTTGCTGCACTCTTTTAGATTCCATAATAGTTGCAGGGGCTTGAATCAAGGTGCCATTTGAAATTACTGCAGGAGGATCATTAGAGCAAGCTTTGCCCTCAGCCTTGTGTTTCTTCAAAACGGAGACAGGAAATACAGGATGAACAAGTGAATTGGGAGGTAATTCCAATCTGTAAGCCACATTACCAATCCTCTTCAGTATCTTATAAGGTCCAAAGAATTGAGCTCCCAACTTGACCTTTCTACTCACAGCCACAGAAGACTACCTATATGGCTGAAGTTTGAGGTACACTATATCTCCCACAGCAAAGGATCTGTTAATTCACTTCCTCATAAACTTCATTATTGCTTGAGCTCGCTGTAGGATATCCTTCAATTGCAACATCAACTGTATTCTTTTCGAAATGAGCTTATTGACTTCAGACACATGAGAAGCCACTCTTTGCAGCACCAAGGGAGCAGGTGGATCATATCCATATAGGGCCTTGAAGGGAGTTGTGCCAATAGCTAAATGGAAATGGGTATTGTACTAGTATTTTGCTAAAGCCAACCATTTGGACCAGTGCTTGGGATAAGTGAAAGTTATGCTGTGAAGGTATTGCTCTACACATTGGTTCACCCTCTCACTTTATCCATCGGACTGAGGGTGATGAGAAGAGCTGAGAGCCAGAGTAGAGCCCATTAACAGGAACAACTCACGCCAGAGCTAACCAGTAAACATCCTGTCCGGGTCTGAAACAATGGATTGAGGCAACCCATGTAACTTGTAGATGTTCTCAAGGAACAACTTAGCCAATTTCTTAGCTGAGATGGGATGGCTTAAGGCAACAAAGTGGCTAAACTTTGTGAATCTATCCACAATCACCCAGATTACTTCTTTCCCCTTAGCCTTAGGCAATCCCTCCACAAAGTCCATACTTATATGCTTCCAAGCTCTATCAGGTATAGGGAGAGGTCGCAAGAGTCCTGGGTCTTGGACATGTTCAGTCTTTGTTCTTTGACATACATCACAGCTCTGCACAAAGTCCTCCACAGCCTTCTTAGCTCCTACCCAATTGAAATACTGTTTGAGCGCCCTGTAAGTGCCATCTATACCAGAATGACCACCCCAAGCTAAAGAATGAAAGGCCTAAATGATTTGCTTCCTTAGATTGGAAGAAGTACCCACATAGATCTTGCCCTTGATTCTCACAATTCCATTCAAGACTGAAATTTCTTCTTCTTGGCTAGAAGGTTTGTTGATTGCATAGGCATTAATACAATATGAAGTAAACTTGTGTCCTTCATAGCTTTTGTAAATCTCATCCATCCATTCGGGGAGAGCACAAGAAATAACTAAACAAGATCCTCCAACCTCTTCTCCGACTCTTTGAGAGAGAGCATCTCCTTCAATGTTTTCCTTCCCTTTATGGTATTCAATGGAATAGCTGAGTCCAAGCATTCTCATCAGCCCTATCCTCTGGACTCTCATGGTGATCTTTTGTTCAAGGAGGTAATTGAGGCTCTGGTGATCTTTCTTTATAATGAAATGATGCCCCTCGAGGTAATGCCTCCATTTCTGCGCAGCTAATAGTATTACCAAATACTCCTTTTCATAAATGGAGAGCTGTTGATTCCTGGTGCTAAGACCCTAGCTGATGAAAGCTATTTGCCTCCGCTGTTGAGACAGGACTGCTCCAATTCCTATGTTGCTAGCATCTGTCTCCAGGACAAACAGCTGCTCAAAGTCTGGCATGGTGAGCATAGGGGCAGAACACATTACAAGTTTGAGTCCTTCAAAAGCTTCCTACGCAGATCCTAACCACACAAAAGCATCCTTCTTTAACAAGTTGGTGAGAGGTTTTGCTAATACTCCATATCCAGTAATAAATTTTCGATAGTAGCTTGTTAACCCAAGAAATCCCCTCAATTGCTTGAGATTCTGGGGAACATGCCATTCTTTCATTGCCTGCACCTTGCTAGGATCAGTAGCAACTCCATCCTTTGAGACAATGTGTCCTAAATACTCCACTTGTGCCTGAGCAAAGGAACACTTAGCAAACTTGGCAAACAACTGATTCGTGCACATGATCTAAAAAACTAGCCTTAGGTGACTGATATGAGCATCCAAAGAGGGACTGTAAACTAGTATATCATCGAAGAAGACCAGCTCAAATCTCCTAAGATGAGCCTTAAACACCAAATTCATCACAACTTGGAATGTAACAGGGGCGTTTGTCAAGCCAATGGGCATGGCCATAAATTCATAGTGCCCATGGTGAGTTCTGAAAGCTATTTTATGAATATCTTCATCCATCAGCCTAATCTGATGATAGCCATGCCTCATATCGAGCTTAGAATAGTACTGAGATCCCTTTAACTCATCCAGTAGATCGTCAATGATAGGTATGGGAAACTTAACCTTGATTGTGAGGGAATTGAAGTGCCTATAGTCCACACACATTTGAGCTGAGCCATCTTTCTTCTTAACAAAGATTACAAGAGAAGCAAAGGGGATGCGGCTTTGTCTGATGAAGCTTGTCTTTAACAACTCTTCCACCCGTCTCTCAATTTCACTCTTCTGCGAGTGAGGGTACTTGTAAGGCTTCAAATTCATAGGATTAGAGTGAACTTTGAGTGGAATAGCATGATCCAGTGCCCTCCGTGGAGGAAAGGAGCTGGGTTGAGCAAACACATCCTCAAATTCTAATAGTAGCCACTCAATGCGAGGATCTGTGACCTTTTACTTTGCTTCTGTATCAGATGTAATGGAAAACAAATGGCCCATCCACTGGAACCTCCTTTCTTCAGCAGCTTCTCAAACTTCCTCCCATTCATTAACTGTAAATGTCCCTTTTCCATCATCCCTTACAACACTACTCTTTGTCCTTTCCTCTCAAAAGAAAAAGAGAGCTGTGTAAAATCAAAGATTAGGGGACTAATCATCTTCATCCAATCAACACCTAACACCATATCGCCGCCTCCTAACTTTAGAACTCTGAAGTCATACTTAAATTAATGTCCATGGACACTCCAACTGAACCCCTTCATCTGTGTGATCATCGAATTGCCATTAGCCATAGTGAAAGCTAAGGGACTGGTCTTGATCATCTCATGTCCCACTTGCTTCACAACCTTCAGATCAACAAACCCATGTGGACTATCGCTATCGATCAAGATCAACATGTGTTTGTGTCCAACTTTCCCTTTAATTCTAATGGTATTGTGAGAGCCACGGCCAGTAAGAGCCCTAACTAAAATCTCCATCTCATTATTCTCCATTTCTCTAGATTCATCCTCCTCTTGCTCCTCTAATTCTTCTTCATCAATTGGAATCTCAGCACCCTCACCAGAATCAGTTGCGGTGACAGCCATCAACAATTTAGGATTGCATTTGTGTCCAAAGAAGTATTTCTAGTTGCATCGGAAGCACAACCTCTGATTTTTCTTTTCATCTACATTCGAAGACCTCGAGGCATTGCTAGGGGTACCATGCTACAGAGAAGAAATAGGCACTGATCTCATTTTTGGAGCACTTGAACCAGCTAAGACTGTGGCCTCCATCAACTTGGCCTTGGAGAAGGTTTGAGTTAAGGTACTAGGATTCAGAGCCTTAACCAAGTTTTTGATTCTTGGTTTATGACCACTGATAAAACTCGATATATAATAGGATCCACTAGCTCCCAGACACATAGTTAGCATTCTAGCACGCAAATTCTCAAATCGTGTCATATAATCCCTCATAGAAGCAGTTTGAACAAGCTTATTGAAGTGATCAATCACCTCTTCTGGATCCTCTTCACCATACCTCTCACAAGGTTCATTAACAAACTCATCCCAAGATAAATCAGGATTACTACGAATCAGACTATAATACCAGACTTTATGATCACCTTGAAGGTAAACTGCAACTAATTCTACCTTTTCCACATCCTCTACATAATAGAATCGAAAATACCTTCCACATCTTCTGATCCATTACTGCGGTTGCTTTCCATCAAAGGAATCCATCTCTACACAAGGCTGCTTGGATCCATGAGTTCTCCCTACAGCTAATCCTTGCTCACTAGTTCCAGAAGAGTGAAGAGAAACAGGATCTGGTGGCCGATCATGTTGGCTAGTGACCGATAACACTCCAGCTCCCATCGGTTGATGTGGGTGATCAATTTGCTGTTGTAATCCATGAATTCGAGCTTTAATTTGCTGAGAATGTTGATCTAACCTCTCAGCTAACTTCAGATCCTGAGTTTGCTACATTCTTACAAACATTTCTTGTATTTATAACCTCAATTGCACAAATTGATTCATTTCACCACCATCGCGAGGATTAGCTCATATAGTGGTAGCATAACTGGGATTGGCAACCACAGCAGCAGCAGCAGCAGCACGACTAGTCACACCAGCCATTGGAACTGCTTTCTTGCGTCTAGCCAGCACGGGCTCTAATACCAAATTTTATAATTCAAGATCAAACTTAAATTATAACTTGAATTGGGAGTTTGGGGATAAGAAAAGAAGGGAAGGGGATGACAATTATAGAAGAACTTGAGATGAGACGAGAAGAATTAGTTTGATTTTCATTGGATAATCCTCATTACAAGCTAAATACCATATTTATACTAAATGAAGCATAGCTAAAACAATAAAAGAGCAATTACACTGCTTATGCATTTTCCCAAAAAAAATAAATAATAAAATCAAAAGCAACTAACAAAACCCTTATTTGAATTTCAATATGAAAATTACATCAAAGTTCACTGTGATCAATATAAGAATCCTCCACGGTCATGACATACTCCAAATAAGGAGACTTTTATATTTTTGTGGATTTTTTAATATATATGTTGACTAAAAAGTAAAAGGATATGGACCTAACTTAAGTGGCAGCTACAATGACGAAGTAGGGCCCATAGACATCTTTCCCTGTATACTTAAAAGTCAGGAACTGGGGTGGAGAAAAGCTTAAGAGCTCAGCATTCTACTTACAAACCTGAGTCAATCAAATTTTTAGGCCAGACACCCTTGACTTATAAAAACTTGAATAAGTTAGAGTTTGACAAGATTAAGATGAAGCGAACTGCATTTGGGTCACTAGATCAGGGGTAACACAATCAACGTTAGGCCTTGGCCATCAAATTTCTTAAACAATAACACAAACCTAAATCACTTGACTTATTAAGTAGTAATAGTAGTGCTAAAACCAATGCAGTCAAGTTCAAGGCTTAGCCGTCAAAGCCTTAAACTAAAGCCTTAATTCTTAACTTGTAAATTGTGGGAATGTATTAAAATAGATCAGAAAACCAAAGAACTGTATTGTTCTAATGAAAGCAAGTACAGCAAAGATCTTCATTATGTTAAGTTGCGCTACTCCTATAAAGAAACTTGAAAAAGTTTGTATTAGTAGTGTTGGACACATTATAACTACAATAGCTTCTCTCATTTATAGAAAATAGAAATATCTACTGCATACTAATTCCACAGCATTTTCTTCCCACATTAGCCTCAAAGCTCCTTTGGCTTGCTGAATGGGTAGTGAATGTGCCCTTAATTGGTGTGCTTGAGCGTCTTTCTTTAAGCTCATGTCTACAATTTCTGTTGAAGTTCTTTCTAGATGCCCCACATTCTATTAGATAGGCTTGAGGCTCATGTATCTGAAATTATGCTCCGAGTAACTGTCTCGAGCTTGAAAACCACTTGTATTGCAGCCTTCGAGGAAGTCCCTTAAAATCAAGCTCTGTTTACTCCCCCAGCCGCCTTGAATGGATAATACCCTTAAAAGGGTTTCTAACTCCACAAGCAGCTATGCTTGAGACACCGTTATACTAGCATCTAAAGTCATTATCTCCCTCGAGGATGGCCTCACGTGATAAGTGCGTGGCGCTTTGCCCCATACCGGTGTTGTCCCAACTCCCTGAAGTTTAGGGTATAAACAAATGTGCCCCTTTTACTCGTTGGTAATTTCAGAATTCTAAAGTGTAAAAAATATGCTTAAATTGACCCCCAGTAGCTACAGGGAGCTCGAGAGAACATTATTGGACGTTTTATAGGCCCAAACGATATCCAGTAGCAACTCATGCCACTTTCTGGGATTATCCTCAATCATTTTGTAAATATTGGCCTTTAGAATCTCGTTAACAAATACGGCCTGGCCATTTATCTAAGCATAGTAAGGGGTTGAGTTCAAGATCTCAATATTGAAACTCTTGGTATACTCCTTAACCTTAGCTCCATTAAAAACCTTAGCTTGGTCCACAGTTTTAGTTTTCAGGATTCCAAACCTATGTAGGATATATTCCTTAATAAAATCAATCAAATCCTACTGATCGATGTTCCTATATAATATAGCCCCCACCCATCTTGTAAAACGGTATGTGGCCACAAGAATGTAGGAATGATGCTTACTGGAAGGAGGATTGACCTCTCCTATAACATCCATTGCCCATCCTTGAAAGGGCCATGGTTTAACAACAGCATGCATATCAGCAGTAGGAACCCTTGGTACATGATAATGTCTTTGGCATGCTCTTCATCCTTTGACATACTTGAACCAATCATCCATCATTGATGGCCAATAGTAGCTATAGCATTTGATGAGCCAATGCATCTTATTACCAGGCAAATGGGATCCACGGATACCCTCACGGGTTCCAACCATCACTAGCATTGCTTCAACTAAGTCCAGACACTTAAGAAGCACTTCACTAGCATTGCTTTTGTATAATTATCCAAATTAATCATCAAGATGAAATCTATGAGCTCTCATATTCATTTTCTATCTTTGGCATTGTCATAAGGGCTTTTAAAGTAATCCATCAGGGGTTTCCTCCAACCCTCAAGTTGACTTGTGACATATTGTTATGCCTCAAATGCACTCCAAGTGTTCAATTACAACTACTCTTCTTTCAAGCTGAAAGATTTAGTGAACTCAAGGTCATGATCTAAAACCTTAGTCTTGATGACCCTGGGTTTTTCACACCATGTCTTGGGAAATTTATACCCTAAGGTAGGTTGGGCCAAATCATTGGCTGCCTCATTCTATTCTCAAGGTATGTGCTCAAATTGGGCACCGTCAAACTTGCTTAATAGCTCTTGCACTATTAAGATATATATATTCAAGGTATCACTTAAACACTGAAACTCCCCTTTTACTCTGCAAATGACCAGTTGTAAGTCCCCCTTTTGTGATTATGTTAGGGATTTGCTTCTCTAGCAGAGTTTACAGGCCAATAGTTAACGCCTCATACTCTGCCATGTTGTTGGAGCACTTGCCAACCAAGGTGACAGTAATCATAGTAATGATCCCAATAGGGAACTCAATCACAATCCCAATTTCAACACTTGAATTGGTCCTCGAACCATCAAAATGTAGTTTCCAAAGGACCATCTCTATTACTAGGAGCTCATCTGACTCATAGTCTATGTCAGTTTGAATTTTTGGATGGTCAGTTAAAAAGTCTACTAAGACTTGGCCTTTGATTGACTTTTACGGCAGATAAATTAATTCCAACTGAAGTAAAACGGCACTCCACTTTTTTAATCTTCCTCATATTAAAGGTCTATCTAGCATGTACTTAAGGACATATGTCATCGCAAGCACATATATGGTAAATGCTAACAAGAAATGTCATAACTTTACAGATGCATAAAATAGAGATGAACACAGTTTCTTAATGGAAGAATGTTTTATTTCACATTCATTTAAACAATAGCTTAGGTCGAGTACAGCCTGTTCAAACTATTGCTTACTGTCTTGCACGGGAAAGCAACCAATTGACTCATCAGAAGGTGAGACATAAATTTTCAACGGTTTACCCTGCTTAGGTGGAATGAACACTGGTGGCCTGATCAAGTAGTCCTTGATGACCTCGAAGGCTGCTTGGTGTGGCTTCTACCACACAAGGTCCTTTTTAGACTTGAGCCAAAATAGTGTAGAGAAGACTTTGGTTTTCCTTGCAACATATGAAATGAAACGTCTTAGGAAATTAATCTGTCCCATGAAGCATTAAAGCTCCTTCTTATTTAAAGCGGTTTAGCCTCTTAAATGGCCTTAATTTTGTTTACATCAACCTCAATCCCCTCTCATGTGTATTAAGAAACCAAGAAAGTTCCTAGTGCATATGTCATGATTGAGGCGTATCTGGGATTACTTTTGTACATATTTCAATAATTCCCTGCTCTTCTTAAGTCTTGCTGTGTGGTAGTAGTGGTTTAGCAGTTGTAGAACTACTTATTAGTTGAATTGGAGTTAGGTAAGTTGGTTGTCAGTTCTTGTCCAAGTGCATTGTGTTCTTATTTTGCTGCCTTAGTTAGTTGATTGTATAAGTAAAGGCTTGATTGTATTATAAGAGGTATTGATTGATAATACAACTTCTTCTTCTCCAATCTTGCTCCTTCTTCTTCATATCTCTCTCTCCCTAGGGGGTTTTTGTTCGAGCATCTTACGTGAATCATTACAATGGTATCAGAGCTCGAACACCTAAGGAATAGCTTGTTGATTGATTCGGTCAAGCTGGCAAGGAGCAAGAGATCTCTTGCAACACCTAGCAACACCTCTATAGGAGTAAATCATGAGAAATCAGCTACGATGCCTAGTCATATAGCTACAACACCTGATTAGGATGATCGTTTTGCTCAATTAGAAGAGATGATTCAATATCTGCAGCAGACGATGGTGCCAAGGTTTGTTGGAATGTAAGCGCAAATTAATAGGCAATCAATGCCTGTTGCAGCTGGAGTCCTTCCGGTGGGACCACAGCAAGTCAGACCTCTTGATCCAGTGTTGAATAAGCCTACTGATGAGCAAGGAGAAGTGGTTCCGGTGGCAAGGAGTGCCAATTATCGTCATCTGCCAGTGGACATGGATACATTTGATGGAACTCATCATCAATCATGGATTAAGAGATGTTAGAGGTACTTTCGCTTTTATTCTAGTCCTAATTTGCAAAAGGTTGGGCTGGCAGCCATATATCTTCAATGAGATCATGAAGGGTGGTTCCATAGTTTGATATTGAGCAATTCTGACATCACTTGGCCTAGATTCGTGGAGGAAATATGTGAAAGATATGTTGATGAGGACCTTAGGGAAGTAATTGACAAGTTTAACAAAGTTGTGCAAGTAAGCAGTGTGAAGGAATACATGAATTGATTTGAGAGTCTCAAGGCCAGGATGAAGACCATTAATTCAAAGGCCAAGGAAGAGTATTATGTGCCCCGCTTTATTAGTGGACTTAAAACAAATATTATGAATTTGGTTAAGGCACTTAATCCACCTAAATTGTCTAAGGTGTATGCAAAAGCAAGGTTATTTGAATCATCCGTGTTGACTTATTCTAATTCAAGCCTGAAGAGTAAGTCGTTTTGCAACCTCTACCACTTGCAGTTGCTAAGCCTTTGAGCATAGAAGAGAAGAAGTTGTGTTTTAAATGCAATCAAAAGTATTTCTTTGGGTATAAATGCAACCCAAAGGAACTAATGACAGTGACTACTACTAAGGTTAAAGAGGTTTAAGAGGACTTGGAATTGGAGCATGTAGTAGAGTTAGAAGATCAAGAGGAAGACAGTGGTGCATTGTCTGATGGAGAAGAGGTGGAAATTTCAGTTAAAGCTTTGACTGGTAGTGGTTCTCTAATACAATGCGAATTAAGGGAATGGCTAGACAGGGATCTATGCTGATTTTGATTGACAGTGGCATCACACACAGCTTTGTGGACCCTAAGATTGTGAGATCAGTAAGCCATGAGGTGCTTAAAACTAGTTCATTAGCTATTATGATTGCAGATGGAAACTCAATGCTTACTCAAACTAAGTGCAGACGCTTCAAGTGGGAGCTGCAGGGACATCAATTTGAATATGAATTTTAAATCTTGAAGTTGGGAAGCTGTGGTATGGTACTAGGGGTAGATTGGATAAAAACTTTTAGTCCATTGGTGTTTGATTTCTCTCAATTGTCTGTTTCATTTGAAAAAGATGGGACAAAAATTTAGTTGCAAGGAATTATGGAGAGTGGGCAGATACAAATGATGAGTGGAAAGCCTCTAGAAGGCGTGATTAAGAAGGGAGCCTATAAGTGGATAGGCCAACTGTTTTCTTTACAAGCTGAGAATGTTGCAGCAGAGGTGGATTTGAATCTTGATATTGCTCACTTGATAAGTGATTACAGTGATATATTTGCTGCACCCACTTCTCTGCCACCAAGGAGATCCTTGGATCATACTATTCCACTTTAACCAGATTCAGTTTCAGTCAATCTATGGCCCTACAAGTACCCCCATGCTCAGAAACATGAAATAGAGAGGCATGTAGAAGCACCGTTAAAGATAAATTTCATCAGGCACAACCACAACCCTTATGCATCTCCTGTCATATTGGTGAAAAAGAAGGATGGATTATCGAGAATGTGTATTGATTACAGGTAGCTGAATTCCCTCACAATCAAGGATAAATTTCCTATTCCTTTCATTGATGACCTCCTATATGAGTTACACGGCTCAAGTTGTTTCTCAAAGTTGGATTTAAAACAAGGGTATTATCAAATCAGAGTGACAGATCAAGATGTTCACAAGACAGCTTTTCGTACACACCATGGGCACTATGAATTTATTGTAATACCTTTTGGTTTGTCTAATGCTCTGGCTACTTTCCAAGCTTTGGTGAACACAGTCTTCCCTGAAGAGATTTGTTTTAGTATTCTTTGATGATGTACTCATATACAGTCAATCCATTGAAACACACTTGGGGCATCTTAAGCAGGTCTTTCAGCTTATGAGGCAGCACAAGCTCTATGATAAATTGACTAAGTACTCATTTGGACAGTCTAAGGTGGTGTATTTAGGGCATGTAGTTTTTGAAGAGGGTGTGTCTACTGAGCTTGCTAAGATGGAGGCAGTGAAGCAATGGCTGATTCCTACCACCATCAAGTAGTTGAGGGGATTCCTAGGCCTTACACGATACTACCGGAAGTTTGTGGCAGGTTATGGAGCAATTGCAAAACCATTGACAACATTACTCAAGAAAGATGCTTTTAAATGATCATAGGAGGCTCAGGATGCATTTCAAAGACTAAAATCAGCCATGTGTTCAATTTTGGCAACGTCAAATGTTAGTATTCCTTTCACAATAGAGACTGATGTTTGTGAAAAGGGAGTGGGTGCTGTTCTGTCATAGAAAGGAAGACCGATTGCTTATCTGAGCCAAGCTCTCACCTCCAGGCATTTGACTTGTCTAAATACGAAAACGAATATATGGAAATCCTTATGGCTGTCCAAAATTGGAGACATTATTTAGAAGGTCATCATTTCCTCATTAGGACAGATCATCAAAGCCTTAAGTACTTGTTAGAACAATGCATTACTACTAGGGTGCAAAGGAAAGGTCTTATGAAGATGCCGGGGTTAGATTACTCAATTTAATACTTTCGAGGTAAAGAGAATGTGGGTGCTAATGCATTGTCCAGGCGGCAGGATGAGGGAGAAATGCAGTTAGGAGCGTGTCTTGCTACCTCTGCTGTGGTACCTGCTTGGGTGGAAGATATTCAGAGAACTTATGAAAGGGATAAGTTTGCTCAAGATTGCATAGTAGCCTCAAGCATCACTGTGTAGAATGGCATTGTGAGGAAGAATGGGAAGGTTTACATTAGCACAAATTTTGATGTAAGGAAAGAGATCATCTTAGCATTTCATGAGTCAACACTGGTAGGGCATTCTTGCATTGAAGGAACCTATCAACGCCTCAAACAATACTTCCATTGGCCTGGACTTAAGATAGCAGTGATCGACTTGATTCAGAAATGCAGTGTTTGTCAGCAGAATAAGTCGGTTCACACTCCATATCCAGGCCTTCTTCAACCATTGCCTATCCCTGATAGAGCTTGGCGGCATATTAGCATGGATTTCATAGAAGGGATGCCCAAATCTAAAGGAAAGGAGGTTATTTAGGTGGTGGTAGATCAGTTCATGAAGTTTAGTCATTTCATTGGTCTTAATCACCCTATTGTAGCTGAGAGGGATTCAGTTACATGGCCTCCCGGCCTCCCTATGGTTGGAGGGATCCCTTAGTTCAATAGCTAGTGGTGTTGGTCACCCATTATACATGGACCAACCAACTTTAGAGGGTACGATGGTCAGCTATGCCCGGGTTTGGGTTCAATTAGATGCTTGGACAGACCCCCTAAATTGGCTTTCAGTTGACTACAATGGTAGGATTATACCGGTGACTGTCAAATTTGAGGGTATGCCAAAGGTTTGTCGTAAATGTCGGGTTTTTGGCCATTCTTGTCACAACCCGAATACTGTTACCATTCTCCCTGAGCTCCCGGAGGTGGTGGGGGGGATAAAACCCTGGCGATGTCGTAGGCGGCACAAGGGGGTTGTAGAAAGTGGTGGTCTTGAGGCGAATGGGCCAATCTCTAACGGACTTAGGGGCAATGGGCCCAACATGGAGGGGCTTTCCCTTCTTGGGCCAAGGATGGATGGGTCTCTTCCTTCTAGCCCTATAAGAAAATGGGCTCATAATGGAGGAGCTTTCTCATGGGCCTAGGGGTGGTGAGGTAGTCAGAGATGAATCCAATGGGCCACATTTTATTTTTGGTGATGGGCTTGAGGGTTATGGGATGGGGCAAGATGGAGATGATAGGGGACATGGGCCACGGGCTGGGCCTAGGGGAGCCGGTAGGGGGTAAGCAAGGGGAAGGGGGGTTGGGGGGGGGGGGGGGGATTTGGGTCGTATGGGCCGCTTGTGTTGCAGGCCGAGCCGTCACTAAGCCATGCCATTCTCAGGCCCCTGGGCTGCATCAGCTTCCTATAAGGCTCGATACCTCTTGCCCTCCTATTCTTCCTAGAGGAAATGGGCCTGCTTCGGAGGGGCTTTCCTTTTCTTCTTGTCCTAGGGGAAATGGGCCCGATGTGGAGAGGCTTTCTTCTAGGGATTTTCCTATTTTTTCCACTAGGGGTTGGGGCCCGTTTCAGAGGGGCTTCCCGCTTTTGAGCATCCTAGTCTTCAAGGGGATGGACCTGTTTCGGATGGGGACCGTGATGAGTTAGCTAGGGATGTGGTTGACGTGCCAATTCTTGATAGGCCACAAGATGGGCTCAAGGGGAGTGGCATTGGGCCTTTTGGGGGGGGGGGGGGGGGGGGGGGGGTGTGCGGGTAGGGGATCTAGAGGTGGTAGAGGGTCAAGGGGAAAGGGGAGGTATGGGTCTAGTGGTTTGGTTGCGAGGGCACGGTCTAGGCCGTGTTCTCCTCGGCCGGCCGGGTTGCTCCCTCTTTCTATTGGGCCTGATTTGGAGGGGCTTTCTCCTAGGGATTTTCCTTTTCTTTCCACTAGGGGGTGGGCCCGTTTCGGAGGGGCTTCTTTCTTGTGACTCATTTCACTCTGCTAGAGGGAATGGGCCCATTTCAGAGGGGCTTGGATGGACTTGCGGGTGGTGATTCATCTCCTTCTTCTCGAGGGAATGGGCCCGTTTCGGAGAGGCTTCCCTTTAGGAAGCATTCCGATGAGCTTGCGGGTGGTGATTCATCTCCTTCTCTTAGAGGGAATGGGCCTATTTCGAAGGGGCTTCCCTTTATGGAGCATGCTAGTCTTCGAGAGGATGGGTTTGCGGGTGATGTTTCATCTCCTTCTCTTCGAGGGAATGGTCCCATTTTGGAGGGGCTTCCCTTTTCGGGTGGGCTTGCAGGTGGTGTTTCATCTCCTTCTCTTCAAGGGAATGGGCCCGTTTCAGAGGGGCTTCCCCATATGGAGCATTCTAGTCGTCAAGAGGGTGGGCTTGTTCCTTCTCCTTCTCTTCGAGGGAATGGGCCCGTTTCGGAGGGGCTTCCCTTTATAGCACATTCTAGGCTTCGGGAGGATGGGCCTGCGGGTGATGTTTCATCTCTTTCCCATAGAGGGAATGGGCTCGTTTCGAAGGGGCTTTCCTCTTTGGAGATTTCTAGTCCTAGGGGGGAATGGGCACGATTTGGAGGGGCTTCCCGAGATTTCTAGTCCTTGCACTGCCCCTTGAGGGAATGGGCCCGATTCGAAGGGGCTTCCTTCTAGGGGTGATATTTCCAGACAGAGTGGAGGGGTGCGTAGAGGGGATGCGGTTAGATTGCGGGTAGTTGACCTGGATGCTAGGCGAGTCCTTTTCGCATCTGGTTCTGTCTCTCTCTCTCATAGGACCTTCCTGCTTCTTTTCGTGACTCCAAGTCGGTGCCCTTTGAGGTGGAGGCGGCCCAGGATGCTATTGCTGGTGTCGCTCCTACCTCTCTATGCACTTTTAAACCAGTCAGCTGGTGTTCCAAACCTTCGTCAATTTGGGAGTACATTAGACTTCTCCTTCTCAGCTGTGAGGAGGCGTCTTACCTGTGTGGCTGAGAGTGTGAGCCGTTCTCTTTTCTGATTGTTTCACCATGGTTATTAGCTGTTGGAACATCAGGGGGCTTAATAAGCCCAACTCTTTGCGTGCGATTCGTGATTGGGTTTCCTCCAATCGCTTATCTGTCATTGGTTTGGTTGAGACCAAAACCAAGCCATCTGATGTAGAGTCTGCGGTTGCCTGTTGTACTGATAGGTGGAGCTTCCTTTCTAGTGGCGTTTGCCCTTCCTAGTGCCATATTATTGTCGCTTGGGACCCAGGCATCTATAAAGTCGACTTGATTCGAGGGGGTGACCAATTCCTTACATGTTATATCTCTAACTTGCCTGGGATCGTGGGCTTCCTCGCCACTTTATCTACGGCTTCAATGAGCCTGGGCCTCGTCGCGCCTTATGGGACTATCTTCGAAGTGTTAGTGCCAGCCTTTTAGGTGAGCCTTGGATCCTTCTCGGGGATTTTAATGACATTCTTAGTATGCCTGATAGGTGTGGTGGTCGGGAGGATTGGCCTAGGCATATGGATGATTTTTAGGAATGTCTTACAGAGGCTGAGCTCACGTCTGTCCCTTCCTCTAGACTACATTTCATTTGGTCCAATGGAGCTAAGGATGACAAATTGATCCTCAAACGCCTCGATTGGTGCCTGGTTAATGAAGGTTGGCTTCGTGACTTTCCTGTTGCACCTGCTGAGATTCTTGCACGACATATTGTTTCAGACCACAGTGCCATTGTTGTGAGAGGACTTAGGGAGCGTCGCACCCGGTGTCTTCCTTTTAAGTTCTTTAATTTCTGGGCTGATCATGAGGACTTTCGCCCTACTGTTAGGCATGTCTGGGACTCTTGTATTGAGGGCACTCCTATGTTTCAGCTCACTCAGAAGCTGAAACTATTGAAGAGCAATCTAAAGGTCCTCAATGCACGTCATTTTAGTCATATTTCCGCTCGAGTTGAGGCAGCTTGTGATTCCTGGGCTTCGGGTCAGAGAGCCTTGGATGAGGACCCGGAGTGTCTTGCTTTTCGTTTGTAGAAGCGCCGTCTGTTCTGGGAGTATTCCTATTTATGTCGGGATGAGGAGGCCTTTTATCATCAAAAGTCTTGTATTCAGTGGCTTTCGCTTAGTGATTAGAGCACCCAGTTCTTTCATAAATCTGTACTTAATCGATAGGCCCGGAATAGGATTTCATCGATTGTCGGCCCTGATGGTGTGAGGACTTATGACCCACAGTCGATCTCTCATATTGGGATTTCTTTCTTTGAGGAGCTATTGACTGAGCCTAGTGGACCTTTGACTGAAGATGTTTCAGATCTTTTTGAGACTCGCATCTCTGAGGATCATGCTCGCCCCCTGATTTCTCCGGTTTTTACTATCGAGGTTCATGATGCCCTTTTTTCTATCGGTGATGATAGGGCCATGGGGCCTGATGGCTTCACTTCCCTCTTCTTTAAGAGGGCCTGGGAGGTGGTGTGTGGAGCAGTTATTCGAGCCATACAGTCTTACTTCATTTCGGGGAATATGTTTGGTGCCCTGAATACCACTAGGATCAGCCTCGTGCCTAAGGTGGAATCTCCTTCCACTTTTGGTGACTTCCGTCCTATCTCCTATCGCAATGTGATCGACAAGTGCATCACTAAGATCCTTGCAAACAGGTTGAAGGGTGTCCTCCCCGAGTTGATTGATGACTCTCAGATAGCTTTCGTTCCCGGCCATCGTATTTCTGATAGCATACTTCTGACTCAGGAGTTGATGCACGGTTATCATCTTTGCATCTCTGCCCGTTGTGCCCTAAAGGTAGATATTCGGAAGGCCTTTGACACAGTTCGTTGGGAGTTGATTCTAGCGGGTATGAGGAGCATGGGGATCCCTGAGACTGTGGTTGGATGGGTTCGCAAGTGCCTCTCCACAGCTCGCTTTTCTGTCGCTATCATTGGCAAACTTGAAGGATTCTTCCGCTCTAGTCGAGGGGTCCGTCAGGGTGACCCCCTTTTCCCTTATCTCTTTGTTATAGCTATGGAGGGTCTTTGAGGTCTTCTTTGCTGGGCTACTGATGACGGACTTTTTCACTACCATCCATGCTATCGCCGCACTGGTTTGACACATCTTTGCTTTGTGGATGACCTTATGATCTTTTGCCGAGGTGATCTTAGTAGTGTTACTGTGGTTCATGAGGCTTTAGATTGATTCGCTATGCTCTCGGGCCTTTCCTCGAACGCAGCAAAGAGTTCTGGTTTCTTTGCTATAGTTGATGATATGACCCAGAGGGATATTCTAGGAGTGATGAGTTTCGGTCTTAGACAGCTGCCTGTTCGGTATCTGGGAGTACCCCTCATCACTTCTCGGCTTCGTTATATTGACTGCAAGCCCCTGCTGGATCGTGTCCTCTCCCGAATTTGGCTTTGGACATCTCGTTCTCTGTCGTACGCTGGCCGACTTCAGCTTATCACATCTGTTCTCTTTGCCATTCAGGTCTACTGGTCTTCGATCTTTATGCTTCCAAAGATGATAATTAGGAAGGTTGAGTCGACATTAGTGGCTTTTCTCTGGCGTGGCTCTTCGCTGACCCCGGGGGGAGGGGGGGGGGGGGTGGGAGGCGAAGTTTGCTTGGAGGCACTTGTGTTTTCCTTATTTGGGGGGGGGGGGGGGGGGGGGGGGGGGGGTTTAGGGATTCGTTGCCTTCCCGAGTGGAACCAGGCTTCGATCATGAAGCACATCGGGTTTCTTCGTTCTAATCCTTCCTCTTTGTGGCAGCGTCGGGTCCATATGAACCGGCTCTGAGGTCGAAGTTTTTGGGCAATCTGTATTCCGAAATCTGCTTCGTGGTGCTGGCGTCTGATTCTGTCAGTTCGTCAACTCTATTCGGGTATGATCTTCCATGTCATTGGTGATGGCCTTGACAGCGCTCTTTGGACTGAGTTCTGGCTACCATGCAGCCATCTTTCAGAGCGCTTCCCTGCTCGTCTGCTCACTTGTTCAGGGCTTCTTTTGGATTCTCGAGTCTCAGCTGTTATTGAGGATGATCAGTGGAGACTTCCACAGGGTTGTTCAGGGCTCCGATCCATTTGGGACGTGATAGATTTTAGCCCTCGGGTTGGTGTAGCAGACACCATTAGGTGGATGGGTGACCCTTTGGGGAAATTCACCGCCAAGTCTTCTTGGTAGATTGTACGGAGTAGGGGAGAGGAGGACACCATTCATCATCTTCCGTGGTTTTAGATGCATATTCCGAGACACTCCTTTCTTCTATGGATTGCTTCCCAAAAGTGACTTTGGACTTGAAACCGTCTTTTACGTTTTGGAGCACTTGGAGCTCAGGGTGTTAGTGTCTAATGTGGGCTCGCTGATGAGACCCAAGAGCACCTCTTCTTTGCTTGTGATTTTTCTGCATTGGTCTAGAGTTCCATCGCCCCACGTACATCTATTGCATGGCCTTCCCTTCCTTGGGATGATCTCATCACTTGGGCTGCTCAGCATCTCAGGGGTCGAGAAATTAGCACCATCATTCCAGACTCTGCTTCTCAGCGACAGTGTACATTATCTGGTATGAGTGTAACCTTTGGGTGCAATGCTCTCAATCCAGATAGGCTGCGACTGTGCGAAAGGAGATTAAGGGTTTAGTCAGGAGTCGCCTTCTTGCCGCTCCCTCGTTCAGAGGAGCTCATCGCCATACAGATTTGCTTCGTTAGTGGGGCTTTGAGCGTTAGTTCCCTCTTTGTATCCATGTATTTCTTGGTTGATGTATGAACTATGTCTAGACTCTGTTTTGATGTTAGTTCTTTTTTGTAGGCTTCGGCCATGTCCTGGGGTATGCCCCTTGTAGGTTGTAAAAACTTTTTTTTTTTTCTTTTCTATATATTTCGGTGAATTACCAAAAAAAAGTATACTTGAAATTGCAACCGCATAGGCAGTCATCAGCGGCCATACGTAAGAATGTCAAGTTATGTGCCAAGTTTTTTGGTCCTTACTGAGTGTTACATAAGCCGAGGAGTGTAGCATACAAGTTAGAGTTCCCTCTGGAAGCTAGCATTCATCCTCTGTCCCATGTTTCATTGCCGAAGAAGCACATTACTGAGGGAAGTTCAAGCTCATCCTCACCTCCAACAGCCTTTTCTCATGGTTTGATTTTGCAGGAATCTTTGGCAGTTCTGGATACACGCATGGAGTAGCTCAATGGCAAGCCAATAGAGCAAGTTTTGAGTCAATGGGCTAATCTCATAATTGAAGATGCAACTTGGAAGACAAGAAGTTCATTGCGAGCCAATTTCTAGACTTCCATTCTTGGGACAAGAATGGTTTCTAAGGAGGGATATTGTCATGATTGAGGCTTATCTGGGATTACTTCTGTACATATTTCAATAATTCCCTACTCTTGTTAAGTCTTGCTATGCGTGGTAGTGGTTTAGCAGTTTTGGTGCTACTTATTAGTTTGAATTGGAGTTAGGTAAGTCGGTTGCTAATTCTTTTCCAAGCGCATTGTATTCTTGTTTTCCTGCCTTAGTTAGTTGATTAAGTAAATTGTCCTGTAAGAGGTATTGATTGATAATACAACTTCTTCTTCTTCTTCTCTAATCTTCTTCCTTCTTCTTCCTATCTCTCTCTCTCGTAGTGTTTTGGTTTGAGCATCTTGCTTGAATCATTACAGCATATACCGTAATGACACATTTTAATGGGTTCATGTTAAGGTTGTGGTTACTTATTTGAAGGAACACTCCTATCAAGTCCTCCAAGTGTTTAACTTGGGACATTGAACTAACCACGATGTCATCTATGTAGACTTGCATGTCTTGCCAGTGAGATCATGAAAGATCATGTTCATGGCTCTTTGGTAGGTGGCACCAGCGTTCTTTAAGCCAAATAACCTAGCAGCACATTCAAAGGTCCCTATGGACCCAGGGCACCTAAATGCTGTTTTGTTGGTATCATCTGAAGCAATCATGAATTGGTGGTACCTGCAGTAGCCATTTGTAAACGATAAGACCTCATGCCTAGAGGTAGAATTAATGAGAACATCAGCTAAAGGCACACGGTATTCATCCTTTGAGGTGGCTACATTTAGATCTCTAAAATCAATACAAACTTTAATTTTGCCGTTCTTTTTAATACTAGGAACGATACTTGCCAACCACTCAACGGGCTTGGCTGTCCGAATGAATTTGGCCTTTAAGAGACTCAAAGTCTCCTCTTTAACCAAATCTATCACCTCTTAGGACATTCTTTTTTGGGCTTGAATTATGGGCTTGAAGCCTAACTTGATGAGAAGCTTATGCTCAACCACTTTTCTTCCAAGGCCCAGTATCCAGTGATGGGCTCAAGCAGAGTAGTCATTGAACTCGAGGAGCCTGCTTCCTCTGCTCCTCGAAAAGTAAAGTGGTCACATAGGTAGGTCTTGTGTCTTCTACAGATCCTAAGTTAACCTTGAGGAGGGGGACTTCAATTTTAGCACTTAAATCCACTATTGTAGCTGGTGCTGCTCTTAGGTCAGACTATTCCAACTCTTTTTCTTGTATTGCCTAGACTTTGAGGCCATTTCTCGGAAAAATTGGCTACTCCATCCATAGTTGATCCTCAGCATGCTAAGCTACTAGCTTTGCAGTGGCTGATGAGATATTCTTGTTAGCCTTTATTGGGAAGTCTTGGCTTTCCTCCATAAGGCTTCTTGCATGCCTTGAAAGTCCCTCTTCCTCAAGAAGGGTACTCATGCATCCCAAAAAGTCAGAATCACCTAACACCACTTCAACTTGTTCAACTCAGCTTTAGTGAGCGGGCTGTCAAGGATGGCTATTAATTCCTAATGTTCTGATGTTTGAGGAGTGGTCATGTCCACATCTAATGGTCTTACACCATCTTCCTAGAATTTTTCCTCAACATAATTAGAACAAGCCATGAATAGCTTGTTATCTGCCATAACAACCTCATACTAATCATGGTTGCATGAGATTGATAAGTGATGAAGTAAAGAAGGAATATAGTATGGCATGCATCCAATCTCTCCCAAGCAAAGAATTATAGCTTGAGGTAGTATCCACTACAAAAAAAGGTTGTTAGGTTACTCAAGCTGCCAAGAGTTAACTCAATCGGGATGACCCTTTCAAGCTTAGTGGTCACCCATGAAAAGCCGCAGATTTCCACTTTTGAAGTTATCAAGTCATCTTGAGATTTACCAATAATCCCCAACATATATGAAGGAAAGGCATTGATAGTTGCATCATTATCCACTAAGACTCTATTCACTAAGATGCCACCAAATTTGGTTTCTAAGTATAAAGGCACCATCAAACATTGTCTTCATTATGTCAGGAATGTCATTAGTTGACTTGGATGTTGGGGTTTTAACCTTAAAAGACAAAGGATCAGGATTACCTTTTGTAGCTGCTACTTCAGCCACAAGCTTCACCAGGGGATCTTCATTAGATGCTACTATATCCCCTTCGAGGCCCCCCTTTGTGCTCGTTGCCATGAACTCCAAGGGAAGAAGTAGGGCAGTTCTAAGATTCACTTGTTCCGGGAGTGATCCAAATTGTATTTGGATCCCTTGGCTTGTCTCTTTTTTGGCACTGCCATCAATTAACATGTCCTGATCTTGAGGTTGTTCTTTTGGTTTAACCTTTGGGGTCTGAGACTTCTCCACTAGTTGGGGGAAGTCTTCTCCGTGGAAGTCATTCTTTATATTAGATCATGTTAGATTAGCATGGTCTACAGGCTCCACAAAGTTGATGCTGAGGGGACTGCATTCCTCCTCGTCATCAAACATTCTTCTAGCAAGTAAATTCTTGGCAAGCTAGTCCCACTAAGATTCTTTACCTTCAAAGGACAAGAAACTAGCCTATCTCTCTAGCTTCTTCTATGGCTAACTTTTAACATTGGTGGGAAAAGTTCTTGATTCATTTTCTGGATCCTCGAGATCCATTGACTCAGTGAACTTATCCCTACGGACTATGTTCTCTTCATCCGAGAGCCTGGCCAAGCAATTATCAAGTAGAGTTCTTCATTGTGCTGCTTTCTTTCTAAGCAGCCTTATTTTTTGAGTTTGTGTTAGGTTGGAAGGACCAACATCTTCCTACTTGTGGTGGTTCCTTCTCCAAACATTACCAAAACAAACCCTTAAAAGTTGTTGTTCTAACTGCTGTTGTCCCTGATAGGTGTCCACATCGATCGAGCAATATTAATATCTTCCTCTTTGGGTCCTCAGTTCTCATGATTAATTAAGCCTTTAAAGCGAGACCATAAGGGAGTCCAACTAATGAAGCCTTTTTAGAAGGAGCTGGCTTTTTTTTTTCCTTGAATAAAGGCCTAGTTTTTCATTTAAGACACCAGCTTATGACCACTACCCCTGCAAAGGTCACGAATGAGGTGCATGAGCTTTCTCGACACCTACTCCTTAGCAGCAAAAATGATCTATCAGTGGCCATCTAACTTGAGAGAAGGATGGCTCCTTTCTCTAGTTGCTTTTCTAGGAACCTCTTGATGGTGGCACAGTCATGAGTCAAATGCTCTACAATAATGTGCCATTTACAACACTCACTTGTGAATTCCACTGAGGTTCTGGGGAACTTGAATGCCCCTCACACAAACGGTCTGTCAAACAAAGCACAGGCTCACTGCCAATCTTTCCTTCATGTCGCTCATCCTACAAAGAGGTCCACTATCAGTTTGGCAATCATGGGTACTTTGAGGTTTTACTGCCTCTATTATATTAACTTCGACAGGATTAGGGAAGGGGTCTTTAGTAGCACTTATTTGTCCTTCTCCATGGAAGATTAAGTCCCTTGCCTGAGTGGCATATCAAACCACGTTACTAAAGATTATGCAATTCTCCATTGAGTGATTCAATAAATCATGCCATTTACAGTAGAAGTTCTCCTTTAGTGAATTAGGGTTAGGTTTTTTGCGTTTGCCCCTAATCTTAAGCTTACTATTTGCCTCAAGCCAATCAAATATAATAACAGCTATTAAGAGGTCAAATGAGTACTTTATCAAGTCTTGGGATCGGTAAGACTTCATGGCATTGGTATCTTACTTGATCAAAGGATTAGAAACCATGGGAGGCCCTTTGACGTACTTAGCAATGTCAATTTCATTAGGACGATCTTCTTCCTAATCCATCAAATCGTGGATGTAAGTTCCATACCCGCTATTTTTCTTGAGGCTTACTTCCTTCAAAACAGCCTCATATCTAGCAGCACATTCTGCCAGCTGCAGGAAAGCTGTTAAAATTGAGCCTTCAAATTTCTTCCTAAGTTCAATATCGAAGCCATTTTAGGCTAGCTTGGCATATTCAACCTTAGGAAGAGCCGCTGTGCACTTTAACCTGGCTCTTTTGAATTGGTTAATGTTATCCTCCACGGGTTCACCAGGCTTTTTTCTCATATGAGTCAAGTCTGACATAGATGTTCCTAGTTCTATCCATGGGAATTGGGTGCGGAATTGCTTGGCCCTGTCATCCCAATAGTAGATGGAATTCGGTGACATACTAATGTACAACTGGAAGGAAGTCCTTGTAAGAGAACTAGGGAACAACCTAAGTTTCAGATATGGATTTTCAGCCTCTTCCTTACATTGGTAGTTAAACCTTGCCAAATCCTCGACAACAGACACACTTTCCTTCTCTTAAAAAAGGATAAACTTGGTGATTTTGTATCATCGAGGAAAAGGGTTAATCTCTATCAATGTAGTCAAGGTATGGCTGACCCTTCTGAAGCTTGATCCATACATCTGCGCGATTAGGACAGTCAATTGGTCTTGAAAGGGTAGGTTTAGCACAACGCTTGACACAACAAAAAAATTCCCTTAGTTTCAAAAAATTTAGCATCAAATTTTAAATTCGATCCTAGTGTTTTTTTAATCATATTAGATAGCTTTAGTCCAAGACTATTGAGTTAATAATTTTGGCACCCGCCTTCATTATTTTGGCGGGATGGGAGGGAAAGTACTCATTTGTATCGGAAGATTTTGTATCTGATACTATTGACTCTATAGTATCAATTTATACGCAATACTAATAGGAGTACAAAAACAGCATCAGAAATACTTTTGATACTATTGAGTTAATAATTTGAAGCCCCTCACCCACAATTTGGCTGGTGAATGGGAAAATATTTTGTTGTGTTGGAAAGTTTTGTATCCAATACTACTAAATCTATAGCATCAGTTTATATACGATTCTAAAAAGGGTACAAGAATAGCATTCGAAATACTTTTGATACTGTTGAGTTAATAATTTAAAATCCCACGCCCAAATTTTGGCTGATGAGTGGGAAAATATTTTGTTGTGTCGAAATTTATTTATTTGGTACTAATAACTATATAGTATTGGTTTATATATGATAGTACAAGATACTAAGTTTTGTACTCAGTGGCGAACGCACGTTTTATGTACTGAGTGTGTGGACACTGTAGCTTTACTACCAACGTTTCAAATATATATGGATTGGTGCAAAAAACAAAAAGTTTATATGTATAATTAAGGTGTGTATTGGCATCCCTTATCATATGTTAGCTTAGTGGTAAGACCATATTCATTCATGCAGGCTATGTGTTGAAGACTTGTTAAAAGTGAAAAATGGCTTCGTTTTTACCCATTTATTAACCTTTTTAATAAGGAAAAAATGTGGAAAGACCTCCTAAAATTTATAGTCAAACACAAAACACCTCTTATATTTTTAATTTTATAAAATAGCAACATAAACTTTACAATTAAATAGAACCAAACCTTTAAACTTTGTCACTAAACATAAGACACCCCTTAGACATTAATAAACAAGAAATTAAAAAAGCACGAAATAAAAAAAAATTGAAACAAATTATTAAAAAAACAATTTTAGAAAAAGTTTGAAAAATATAGCAACATTTTTTAACTTTGGTTTTTAAACTTTTAAAAATTGTTTTTCTCGGAATTTATTTTCAAATTTAAATTTCGTACTATTTTTTAATTTTAAATATTAATCTAATGGAAATTTATTTTTTTATAACTTTAAATTTATATTTTAAAAACAATTATTATATTTTACGTTTATAAACATTTTCATGTATATTTCATCATCTTTTAAATTTATGATTTTATTACTATAATTGATTAAATAATTAGTTTGTTAAATATTAGAAAAAATATTTATTTTTTCTTAGAAACATAAAGCTAATTTCTACCGTCTAAGAATATAAAATCATTCTCTTTCGTACAAAAGTAGAAAATTATTAATATTTAATTTGACACATTTTCTAATTTTAAATTTATTGGTCTTTTTTTTTTCCTGAGCTTAAAATATATTATTATATTTTTCTAAACTTTTTAAATTTTTTTTCAAAATTTATTTTAAAATTCAAATTTATTAATATCTAAGGGGTGAGTTTCTTTTAATAACAAAGTTTAGGGGATGAGTTTTGCATAATAACAAAGTTGAAGAGCGATTTTTTTGAAATTGAAATTGTAGAGGGTGTATTGTGTTCAATTACAAACTTCAATTGGTGTGTTGTGCGTAATAATAAAGTTGAGAAGGTTTTTTTTAAAAATTAAATTGCAGATAAATGTGTTGTATTTAATTATAAAGTTTAGGAGGTTATTTTTATAAAATTTAAAGTTCAGGGGGTCTTTATATTTTTTCCTTTTTAAAATTAACTAAATCCACATCTTAGTTGATAATTAGTTTGTTTCCAAAATGGAAAAAAGATCTATATCTCTTTGTTGCAAGTGTGCATGCATCTCAAAATTAAGTATTTAAATTTTTTTTTTATTTTTTTTGTTACTTTCTAATAACCGTAACATTAAAGTTAAATTCTACTATTAATATAAATTTATTTTGACATGTCTACATATGTGTTTTTTTTTTTAAGAATGCAAATACAATGGAATATGTTCATAATTTTTATTTTTTAACTTGTTATGATCTATATAAACACACAAACATAGTTATTATTATTTTAAATTTTTATTAGGGTTATTTATCATAAAGGTCCCTATACTTTTTTTATTGTCTCAATTTAGTTCTTGTACTTTTAATTATATCAATTCACTCCCTCTACAATTTATATTGTGTCAATTTAGTCTTTCGATCAAATTTAAGTTAAATTTGTGAAGTAATTTTTAACTGGACGATCATGTTAGATGCAAGTAACTTACTACAAATCATCCCATTGATTCAATTTAACCCAATCCATGTTGAGCCTGATGCAGCCCAAAGGTAGGCTTGGTGAGTACCTTGGCGGGTACACCTTGGCCAGTACGGGTTGGCGGATACGCGAAGTGGGGCTGTATGTAGCAAGAGATTGGAGATAGAGTTTAAATAGGATTAGATTTCTTATTCTCCCAATTTTAGTGTTCTTACTTATCTTTAAGTGTCTTAATTGTCTTTTAGTATTTTATTTCAAGTCAATTAACTCCTCTATTTAAGCTATCGGAAATCTAGGGTTATTCAATTTTTCCAAATTTTATTTCTTATGTTGAGAGCCTTTCTTCTCGGGTTGTGAGAATTGAGTTTATTTTTCCGTTTGTTTTTCATTAGTCATTAATAAAATTAAAGGGAAGGTTGTTGAAACCTTCCCGTTCCCCTAAATTCCACTTTTATGCGCTGCATCAATTGGTATCAGAGTACAGAACGATTTTTGAGATGACCCATGGGCGATAGAGATACGCCGCCATCGAAGACGTCCATGAGTGTGACCATCAACGAGAAACCTATAGGAGGCTAGAGGAGTTGGAGGAGAAATTTTAATGAATCGAGCATTGCTGGATTCAATTGGTTGTAAATCCCGGCCTAGATCCAGGAACCCAGCCCCAAAGCCCAATGACACCGGGTGATGATAATATGGACGAGAGCTTCTAGAATCCATTCCTTGATGCTGGGCTATCGAACTGAAGGTAGAGAAGGGCTTGGCTTAATACCGGTGACATCAACGATTGTGATGATCAAAGGTGGGAATCCGGTCTCTGGATTGAGATCCCAGAGTTCAATGGCGAAGGATGCCCAAAAGATTTCTGGGATTGGCTTGTCGCCATAGAAGAGGTCCTCGAGTTCAGAGAGGTGTCGGAAAGGTAGCAGCCGTCGTTAATCGCTCCTCGGTTATAGGGTAGGGCAGCCGCCTAGTGGCAACAACAGAAGAAAATCCAGCTTTGCCAAGGGAAGGTAAAGATAGAGTCATGGGAGAAGATAAAGAAGCACATGATAGGCATCTTCTTGCCTCATAGTCATGCTAGGACGATGTATCAACGACTGTAGGGATGGCGTCCGGGCTCTAGAACCGGGGAGGAGTGCACAACAGAGTTCTACTAGTTAGTCGCCAAGAAAGACTTGGCAGAAACGGGGAAGCAATTGGCCAATACTGATAAGCTGAATACTCAAGACATGGCAGGTACGTCAAGGACTCATTGCTTCAAGTGTGGAGAGGTAGGACACCATGCTGCTGAGTGCCATAAGGGTGATAGGCCTCGCAAGGATCTTCAAATCGAAGAACTCCCTAGAGAAGATGGTGAGGCCATTGAGGAAAGGGCCCAAGATGAGTTGGCGGCACTAGAAGAGGATGCCGTGGTGGGTGATGAAGGACATCTATTGGTGGTTAGGCATGCTTGCTTTGTGCCAAGAGAGGAATAGGGAGATGGTTGACGGTTGACGGCGAACAACATCTTTTAGACCACATGCACCATTGGCAGTGGGGTGTGCCACATGGTGCGAGACTCCAAAAGATGTGAGAACATCATCCCTGAAGAGGCAGTCGCTGATGTGTTTTTCTACATCTATCAAAATTTAATATAAAACCCTATCTATTCAACACACCTAAATTGATGTGTAGGCGAGAGGGTGTCAAGCCACAGGGGCTAAGAGTGCGTGAATTTAATCTATGACCTAAATTGATTTAAGAAAAAGTGATATCTTTGTGTTAATTAATCTAGAAAACAATAATTAAACTAAAGTTATCTACTACTAATCAGGAACGTGTATTAAATTGAAGCCTAGGGTTTCAAACCCATCATTAGCCAATTATTTTTGCGTTAACTCTTGAATTGGAATTATTGATTGTCACACTGGTAGTGGTTTAGGATACAAGCTTCAACCTACTAAGATAATGTTGTTAGTATTGCATATTGACCCTATCTAACTAAAGCATAAGGAAAATAGGCTCTACATAACGTATTGTTAATTTTACGTATTGACCCTATCTAACTAAAGCATAGGGAAGATAGGCTTTAATTAACAATTCGATTAATATTATTGCTTGATTAATTAATCCCAAGGCTACAAGCATAAAGAATTAATTTATAAATATCAACATGAACGATAAAGGTTACCAACTTAATAATCATATCAATTAAATAAACAATGAAAATATAATACTTCAAAGTAATTATCTCAACCAAGCAATTCATGCAAACAATCAAATTAACCCGAATTAAAAGTAAACAAAAGTAAAGGCTAAGACTTCATCTAACCCTAGAGAGCAACTTAGCTCTCCATCATGGATGAACCGGTGAAGGAGGAGACGAACGAACTCATGTCGGTGTTCACGCTAATTTCGCTCACCTTCCAATTTAACAAAAAACAAAGAAAAAATAATCTGAAAGAGAGAGAGAGAGAGCTGAGAGAAAGAGAGAGAGGCGATGAACCAGTGGAGAGAGGAACCAAAAACAGAGCTTAAAATCCAGCTTAAATCCTTCCCCCAAAACCGACTTTCTCCCCTCCCTGAACCCTACGTGTACTAGTGTGGGCTGGACGTTGGTGGCGGGCTTGAGCTTGGAGGTGACGATTGGTCTTGGTGTTGATGATGGGCCTACTGGTGGTTAATGGGCCCGAAGGTGATCCGGTGATGATGTTGACGGTGCTTGGTGTCGGTGGGCTGTTCGTGCGCCTGTGTTTGAACAGGTGAAGTTTGGCCGGTGCTAGACCTGACGCAGGGTTGAGGTTGATGGGATGGGGTGATTTGGGTTGAAGATGATGAATAGTACAGGTACGGGTCGGGCTTATACGTTCTTGTCTCGAATCTCAAATTGACTTGATTTAATTGTTTATGCATCGAATTTGTCTTATTTGCACCAAAAATTGACAATTTCTGGAACTTTAATTTCAAACCTGTTAAACATAAAAATTGCCAAAATGAGTGTAGAACTATAATTAAATAGGTGTAAAATAATTAAAATAACAATTAAAAGATGCATAAATCTGAGGCGCATCAGCCGCCAAGTTGGAGGTGATGACGATGCCCATCCAAGTCCCTACAAGTTTTCATGGCTAATGAAAGGAAATCAGGTAACCTTTTCTAAGCACTGCTTGGTTAACTTTTGGAATGGGGCAAAGTACAAGGACGGGGTTTGGTGTGATGTCGTTCATGGCAATATGATAGGGGTGCCGTTCATGATGGAATGAAGAACACCTATAGCTTCATCTGCGAGCGGACCAATGTCATCTTGTTACCCAAGAAGGAGGAGGCACTATGAGCTTTAGAAGCTCAAAACCCGAACATACAAGGACGAGCCATGTTCGCCAAGGAGGTTGGCGGAACCAAGGTTGTTTTTGTGCTGATTAGGAAGGAACACAAAGTAAATCTTGGGGAAGTATCAAGTGAGACTACCGCCTTGTTGAAGGAGTACGCTGACGTATTCCCAGAGGACCTACCGGATGCACTACCGCCACTATAAGACATCCATCATTGCATTGATCTGATGTCGGATGCTTCATTACCGAATAGACCTCATCACCAGATGAGCCCCTCAAAGCATGAGGAGTTGAGACACCAAGTGGAGGAGGTACTCGCCAAACGCTTTCTCAGGGACAGCTTGAGTCCTTGCACAGTGCTAGCTTTGTTGACGCCAAAGAAGAATGGAAGTTGGCTGATGTATGTTGACAGTAGGGCAAATAACAAGATCACAATAAGTTATCGCTTCCCCATACTGAGATTTGAAAATTTTCTTGACCAACTTTAGAACTCAATGGTATTCTTGAAGCTAGATCTCAAGAGTGGATGCCATCAGATTAGGATGTTGTTAGGAGACAAGTAGAAAACTTCCTTCAAAATAAGGAAGGGAATTTACGAGTGGCTGCTTATGCCGTTCGGATTGTCCAATCCACCAATCACCTTCATGAGATTTATGAATTGCATCTTGTTTTCATAACATCTTGATTTATAGCTGGGATCAAGCTGAGCATATCCAGCATCTCAAGGAAGTGTTGAGTACCTTGAGAGTATAGAGTCCGTTTGCCGCCATGAAAAAGTACGAGTTTATGAGGGATGAGGTAACCTTCCTTGGATTCATTGTATCTAAGGACGGTATATCAACTGATGAGGGGAAGATACCAACCATACGTGACTGGCCTCAGCCGAGAACAATTGGCAAAGTCTGGAGCTTCCATGGGTTGGCGTCATTCTACAAGCATTTTGTTCAAACTTCAGTTCCACAATTGCATCTATAACTAACTATTTGACGAAGGGTTCTTTCGTTTGGACTCCTTAAGCAACTGCCGCCTTCAACGTGATAAAGAAGAAATTGACCACGGCACCGGCGTTAGCCCTTTGGGATTTCCAGAGGATGTTTGAATTGCACATGGATGCCTCCAAGACTGGCACTGGGGCTTAGCCAAGACGGGAGGCCTATTGCATACTTCAGTGAGAAGCTCGATGGGAGTAGGTCGAACTACTCAACTTACGATTTGGAATTCTACGCGGTGGTTCGGGCATTGAGGCAATGGAAGTCATACTTACGTAATCAAGAGTTCATCTTGTATTCGGATAGCATGGCACTCAAGTACATCAATAGCCAGGGCAAACTCTCTAATCGACACACCAAGTGGGCAAGCTACGTACAGATCTTCCACTTTGTCATCAAGCACTAGTCAGGTGTAATGAACAAGGTGGCGGATGCCCTGAGTAGGCGGAGTCTCCTTCTTTCTCAGCACAGGGTTACTGGGACTAGATTTCATCAGCTGGCGGGACTGTATCACGACAATCCTATATTTGGCAAGATATGGTGGGAAGCACGGTTGAGTTCTGTTCTCGTCTACTCCATTCATAATGGGTTCTTGTTCCAAGGGAATCAACTTTGCATCCTGAATTCAAGCTGGCAGCTCAAGATCACTGAGGAGAAGCACAATGCAAGACACATGGGGCAGGATAAGACACTACAGTTCATAACCGCCAATTATTTCTGGCCGATTGTACGTAACGAGGTTAAGAGGCATGTGAAACGTTGCTAGGTCTGTCAGGTTTCAAAGGATGGGCTAAACAACACTAGTCTTTGTTTTCCACTACTTATTTCGAGTTAGCCATGGACAGATGTTAGCATGGACTTTGTGCTTGGCTTGCAAAATCTACAGGTGGCATCGACTCAGTCTACAACGTCATAGTTCGCTTCTGCAAGATGGCACACTTCATCGGATGCAAGAAGGCTGCTAACGCCATCTGTGTGGCAGGTCTATATTTCCGAGAGGTGTACATGTTGCATGGGTTACCAGCTAACATTGTCTCCGATAGAGATGTCAGTTTCGTGAATTACTTCTGGAAGATGTTATGGAAGATGGTGAACACATCTCTCACCTTCAGCACTGTCCATCATCCTCAAACAAATGCACAAACCGAAGATGCTAACCGATCACTAGGCAGCCTTCTTCGTTGCCTCATTGCTGATAATGCCAAGGGATGGGAGACGAAGATGCACCCGGCTGAGTTCACCTACAACAGCTTCATCAATAGAAGTACAGGGTTTGCGCTGTACAAGGTCATTTATGGCTTCATTCCACTGTCTCAGATAGACTTGGTGCCTGGTCCAGATCTAACACGTCCCCACAAGAAGGCGGAGGATTTTATCTCTTCCCTTAAGGACATCCATGAGCAAACTAGAGCTCATTTGCTGGAGGCCACTGCCAAGTACAAAACGGCAAGTGTCATGAGACGCCAAGCCATTCAATTTCGAGTAGGTGACAAAGTTTGGGCGATCTTGACATGGGAACACTTTCCAGCATGAGAATATAATAAGCTAACAGTACGCAAGATAAGACCATTGGTGGTACTTGAGAAGATCAATCACAACACCTACCGTTTACAGTTTCCACCCAATACGAGGACTTCTGATGTGTTCAACATCAAGCACCTTGTTCCCTACTTTGGCGATAATGATCTTGCTGATCCCTGTCGAATTCGAGGGTGAATTCTCTCCAACTCAGGGAGGATGATGCTGCCCATATGTAGGCTTGGCAAGTACGTTAGCAGGTACACCTTGGTGAGTACGGGTTAGCAGATACAGGACGCGGGGCAGTACATGGGAAGAGATTGGAGATAAAGTTTAAATATGATTAGATTTCTTATTTTCTAGATTTTAGTGTTCTTAGTGTTTGAATTATCCTTTAGTAGTTTATTTTAAATTAATTAGCTCATCTATTTAAGTTAGAGTAAATCTAGGGTAATTCAATTTTTCCAAATTTTATTTCTTATTTTGAGAGCCTCTTTTCTCGGGTTGTGAGAATTGAGTTTATTCTTCCCCTCGTTTTTTATTAGTCATTAATAAAATTAAAGGAAAAGCTGTAGAACCCTTCCTGTTCCCCTAAATTCCACTTTTACGTGCTGTATCAGAACGATTATAAATTTCATTAGTAATTTAACATAAATTTTACTCTAGGCACCAAACTGACCTAATATGAATTGTATAGGGACTAAATTGATACAATTAAAAGTATAAGGAATAAATTGACACAATTGATTAAGTAACGAGAACTTTGGTCTTAATAACTCTTTTTATTATTATATATTTTTATTATAAATGTTGACCCCGCATCATTAAAATTCTTGATCCGCCTTTGTTTGTAATGATATCACATTTTGATATACGATACTAATTAATTTGTATGCATTTTTGTTTGGTACAATTTGTTAGCCTATAGTACCAAATATTTTACAATAGTACAATATAAATGTGTATATACATTAACATTAAGGAAAGTTGTCATTTAGGTACCCAGAGACTTTAGCATTTATTATTTATGTACTCCGACATTTTCAACATATAAAAGAGTAGCTTGAGTTTTAAAAATTTTATCACTTAGGTAGTCTTATGTTTAAAATGTCGTCCATTAAATACCCTTTTGTCAAAATTTGATAGATTTTTGTTAGAAAGAGCTAAAATTTAACACGATTTCAATGTATATATTAGTATCTTCATCATAAATTATGATTTTTTTTCCGATAAATGCGAAAATGGCACATAGTATATTGCGGTAATTTGTTGGTGATTTATATCAACACTCAGTGAATATTTTTTCACAATTTGTTGAATTTTTGATGAAAACATTGGCATTATCACAATTGATTAGATTCTTACAAAATTCATCAAATTTTAAAATAGGATACCTAGGTGAAAAATTTAAAACCTTAAGTTATCCCATTGTATATATTAAAATATTAAGGTACCTAAGTGATAAATATTCAAACCTCAGGGTACCTGACTAGTAATATTCCTAAGGTTAAAATTGGTAAATTTTTATATCAAAATATAAAATTTTAAAATTAAAACATTAGCGGAAGAAAAAATTAAAGTTAAATCTAAATTTACAAATTTTTTAAAAACAAATATATGTGTGTGTATATACATATATATATACACATTATTAAAAAATAATTAAAAACCCAAAACTTAATCTACATACAATTTGTTCAAAAACAATATGCGTTATAAACTAATATAAATACATTGTAATAACTAAAACGAAACCACACAAGTGTCTCTCTCTTAAGGTCGTCTCTCTCAAGGCCGTCTCTCTCTCTCTCCCTTTTTGTTTCTCTCTCCTCATGATACAAACAAATATAATCTAGCTCCTATCAATGGAATCCAAGGTAAAATATAGATTTATATTGATAGATTTAGCCTACAAAATGGAGGATTGCAAAAGAAAGGGGAGGATAAACAAGAAAGAGGAGGGGGGGGGGGGGGGGGGGGGGCGCAAGGGGAAGAGAAAAGAAACATAAGGGAGAGAGAGAATTCAGCTAAACACTCATTACATTGCTAATCATCAAGCATATCTAAAACTATGGGGGGATAACCCCTTATTTCTAGCTAAAACTAGGGCTAATGTGATAGCTAGAGCACCCAATACGTGAGTATGGATCCCGATTGGGGGGTCGGGTTGGGTTTGGCAAGTAGGCCAAGGGCCCCGTATGTAACAATACCGGCTCCTCTAAAAAAAAATCACCGTCCTTGAGGGTCAAGAGAAGGATCGCCATCATATATATATCTGCTTGAAGTGAGCTTGGCGGCTTGCTATGCGGTATGCCCAGTACTTGGCGGCAGTAGCCCAGGTAAGGGGGGTCAGTGAGATGGCATCCTTCTATACGCCTAAACCCAATCAGGCTCATATCAATTCTTTCCCCTCCAACGACCCTTGTCCCCAAGGGTCATGGACAACGAGCAGGCTTCAGAAGGTAGATGATCCTCTTGGGTCAAATACCAACTTTGGAATTCCAGCAAGATGAGAGCCTCGAAGTTGATGCCTTCCTTGAATAGGTGAGAGTGTGGGAGCTTGGCAAAAATGGCGATGACATTACCAAAATCTGATGGCTACTTCGAGTGCACGGGAGGATCTATCCCAGTGGGCGAATCAGTACAAGCGAAAGCAAGAAGGGTGAAACCAAGACTGGAGCTGTAGAGATGATAGAGGGTCGAGTGACCTTGGGGATGGTGGCATCCTTAGATACGCCAAGAACTGGGGTAATGGCGATGTTTGGGACGAAGTCTGAGTTTGGCTCTAAGGTCGGCTGTGAAGGCTAAGCATCATTGTTGTTAAGTATGGGAGGTGCCTACTCAATCGGCTCTGAGCCATGTCTGATGTTGGTGGCAATGGCTATGGGAGTGTTGGGGTTGGAGGGTTGACGATAGCGGTATCAAATCAGCATGGCGTGGGCAATATTGGCGCGCTTCTCAAAGATCCCTTTATGGATAATTTATCTAGATAGGCGCAATTGTTATTTTCTAACTGGGCTAGTGACTTGGCATCATGAAGAGTTAGTAGCCTAAACAAGGGGACGCCTTCCGTTGTGTCCTTCTACAAGTCGGCTACCATGAGCTCAACCTTTGCTCCTTCATCGATCCACACCTGCTCACCAAATACTCAAACCAGCTAGTGTACTCGTCAACACTTCCCGTTACGGGTTCCCTTCAGCCATGGTAGTGATGGTTGGCAATAAGAAATGGAGAGTTAGTTAAAGCATTTTATCAAACACCTTGTGTGAGCTGATGGGTGTTTGGGCTGGTAAGGGACGATGGTTTGTCGCGGGGCAGTTGGTGATGGTCAACAATGGTGGTCTGGTGAAGATCTCCTCGCTGGTAGTGAGGATCAGTGGCAGTGATGGTGGAATTGATGCTGATGGTGATGGGTGAAGTTGATGAAGAAAATGGTGAGCTGGCGGGAAGGCGATGATCGATGCCAGTGATGAAGAGGGTGAGCTGCGGCTAAGCTGAGGGTAACAATGGTGGTTGATGATGCTAATGGTGAAGGTGATGATGACCGATGAGAGTGATGATAACGGCAACATTGATGGTAGATCGGTGGTGATGATGCTCAACAGATGGAGATGGTGATCGGGGGTGCTACTGGATGATGATGATGATGATGATGGCAATGACTATGATGATGATGATGGCAATGATACCATGGTAATTGGGGCCGAGGAAGGACCGCTCTGATAACAGTTGATACAAACCAAATAAAATCTGGCTCCTATCAATGGAATCCAAGCTAAAATATAGATTTATATTGATAGATTTAGCCTCCACAAAGGAGGATTACAAGAAAAAGGGTAGGATAAACTAGAGAGGGGGGGGCGGGGGGGGGGGGGGGGGGGGGGGGGGGGGGGGGGGGGGAGAAGGGGGGGAATAGAGAAACATAAAGGAGAAAGAGAATTGAACTAAACACTCATTACGTTGCTAATCATCAAGCATGTCTAAAACTATGGGGGATAACCCCTTATTTATAGCTAAAACTAGGGCTAGTTTGGCAGTTAGAGCACCCAATGCATGGTATGAATCTTGGTTGGTGGGTCGGGTCGGGTTTGGCGGGTAGGCCAAGGGCCTCGTCAATAACACCCTGTCTCTCGTCTCACCTTATGGCTTGTCACTCAAGGTCATCTCTTGCTCTTCTCTTGCTGTTCTGTTTGCTTGTAGGTCTCTTGCACTCTCTCTAGGTGTTTTTGGTTTTCAAATTTGGTTCCTTTTTAATTTGTTGTACTTTCTTGAATTTTTCTATTTGAAATTATGAATTTGTTGGGAGTTTGTTTGCATAGAGTGAGAAAGGGTGAGAAATTAGGATTTGGGATTTAAGGATTCAAATTAGTTTAAGCCTCTTTGATAGATTTGATAAACTAGAGTATTCCAGTTGCTTGATAATTGGGTAAAGAGAGTTAGTATTTTATTTTCATGTATTTCGCATAGATTTTGCTACATATATAACAACTCATTTTCGTTCTTATTTTATTTAATGTAAAATTATACATATTTTGATGCAATTGATGCAGTTTCTAGGTTCAGGCCCTAATAAAGAATAAAAATAAGAAAACGAGAAAAATATATTAGTTCATAAGAAAATTAAATGTATAATTGATTATAATATACACACACACACACATATGTATATATGTGTGCGCGTGCGTGCGTTTAAGTGGGGTGGGGGGGGTGGGTCAAAGTAAAATTTTAATTGAAAAATTAGCATGTAAATTGAATCACGTACAAAGAAAGCAACAAGGAGAAAAATAGTTCTTGACAAAAAAAAAAGGAAAAAAATAATTATAAAATTATTGTTTAAATGTGCTAGAAGAAGCAAGCATTTAAGAATTGTGCCAAAGTAAAGAAATATTTAAAAAGATAAATCTAACAATGAAGCCGTCTGGAATTGAACCCACAACAAACTAAGAGTGGTATGACACTCTTACGACCAAACCAACAATGCATATGATGCTGCATGGTCACTTTACTTTTATGTAATTAGTAAATTTTGTAATAATTTGTATTCATCACTGTTTTTCTTTTCTTCGCAGGCACAAGGTTGGAATCAGAGTTGGAGCTTTTTTACGATCTCTTGGAGTATACTTTGGGATTAAAATTTTGGAGTTGGATGTTGATTATTATGATATTGGATTTGAATTATGATTTTAGATTATGAATATGGGATATTGATCAAACTGAATTAGCTTATGTATTATTTGGTTTTGTGATAGAATGGTTTAACAGATTTTTTGATAGCAATATACAGTTTCTTTTTTATGCCATATGTCACATGAAAGGTTATGTAGTATTTTTGAAAATATTTGGGGTTGGAACATCGAATGCTTTTGATATGGTATCGAAATATTTTATTTGATTCCTAAACTACCTTCGTCTTCCAAAAATATATGATGCGAATGATGTTCGTAGCATTGGAAGTTTTTTATTTAATACTATTAGGTTAACTTTTGGAATCGAAAACAATATGAGACTAATGATATTAATTGTATCAAAAAATAGTATCTGCTACTTTTAGGTGAACCTTCAGCATCGGAGACAATTTAAGACTAATGACATTAATAGTATCGAAAATATTATCCGATGCTATTAGGTGACCTATTAATAGTATCGAAAATATTATTCAATATCATTAGGTGAGGTATTAATGGTATAAAAAATAGTATCCAATACTATTTGGTGAGCTATTAATAGTATCGAAATAGCATCCGATACTACTAGGTGAGCTGTAAATAGTATCTAAAAATAGCACCTGATACTATTAGGTAAACCTACAGCATCGAAAACAATCCGAGACAAGATATTAATAGTATCCAAAAAATTATCTAATACTATTAGGTGAGACTTTGGTATCAGTAGTTTTTCCGATGGAACATCCGATGTGAAGGAGTTATACGATGCTATTTTCCTAGAGCCCTTTAGTGACGGATGTTGTTTTCTAACAGAAACCCTTTATTGTAGCCAGAATTAGTATTGGAATGGTATCGGATCAAATCTCCAATACTATAGTGTTATAGTATTAAAAAAATGGCCTCTAGTGTCGGTTAATTTTCGCTATTAAAGGGCATTTTTCTTATAGTGTGCCATTGCCCGTCAAGTAGCTGAGGATCTCGAGGGGGATCAACAGGATACTCCTGAGCTCCCATTACAATTAGATGTGGAAATGGATGTTGCCCCACATAAGTAGGGTAGTAACACCCTTGATAATTCTTGCCATTCGTTTGATTGGCCAGGAAGCATGTTTCAGCAGATCCTTGATTATGTGTGGCATGCTTAAAGGCACACCTATATTGACTGCTGCTAGGGCATCCTTATTTGATCCATTCCCTAGTATTGATCTTGAGGATGAGGGAAGTTAACTTACACCCTAGTCTCATATGTGGATAGAGGCCTCGGAAGAAGCGCTTAGTCCCCCGGATTGGGTAGTTGTCCTTGCGAGCGTATTCTAAGGCTTTGAATCGCCTCTCCAACATGAGGAAGGTATGAATGACTACTCCCCTTCTATCTCATGGATAGGCATTACCCGAACATTAACATTGAGATCCCCCGAGACCACAGAATATCCCTAGTTTAAAGGGTATGCAACCCCATGGGACGCGTTATCACCTGTATGACCAAAATCCAAGTAAGTAGCACCTGGGTTGGCCAAAGTTGGGTTTCCCATTCTTTCAATGGGTTGTTTAACATAAGACTTAATTGTCTTTTAGGAACATCATGGGGATACCCAGTTGGAACCAAAGAAGGAGGAACGGGTCTAAGTTGACTAATGCCCTCTCTAACGGCATTGACAAAGGGTATGAGTCTTAGCTTGCTTGACTGAGATAAGTTCAAATTCGACTATTGTCTGCCTTGCCACATCCTTAGCTATAAGGGAAGCAATAGAGGACAACTCAACCAAGACTCTGTCAATTTCTTGATGAAGCCTTTCATTCACTGAAGTTCCAACGTCATTGATTATAGCTCTCATTGCAGCAAGGTTTTCATGCTGGGCACTAAAGTATGTTCTATTTCAAGACGTTATTTTTCATAGACCTCTTTTTTGGCATGCTCAATCCTTTGATCAACGAGCTTCATAAGACGTTTGAGCATGGCTCTGAAACTCTTGCCAGAATAGCCATCAAGCCCAATGCGCTCATGTTCTAGGATGTCTTCGCCACCCCCACTTTCATTACTGTGGTTGTGACTTGTCTCACCCTCTCATGATATAGAGCTTCGTTCTAAAGGATGCTCTAGTGGGAACCCAATTAAGGCTAGGCCCTCGGGCTCCTCAAGCTCAGAAGCACAAGATCTCCTTGTTCTGACCATCAGTGAATGGTCTGAGATTATATTTTCATTATCCACAATGAGGTTAAACACAGTTAAGACTTGTGTTAAGCCACCCATTGTAGTCACCAAAAGACATGTTTGCTTTATTTGTCGGTTAAGTGTGAATGTGATCACTGTAAATACAAATTAAACAAACGGCAAATTATGACTCATAACGACTAGGGAACGAGCCTAAATTCCAGACCACATATTTTTGACCGCAACCACTCACCTCTTCGAAGAAAAGGGATGGTGCTTTTAGTGTGTCCGACTACAATTTGCAACAAACAATTGGATTCTACTTATGCTCCAATTAAGGAGGCTTTTATTTTATTTTTTTGGATATTTTAATATATATATATATATATATATATATATATATATTGGTGGAAAAGTAAGAGGGATAATGACCTTACTTAAGTGGCAGTTACATTGATCGAGCAGGGCCTACAGACACCTTTCCTCATACACTTAAAAGTTAGAAACTGGGGTGGAGATAAACTCAAGAGCTCAGCAGTCAACTTATAAGCCCAAGTCAATAAGATTTTTAGGCCTAGCCCCCTTGACTTATAGTAACTCAAACGAGTTAGAGTCTGACATGATAAAGAAGAAGGGAACCATATTTGTTCATTGAATGAGGAACAGCGCAATCAAGGTCATGCTTTAGCAGTTAAAGCCCTTAAACAATAACAGAAACCTAAATTCACTTGACTTATTATGCAGTGATAGGAGTGTTAAGACCAACGCAATCATGGTCAAGCCCTAGCCATCAAAGCCTTAAACTAAAGTATCAATTCTCACTTATTAATTTTGGGAACAAATTAAAATGAAGAGTTGCATAACTGAAATCCCAAAGAACTCTATTATTCTGATGAAAGCAAGTATAGCAAAGATCTATGCTACCCTAAGCTAAGTTACTCCTAGGTAAGAAACACAAATGTGCTATAAAGAAACTTGAAGAATTTTGTATGAGTGGTGTTAGACACTTTACAACTACAATAGTGTGTCTTATTTATGGAACACAGAAATAACTGTTGCATCCAAATTCTAGGGCATTTTCATCCCATGTTGACCTCAAATCTCCTTTGGTGCTTTGAATGGACAATGAACGTGCCCAGAATTTTTGTGCTCGAGCATCATTCTGGCAGCCAGTGTCCGAATTTTCTACGAGAGTTCCTTCAAGATTCCCACGTTTTGTTAGATAGGCTTAAGGCCTATGTATCTAAAATTGTGCTCCACGTAACTACCTTGAGTTTGAAAACCACATTTCTTATAGGCTTGTTGGAAGTCCCTTGAACTCGAGCTCCTTTTACCCCTCAACCATCTCGAGTGGCTCATACTTTTAAAAAGGTTTTAAACTCCTCAAGTAGCTAGGCTCGAGATGCTGTTGTGCTAGCATCTAAAGGCCTTATCTCTCTCAAGGATGGCCTCATGTGATAAGCACATGGCGCTTTGCCCCGTAATGGCATCACCCAACTCCCTCGAGCTTGGGGTATAAACAAACCATGAAGCAGATTTCCTACTATCAAGGCATCTTGCCATATCAAAATCGGTATACCTTTTAAGAATTGGTCCCAAGCCTCCAAAACTCAAACACTATTTGGAAGTACCTCGCAAATATATGAAGATCTACTTCATTGCTTTACAATAAACTTTTCCTGGATTTGAAAGAAACCTACTTCACTAGGCCAAAGTCTTTCATTTCAAAAGACTTTGACAACTCCTCTTTAAGTCTTTGAATCATATATGTATCTTGACTAACAATTAGCATGTCATGAATATAAACTAGTAAAATGATGAAATTACCTCCAGTGAATTTCCTTATATACACACAAATGACGGCAGTTGTTCTCTTATACACTTGTCCCACCATAAAGGAGTCAAACTTCTTGTACCATTACCTAGGAGCCTATTTTAAACCATACAAGTTGTTTTTCAATCTGCAAGCCAAGTGCTCTTTACCCTGAATTCCATATTCTTCAGGTTGCTTCATATAAATCTCCTCTTACAAATCACCATGGAGAAATGCAGTCTTTACATCTAACTGTTCAAGCTCAAGGTTCATACTAGCTACCATACCCAATACCACTCTTATGGAACTCATCTTTACAGATGGAGTGAAAATCTCATCAAAGTCAATCCCTTTCTTCTGTTTGAAGCCTTTCACCACCATTCTTTTTCATCTTGAACACCCACTTGTTTTGAAGTGCTTTTATAAGATCAACCAACTCATAAGTTTCATTCTTCTCTAAAGAATTCATCTTTCATCCATGGCTTTCACCCAATTATCCTTGTCTTCATGAGTCTGTAGTTCTTGGTAGCTCTCTGGCTCCCCTTCATAAGCAAGACAAATATAATTACAACTCGAAAACCTCATAGATGGTCGATGCTCTTTATTAGACCTCCTCACCCAAGGCTCAATGGTCACTGGTTGGGGGGCTAGCTCCCCCTACTCAACAGCATATGTACCTGTAGCATCATCAACTACAACTGGCTTAGAGTCAGTCATAAGTTCTATCCCATCATAGACTTGCTCTTCATCTGTGGCACTTGATGACGATGAAATTAATGTAGTATTAGCAACATCACTGGGAGCCCATGTAGTATTATCTAGCTTGTCAAAATTAGAAATGTTCTCATGTTCATGAAACACAACATCTTAGCTTCTCACGGTCCTTTTCTACACAGGGTCCCATAATCTATAACTGAACTCCCCATCATCATATCCTACAAATATGTACAAAATGGCCTTATTGTCAAGCTTCAATCTATGTTCCTATGGTACATTAATGAAGGCTTTGCACCCAAACACCTTGAGGTAAGAATAACAGATGTCTTTCCTTGTCCACGCTCTCTCTGGAATGTCAAAATTCAAAACAATTGATGGAGCCCTGTTGATGATGTACACAGTAGTATTCATAGCTTCACTTTGAAATTCCTTAGGCGGCTTCAACATTCTTAATAAACATCTGGTTTTCTCCACAATGGTTCTGTTCATCCTTTCTGCGACATCATTGTGCCGAGGAGTACCTTGTTCTATTCTTTCATGGCAAATCCCATGCTTATTACAGTTCTTTCTAAAATCACGGTTAACTTACTCTCTCCCGTTTTTAGTTTAGAGACACTTCAGTAGCATCCCCATCTGTCTCTCCACCATATAGTTAAACTACTAAAAGACTTGAAATGCCTGACTTTTGGTTCCCAAATAAAACACCCAAGTTTTTTGTAAAGCATCGTCAATAAAAGTAACAAGATATTGATTCCTTCGCACAAGCTCTACCTTAATAGGAACATATGCATCAAAATGTACTAATTCAAGTTTATTTCATTTTCGCTCCAACTGTTTATGAAAATTGACTTTATAATGCTTACCTAATAAACAGTCATCACAATAGTTTAGTAACTTACCTTCAAATGAAGGAAGAAGGGCTCTTTAGCAAATATCTAAAATGCTTTCTCAGTGACATGAGCTAGCAGCCTATGCCACAATTGCGGTGAAGCATCATGCTCAAATGCATTCAGTTCACCACCACATATGTCACCAGTATCTTGTATAAAGAACAACTTCGCTCTTATCAATGACCCCCTAGTAAGCCTCCACTTTCCATCATTAAGACGATGATCATAACCTTCCTTATCCAAAACATTCACAGAAATCAAATTAAGGCATTCAGGAATATGTTGCACATTCTTCAAAGTAATAGTGCAACCAGTATTATTCTGTATATGGATATCCCCAATCCCAACCATCTTAGCGATACTGAATACACAATGATTGGAAGCACCAGAATCAACAATCTGTTCAACATCAAGATCATCCCCCTGAGCAAAAAACAATATTACATGATCATCATTACCATCACCTGTCGCTGCAGCTATAGTGTTTTTATCAACTGCCTTTTTCTTACTTGTTTCACATTTCCATTGCTTCTTTAGATGAAAACAATCTCTCTCTAGGTGTCTAATTGTATGATAATGCCAGCACTCTAGCCTATCTCCCCTGGACTTAGATCTGCCTCTGGACTTACGACACCCCTTAAACCCTCTACTCTTGCTTTTAGCTCGGTTCTCAGTAACAAATGCTTGTGTTCCAGCACTTATCTCTTCTTCCTTTTTTTTTTTTTTCTCCTCATCTCCTTATTGAACATGTATCTTTACAGCGCTCCAAACCAATTTTCCATGAAAAGCTGGGTTTCCAATAGTTACCACCAAGGTCTCCCAATTGTTAAGTAAAGAAGTCAAATGGGAAAAAGCCTACAACTCATCATCAAGAATAATTTTACTGACATTCAACTAGTTAACAACATCTTGGAATTTATTCAAGTGTTCAGCTATAGAGCGACCCTCTTTCAATTTTAAGTTTACCAACTTCTTAATCAGGAAAATCTTATTTCTTGGAGTCCTTCTCTGACACTGACTCTCTAAACTTTTCCATAATATCTCAGCGTTAGTCTCTTGTGATATATGGTGAAAGATATTGAAATCTACATATTTTATAATAGTCCCAATAGTTTTTCTATTCACCTTTTCCCATTCTTTATCTATCAATTTTTCCTGCCTACCACTAGCACTGTCAATTGCGTCATGTAAATCTTTATAATAAAGAAGATCCTCAATAATTAGCTTCTAAATTAAATAATTTTCACCGGTTAATTTTATCATTGTAGTATTACTGGTACCATCCATTATTATTCACCCTAATAATGAACCTGGCTCTGATACCACTTTGTTGGGGTCTAGACACCTAAGCCCGGATTAATCGACCACTCAAGCTAGTATTAGTGACCAATATAAACAATAGGGCACACCAATATCACCAAGTATCAATAAGAAATAAATATGCGAAAATAAATCAACACCAAATGTAACATGGAAAACCCTCCAGAGTAGAGGAAAAACCATGGGGTAAATCGAAAACAAAACCCACTATAAAAATAGCGACAACAACATTGATGGTTTCAAGATGTTTGCTTTAACTTGAAACCTATAAACGATTTGAGTGATACAAGAATTATCTCCCTAGGTCCGAGAAGATTTGATACTCTCGATCATTTCACTTCAAACAACGTCCAAAAAAACCAAATCAAATTGCTTCAAGATCTATCCCAAATCTCCACCGAAATTATAGGAATTTAGTCATGTTAGGTTATGTCTCAAATTACTTGTTTTTAGCTTTATGGGGTTGTTGTAGGGTCACCGATCGATCGGGAGGGAAGCCCAATCGATCGAGTGATTTAAGGAAATTTTGGTATTTTTTAGGTAGTTAGAGGGCTGATCGATCGGCCCGTTCCGATCGATCAAGCCCTCCCAGACACGGGTCTATATAAGGGACATAGGGTTTACGTCATTAGGTATCCAATCAAACATGAGGCCCCGCCATTGAGTGAAAAGAGTTGATTTTGTAATTCCTCCAAGATATTCGAGTGCTACGAGAGTTTAGAGAAAGTGATTGTAATTCTTTCATAGATCTCGTTCAGAGGAAGTGTCGTTGTAATTCTTCTGTTCAGTATCAATGAAGATTCTCGATCTCCACCCGTGGTTTTCTCCCCTCTCGATTGTAGAGGGGTTTCCAAGTAAATGTTGTGTGTTCGTGTTCGTTCTTACTTTCTCCATATTTTTTTACTTCTCATTTTGTGTGAGTCATATTATTTGAATCGAATCAAGTCATCGGGGTTTACGCTTTTGCATCAAGATTTCACCGACAAATTGGTATCAGAGCCCTATTTATTTTGATTTGATAATATGACGTCCGCAATTGAGACCGAAGTTGAGAAGTTTGGTGGTCAAGGGAGCTTTAGTTTATGGCAGATTTGCGTTAAAGGCCTCTTGACTCAAAGTGGCTTGAAGAAAGCTTTAGATGGGAAAGAGAAGAAGCCAGAGAATTTGACAGAAGCACAATGGGAGGAGTTAGATGAGAAGGCACTCACAGTAATTCAGATGTGTCTTACCGATGACGTTTTGACAAAAGTTCTGGTAGTGAAGACCGCTAAGGAGTTGTGGGAGAAATTGCAGGATATGTTATGTTTCAAGTCTGTCCACAAAAAACTCGTTGTTAAGCGCCGGTTGTTCACGTTTCGTATGTCAGAAGGTACGTCACTTAAGAATCATGTCAGTGAATTTAATTTAATTATTCAAGATTTGAAAGAATTGGAAGATGTTCCTAAGGATGAAGATCAAGCAATGTTGCTATTATGTTCTCTTTCTGCTTCATATAAGGGTTTTGTTGAAAGCATGATTTATGGGAGTAGACAAACCATATCTGTAAATGAAGTTAAGAGAAGCCTACTGAGTCAAGAACAAATAGATGGAGAATTATCTGATTCGGTTTATAACTCAGGTAGTGGTTTATGTGTGAGGAGGAGAACTGAGTATGATCATGGTGGAAACAAGTCTAAGTCTAGGTATTAAGACCTAGCCTGTAACTACTGTCATAAGAAAGGGTACGATAAGAAAGACTGTTACAAGCTTAAGAGAAAATTAGAAGCAGATAACAGGTCAGACCAGAGATCCATTGTAGCTAGTTTTGTGGATGGTGAGAATGAAGATCTTCTACTGTCTGTGTCTGAACCTCAGTCCAATTTGAGAGATAGTTGGATTTTGGATTCAGGTTGCTCCTATCATGTTCGTCCCAAGCAGGATTGGTTTTCCATGTACGAGTCTGCTCGAGGTGGAGTCGCTTTGATGGGTAATGATACTTCATGCAAAGTTCTAGGTATAGAAACAATTCGTTTTAGGATGTTCGATGGCACTATCAGGGTTTTGAGCGATGTTCGTCCTGTTCTTGATTTGAAGAAGAATCTTATCTTTTTAGGCACTCTTGAGTCTAAAGGGTATAGGTACACAGCTGATGGTGGAGTTTTGTGGGTCGTTAAGGGTGCATTGATACTTATGAAGGGTAAAAGGTTAGGTACTCTGTATGAACTTGTAAGTTCCACAGTTGTTAGATCTGTTGCAGTATCTTCATCATCCATGTTGTTGACAGAACCAGAGATCAAAAATTTAGAACGTTTGAGATTGGATCATTCAGGTGATAGGGGTCTATCTGAGCACAGTGTGAGGGGCTCTTTGGGTGGTCAGTCTATAGGACTGATATTATGTGAACAAGGGCTTTATGGAAAACAGAAAGGTTATCGCTTCAAGCAATTCCTGACGAGTAGACGTGTCATGTTTGGTGAGTCTTCATTGCTGTCTCCACAGAAGATGTCATCAGTTGTTTGTGATTTAGGTTAGGTGAGTAAGCCAGAGGAAGTTCAGTTGAGTAACACAGTTCAGCAGCAGGTGACTGTTTCTGATAGTGTGTCAAGAGCCAATTCAAAGAAGAAGAAGATTAGCATTGCTGATAACCTTTTAGATATGTTCACTTAGTTTCTACCTAGCAGGAAGTTCAAGCTTCGCTTGGACTCGGTTAGGTTTCATGTTTCTTGACATAACCTTGTGTGTGGGGGTTTAGTGGAGAAGGTAGAGGAAATTCTTTTATGTATGTAATTTGAGCCAAAGTGGAGATTTGTTAGGTTATGTCTCAAATTACTTGTTTTTAGTTTATAGGGTTGCCGTAGGGTTACCGATCGATCGGGAGGGGAGTCCAATCGATCGGGTGATTTAAGGAAATTTTGGTATTTTTTAGGCCGTTAGAGGGCCGATCGATCGGCTCATTCCGATTGATCGGGCCCTCCCAGACACGGGTTTATATAAGGGACGTAGGGATTACGTCATTAGGCATCTAATCAAACTTGAGGCGCCGCCATTGAGTGAAAAGAGGTGATTTTGTAATTCCTCCAAGATATTCAAGTGCTACGGGAGTTTAGAGAAAGTGATTGTAATTCTTTCATAGATCTCGTTCAGAGGAAGTGTCGTTATAATTCTTCCGTTCAGTATCAATAAAGAATCTCTATCTCAGCCCGTGGTTTTCTCCCCTCTCAATTATGGAGGGGTTTTCACGTAAATATTGTGTGCTTGTACTCGTTCTTTCTTTCTCCATATTTGTTTACTTCTCGTTTTGTGTGAGTCATACTATTTGAATCGAATCAAGTCATCAAGGTTTACGCTTCCGCATCAAGATTTCACCGACAATTCAATATAAAGAATCACGCTACCGCACTTGCTCACTCTCTTGCTCTTGTTTTTTTAAGTGCTGAGTCCTCACTTTTGGCCTAAAGCTTTGAAATCCACACATGTTTTAGGAAATAGCTTAGTGCTTAGAAACTAGGGTCCAAAGGCGCCACCCAAGTTCGCTTCCCACTAGAGATATTCCCCCTCCCCCACCTTACCAATGTAAAAAAATATATATAAAAGATATAAAATCTGTAGATTCAACCTGAGACAACATACACCGCCCACTACTTCAATATGAGTATAGCTAAAATATTATACCTTATATTAGTTTAGTAATACTAGGATATTTTTTACCTCAAAATTAATTATATGAATGCAAAATAAAAAAGGAAAAAGAAAATGAAAAGACAAAGAAAAAGAAAAGAACAATAGTTTTTAATTTTGTAACCTCCCAGTTATTATAGTGGAAGACTGGAAACATTTACAATTTTTTGGTCATAAATTGGGGTTCCACACACTAAGAGATGAAAAGGAAGGGGGAAAAATGTAGGATATTTTTAAAGGGGGTACCTGAGAGCGTCTTGGGTAAGGGGAGATCGAGAGAATGATGGTAAGTGGTTTTTGTTTTGTGAGGTTCATTCGAGTATAAAGAGAGTCATGCTCGGGTGGTCTGTTTGAGAAAGTTTTTGTAGCTTCCTCTATTCAAACCTATGATGAGGAGGGTTGGTGGCTTACCATTCATAGGCACATTGAAGAGAGTTAGTAACTTACCGTACAATAGTCACATTAGTGAGGAGAGTTGGGAGATGAGTTTGGGGTTTCAATTAGAGACCGTAATCATAAATTTCATACTGTATGAGGATCCCATTTGGGTCCTGTCATTTTTCTCTCTAGTTAAGAGACAATTTTACACGTAAAATGTCGTGTGTTGGTTCATTGTTTACGTTTGATTTCGCTTCCGCTTGTATTCAAATGTATGATTTTCCTAACAAGTAAGCTATTTCGTCTATGTATTTTAATTGAGGAGTGTTGATTATTGGTTCCTATATATATTAACAATAGCTTAAATAACTTAGGACAATAATAGATAATTTAGTTATAAGTTCAAAAACGCAGATCTTAACAAATGGATATCGTTGAAACGCAACGTTAAATGCTTTAGACATGAAAATGTGTACTAAGTGGAATTTTTGTAAATAAGTGGAAAAGTAGGGTCTTTTTCATTTGGGTTTTTCAATCTTTGGCATTATGGTTATTATCCTTGCCCACTCTGGTAGCGCTGCTTTGGGAACCCTAAATGCCTAACTGCTGAAGACATGTGGCATGATCTCATGCTGCTTCCCTCTCGGACACCTGTCATGCATTTGATGACTGAGATTCTGTTTCTTTTGTTGAATCTGGACCGTTAGATGCATTGTTATCAACGACTAAGATGGAGCTATAGATTGAGTTAAGGATTGAGGTTAAACAGGTATAAAAGGGTGGATTTTAGAGAGAGAAATAGGACATATTTTCATTTTCTGATTCTCTTTTGTTTTTCATTTCTTCTTCCTCCATTGCTCTCTGTAAAACCCTAGCCCTAGCTACCACTCTAGTTCTTAAGCATAGATTGTGGTTATGGTGGGTGTATGTTCTACATCTAGATGATACTATCAATTAAGATTGTATCTAGAATTAATAAAAAATTGATGAGGAGAAAGAGATTAGAGAAGAGAGAGAGAGAGAGAGAGAAAGAACATTAGGGTTAGGGATTTGGGGAAGAAAGAGAGAGTCGAGTAAGAGGAGAACGGAAAAGAGGAGAGAGAAAGTATTTGTTCATTGTTACCTAATTACAAAGCTAATACAAGTATTTATACTAATTGATTATTAACCCCTAACATTTATTCAACTCTAACACATGTATCACCAGAGGACCATTGTGTGAGGTTTCTATCTTGGAAACCTAGAGTTTTGTATGTAATTTGTTTTCGCATTTGGTTATGGCTTTGTAACTTGTAATATAATCATAATAGTGGATAGAATTCTCTAGAAATAAGGAGCCGTGGATTAGGACTGACTTTTTGTGGTTTGAACCACATTATATCTGGTGTTCTTCCTTCGTTTGTAATTTATCTTGTTATCTTTCTTTCTTGCATTGTAATTTTTGTCGATTGTAATTTTATATCTCAAGTCTCACTAAGCCATAATGAAAGGCACAACTAGAAGCGTCTGTGCTTCAACAAGCGGCTTTGGTATTATGTAGCATGGGTCAGTGAAGGAAGGAAGTAAAAGAAGTAGCCATTGAATTAGTCTTCATTACCCTCATTTCCTTAGACCACATTTGCCTAAGCTTTTTAACAATCTAAAGTATGAAAATGCTCCAGTTGATTTTAAGACACGTGTTTGGTTGACAAAAACATATTTTCACGTATTTTTTACAGTTTAATAGGAAGATGGGAAAATAGTTTTACGACTAAATTGAGAAAAATTCAAACTAAATCTTTTTCATAACTTATTCAAAAAGATGTTTTAAAAAGATTGTTGAGTTTAAATCCTCAATACCATGACCTAGGTTCACTTCTATCGACATTGACACCCACCACCTACCACCATGACTAACTATTATCATCATTCAGTACTAAGGACCGTGGCATGTCACCGTTCTCTCACACCATGGCCATCACTTCGTGTATAACCATCAACCACCATGGTGCACTCATGCCTTCCACCATTGTGGCCCCCCACAACTATGGCTTGGGACCCCTATAATTTTAGGTCATCATTATGGTCCACCTCCATTTCTCATTACCTTGACCTACCGCTATTGTAGTTCACCTCTGTCAACAAGGCCATTGCTTTTTTGATTAATATAACTTTGTCTACAACTTCAACCAGCTATTAAGACTTGCTATTATTTATTATCATTATTCAGCACCCTGTGATTCACCCAAACATCATGGCCTACCACCACTCGACCAACTACGTGAGACACGAAGTCAAAGAAAGGCTAGTGGAACTAAAGCGTGTGGATTTTACAGAAAAATTGGACATAACATCACAAAGTGCCCAAATAAAGATGATTTTGATTGTTCAAGCAAGAAAAAGCAAATTGTTGCATCAGATATTGGTTTGAATGCCATATACAGTTTAAAGATTATCACTATGTGATGCAGCCAAGCCTTAGTATATTTGGCGGGGAGATTAGCGGGCAGGGCTTGGTGAGTTGATCGACTTGGTGAGATGGGAAGGCACGCAGAGCATTGGAAGTTTAACGACAATTAGGAAAGCTTAGTTCATATTAGTAGATTTTATTATTTATCTTTTATTTATCTCTTTTAATTTTAGTCTTTTATATTTGGCGAAATAACTTCTCTATTCAAGGAAGAGGATGATTAGGGTTTTATTCGTTCAACTTCTATAGATTTTTATTCCTTTTATAGTTTTCTTTCTTATTCTCGGGTCCTAAGAATTAAGGTTGAACTTATTCCTTTTGTTTCTTAATTGTTTTAGCATTAAGAATTTAAAGAAAGGCTATCAAACCTTCTTTTCCTAAGTTCTCTTCCTTCTACGCTGCACCAGTTGGTATCATAGCTTAGAGCATTTCTCGTGATGACCCATGGATGAAAAAGGTATGCTGCCATTAGAGAAATTTATGAATGAGATCAGCAACCCTAGACCGATAGGAGATTCAAGGAGAAGGAAGAGAGATTCCAACAAATCAAGCTGTGTTTGGTGCAATTGGGCGCGAATCCATACCAAAGGACAACGACTCAGCCTTAACAACCACCAGAGTGAGAGGAGAGGATGAATCAGAAGAGAGCTTTAAAAATCTATTTCCAGGGGTTGACAACCAGGGACGGAACCTTAAGAGGACTCGACTGAATTCTAGTGTTTCCGATTAGTTGGAAGATCGAAGGTGCGAATCCGGGCATCGGATTGAAATTTTGAAGTTCGCTGGGAGAAGACAACTAGAGGAGTTCTGGGATTGGTTGGCTGCGGTAGAAGAAGTGCTCAAATTCAAAGAGGTCCCGGAGCACAAACAAGCATAGTTTGTAACTACTCAGTTGAGGGGTAGAGCCACCGCCTATGGGCAGCAGCTAAAGCATACCTTTCTTAGGCATGGTAAATCAAAGATCGAGATCTTGGAAAAGATGAAGAAGAAAATGCAAAATTCCTTCCTTCCCCACAATAATTCTAGGGTGATGTATAAGTGTCACGACCCTAGCCGTGACCTTATCATGTCACCGATGCATATCAGTATTTTTTTATTATATTTTTCTAGGGCTTGTAATTCTACGTAGAATATTCTAGAACGCTCTAGTGCTTCTAGGGTCTTCCTCACATATGGCAGAGTAATAGTAATTAATTAAAAAATATCTAGAAGTATTGTAAAGGGACAAACCGCTTAGGAGATGTGGTTGAATGCACAGTTGCCAAGGGGGGACATGTCCCTAGGAATATCCACATGCTAAAATGTATCTAGACAATGCTTGTCTTGCGAGGCTCAACCGTGGGCATTTAATGGGGCACGGTTGGAGAGTTGGGTAGTTCTAGGCCTTTCTCTTGCATATTTTCCATGTTTTGGCAAACCTTATAAATAGGAGTAGTAAGCTATGTAATCAATTATCAACTATCAATTGAATGAAATATCCAAAGTTAAGAGTAATTCTCTTACTTCTCATCTCCAATATTCGTTTCTTTCTCCCATCTAAACTCTCTCTTTCTTTCTCATCTAAAACTCTCAATTTCTATAAAATCTTAACTAAAATTCTATCCAAATTAAGTCACAAATCTTAGGATTGTGACAATAAGCGCCTATAAAACTTGTGTCAAGGTTGTTTGTTAATGGAGGACTACAAGGCTGAGTTCTGTGCCTTAGTCACCAAGAATGACTTAGCAAAATTAGAGAAGCAGTTGGCGCATAGATACGTTTGCATGTTGAAGGAATCAATTTAGGAAGTGTTAAACATTTTTGATATCTTTATGTTCTCAGAAGCAAGTCAAAGTGTTGTATAAAAGTAACTAAAGCAATATCAAATTGATGGTACTTGGAACTACCAAAACACTGGGCATGATCAGGTGCGATTACCAACCAACTCGAGTGTATAGGGTAAACCAGTTGTCGCCCAATCCTAGTAAGCAGAGTAATAGGACTTAGCGAGTAGCTCAAAAACCCATTGTTTCAAGTGTGGAGAGATGGGTTACCATGCCGCCAAATGTTGAAAGGGTGATAGGCTAAGAAAGGGGTTGTACATCGAGGGTCTCCATGCTAAGGATGGCAAGGTAGTTGAGGAATAGGCACAGGATGAGTTGGTGCCAAGTGGCAAAGAAAAAGTTGTGGCCGATAAGGGCCACCTACCGATGCTTCACGTCTAAGGAACTTGTTCTTCTGTAAATCAGTGAGAAATACCAGATATGAGCAAAAATATATGTACAAGTTTACGGGGAGCATTTCCCAAGTCATGGCTAATGGCCTGCATTAAAGTCTTAAATGTCAAAGTCAATAGAAACAGCAAGCTAAAAAAGCAACAAAGGTCGAACATGACCAAAATGCAAAAGCTAACAAAAGCCAAAAGGCCAAACAAAACTAATGCTTAATCCCCCATCCTTACAGAAACTAAGTATGGCAATAAGCACCACAAAACTTAGGAGCAGCAATGTGATAAATGCGGACAATTCCAGCAATCTCCTTAACCACAACTGAAGAAGGCCTAGACTGAGAGCACTAAATCCTCAGGTCACGCGCATACCAAAGGACATAAACCATTGTAGAGAGGTCAAGGCAGGCTAGAATGCAATCAACCCCACGTCCTCAAAGCCACCTACCGGCCCAAGTAACGAGCTCACACCAAAGAATTGCAAACCAAGCAAAGGATGTACACAATGGCACCCTAATTCAAATAGAAGTCGAGAAGGTGCAGGCGAACAAGAGATGTTTGTGCAACTCATTAGCAAAACCACACAGCACACATGTGTCCTGGATGTCCGAACCCAATCTCTTAGAAGTCTGTCACGTGTCCAAAGTCGCTCACACGAGGCAAGCTAGAGAAGAAAGAAATGCCTTGGAATGTGCAACGGAAACTAAAGAATATCATTGACAGAGTCCTCCCCCCTGCTACTGTGAGTCATCTCCCACACTGTTTGGTTGTGAACAACCCTGAGCGGTCACCCATCCACCTAACATGGGGAGCTACAGCCGTGTTTACACCCTAAATTCGAGGAAATAAAGACGCACCGTTTTGAGCAGAGTACCATGTGCTTAACATGTGAGGTCCTCCTTGAGGAAAATTAGGCCTTTAGATGCTGAAGTAACGGCATCTCGAACCCAGCATCCTCAGAAGATTATCACCCTGACAAGGGTATCAACCACTCAAGGCTTAAGATGGTTGAAGTGTAAAGGGATCTCAAGCTCAAAGGGTTACCAAGAAGGCTGCAAGACACGTGGTTTCTAAGCATGAGACAATTACTTGAAGTGCAATTTTAGGTACTTGGGCATTAAATCCAAGAGAACATGGAGCTTCCAGAGGGGACTTCAACTAGAAATTCGGACGTGGGCTTCAAGGAATTCCGCCCTAAACTAAATCATGAACACATTCATTGATAATTCAAGCGAATGAAGAAGCATAGTGGCTTGACATTGGGAGAAAATGCCGTGGAATCAAGGGGTAGCCGTTATACAGTTTATTGTTAAATAAAGGACTCTGTCATAGTCCAAGACACATACTGAATACAAAACTTCTTCAAGTTTTCTTTACAGCACATTTGGGCTCATTTCATGGGAGTAGCATAACTTAGCGCAGCTTAGCTTAACTTAAAACTTGAAACACTTACTTCTTCAGTAATATAGTCTCTCGGGTTTCAGGTATGAACTTCTTGCTTTAATCTGTTCCCAAATTTTGATGAGTAGAGAATTGAAGCTCTAGTTTAAGACTTTGACAGCCATGCCTTGACCTTGATTGCATTGGTCTTAGCACTATTGTTATTGCTTCATAAATCAGGTGAACTTAGGTTCATGCCATCAATAGGGCCTTGATGGCCAAGGTTTGACCTTGATTGCATTGGTCCCAATCGAGTGACCTGAATACAGTTTGCTACATTTTAATCGTGTTAGACCTTAACTCATTCGAGTTATTATCAAGGGTGATAGGCTTGAAAACCTAATTTACTCGGGACTTGTAAGGGGACTGCTGAGCTCTTGGGTACATCTCCACCCCAGTTCTTAACTTTTAAGTGTTCGAGAAAAGGTGTCTGTGGGCCCTGCTCTGTCACTATAACTACCACTTGTGTTACGTCTATATTCCTTTATTTTTCTGTCAATATATATAAAAAAACAAGAAAACATTTAACCAAGTCTTTTTAATTGAAGCATAAGCTAAACACACTATATAACCGAAGTCAGATGAACCAAAATATCACAACCTTTTCTTCGAAAATAGTGAGTGGTTTAGGTCTGTTTGCCCTTTTTTGTTTCAAGAGTTGTATGTGGTCGCCGTATATGTGTGAAAATAAAACAAACGTGCAATAAGGGCTCTTCTATGACTAGGGGTGAGCTAAAAGACGAATAGCATGTCTTTGACCTCACTCACTCAACGTTTTTTATGAAAAGGCATTGATATAAGGGTGTATTCAACTTTAGTTATACTGTGAGTTTTGCTTGCACTTCAATTAAGAAGACTTTTATAATTATGTGGATTTTAGTTTTTTTTTTTTTTTTGACATAAAAATAAAGGGATATGGACCTAACTCAAGTGGCAGTTATAGTAACGGAGCAAGGCCCACAGACGCCTTTCTTCGTACACTTAAAAGTCAGGAGCTGGGGTGGAGGCAAACCCACGAGCTAAACAATCCACTTATAAGCCCGAGTCAATTAGGTTTTTAAGCATGGCACCTTTGACTTAGAATAACTCGAACGAGTTTAGGTTTGACAAGATTAAGGTGGAGCAAACCGTATTTAGGACATTGGACTAGGACCAATGAAATCATGGGACAAAGCGTTGGCCATCAAAGCCCTAATCAATGATGCGAACCTAAGTTCACTGGACATATTAAGTAGTGACAGTAGTGTTAAGACTAACGCAATCAAGGGACCAAGCCATGGCCGTCAAATCCTTAAATTAAAGCCTCAATTCTTAACTTGTTGAATTTTAGGAATAGATTAAAACTACAGTCATATCTGAAGCTTGGAAACTGTATTTCAAATGGAAGTACGTATAACAGTTGATCTATATTACGTTACACCTAGTTAAGCTACGCTACTCTTGTGGAAAAAGCACAAGGGTGTTGTAAAAAGGATGAAACACTTATCGAAGTTTTTTATGAGTGTGTGTACTACTTTGGAATGATGCAAAGTCTTTTAGTTATAGAAAAATAAAACTAACGACTGCTCCTATTTTCACGGCAACTTCACCCACGTTTGGCCACTAAGCTACTCTCTTGCGTGCTGTTATACTCAACGTGCCTTGAGTTTTGAAGGGAAGTCCTTGATTCCCACGTATGTAAATTCTGGTAAAATCTCTTTCAGAAGCTCCACGTCTTCTTGAATTATGCTTAAGGCCCAAGCATTTGAAATTGCGCTCCAAGTAATTAGCTCGAGCCTGGAAACCACAATCCTTCCATCCTTCCTGGTATCCCCTCAAGCTCAAGCCCATATCACCCTTTAGCCAAAACTCTTGAGTGGATGTTACCTTTAGCAAAGGCTGAGTTCCTTCAAGTATTGGGCTCCAGACGCCACTATCACAATATCCAAAGGTCAGGCTCTCCTCGAGGATGACCTCACGTGATGTCCACGTGGCATTATTTAAAACGGCATTGTCCCAGCATTAGGGAAATTAGGGTGTAAACAATGCCTCCCTTTTATCCATTGGTAAATTCAAAGTTACAATGGGTAAAATAAGGTTGATGTGACCCTCAACGGCTATAGGGACCTCTTGAGAGAACAAGTACTTTGCTCCTTCCTTCTTGCGTCTATAAATATGATGGTTAGGGCTTGAAGTCTTCACTTTCACTGTGTTCTCTTCCTTGTTGACATCTTATGCCTTTTCCCCTTTTCTTCCAATGGCTCAAGCCTTATCCGATAACCAAATCTTCCTGATATTCTTCAAAGGTCAATGAAACTATACTTCTTCAATAGAAATCCTCCACATACCTTAAGGGCGTTAGACCTGGTGTTGCCAGATTTCCTGTTCTCTTTAACATGCAGAGTCCTCTCCGTAGGTGTTGGTGCTCAAACCATCAGTGCCCGACTAGAGCAATATGCCAGCAGCCACATGAATCAGATGGATGACCTAGCTGGCTTTCTAGTGGAGGAGGGCTTTCGTCTTGTCGAAGGGTATGCCTTGCCAGACCTTAAACCCCAGAATCGAGTCAAGCATACAAATCCATACTTTAGAGGAGGCCCGTCAGTTATAAGACGTAATTAGGCATCTTTGTCTCTCAACACAGCCCTCAAACCTTGGTTTTCAAAGGGTTTCTTGGTAAGTCTACCCATGAGCCTTGGAATCCAGCTTGTATTCCCTTAAAGCCCAGTAATGGCTGAAAAGTTTAAACCCTTAGCAAATAACTTGGTCATCTTTTCACAAGCCTTGTAAGATTTTAAGGGAATATCCTTTACATTCTCAACCTTAGCAGTGATTACCGAAAACCTTTGAACTCCAGAGCAAAAGTTGCACCTGGAGAGACTAGAAGATGCTGCTGCCTCTAATCATTCCAAAAGAAGCTTGCACACGAGGCTGATACATAGGGCTGCCTTGGTACCTCCTAGATTTTTCCCCCCTTTTGTATTGGATCATTTTGGCTGAACTAGTTGCTATAACACTTTGTATCTGTAAGCCATGTAATCTCGTAGTTTAATCAAATATGCATTGCATTTATCCAATACGTCTCTTAATTTTTAGGGTTCATTTATCTTTTGATATTACTTATGGATCTTAGGGTAGATCATCCAGGTACTAGTACTGAAACTGAGCTTATAACTCTAGAAATCTAAACTTAAGGACTTCCTTGCTAGAATTCCGGATAGATGGCCAATATTTCTTTAGGAGCCTTCCATTGATGGCCCTTGGATCAGTCCTCCTATCAAAGTCTTGGAGTAAATAAGCATTTCCTCCAAATAATTAAATGACTCTAAACGGCCCTTCCCAATTTGGGGACCATTTTCCAAAGACACGATATTTTTGGCCGAACAGGTAAGACCGCCTTCCAGACCAAGTCCCCCAAGTCAAAACACCTAGGTTTGACCCTTTTATTGTAGGCTTTGGCAACCCATTTCTTTTGAGTTTCCAATTTATGCAAAGCATCTAGCCTCACTTGGCTTAAGTTAGTAAGTTCATCCATCATAGACTGCTCATACTCAAGTTTAGAGAACTTCCCTTGATAAGCTAATCTAATAGATTGAACAATTACCTCCATTGCTAGTACTGCGTCATGGCCATAAGTTAAATGAAAAGGAGTTGTCCAGTGGCATCTCTTGTACATTTCCTATAATCTAAAAGGGCATCTAGCAACAATTCGTGCCACCTCCTGGGATTGTCCTCAATCATTTTCTCAATGCTAGCTTTCAAAATCTTATTAGTTAACTCTACACGGCCTTTAGCTTGAGCATAATAAGATGTTAAGTTCAAATTTTCTATATTGAAACTCTTGGTGAACTCCTCTACTTCAACTTCATTAAAGACTTTGGCTTGATCCACTATGAAGATCTTAGGAATGCTAAACCTACATAGGATATACTCCTTAATGAAGTCAATCACATCATGCTAATTGATATGTCTATATGGTTTAGCCTCCACCCACTTAGTAAAGTAATTAGTGGCCACAACGATATACGAGTGTTGCTTGTTGGATGGAAGATTAATCCCCCCGATGATATCCATTGCCCAGCCCCTAAATGGCTGAAGTTTGACAATGGCATGCATCTCAGCAGTAGAGACTTTGGGTACATGCCCATGCCTTTGGCATGCTCTACATTCTTTGGCGTATTTTATGCAGTCGTCCATCATTGATGGCTAATAATAGGCATAACGTTTGACGAACCAATACATCTTGTTACCAAACAAATGGGACCCATAGTAACCCTCATGGGCTCTAACCATTACTAGCATTGCTTAATCCAAGTCAAGGCACTTGAGACCACTCCACTGGCGTCCCTCTTAAATAGTTCTCCAGATTTACAATTTAGATGGAATATGTGAGCTCCAATTTTCATTTTCTCGTCCATGGTGTAACTATGTGGATTGTTGAAGCAATCCATTATAGGGTTCCTCTAGTCCTCTTGCTGGTTCGGTGCAGTCTGGTGAGCTTCAAAGTATTCCAAAGATCCTATTGGTGTACCCTTAAAGGACTCTGAATACCTGATCTCTTGATCCAAAACCTTGGTCTTGATGACCATTGTTTCTTCACAGTAGGTTCTGGGTAACTTGTACCCTGAAGCCAATTAAGCCAAGTCATTGGCTATATTACTTTGATCTCTAAGGATATGTTCGAACTGAACCTCAATAAATTTATTCAACAGCTTATGAACTATTAATGAATACCGATTTAAGGTATCACTCAAACATTGGAATTCCCTATTTATTTGACAAATCACCAGTTGTGAATCCCCTTTAACAAGGATATCTTGAACTTCCATCTCAAAGAGGCTTTGTAAGCCGATTATGAGGGCATCATATTTAGCCATATTATTAGAGCATTTGCCCACTAAGGTGATAGCCAATTTCGTGATAACTCCTTTCCAAGACTTAATCACCATTCCTACCCCAGCACAAGAGTTGGTCCTCGATCTGTCAAAGAAAAATATCCAAGGCACCAGTGCACCATTAGGAGTTCTTCTGGCTCGTTATCCAAGCCAATTTGAACATTTGGGTGGTCTGCCAAAAAGTCTGGCTGGGCTTGTTCCTTTTCTAACTTTTGCGAAATATAAATGAACTCAAATTGAAGTAGATATAAGCTCCACTTATTTAGTCTTCCTCTCAAGAAAGGCCTATCTAGCATATACTTGTTACGAATAGTGTCCTGAAATTCAGATTTATTCTGCTAATATTATTTTATTATTGAATAAAATTGAAGTCCTACTCATTTTCTTCATAAATTTGTGTAAGTGAGCATTTATATTCCATGTGATTTTCTTTTTGGTAACATCCATGAGATGGGTGTAGTCCTCAAACTATAATTTATATGTTTGTTTTGAGTGGTTTATGAGATTAACCCAACGATAGACTTGGAACAAATGATATAGATTGTTGATTGAAAAACTCGCAGTCAAAGACAAGTTTGGACCACTTATATGCTAAGGCTATGACGTGATACTTTAGATGATTTGTCTGGGTCATGTGGATGGTGATCCAAAAGTGTTATGTTAGTGTGTTTAATAAGATTGACACGCTGAGTTGGACCATGTGGATTGCTTATTTCTAGATTACTATCGGAGATGAGTTATTCATGTTATACTGTTTGAATGACCACTCTAAATCCTGAGAGTATTCTGGACTTGTGTATGGAATGTTAGTTACTTTGATGTACCATAAGTAAGGTCTAAACAAATGACTGAATTCCCATGTACACGGGGCAGCAGCGTGAAATGTGACAAGGATCTGGTATTCAATACGGAATCTACAATCTCTTATGAGTTACAGATATCCCCTTAGTTGATTCGCAAGTATTTCAATGATTCGGAAACTATGGCCAAAGTGTTCCAGGTATTTGACATTTTGAATTTATACAATAAATATGTTCATGTATAAATGAATTATTCAATGAAGCGCAAGTTGGTAACTAATTGAGAAGTAATGCAAATGATAATGGTAGGAATTATATTTATTCTTTGTCATGGATATATAGTGAAGGGATTGTTTTCATCAATACGATCTATTTGGGAGATATCGAATAAATGATTTAAGTTTAGAGTACAGTGAGATTTATTTAGTGGAATTAAGCCTCATTAAATGATAATTAAATTTTATCATGAGATGGTAATTAATTTAACTCATTTGGAGTCAAATTTAAATTGTCCCTGAGGTCTCTACAAAAGCCTCTGTTTTTATTGCTATCGAAAAAATATTAAATAATTCATGAAATGAGTAAATTTAATTTTGTCAAACATTATTTATGAGATTAATCAAAGTTGACATTTATAAAATAAAATATTTTTTTAATTAAAAATTTATGGGACGAATTTTTATATGTGGGAAACAAAAAAAAAAAAAAAAAAAAACCAAAAATTCGCATTAGGGTTGCGATCCATGTATAAACGAATGGACAACCAGCGCGCGACACCTGATAAACTGTGGCGATCCGCGTGCATGCGCTCAGGCCAATCACGGCCTGCCACGTGGTACGCAGAGTAAGATATAAAATAAGGCAGTTTATCACCTGTGCTAAACGCGGCGTTTTGACTGTCAATGCATACAAAATGTTGCGTTTTGTTGTTTGACCTATGAATGCCATATTGATTTTCAGCATTTTTTCGCTCCAGTATATTACTATACATAAAGGTACCTATTTCATTGTTTGGCATCCAATTAAAATTAAGGGCTTTAAAAAATGTTGACTTTCGGTGACTGAATTGGAGAGAAAATTTTTTGTTGAAATTTTTCTTTCCTTAGTTTAATATTTTTTGGAGCCCTATCTCTAGGCGGTTCGAGGTCATTGTGAAGAAAGCCACTAAGTCTCAATTTTCTCGGCTTTCTGGGAGATTTATTATTGATTATGGTATTCCTATTCTAGAGTAATTCCGGATATGTTCTTCTTTCCTTCTCTTTTAAGTTTTTGGCTTTTCTATTTATTTACAGTTTTTCTTATTGTGCCTATTTTAAGTTCATGTTATTGTAATCAATGTATTAGAGTAGAGACTTATAGATTTAAATTAAGAATTTAAGTCTATAGATTTAAAACTAGGAACTTTAAATCTACCTTACGTTTAGAGTTAAGAATTCTAAACCCTTTCGTTACATTAAATTCATTAAATTAGGGATAATTTTTTTAAATTCGACCCAACTTTTGGTATCGGAGCATAGCGATCTATAGAGATAATCATATTCCCGGAAACTCTCGCACTTGAGGTGTCACGAAACGTGACTCTCCGCTCGGGGGCTTAGGTAGTGAGAAGAGTTTCCCACGCTGAGTGCTCTGATAGGTGCCCTTTGTTGTTACCACAATCGGAGAACTGTAAACTCAACAATTAGTATCAGAGCCAACCTCTAATTGCATTTTTAATATGCACGAATAGTTATAATAACATCAAAATAAATAGATTTGCAATTTAATAAAATAGAGATCTTATTAAAAAGGAAAGATTGTTTAAAGTAACGACTCAATTTGTTTCGATCGTTAATGAATTAATAATTAATTTAGGTCTATCAATTTATTCATTTGCAACCATATTGATCGTATAATGAGATTGTACGTTCTTAATCAATATTTATGAAATCGAATTAAATTGTTCTAATGAGATTGGACTCAATTTTTTTTTTTTAAAGGTCGTATAGAACTCAATAGCGATTTACATAGTATTCAAAAATTAATTTTTATTATTTAATTTAATTTTTAGAATAAGATTCTAAAATAGATTATGAGATAATCTAAATAATAAGATGATACTATTTTAAATAAAAATATTAAATAATTAATTTTATTGGTCATGTTTAGAATGAGTTTCTAAGGTAGATTATGAGATAATATACAATGGGTAGTGTTTTAAAAAAAAATAATTAATTAATTTTATTAGTTAATTTAAATTTTAGAATGAGATTCTAAGTACATTATGAGATAATCTACGCAATAAGATAGTATTATTTTAAATAAAAAATAATTAATTAATTTTATTAGTTAATTTAAAATTTGGAATGAAATTCTAAAGTAAATTATGAGATAATCTAAATAGTAAGAGAGTATTGTTTCAAATTAAAAAAATTAATTAATTAATTTGTTAATTGATTTAATTTTAGAATGAGATTCTAAAGGAGATTATGAGATAGTCTAAGGTGTAAATACAAATTAATCAAAAACCACTAGTTTATAAAAAATCAAGTGGGAGCGAGATTCAATTGTTGAAACCTCATGATCGCCATTATGTATCTAGCAATGTAGTAGATCGATAGACCTACCTGTAGAGGATATCAGTTTGCAAATTACAGGGTTAGACTTCTATTAGGATAAACCAAAGTGAAAAGAAATGATGCGACCATGCTGCCATGGAGTATTATGTGTATTTGTATGGAAGATTAGGTAATGGTTTACACTTGACTAGTGTGATACAGTAGCCTCCCCGAGGAGCTCTGTTGTGTTATGTTAGAGATTAAGTTAAAAGTGATGAGTTAATCATCTTTAGTAAGAGTTACAAGAAAATATGTTAATTGAGAATAGTTCTCACCCGAACTAGCTTCGTGAGACCCCGCTGCCGAGGAGTAAGAAGTGGTGTGTTTGGGTCATCATGGCATGCATGATAGTACAGTTTTGTAGATACCTAAATGATTATGTTTGCTAAATTAAAAGAATAGATATCACTGCATTATATATGACTTTTGTTAGACAATTACATAAATGTTTGCATTTACAATGTTCTGAAGTGGATACAGCTAGTGAACTTTACTCGGATCTAATGTATAATGTATTCATTAGACCAAATTACTTTGCTTGGAAAAACAAGTTAGACTTCATTATTACTCACAAGGGACCTATTGCAGAGAAAAGAAAGGACGAGGTTGCTAGTGTAGCAATGAAGTCCATAAAGAAGCCAGAAAAAGAAAAGTGTTTCTTTTTGCCGGAAGACTGACCACTGGAAGTGGAACTGTACTAAGTACTTAGCTTCTCTTCCTACAAAGACGGTTAAGCCATCTGGAGAAAATATATTGATATCTCACTTAGTTAAGTCATGCTCAGTTGAGAGTCTACCAAGTTCTTAGTGTGTAGACTCAAGTTCAACTAACCATGCCTGTGATATGTTACAGGGGCTCAAACTAACCAGGAGGCTGCGTGATAGGGAGTTGTACCTGATAGTCAGGCATAGTACAAGAGCAGTGGTCTTAGGAGTAGGGGATGTTAGCTTGGTATTTAGTGGAAGAGTTTTGATTTTAAAAGATTGTTTATTTATACCTGCACTGCACAGAAATTTGATTTCTTTATCTTTTTTGATGTGTAATGGTTATTCAGATAATTTTGGTTGTGAACCTGTCATTGCAAGAAATAAATTATCTATTCATGAAATTACATGTATAAATGGTTTATTCATGTTTTTTTTCCAGATCAAAACTCTGATGTTTGTTTAAATGAATCTAACACAAGCTCACTTAATCTCCTAAAAGAAAAGCACCCTGAAAGGGATAATGCCTACAATGGCACCAATGTTTACACCAAAATTTAGGTCACATTAATTCGAATAGGATTCAATGACTGGTGCAAGATGGACTGATAGAGACATTGGATTTGAAGTCATTACCATTTTGTGAATTCTACATAGAAAGAAAGATGACCAAGTTTGTGTTTAAGAGTAAAGGCAATAGGGTTGATGACTTGCTCGAGCTGGTTCACAGAGATGCATGTGGACCAATGAATGTTTAGGCAAGAGATGGGTATGAGTACTTCATCGCATTGATTGATGATTACTCAAGGAATGGATATGTTTACCTAATGAGACATAAGTCGAACGCTTTTGAAAAGTTCAAAGAGTACAAAGCTAAAGTTGAAAAGCAATTAGGTAAACAAGTTAAGTCACTTCGACCAAATCAAGGTTGAGGATCTCTTTCGAGTGAGTTTCTAGATTTCCTAACTACAAAAGAGATGAGACCTCAGCTTTCTACTCTGTGTGCACCGCATCAGAATGGTGTTACAAAGAAGGGATAGGACATTGTTAGACACGGTAAGGTCCATGATGAGTCATGCTACCTTACCAATTTGTTTTTAAGGTTATCCCAAAGGAACAAGGGTGGTCTGTTTTTATAGCCACTCTGATCAAAAGTTTTTTGTAAATGTAACCGCGAAATTTTTAAACGAGGATTTTGTAGTAGACTCTAAAAGCAAAAACAGAGTAGTGCAAGAGTAATTAAATGAAAATGACGCTAATTTGAATAGCTAAACACAACTTGAGATATAGCGGATGCATTAGATGCATCTAATGTAAGGATTGAGAATGTTCTTAGTACACGAGGCGTAGTGGGAGGATTGTCAAGGCACCTGACAAGTTCATGGCGGAAGCCTTAAATATTGGCCGTGACATTGAATCTAATTCTCTTAGCTACAATGAGGCAACTAAAGATAAAGATGCTGACAAGTGGGTCTCCGCTATGAAATCTGAGATAGGATCTATGTATTCTAATCAGGTATGGGACCCTGTAGAGACGCTTGTTAGCATTAAGCCCATTGGTTGTCAATGGATCTACAAGAGGAAAAGAGGAGTGGACGGAAAGATAGAGACCTTCAAGACAAGACTAGTTTCTAAGGGTTTTACCCAATAGGAAGGAATCCATTATGATGAGATCTTCTCGCCTGTAGTCACACTAAAGTCCATAAAGATACTCCTACCCATTACAACTCATTATGAGATTTAGCAAATGGAAGTCAAAAAGGCCTTTTTGAATGGTCATCTTGAATAAGACATCTATATGGTGCAATCAAATGGTTTTATTGCCAAAAATCAGGAGCATATGATACGCAAACTGAAGAAGTCCATACATGGACTGAAACAAGCATCACACTCATTGAATATTAGATTTAATGAAGCGATTAAGTCTTGTGGTTTTGAGCAATTGGTTGATGAAACATGCATGTACAAACAACATTAAGAGAAAGTAATGACTTTCTTAGTATTGTATGTCGACAGTATACTACTCATAGGGAATGATGTAGTGGTGTTATTAGCTGTAAAGATTTGGTTGTTAAGTCAGTTCGATTATATGCTGATCTTTCAAAGTGATGAGTTGGTTCCAGTTGGCTATACTGATTCAGACTTCCAGTCAGATAAAGATGCCAGCGTTCGACGTCTGGGCATATCTTAACCCTTAGAGTAGGAGTCATTAGTGGGAGGAATGTCAAGCAGTATTGTATTGTTGACTTCACCACAACGGCTGAATACGTTGCAGTTTCAGAAGTTGCAAAGAGGGCATGGAGGTTCAGATAGAGTAATTGACTTTGCTACGACTTTGACTTAGTAGACCTTTGGAGTATAAAATTTGTAATAAATTGAATTTAGGACAATTGGAATATTGTTAGGAATACTATCCTAAAAATCAGATTTATTCTATTAATATTATTCTATTACAGAATAAAAATGAAGTCCCAGTCGTTTCCTTGATAAATTTGTGCAAGCGGGCATTGATATTGTATGTGATTTTTTTTTTTTTGGTAACATCCATGAGATAGCTGTAATCCTTATACTGCAATCTACATGTTTGTTCTAAGTGGTTTATGAGATTAACCCACAGATAGACTTATAACAAATGGTATGGATTGTTGTTTGAAAAACACGTAGTTAAAGACAAATTTGGACCACTTGTATGCTAAGACTGTGATATGACACTTTAGATGACTTAGTCTAGTCATTTGGATGGTGATCCAAAAGTGTTATGTTGGTGTGTTTAACAAGACTGACAGGCTGAGTTGGACCTTGTGGATTGCTTGTTTCTGAACTACTATTAGAGATGAGTGATTCATATTGTACTGTTTGAAGAACGACTCCAAATCCTGAGAGTATTCTAGACTTATGCACGAAATGTTAGTTACTTTGTTGTACTATAAGTAAGGTCTAAACAAATGAATGAATTTCCACGTACGCTGAGTAGCGGCATGAAGTGTGACAAGGATCAGGTATTCAATACGGTGTCTACAATCTCTTATAAGATAGAGATGTCCCCTCAGTTGATTCGCAAGTATCTGAATGATTTAGAAACTTTGGCCAAAGTGTTTCAGGTGTTTGACATATAGGATTTATACCATGAATATGTTCAAGTATAAATGGTTTATTTAGTCAAGGGCGAGTCGGCCACTAACGGAGAAGACATGAAAAAGATAATGATAGTAGTTATATTTATTCTTTGTCATGGACATTTAGTGAAAGGGTTTTTGTCATCAATACAATCTATTTGGGAGATATCGAATAAATGATTTAAGTCTAGAATATAGTGCGATTTATTTAGTGGAATTAAGTCTCATTAAATGGAAATAAAATTTCATCATGAAATGGTAATTAATTTAACCTATTTGGAGCTAGATGAGGTCCCTATGCAAACCTCTATTTTTATTGCCATCGAAAAAATATTGAAGAATTTACAGAATGAATTATTTATTAATGAGATAAGTAAATTTAATTTTGCCGAACATTATTTATGAGATGAATCAAAGTTAAAAATTATAAAACAAAATAATTTTTTTAATTAAAACTCCATGGAATATATTTTTACATGTAGAAAACAAAGAAAAAAAAAACGAAAATTCGCACAGGGGTCACAATCCATGTATAAACAAATGGACCAACTAGCGTGCGATAGTGGCGATCCACATGCACTCGCACGGGCCAATCATGGCCCGCCACATGGCACACGGAGTAATATATAAAATAAGGCAGTTTATCTCTTGTGCTAAACACGGCATTTTGATTGTCAATGCATACGAAATGTCACATTTTATTGTCTGACCAGTGAATCCCACATCAATATTTCAACATTTTTTCACGCCGGCATACTACTAAAAATAAAGGTACATATTTCATTGTTTGGTATCCAATTAAAATTAAGGGTTTTAGAAAGTGTTGAATTTCATAGATTCAATTGGAGAGAAAAATTTTTGTTGAAAATTTTCTTTCCTTAGTTTAATATTTTTTGGAGCCTACTCTCTAAGCAGTTTGAGGTCATTGCGTAGAAGGCTGCTGACTCTCAGTTTTCACCACTTTCTGGGAGATTTATTATTCATTCTGGTATTCTTATTTTTGAGCAATTCCAGGTATGTTCTTCTTTCCTTCTCTTTTAAGTTTTTCGCTTTTCTATTTATTTACAGTTTTTCTTATTATGCCTGTTTTAAGTTGAAGTTATTGCTATGAATGTATTAGAGCAGAGGCATGTAGATTTAAATTTTGAAATTTTAAATTAACCTTAGGTTTAGAATTCCTAATTCTAAACCCTTCCGTTGCGTTAAATTTATTAAATTAAGAAGAATTTTTTTTTTTTAATTCGACCTAATAATTACTTTAGGACATCTTTTTGGACAACCACATACATAGTGAATGCCAAGAAATAATATCTCAATTTGGTATATGCATAGAATAAAGATAAAGACAACTTTTCAATAGAAGATTACTTTATTTCACATTCATTCAAACAACGACTAAGGAAGAACACAGCTTGTTCAAACCCCTGCTCATTGTCCTGTACAAGCAAACAACCAATGGATTCCTCAGAAGCAGAGACATAGATCTTTAAAGGCTTACCCTACATCGGTGGAATAAGTACTTGTGGCCCAATCAAGTATTCTTTGATGGCCTCGAATGCTGCTTGATGTGGCTCCTCCCACTTGAAATCAATCTCAGGTTTGAGCTTCCACAATGGAGAGAAGACTTTCACTTCTTTTGTGACATTCGAAATAAAACATCCTAGGAAGTTAATCTGCCCCATGAAGCGTTGAAACTCCTTTTTGTTCGAAGGTGGTTATGCTATCTGAATGGCCTTTGTTTTCTTAATGTCCACTTCAATGCCCCTCTGGTTTACCAAAAAGCCTAAAAAGTTTCCACCCCGTATGCCTAAGGCGCATTTCAATGGATTCATCTTAAGGTTGTGGGCTCTCATTCTGAGAAACGTACTCCTCAAGTCATCCAGGTGTTTAGCCTGGGATGTTGATTTAAACAAAATGTCGTCACTGTAGAATTCTAGGGTCTTGCCAATGAGGTCATGAAAGATCATGTTCATTACTTTTTGATAGGTGGCACCAGCATTCTTTAACCCAAAGGGCATGGCCACCCACTCAAATGTCCCTATTAATCTAGGGCATCTAAATGCTATTTTGTGGGTGTCCTTCAAAGCTATCATTACTTAATAATACCCGCAATGGCCATCAATAAAGGTCAAAACCTCATGCCTTGAGGATGAGTCAATGAGTACATTAGCAATAGGCATTAGGTATTCGTCCTTTGGGGTGGCTGCCTTCAGATCCCTGAAATCAATGCAGACCTTGATTTTCCCATTCTTCTTAATGAAGGGAACAATATTAGCCAGTTACTCAACATATTGGCGGTTTTGATCCTCTCAATATCAATTACTTCTTGGGACATCCTCCTCTGGTCTTAATGATTGGCTTTGAGCCTAGATAGCTAGAAATCCTGTGCTCACCACTTTTCTGTCTAGACCAGGCATCTCGTGATGGTCCCAAGCAAAGCAATCCTTGAATTCATGAAGTAAAGTCATGTACTGCTTTCTCTGCTCTTTAGAAAGCAGAGTGCTCATATGCGTGGGTCTTGGGTTTTCTATAGAACCAAAGTTACCCTCTGAGAGGGGATCCTGGACTTCAGCCCTTAGATCCTCTATTTTGGCAAGTGTTGCTCTTAGATCAGAGGGCTCCAACTCTTTCTCCTGCATTGTGTGGACTTGGAAACCATGAAATGACTGCTCAGTCCACAACTGATCCTTAGCATGCCAGGCCAAGAGCTTAGCTAGTGAAGAGGAAATGGCCTCTTGGGCCATTATTAGGAGGTCTTGGTGCCTCCGCATGGAAATTCTGGAACATTCTGGTAGTTCCCTTCTTCAAAAAGGGTGCACATGTATCCCCAAAAGTTAGAGTGTTCAGATTCAAGCTCCATTTGACCAACCTTAGCTTTTGTTAGTGGGTTGTCAAGGGTGGCTATGGTTTTTGGCTGTTAGGCGGGCAGCAAAGTGGCCCTTTTGACATTCAAAGGTCCTACATCATCTTCATAAAATTTTGTCTCAACATAATTGGAGCAAGCCGTGAATGGCCTATCATCTACCATAACAACTTTGTATTTGTCATGGTTCCAGAAGGTCAATAACTGGTGTAATGAAGATGGAATGCAATAATTGGCATGCAGGCAACTCCTACCGATCAAAGCATTATAGCTCGAGGTAGTCTCCAGTACAAAGAAAGTTGTCAGCTTACGTAAGCCGCTAACTGTCAAGTCAATCGGGATAAATTTTTCAGACTAGGTGGTTGCTCCTGAGAAGTCACAAATGGCCAAGTCTGAAGTATCAAGTCCTCTCGAGGCTTTCCAATGACCCCCAGCATATACAAAGGCAGCATGTTGATGGTCGCGCCTTTATCCACCAGGACCCTATTTACCAAAATGCCATCAAATTTATAAAATTTGGCTTTGATACATAAGCGTTTGATGTGTTTACTGGTGGTGCTAGGTCTATCAAATATCATCCTTATTTTATTAGGTTGGTCATCTAGTAATTTCAGTGCTGCAGCATTAATTTTAAAAGACAAGGGATTAAGTGTACTTTTGGTGGCTGCTACTTCTGCCACAAGCTTCACTTAAGGTTCCTCATCTGATGCTATCACATCAGCCACGAGACCCTGCTGATCATCAATTGCCAAGAATTCCAAAGCAAGAAGCAAGGTAGTTCTTACGTCAACCTTCTCAGGTAGCGTCTTGATTCGAATCTGGATCCCTTGGTCTAACTCCTTAGGGTTGTTTACCATGGGTGAGTCTTGTTTAAGTAGTTAAGGAATGCTATTAGACTGCATGTCCTAATCTTGAGATTGAGCTCTTGGTTCAACCTTTGAAGTTCAAGACTTCTCCATTGGCTAAGGGAAATCTCCTTCGTGGAAATCATTCTCGATGTCAGACCACATTGGGTTGACACGACCCAATGATTCTACTAAATTGATGCTGAGAGGGAAATAATCCTGGTCGTCATCGTAGTTCTTCGAACTGGGGGTCCCTTTGGCAAGGTAGTCCCACCAAGATTCCTGCCCTTCCGAGGATGAATGACTAGCCCATCTTACCAGCATTTTGCGAGCTAGCCACTTTCCTGCATTAACGGGCCTAGACTCAATGGTTGGATCGTCGAGATCCACGTGCTCTACTTGCTTTCCTTGAAGGACCTCGACTTCTTCTTTAGAGAGCTTAGTCGGGCAAGATTCGAGCGCCATTCTCCTCTTTGCTGCCTTTTTCTACAGCTTTCTTCTTTCAAGGTTCTTGTAAGGTTGGAAGGTCTATCTCTTGGCTGAGGTTATTCCTCCTCCACACATTGCCGAACCTGATGCCTGAAGGCTGGTATCCTGCCGGTTATGGTATTGAGCCAGTGTCCACATCTAGTAAGGTATATTCGGGATTCCTCTTAGGGTGCCCTACCCTCATGACAATCTAAGTTTTTGAAGGGGCATCCTTGACTGGATCGCTTCCTCATGATTTCTCAGATGGCATCTTTAGTTCTAATAGAGGGTCAATAGGAGATATGTACTGGGGAAGCAACCTGAGCTTCCTCATTGCATTCTGTATTCTCCAACAACATTTGCCACATGCCAAGTAAGACATCTTCTCCAAACCTCGAGAAACTTTGTCCCGGCTGGTTAAATTTTGTGATGACTTTGAATTATCACTGATTCCCATTGCCAACTCCTTTGCCACTGTTAGCATGATGGTGGAATCATTGTGAAGCTTGACCACTAGATTCTTGAAAGCAACATAGTTATTAGTAGGGTGGAGCTCAATGATGTGCCACCGGCATAGTCCCTCATGCAAAGTGCATGCTACTTCGGGTGTCCCTTCAAGGACTAGCCACTCAAAAAGGTGATTGGCCACCTTTGCCTTATAGTTGTCACTAAGACCATCTTTCTCCTGTAAAAGGAAAAAGGGTTAATCTGGACACAACAAGGCATGTTTTTGTCAATGGTTTCGATGAAGCTGACAAAAAGAGGACTAGGAAAAGGGTCTTTATTGACACCCATATGTCCATCTTGCAAGAAAATTAACTCCCTCGCTTCTATAGCAATCTGAACTACGTTTCTAAATATTACGCAATTCTTCATTGAGTTAGACAATGAATCGTGCCATTTAAATTTTACCTTCCACTTGCTTGTATTGGGGTCCGGTTATCTATGCTTACCCCTAATCTTGAGTTTATTATCTACCTCAAGCTAGTCGAATATTGTATGGACTCTAGAAAGGTCAAACGAATATTTTCTCAAGTCCTGGGACTGATACGACTTCCTGGCTTTGACATCCTTCTTGGTTAAAGGATTGTAAACCATAGAAGGGCCTTTGACGTATTCAGCTATGTCAATCTCATAAGGAGGTTCATCTTCCTTCTCTATAGGTCGTGTACATAAGTCCCTCACACGCTATTTTTCTTGAGGCTTTCTTTCTTTAGGACTGCTTCTTATATAGTAGAACATTCTGCCAGCTGAAGAAGCGTTGTAAATTTAGAGCCTTCAAACTTCTTCCTGAATTCAATATCCAAGCCGTTAAGGGCCAACTTGGCATACTAAACTTTAGGAAGTGCAACGAGGCACTTTAACCTAGCTTGTTTGAACCGGTTAATGTATTCTTCCACCGACTCTTCTTGCTTCTATCTCATTCGGGCCAAGTCTGACATGGAAGTTGCTAACTCCATTCTTAGGTATTAGGCCTTGAATTATCAGGCCATGTCATCCCGAGAGTAGACAAAATTAGGAGGAAGACTGATATACCACTGGAAAGCAGTTCTAGTCCACGAGCTAGGGAACAACCTTAGCTTTAGATATGAGTTGTCTGCTAATTCCCTACATTAGCAATTAAATCTGGCCAAGTGTTCGAGAGCAGAAACCATCCCTTCCCCTGAGAAAAGGGTTAACTCAGGAATCTTGTATCCTCAAGGAAAAGGGTAATCCCTGTCTATGTAGTTAGGGTAATCTTTACTGTACAAGGGTCTATTGACCCTCTTAAGGCCCAGCCCATACATCTGTTCGATAAGGGTGGCCAATTGGTCCTGGGGAAGAAGGCTCGCCACATGATGATGTGCCTGCCACTGCCCCTAAGTGCTGGAGGATCTCAAGGGGGATCCGAAGGACACTCCTGAGCACTCATCACAATCGAGTGTGGGAACGGCGGTTGCCCCCCAGACCTTAGGTAGGCCCCTTAATCATAATGACCATGGGCTTGATTGGCCATGAAGTATGCCCTAACAGGTCCTAGGTTATGTGGCATGCTTGTAAGCATACCAACGCCAGCAAGTTGTTGGTTCATCTTTACTCGGCAAGTTGTTGGTTCATCTTTACTTGATCAGCCCTCAAGTCATGGTTATGAGGGAGTGGGTTATTATTTTGCCCACTTTGCCCCCAGTGTGGTAAGCACGAAGAGGTTTAGGTTGAGCAACCTGGTCCCCTGAGTGGTGAGCCTGACCTTACGCTTGAGGAGGGTATGTATGGCTTTGCCTGCCTGTGTCAGGAACAGGGAACAATGGTGCAGTAGGATTAAGATCACTTGAAACCATAGAGGTACTCTAGTTTAGAGGGCTTGCAGCTCCTAAAGGCACATTATCATTTCTATGGCTGAGTCTCAAGTGTATAACACCTGAAGTAGCCAACAAGGATTTCCCGTCCACTCAGGGACCGTATGGTCAATCTGAACAACTGGTAATCGGGGGCTCGAGGGAGCCTCACAGCGATAACCAGCAGGTACGGATGGTGGGGGTATAGGCCTTAGTTGCCTAATATCCTCCCTAATGGCTTGAACAAACCATTATGAGCCTCGGTTTGTGTGACCAAGATGGGTTCAACTTTAACCATCGTCTGTCTAGCCACATCCTTAGCAATAAGGGTAGCAGTAGAACACAAGGTCAAGTTCATCCCCACAAATGCTCTATCAGTTTCTTTGTGAAGCCTTTCGATCATAAAGGTTCCAACATCACTTATTATGGCTCTCATGCGGCGGAGTTTTCATGCTGACCTGCTATATTGCACTTTATTTCAACACGTTGCCTCTTGAAAGCTTCTCTCATAGTTTATTGGACTCATTGCTCCACTATATCTAAACGACGTTTGAGCATAGCCATAAAACTCTTGCGAGAATGGCCATCAAGCCTAATACGTTCATTCTCTAGGATGTCATCATCTTAGCCACTTTTGCTAGCATGGCTGTGACTTGGTTCAGCCCTTCAAGACAAGGGACTTTGCTCAAGAGGGTGCTTGAGTGGGGAGCCAATGAGGGCTAATCCTTCTGGTTCCTCGTACTCAAGGGCACTAGACCTCCTAGTTCGGACCATTAGCAAAATGCCAGCAATTAAGTTTTGGTTATCCACAACGGGCTAAAGACAATAAAATCTTGCTCAAGGGAAAAAGCCTTGGTTTTAAAAGCCCTAATCAATGACGCAAACCTAAGTTTACTTGATGTATTAAGCAGTGACAATAGTGTTATGACCAACGCAATCAAGGGACCAAGGCTTAGCCATTAAAGCCTTAAACTAAAGCCTCAATTCTTAACTTGTCGAATTTTGGGAACAGATTAAAACTGGAGAACCGTAGCTGAAGCCTGGATACTGTATTACAAATGGAATTAAGTACAGCAATTGATCTACGTTATGCTACGCCAAGTTAAGCTATGCTCCCCCTATGGAAAAAGCACAAGGATGCTGTAAAAAGGACAAAAACCTTGTTGAAGTTTTGTATGAGTGTGGTGCTACTTTCAACTGAGACAAAGTCTTATGGAAAAATAAAACTGACTACTGCTCCTATTTTCATGGCAACTTAACCCATTTCTAGCCACTAAGGTTCTCTCTTGCGCGCAGTTATCCTCAACATGCCTTGAGTCTTAGAGGGAAGGCCTTGATTCCCATGTATGTAAATTTTGATAAAAATCCCTTCCAGAAGCTCCATGTCTTCTTGGATTATGCTTGAGGCCCAAGCAGTTGAAATTGAGCTCCAAGTAATTAGCTCGAGCCTGGAAACAACTGTTCTTGTAGTCTTCTTGGTATCCCCTCGACCTCAAGCTCATATCACCCTTTAGCCAACTCAAGTCTTAAATGGCTATTACCTTTAGCAAAGGTAGAGATGCTTTGAATTTTGGACTGAGGAAGTTGTTATCATAATATCCAAAGGTCAGACTCTCCTTGAGGATGACCTTACGTGATGTCCACGTGACATTCTGTCTAAAACGTTGTTGTCCCAGCCTTAGCGAAATTAGGGTGTAGAAAAGGTCAAAGACATGCAGTTCAAATGTAAGCTTACTCCCCAGACACAGTGAGTCCCTTTTGTACATTTGTGTTGTTATCATTTTATGGCAAACAAATTGCACTTAATTACAAACAAAATAAAGCAAACATGCCTTTTGGCGACCACAGTTATAGGCTTAAAATGAGACTTCATTGTCTTTAGCCCATCGTGGATTATCAAGATGTAATTTCAGACCATTTGCCGATGGTCAAAACTAGGAGGTCCAGTGCTCTCGAGCCTAAGGAGCCAGAGGGCTTAGCCCTGATTGGGTCCCCACTTGGGCGTCCTCTTGTACAACGCTCTATAACACGAAGGGATGAACTGAGTCATGCCCACGGCAGTGAGAGTAGTGGCGATGATGACATCTCGAAAGATGAATGTGTTGGGGTGGATGTCCATCCTCTCAAAATTTTCATGGCTATGCTTAAATGCCATTTAGAAGTTGTGGAAAAAAAGAGTCCAACAAACAATGAGAGAAGCCTTTAAGAGACAATGTGCTGAAATATAGCGCAATCTAGCAACCCGGCGTGACAACTCCTCGGCCATGATAGCTGAGATAAATAATGTTGGAATCTCAGTTAATGATAGGCTTTACAAAGAAACTCACATGATCTTAGTTGAAATGAGCTCAATCTTGTCTTCTATTGCTATTCTTGTTGCTAAGGACGTGGTAAGACAGACAGTAGTTGAGGTTAAGCCTATCTTAGTTAGACAAGTCGAGGCTCACAATGGCTTGGTTCAAGCCGTTAGAGAGGATATCATGCAACTTAGGCCCACAGCTCTTGTGTTAGCACCAACTAGATATCCTCACGAGGCTCTGTTACTGTAACTCAAAACAAGCCATCTAAAGTATCATATTATAATCTTATCAAACAAGTTATCCAAATTCATCTTCGACTACGAGCATATGCTTTGACAACATATTACTCGTTTAATCTAAGTCTATTAGTGGTTTAATCTTATTGACTACTTAAACCAAATCTAACATGTCATTTTGGACTACGTCCATATCATAGAACGTTATAGAAAACAATCACACGCATGTTTGACTCGTAAAATATAATCAGACAATAAATAAATAAAATAATTTTATTTATTTAATATTTAAAAACTAACTAATTGAGTTTTCTAGGGCATCAATTCCAACAGTGATACCATAACTATGAATGCTTACAACCTCTTAATTGTGTCACCGAGTCACAATGATTGGGGGTAAACTTTGATGGATGTTGTAACAATTGCAATTTTTTGTTTGAAGGGATAAAGATCTTGCTGTTTCCAAAAGGGAGGAGGCGCCTGAAGTCAGCTCAGTAGAAAATCCCAGCCACTTATTTAGGTTCATTTTCAATGAGGAAGTTGTTTCCATCAAAGTGGTATGTCTCCCAACTACAACTAGTAAGGAGAGTACAAGGAATATGACAATTGATTTTAAGAGGTTACTCAAGGAACTCAATGATGTATTTCCAGACTAGCTGCCTGATTTTATGTTGCCATTGAGAGATATCTAGCACAAGATTGACCTGATTCTCGGGTGACATCATTGAACATTGCCACATTATTAGATGAGTTCAACCAAAAACAAAGTGGAGACCAAGTTGAAGAGGTACTCGCTTGAAGTTCCATACTACATACTTGGAGTCTTCTATTGTACTAGCACTCCCGACACCCAAGAAGCTGTATGAAACATGATAAAAATTTGTAGATAGTTAAGCCATCAAGAACATCACCGTTCATCTCTAACTTTCGAATCCTAGACTTGGTGACCTACTAGATCAATTGAAAGTACTAAAATATTTAGCAAAGAGGACTTGAAAAATGGGTGACCACAAGATCCGAATCTAACCAGGGGATGAATGGAAGACATAGTTTAGATACGAGAAGGTACGTACAAGTGCAAGGTTATACCATTCGAGTTACCCAATGCTCCATGTACCATTATAAGATTAGTGAATCAAGTATACAGGCCATTCACTTGGAAGTTTATTGTGGGTTAATTTGAGGACATCTTGATTTATAGCCCTGATTTAGAAGCTTATATTTTCTACGTCAGAGAAGTACTTGCAACATTATGAACCGGCATCACTTCGTTTCCTAGAAGAAGTGTGCCTTTATGACCAATCAAGTTTTATTCACGGGTTGTTTGGTGATCAAAGAAAACATTTCCACATATGAGAAAAGGGTACCATCAATTAGAGATTCTCCACAATTGAGAATGTTAATAAAGTTCATGGCTTTTTAAGGCCTTGTTTCTTTCTGTCAGAGGTTTTTCTGCACTTCAACACCATCACAATGCTAATCAAAGATTGTATGAAATAAGCAAGCTTCTAGCAAACTCCAACTCGGATAATATTTCAAAAATATTCTTAAAATAGTAATAAATAAATTTAGATGCTCTAGTCTCACATGAACATGCATATATGGTAAAATAAAAATAATAAAAGAAAACAAAAAAAAATTAGGAAAATTTACTAAGAAAAGATGATGTGGCTTCCTTTGCAGCACGAATGGCGCCTTGAAGAAACTTTTAAAATTGCAAAGTCTTCTTCACAATGTCCTCTAAACGCCCTGAGTATAGGTTATCTAGAAAAAATTCCAACAAGAAACTTTTGCTTTTATCTTTTCAAAGAACACAATTTTTCCCGTAGGCATCTCTTTTTATTTTGAAAAACCCTTCACACTCTCTATTTTCAAACCTGTAGTAATATAAATAGGGATTAAAAGATAGAATAGGGTTATCGACATGAATCCGTCAGGTGCCTTAACAATCCTCCCACCACATCTAGACTCACATGTAGTAAGTGCAACATTAAACTAGCTAAGGTTGCATCGAATGCATCTACTATATTATTATGTTGTTGAGATACAGTATACAATACTGTCGATTCATATAATACAATAGCCTTCTAGTCATTTAAAAAACCTCCTCCATAACAAACCATTTTGGTATATGGAAATATGTAAAATAGACCATTGTTTCCCTTAGGATAACCCAATAGATATACACATTTCTATTCTTCATTCCATCTTATCAATATCCTTTTTCAACATGTGGGTTGAACATCCCTAATTTTGGAGATATCTAGTACTAGGTGTTCGCTCTATCCACAACTTCCATGGTATTTTACGAACTAATTTGTATGAAACCATGTCTAGTAGGCGAGTAATTTTGGAAGGCCATATCCCAAACTAAGATAGATGGAGTAGCACGACTCATCATAGATCTTACCATATCTAGTAATGTCTTACTACTCCTTACGTCTACCTAGTTGATGTCAGCTTCAATATCAAATTTTCAAAGGATTCAGACCTATATTACTCACACACACATACGATATCTTCAATGACAAGTGCCTTTTTCCATATTTTGGACCACCTTGAAGAAGATGTAGACACCAGTTCATGAAAGACTTCTTCCTTGCTCGAGGATATGATGTAGGTCTAGCTAGGCATGACAAAGGAGGCTCGAGAAGACAAGGTGGTCAACTCAGCGATCCCACTGAATAACCAGGTGGGCAAGTAAAAAAAATGTAGATTAAACGTTGCTTTGAATAAAGGACAATTGCATGACGAGGACTCTTACATGCCTTATCTGAATTTTGCATCATCCTTTTGTAATTTGATTTTGGATTTCTATTTAGATTTAAACCTAGATTTTGCTTTAAATAGGATTGTTGTTTATAAAAGCTTGAAAATTTGAAGATTGTGGAGTTTTTTCCCCTTTGAAATTGCGACTCATAACTTTTACCGTTGGGTTATTCATTCTTCAAGTGGAAGGTGGATTGGCTTGAGTTTTAACCCTTGTAATCGTTTCTTGTTTTTGCAATTTCATTTAAGGAAGGCTGCATGAATATGCCTTAAACCTCAACTCGATTGGTACCCTACATCAAAAGCATAGTGAATTGCGTTGGAATAGGGTCCTAAAAAAAGAATTATTGTATATAAATATTAAATAAATTAAATTATTATATTTATTTAGTGTCTGTTTATGTTTTACTAGACAAATATATGTGTGATTATTTTCTAAAATGTTTCATGAGATGGACGTAATCCGAGATGATATGTCAAGTTTGATTTAAGTGGTCAATAAGATTGAGCCACAGATAGTCGTAAATCAAATTAGTGATATGTTATAAAAGTATGCTCGTAGTCAGTGATAAATTTGGACAACTTGTCTAATAAGACTATAATATGATATTTTAAATGACTTATTTTGGTCATGTGGTTGGGGATCCAATAGTGTTATATTGGTGTTGTCAATATGATTAGAACATTGAGCTGAACCACCTGAATTACATTTTTCTTAACCGCAATCAGAAATAATTAATTATGCAAGACGATAACTCCAAATCCCAAAAATAGTCGGAACTCATGCATAAATTGTTCGTTGCTTTGGTGTGCTAAAATGATTAGTTACAACGTGTTGACTTGAATTTTACGTGTATCGGGTAACGGCATAAAATGTAGCAAGAACAGGTGTTTTATATAGAATCTAGAGTCTCTTACGAGATAAAGATTTGTCCTTTGTTGATTTGCAAGCATACAAACAAATTCATGAATCATTGGCTGAAGTATTCCATGTGTTTAACATTTGGCATTAGTACAAAAAATATTTTATGTATTATTGAATTGTTTGTGAAGGGCGAGTCGGGAAATACAGTGAAAAATGTGAGAAAAATAACAATAGTGGTTAAAGTTATGTTTGCTCATGGATATCTAATAAAAGAGTTGATAGTAATAATAATAATAATAATTATAAAAGTTATTTGGAAATTCTAGAGTAAATATATATTTTATTCTATAGTGCAATAACATTTATTTAGTGGAATTAATTGATGTTAAATGGTAGTCAATGGCAACAAGAGTTGATGATTAGAGTTGATCGATTTAGAGCTAGAATTAGATTTGTTGGAACCAGTGTCCTAAAAACCAAATTAGTTGTATTTAAATATTACTAAATAAAATTGTTTTATCTATTTTATGTCTGATTATGGCTTACGAGTCAAATAAACATGTGATTATTTCTAAAACGTTTCATGAGATGGAAGTAGTCCAATACGATATATCATAGTTTTTTTTAAGTGGTCAATGAGATTGAGCCACGGAAAGACTTAAATCAAAACTTCGATGTGTTATCAAAGCAAGTTCACAATTGGTGATAAGTTTTGGACAACTTGTCTAACAAGACTATAGTATGATACCTTAGATGGATTTTTCTAGGTCATGTGGATAAGGATCCCGAAGTATCATGTTAGTGTTCGCAATAAGATTGGAGCATTGAGCTAGACCAAGTGAGTTACTTATATCTAGACAACTATTAGAAATGAGTGATTCATAATATACTATTTGAACAATGACTCTAAATCCTGAGAGTATTCTGGAATTATGCATGAAGTGTTAGTTATCTTGGTGTAGTCAAAAGTTAGGTCTCTAAATGTGATGAAAGTTTTACATACATTAGGTAACGGCTTGAAGTGTGACACAGGGATCAGGTATTCAATATGGAATCCATAGTCTCTTACGAGATATAGATGTCTTCTTAGTTGATTCGCAAGTATTTGAATTAATTCAGAAACTTTGGCCAAAGTATTACAAGTGTTTGATATTTGGAGTTTATACTATGAATTTGTTCATGTATAAATGACATATTCGGAAAAGGGCGAGTCGAGAACTAATGGAAAAGCCGTAAGAAAAATATTGGTAGTAATTGTGATTATTTTTCTTATGGATATCTAATAGAGGGGTTTTGTTATCAAAATAGTCTATTTGAAAATTATTAAATAAATAAGCTTAATTCTAGAGTGCACTAGGACTCATTTTGTGGAATTAAGTCCAGCTAAATGGCAATCAAATATTATCACAAGATGATAATTAATTTGGTTAACTATCCTTGAGGTCCTTGCGCAAGCCTTAAAATTTACACCATCAGAAAAGGGTTTAAAGAATTCATGAGATAAATATATACATGTGAGAAAGAAATCGGAAATATGCACGTCAAAAGGCTCCGCCAATCATGGGGCGACACACGTCGCGTGGTTGAAAGATGAGAACCATGATCCGCACCTCATGGTTTGGACGAAACCAACGCGTGATACGTGTCCCCCACTGAGACGTCCTATACATTCATCCGCCCCAACTGGCATGGACGAATTAGAATTAGACTGGGTGCAGCTGTTTGCAAAAACAACGTTGTTTTACCTGTTCTAATTTTGTTCAACATTGAAATTTTGAGAATTTTTTGGTCAAATAGCCAATTATAAATATCCCTTTTTATTTTCTGTCAATGTTTATTAAAAAAAAAATCCACAAAAACATATCTAAAAAGTCTCCTTAATTGGAGCAAAAGCAGAATCCAAATAAGTTGAGAACCAAAGTCGGATTCACCAAAAATATCATCCCTTTTTCCAAAAAGGTGATTGGTTGAGGTTAAACACATGCGCTCTAGAATTCAGGCTCCCTTCCAGGTCACTGCGAGTCCCTTTCTGCATGTTTTTTTGATTTTCTATTTACGGCAACCACACACACACACTAAGCAAACAGTGAGAGCTAGAATGAATTCTCGGTACAAGAAGACAAGTGGGAACATGAATTTGATAGTTCTTTTAAAGAAGAGTGTACTGCCTAATATATTAAACCCGGGGTGGGCTTCAATTAGAGTTCACGCATGATAATTGCGTGTGAGGGAGAGCAAGGAGGATTGTTGTACAGTCTCCAAATGGGAGATTATTAAGTGTGGAGACTGTTTGTCTTCTAGTAATCTTAGTAAACATGACCGGATTTATTAGTGCTTGTTTTAATGGCATGACTATCGAGCTTTTAACGATTACAATTGTAAGAGGGCTATTTATAGAGCACTCTTCGATTGGTGTAAAGTTCTTTTTTTTTTTTTTTTTTTTAATGAGGGGCTGGGTTGCCCTAACTAACCCCAGCCCATGAGAAAGTCCACAATCCCCATGAGCATGTAAGTCATGCAATTGTTGTAAAGTGAGCAAGTGTAAGAAAGTTATTGTAACCCTCAATTTATATTAGTGAATATTGTTGCTCCCCTCTGTGGATATAGGCTTTAGTTAAACCACGTGAATTTCGGCGTTCAATACTTTCCCCAATCCCTTTAATTCTATATTTGCTAGTTCAATTTGTGGTTCAGTATTTTGTGGGTGGTCCTAATAGTAACATCCTCACAAACTACCTTTGCAATATATATTAGCCTTTACATGATGGATGGATCCCAATACGCCGTCACTGAATCCCATTAGAACTCTAAAGTTAAGCGTGCTTGGGCGAGAGCAGTACCAGGATGTGTGACCTCCTGGTACGTCCTCACTCTCAGGTTAGGAGCACTCGGAAACAGCCTCTCTTCAAAGGTAATACCCTAAAGGAAAAAGCCTGCATACATCCACCCCCCCCCCCCCCCTCCCCTCCCACATCCTGCTTAGGCGGGAGCCCTTGGGGCACTGGGTATATTGCTTTTACATGATGGATGGATCAACTTTAGGTATCTCGGTAGCCAAAACTCATCCAATTTGCCCCAGCCAAATATGTACAGAGAATAAAAAAGACAATTAGAATCCAATGAAAATTTTAACAATCTTGTAGTTTCGTCTTAAGTTTTTTCAACTTCTCTTTCCTTCCATAATATGGACAGCTACATATGACCTAATACAATTTCTAAAACTTTGAAGTCTCATGAGTTGGGAGTAATATAATGAGTCTTTATGCAATCGGTTTTAGACTGTACGCCTGAAAACAACCTCTCCGTAAAGTACACTCTGTAAAAATAAAAGTTGTGTATCTCATCTTTCTCAAAATTCACTGTAATAGGCATCTTCTGTGGTGGCCTGCCCATTAGTTGCAAGTAAGAAATCGAGAAAGGCCGATCTTGTAACCAAATGTTTTGACATCATCTTGCACTTGTTGTCTGTATTCTCTAAAGCTAAACCTTTTGTATATCGAAGGCTCCGTGTAACTTTGTATGACAACGTCTTGAGATGGACATAGAAAAAATGCAGTAGAAAACCTCTCTAACTTTTGATTGGCTACTACCCGGTGCTCCACACTCTTGTACACACCGTTGCTCCAAGCCTAGGAAACCATAAAGATGATGTTTAAATGAAAAATGAGAATACACAAATTTTGGGCAAAAGAAATTTCATGTAGCACTCAAAAGGGTTGATTACATGACCCCTTAGGATAACATATACATACTTTATATATTGGAGGAATAAATTGTTATAAGTTAGTGGCAACTTCTTGGAAATGTAATGAAATCCTTAACCAAATTAGTTTTGTCGAGGACTCAATTTTATCAAAAGCTTAAGTTGATAGGCCAATGCCCATAAAACGGTTTTATACTCTAAAATGCCCCTCAAGCAAATGTTTATTAGGCTTCAAGCGTAAATATTACACAGACTCACCTCATACCTTGTGCTTAAATCATTTTGACATAGAAAGTGAGGGCTATTGGGAATTGAATTCATAACCTTTTAATGAATAAAGCTCTGTTATCATATCAAGGAAGAAACTTTCTCAAAAGATTAGGCTAATGGGTGAAAGCTCGTGAATAACTTTATACTGCAACAAGTTCTCCTAAAGCCCAGATTTCTGCTTACCCAAATTGGATTGAATTGAACTTTCCTTTAGTTGGGTCAACTTTTAGTAGCTGATTGGCCATGCTTTCTCACTATAGATCAATCCCAGACCTCTTAGAAATCAAATAAGTGGTAAATCGTGTTGAAAGACTTTGCAGTGACTTTTTTGACACACTTCTGTAAAAAAGTGCAGCTTTAAATAGGTTTGAACTCATCAATTCGTTCAAGATTCATAACATTTTTAGACAAAATTCACCTAAGGACATAAGCAAGCCACAAAACATTAACAATTGATTTCTTACATGTTGTATTCAGTAAGCTTCTGCATCGAGACATAATCAAAATAAAGAAGCTAGAGATCCAAATAGGAAGTAAACAAAAATGACACGAAAATGGGTTTTATTTACGTCATTAAACGCGCATGGAGCCTTAGATTATGTCACGATGAAAGTGAATTTAGCGAAATCAATTAATAAATACCATGTCAAGGAAGCAACATTCTCAAAAGCTTAAGCTAATAGGTGAAAGCTCGTGAATAAGCGTTAGTATGAAATATTATATCATTTAAGCAACGGAGGTTCCAACAATAACAAAGCTCCAATCAACTTAAGCTAATGGATTAGTCCCAGACCTCTTAGAAATCAAATAAGCGGTAAATCGGGTTGAAAGACTTTGCAATGACCGTTTGACACACTTCTGTATAACATTGCAGCATGAAATAGATCTGAAGTCATCGAATCGTTCAAGATTCATAACAGTTTTAGACAAAAATCAACTAAGGATAGAAGCAAGCTACAAAACATTAACAGCTGATTTCTTACTTACTGTGTTAGGAATATGCCTCAAATTTATGTATTTAGGATTTATGGGTTGCCAAGGGGTCACCGATCGATCGGAGGAATATCCATCGGGTGAATTAAGGTAAAATCTAGTTTCTAGGCCGAGAGAGGGCCGATCGATCGGCACTTGATCGGGAGTCTATTTCACGTAACCCTAGCCATTTAGTATAAATATAGGGTTAGGGGGTACGTTTTCAGTATCCAATCAAAGAGAGCCGCCATCCAAACAGAATCCAATTAAAGTGAGGTCAACCGTCGTCATCAATTTGAGAGCATTATGAGAGTTAAAAGAAAGTGCTTCATAATTCTTTCATTGATCTCGTTCAGAGGAAGTGTCTTTGTAATCCTTACATTATTCATACTCAATAAAGATTCTCCATCTCCGCCCATAGTTTCTCTCCTCTCGATTGTAGAGGGGTTTCCACGTAAATCATCGTGTCTTGTTTTGTTTGTTCTTCCTTTTACCTATTTTATTTACTTCTCGTTGGTGTGAGTCATATTATTTGAATTGAATCAAGTTATTAGGGTTCACGCTTCCGCATCAAGTGTCCATATTACCAATTAGTATCTGAATGCCAAATTTGTCAAGGTTAGGAATTTTCCTAACAATTGGTATCAGAGCATATCAAGGTTGTTCCAGATTTTTCTAACAATTAGTATCAAAGCCCAGTTTATTTCGATTTGATATTATGGCGTCCGCAATTAAGACTGAAGTTGAGAAGTTCGAAGGTCAATGAAGTTTTAGTTCTTGGCAAGTCCGGGTTAAGGGTCTCCTGACACGGAGTGGCTTGAAGAAAGCCCTAGAAGGGAAAGAGAAGAAACTGGAGAGTCTATCTGATGCACAATGAGAGGAGTTAGATGAGAAGGCGCTCACAGCTATTCAGATGTGTCTTACTGATGACATTTTGACAGAAGTTCTGGAAGTGAAGACCGCTAAGGAGTTGTGAGAGAAATTGCAGGATATGTTCGGTTTCAAGTCAATCTCCAACAAACTCGTAGTTAAGCGTCAGTTGTTCACGTTTCATATGTCAGAAGGTACGTCACTTAAGAATCATGTTAATGAGTTTAATTCAATTATTCAAAAATTAAAAGAATTGGATGATGCTCCTAAGGATGAAGATCAAGCTATGCTTTTGTTATGTTCACTCTCTACTTCATATAAAGGCTTTGTAGAAAGCATGATTTATGGTGGTAGGCAATCTATCACAGTTGATGAAGTTAAGAGAAACCTACTGAGTAAAGAAAGAGTAGATAAGGAGTTGTCCGACTTCTTTCAGAACTCAGGTTGTGGTTTATTTGTGAGAGAAAGAACTGAGTCTAAGGAATATGATTATAGTGAAAACAAGTTTAAGTCTAGACATCAAGACCTAACCTGTAATTACTGTCATAAGAAAGGACACATTAAGAGAGACTGTTACAAGCTTAAAAGAAAACTAGAAGCAGATAACAGGTCTGACCAGAGATCCGTAGAAGCTAGTGTTGTTGAATATGAGGATGGAGATATTCTGTCAGTGTCTGAACCTAAGTCCAGTTTTAGAGAAAGTTAGATTTTGGATTCGGGTTGCTCCTATCATGTTTGTCCTTATAGAAGCTGGTTCACCACATACGGGTCAATTCAGGGTAGAACTGCTCAGATGGGTAACGATGCAGTATGCAGAGTTTTGGAGATAGGAACAATTCGTATTAAGATGTTCGATGGCACTATTAGGACATTGACCGACGTTCGTCATGTTCCTAATTTGAAGGAAAGTCTCATCTCTTTAGGTACTCCTGAGTCTAAAGGGTACAGGTACACAGCTGAAGGTGGAGTTTTGAAGGTCGTTAATGGTATTTTGATAGTTATTAAGGCAAAAGGGTAGGTACATTGTATGAGCTTATCGGTTCCACAGTTGTCAGATCAGTTAAGATATCTTCATCATCATCGTTGTTGACAGAACTAGAGATCACAAAGTCAAGAAGCTTGAGATTGGATCATTCAGGTGATACAGGTCTATCTAAGCACAGTAAAAGGGGCTCGTTGTGTAGTCAGTCTACAGGACTGACATCTTGTGAACAAGGCATTTATGGGAAGTAGAAGAGTCTTCGCTTCAAGCAATTTCTGACGAGTAGAGATGTCACGTTTGATGAGTCTTCATTGCTATCTCCACAGAAGATGTCATCCTTCAGTTGTGATTCAGGTCAGGTGAATAAGCCAGAGGAAGTTCAGTTTCAGTTAAGTAACACAGATCAGCAACAGGTGGCTGTTTCAGAAGATGTGTCAAGAGCCAATCCAGAGAAGAAGAAGATTGGCATTGCTAATAACCTCTTAGATATGTTCACTTCAGTGCTACCTAGCATAAAGTTCAAGCATCACTCAGACTCGGTTAGGTTTTGTGTTTTTCCTAGATAACCCCGTGTGTGGGCTGTTTTGTGGAGAAGGTGGAGAATTGTCTTTATTTTGGAAATTTGAGTCAAGGTGGAGGTTTGTTAGGAATACGCCTCAAATTTATGTATTTTGGATTTATGGGTTCCCAAGGGGTCACCGATCGATCGGGAGGATGTCCGATCGATCGGGTCAATTAAGTTAAAATATAGTTTCTAGGCCAAGAGCGGGCCCATCAATCGGAAGTCTGTTTCACGTAACCCTAGCCATTTAGTATAAATATAGGGTTAGGGGGTATGTTTTAAGTATCCAATCAAAGAGAGCCGCCATCCAATCAGAATCCAATTAAAGTGAGTTCAACCGTCGTCATTAATTTGAGAGCATTACGAGAGTTAAGAGAAAGTGCTTCATAATTCTTTCATAGATCTCGTTCAGAGGAAGTGTCATTGTAATCCTTTCATTAGGGTTTTCACGTAAATCAAACTGTGTTGTTTCGTTTGTTTTTCCTTTTACCTATTTTGTTTACTTCTCGTTGGTGTAAGTCATATTATTTGAATCGAATCAAGTGATTAGGGTTAACGCTTCCATATCAAGTATCCATATTATAAATTGGTATCATGAATACCAGATTTGTCCAGGTTAGGGATTTTCCTAACAATTGGTATTAGAGCATATCAAATTTGTTCCAAATTTTTCTAACATATTGCATTCAGTAAACATATGCATGGCAACAGAATCAAAATAAAGAAGCTAGGGATCCAAATAGAACGTAAACAAAAATGACATGAAAAGGGCTTTCATTTTCGTTTGTAAACACACATGAACCTTAGATTACGTCACGAGGAAGGTGAATTAAGCAAAATCAATTAATAAATACCTGGAACAAGTCACCAATGTTGACAATGAGAGCATCAGGATTAGGCTTAACTGCAATCCAACGACCATCTTTAAAGAGTTGAAGTCCACCAACGTTGTCTTGGTAAAGAATAGTGAGAAAATCACTGTCAGTGTGAGGCATCAACCCATACACATTCCCATAGTTTGGGCATGCTGGGTACCTGTTCATTCTTACATAGCATGTACTTGCCCAACAATTTTCTTCAAAAAATGTCGACTCGTTTCCCAAACCCTCGGCTAATATTCTCGCTAGTTCGTGCGCTAGCTTCGACACCCTTGTCGCAAACTCTCTTGTTATCGAGCTGTGTCACGTATACAATACAAGTTATCGATTAATCGGTAATTTTAAGAACTTAAATTGATAGGTGAAATAATAATATGAATATATGACGGGCTCCACTGTGGCCCAGCTAATTAGCTCTTACTAGTAGCTGGCATTAGACTAGGATATGCTATCTAGCTGGGCAGGGTCCAAAACGCAAGTCCCTTTTCTTTTTTTTCCTTTTTTTTTTGTGATAGGGATATAAAGCTCAAGATGACGAGCAAATATAACCGGTGAAAATAAAAGAAAAAGTGTTACACTCAAGATAAAGTAGAACGGATTCGTAAAAGCAAGAATAAAACATCAAAACGATTATAGGGGTAAATACAATAGCTCAATAGTGGCTAACTCAATCAACAAAACGAAGGAACCGGACTATATTTAGTTAGAAGGAAGTGTTTTTCTAGTCGACTTATACAAATGCTCAATACTAGTACTTGCATACATTTAAAAAAGAAAAAGAGAGAGTCCTTGAGAAAGAAAACATTGGTCGATTTGAGAGAAACCAAGTATAAGGAAAGTTATTTTCCATTCATTATATCACTCTATGCTCTAAAGCCTTAAGAGTCTTTATGTTTGAATCCACTCTAAAATAGTTATGTAATAAAATTTATTTTCAGAACTAGAAGAACTGAAAAAATTCAAGCAAAAAAAATAAAAATTAGTTCAAAATATCTTTTAAAAAGTAATTTGTAGAAAATACTTTTTCTTCAATTAAACAATGCCCTTGTTCCTTTTTGGGTATTTTTAGGTACCGTCGTCCTTTTGTTGGTGCTGAGAGAAAGTAGAAAGAAATTATATTAATATTAATATTAATTAAAAGATGAAATTATTAGGATTTAAACTAAGACTTCAGTTAATTAGACTGTGATACTATACTAATGAGCTAGTTTTGGCCCATCTCCAACGTAGTTTTCAATTGGCCATTTTACGCACTATGATTTGTTCTTCAAGCTACATATAAATACACATTACGACTTGTAATTGGTCACTTTCTTGCCTCCTATCCTAAAAACATGAAAATTTTTTTGGTATCGTCCCATGAACATAGATATTATTGACTGAACGATATACATTTTTGGTGTTAAGCTTCAAATACATGTGTTTCCAACATTTTTTATAATTAGAAATAAAAGTCCTAATATAAGGAAGGTCCACCCACAAAAACGAGACGTGAACGTCCACGTAAAAAAATATGCAAAAGAAGATAAGGAAGAGAAAGGAAGGAAACAATATTTTGTCGACCTATAAAAGGAAACAGTTGCATTATAAAAGCATGTGGTGTCTCTTGCATAGTACTAGGTCTAGGTGTATATGTTGGGGTTTTGGGGATCCCTACACTAACCATGTGACCTGTTTGCCCCTACACTTTGTGGCCCCCTTTTTTAGGGACATGTGAACTATATTCCATGCCCTTAACTACTTATTTCTAAATATTCCTTGTCAATATTGGCTTTCAATTCTTGTTTAACAATCGGATAAGGCGGATAAAGATTAGATAAGGATCATGAAGGTAAGGGTTTGCCTCTATTTTCTTACATCTCAAGATGGGGTAATAAGCACAAGGTTAAATTTTAGAAACTTTTCGATGATTTTGTCTCTATTCTAAGTATAACTCTCTTTACATTTACCCGTTTTCTCAATTGCCAAATACGGGGTAGCCATTTATCTATATTTACCCTTATCCTACTTTATTAAACAAATTAGAAAAGGAATAGGATAACCTCTTACGAACACTTTCCCCCACCTCCTTTTACATCTCTACGAAATTTTGAAACGACAACCAGATGTCCGGACCTAACTATTCAAAAGCTTAAGCTGGTGGATGAAAGATTCGAGAATGATTATATACTATAATATGCCTCCTAATACGAGTGTTCAACGGGGATAAAATGTGGATGATATATAAATTCTTCTTATAATTTGTGGTAAAGTTATATTAATATTGAGAATATGAGCCATTTGTATTTGAACACGTGACGCCACTCGGTCAAAAAGGCTTTAGTACCATGTCAAAAAATCAACAATACCAAAAGTTTAAGATAATGATGAAGCCTGAACAATGATTTTATACTCCAACACTATCAAGTTGAACAATGTCACAAAACTTAAACTTACCATACTCGTCTAAGTTAGAGTTACTCTCAATTACTTTATACTAATAAGTTTATTTTATACAAGTAAGGCCACTAATATATTGCTATAAGTGAATTTATTTAACTTTATAGCTAACAATAGTACAATTTGAATAAGAGACTCAACTTATTTAAACCTACCATACCCATCTAAGCTAGAGTTACACTTGATTACTTTATACAAAGAAGTTTACATTATACAAGTAAGCCACTATTAATATTGCTATCAGTGAATTATTTAACTCTGCACAATTTAGTACAATTTTAATCAGAGACTCAACTTGCTTAAACTTGCCATACTCGTCTAAGCGAGCATTGCTCTCAATTAGTTTATGCAAATAAGTTCACTTTATACATGTAAGGCCACTTACATTGCAATAAATGAATTGATGTGACTTTGGCTAAGTTCAGTACAGTTTGAATATGAGACTCAACTTGCTTTGCCGTACTCGTCTAAGCTAGAGGTGCTGTCAATTACTTTATACAGATAATTTTACTTAGTACAAGTATGGTTACTAATATTGCTATAAATGAATTTATTTAACTTCGGCTCAGTTCAATACAGCTTCAATAGGAGATTCGACTTGTTTAAACTTGCTTAAACTTACCATACTCATCTAAGCTAGAGTCACTCTCATTTTAGGCGTTTTTTTTCCTTGGGATTTTGATTTAGCTTACGCCAAAATATTCGGGCACACAGGAGATTTAAACAAACTCAAGCTCCTAGTTAATCAATCTCGCAGATTCATCTCTACATATACTCCTTTATCAAGGTCCAGGATGTTTCGTCAAATTCCTCACCCAGGAGATCCTAGCATCACTACTTACCATTTTTCAAAGCTAGAATGATGTATACTCGATTTTGATCATGCTACACAACCTAGATGAAGCCACCATTATTACGGACCATCTTCAAAGCTAGGCCAGATGTATGCCTAGCCTTGACCGCGATGCACAACTTGATTTCGGGAATGAGATTTTGGTGTTTTTAATTTTTTGCTTTCTTCCATTGAAATACATCATATACTATTTGACGATTCAATCATCTTCTTACTTATTAAAAAAAATTTAAATAGTCAATCTGGCTGATTTTAGAGTGAATAAATTAAGAGAAGAGGTTTTATCCCAATTATGAATGATTATTAGATTACTAAACCTATTCAAGATGTGCCCTCCTTTATCAGTTTAAACTTTTGGATAGTTAATTCATAATGATAAATTTCAAACATCTGTTTATCCAAACTAAATTGAAAGTAGACTGCTGATACTTTGGAGCCATCTCAACTTATCCATACTCAATCTTAGTCCTAATCTCGAGAGATCTTATCAGCCTGAAACAAGTTTGATCAATCATGTCTATCATGTTAGCATAAAGGCACATATAGTAAACAACTTCATATTCTAATTCCAACTTATTAAATATGATTCTTTTTGTATTGTGTATAAACATATGTGTTTGTAACGTGCAATAGAATCACATGAATTATTAACGGTAATATGGTGGAAATAAACTGGTGATATAACATATTCAAAAAAAATCTATGTGGGCTCCTGCCCTAATTAACCTAGATAAAAATCTAGGAAAGAATTTCCCATTGTCATAATGACAATCAATAATTAATTGGTGGCATAATCATAATCTTCAAGTTACTAATTTGAGGCATAATTTAATCAACGGCTGCGAGAGAGTTGAAAAAGATTAAGTATATGATACTAATATTAATTTGTGTAATACTTATTAAAAAGAAAATAAATATAAGAAATAGTTATATTTTAGATAATAATTTACCAGAACTATTTATAATATAATTATATATTTTATCATATATTAATTGAGTCGGTTAATTTAGTACATTAGCATTTTTTTTGGTCAGATAGTACATTAGCATTTGTTTTTCCTATTAGTGTAAAGTTAATGTCGGCACGAGAAGATAGTTTTTAATTTCTTACGAGTACTACTTTTTAATAAAGCATTCCAAAAAGATTATTAATTTTTTTTTTTTATCTTTGTTATTTAATAAATTTAATAAGAGGCTCAAATAAGAAAGCGACTTATGACGTTCTTTGCAGTCATTAAGGCTCCGTTTGTTCCAGAGAAAGTACTTTTCTACCATAAAATATTTGTCTTAGAAAAAGATTTTCTAGGGAAAATCAAATTCCTATTAACATTTTATCTTGTTTGTTTTGGCGGAAAACATGGTCCCGCCTCATAATATGCTTCTTTATTATAAAAATATAATCTTCTATCAATCATACTAGCGGAAGAGAGGTGAACTGTGTGCCACCAACACAAACCCCGAGCGCCAGAAGTAGCAGGTTCTTCAAGAATACGTTGCGTATCGTGGGCCAGATGTAAGTGGCGGTAATGAGCTTCAACGTCTTATCCCTGCCAACGTGTCCTCAATTGTGCTTTTCTTCTATGATTTTATGACGCCAACTGGAATTCGGGACACACAATTAGTTCCCTTTGAACAAGAATCCATCATGGAGTGAGTAGTCCGGTACTAGGCCTAGCTGGGCGTCTCGCCATACACTGCCGAAGGTTGGATAATCACATTACATGTCTTTGAAATGCTCGGACCCAGCCACCTTGGTCTTGCATTGCGCCAGAATCATGGTTCTCCTGCTCAAGGTGTCAGCCACCTTATTCAACGAGCCTGAAGTGTGTTTAATGGAAAAGTGGAAGAGTTGAATGAAACCCGCCCACTTAGCGTGCCTTTCTGACAACTTCTCCTGGCTATTGATAAATTTCAGGGCCACATTGTCTGAGTACAGAATAAGCTCACGGTTAGCCAAATAAGACTTCCAATGCCTGAGAGCACTGACCAAAGCATAGAACTCTAAATCATATGTTGAATACCTCAACTTACTTCCATGAAGCTTCTCACTGAAGTAAGCAATAGGCCTTCCCTCTTGACTAAGGACGGCACCAATACCAACTTTCGAAGCGTCGGTATGCAGCTCAAAGGTCTTCTGAAAATCTGGTAGTGCTAACACGGGAGCTGTTGTTGGCTTCTCCTTGATGTTGGCGAAAGCGGGTGTTGCTTCAAGCGTCCACACGAAAGAACCCTTCTTCAGGCAATCTGTGATTGGCGCTACGATTGAACTAAAGCCAGGAACAAAGCGTCTGTAGAATGACGCCAACCCGTGGAAGCTAAGGGCCTCGCTTATTGTTTTCTGTTGTGGCCAGTTGCGGATAACTGTTATCTTACCCTCATCAGCAGAAATACTATCCTTGGAAATAATGAAGCCAAGGAAGGTCACCCTCTCCCTCATAAACTCACATTTCTTTAACATCGCAAACAAACTTTGGATCCTCAAAGTATGAAGGACCTCCCTCAAATGATCAATATGCTCACTACGATTACGGCTGTAAATGAAGACGTCGTCAAAATAGACGACCACGAACTTGCCAATAAACTGACGTAATACCTGGTTCATGAATCTCATGAAGGTACTAGGCGCTTTAGAGAGGCCAAATGGCATGACCAACCACTCGTAGCGACCCTCCCTTGTCTTAAAAGCTGTCTTCCACTCATCTCAAGGAGAAATACGGATCTGGTGGTAGCCACTCTTAAGGGCCAGCTTGGTAAATACCTTGGTGCTTTACAGCTGGTCTAACAGCTCATCCAATCTCGGAATGGGAAAGCGGCATCATACCATTACCTTGTTTATGGCTCTATTATCCACACACATACACCAGCTTCCATCTTTCTTTGGCATCAGTAAGGCCGGAACAATGCAAGGGCTCAAGCTTTCTCTAATGAAGCCTCTGGCTAGCAGCTCTTCAACTTGGCGTCTGAGTTCTTCGTGCTCAGAAGGGATCACGCGGTAATGAGGCTTGTTCGGTAAAGACGTGCCAAGAACCAGATCAATTCTATACTAGATGTCACGCAAAGGCGGTAGTGTGGCCGGCAAGTCTTCCGAGAACACATCAGCATACTCGTTCAGCAAAGGCACGAGCTCACTCGGTAGCTCCTTGGGAATAACTTCAACCTCCTTCCCAATCAAAGCGAACACAATCTTGGTGGCGCCAACTTCTCTGGCAAACATGGCGCGACCCTACACATTAGGGTTCTGAACTACGGAAACTTTTGGTTTCTCTTCGCTCTTCGGTAATAGCACGATCTTAACCCCTTCAAATAGGAAGCTATACATGTTTCTTCTCCCATCATGAACAACCCCTCGGTCATATTGCCATGGACGTCCTACAAACAGGTGGAATGCGTCCATGGCGACTACATCGCACCATACTCCCTCCTTATACTTGGGTCCAATAGAAAAATTGACATAACAACGCTTAGAAACTGTTACTTGGCTGCCCTTCTTCAGCCAAGACAACTTGTAAGGCTGAGCGTGGTTGTGTGGTAAGAAGGTGCTTCTTCATCTTCTCCCACGTCTTAACCTTGGACTTCCCCTGCCGGAATCGAGTTTGCTTTAATTGGTGCCACTAGGCGGCTGCCCTACCCCGAAGGCGGGTAGCAACGAGTGGCGCCTGCTTCCTCTCAGGTATTTCTCTAAACTCGAGGACTTCTTCAATGGCGACAAGCCATTCTAAGAACTCCTTTGGGCATCCTCCTCCATTGAACTCAGGTATTTCAATCTGAAGTCCAGATTCCCACCTCCGATCCTCACGGTCATCAATATGGCATTGATGGCGTCTGAATCTTGGCTCCGGCATGTCTTCATCATGAAATAAATTGTTCAAGCCTTCACCTATTACGCTCAGTGAAAGTGGGAGTTGGCACCTAGCTCTACCCGATTGATTGAGGTTGGCTCCGATTTGGATCAAGCGCTCCTCAATCCGCCGGAATCTCTCTTCCAATTCCTCCAACCTCCTTTCATGCTGTTGATGACGGTCTCGGTCAGTAACGTCCTCAATGGTGGCATTCCTCTGTCGTCTATTGGATGCCATCATTTAGGAAATGAACTGTGCTCTGATACTAGATGATGCAGCGCGTGATAGGAAAAATTGGGCAACGGGAAGGTTCAACGGCCTTCCCTTTTGAATTTATTATTACTGGAATAAAATTAACAAAAGAGATTCATAAGCCCATTTCTCAAATGTCAAGAAATTGAGGTTACAAAAAAGGAAGAAAATAATTTATTGGATTTTTTTAATTGGCTTGCTAAAAATGAACGCTTCTTCTCATTTATAGAGCGGATGATAAGAGTTTGAAATTCAAACTAACAAATCAGATAAGGAAACTAAAACTAATCAAATAAGGAAATCCCTAAAATCTTGGCTGCGAAGAAAGACCCGTTCAAAGTGGCCAGATCTTGGCGTCACGCCAAGTCTACTTGCGCCAAGTGCGTTCTTGCTGAGGGTTTCAACTGTCCATCCGCCAAGCCGGTTTTGACACCTCAGCCCGCTACATCATCACCCATCCTGGTACTACTCTCTTTCAATCACGCTTAACTTCGAAGTTCTAAAAGAATCTGGTTGTATTAGTGCCCGATAAATGAATCCTAAAAAACTAATGTAAAAGAATATTAAAAAAAGGCCCTAAATAAGGACATAATTTGTTATCAGTAAGCATATTGGTTTATAATAAATAATGAAAGCTTGAATGATAATTGGAAGGAGGAATTAAAAATAAAGTGTTAATGTCGGTCTTATCCTTTAAGTGACTTAAAATTCAAACGGTGCAGGAATTATCCCATGAAGTGTCACACCACATTCTCCTCCTTTTTCACCCGTCTACCGTAATTTGTGTATGTATATATATTCATACCGTCGACCGTGTCACTATTTTCAATAAAATTTTATTATATTATATAAAAAAATTGGTAGATTTTGATAATTGATATTTACATATATAGTATATAGTGTGCTATGTAAATATGATTAGCAATTTTTGACTAAATGGTCGCTGAATTCTGACATAGAATGCAGTATAATGTTAAAAATAATTGTTTCATGCTTGTCTTCTAGTATTGGATTATTGAAGAGACTTGGAATTAGTATGATGGTCCACGTTCTTTGGTTGTGTTGGTGAATCTCTGCCGGTTTCCGCTATGGTCGTTTCTTGGGGTTTTGACATTTAAGGGCCGCCTTCGTCGTGTAGCGGCTGTGTTGGGTGTCATTCGATTCTTTGCCTATCTGTGATCCTCCTTCTATGCTTGAGGTCTTGGGTGTTTCACGTGGCTCGACAGGCTGCAGATATTGGGTGATTCTGGAAGTTGCTGGGGTTTTCGAGATTATTGGCTAGGCTCCAGTGTAGGTGTTCTTGTAGTTGCTGGGGTTTCCGAGATTTCTGGCTCGGCTCCAGTGTAGGTTTTTGGTAAGAAAAGGATTGGCCTTTGGTCTGTGTGAGTTCTAGGATTTCCATTTATGACGTTTTCAAGGGTTTTGGTTCTTTTATGTGGCTTGGCAGACTTGATACAAGCGGGTGTTTCTGGTAGTTGCTGGGGTTTTCGAGATTGCTGGCTCAGCTCCAGTGTAGTTTTTATAAGTTATAGATTGGCCGTTAGTCTGTGTAGTCTCCATGTATGCCGCTTCGGTTGTTTGTCTGGGACTTGTCAACTTTGGGGCCGCTTGCGTCGTTTTTTGGCTGTGTTGTTCATCAGTCGGGTTTATGCCTCTCCGTGTTCCTACTGCTACGCTTGAGGTCCTGATCATTTATGTGGCTTGGCAGGCTTCAGATATCGTGTGGTTCGTATAGCTACTGGGGTTTCCGAGATTATTGGCTCGGCTCCAGTGTAGGTTATTTCTGAGATTTTCGAGATTACTGGCTCGGCTTCAGCATAGGTCTTTTCTTTTTCATTTGACGTTCTTGTTTACTGGTAGTTTTCGGCTGGCTTCAGGCCTCGTTTTTACGAGTGAGCCTGTCTTATATAGCACTCCGGTGCCACTTATTGGGAAAAAAAATGTTAAAAATACCTTCTACAATACAATTTTATCGGGATTTTTCTTTTTTGACATAAGTTTTACAGCAAAAATTCACTACATTTTGACTAAGGTAATGTCATGAAAAATCTTTTAAATGACTAAATATCTAATTATATATAATGAATATGAGCATACTTAAATGAAGCTATAATATATTTTGACAGCAGAATTATACAATAAAACATTATTAGCTAATTAGTGTTCAAAAAAACACTATTAGTTAATTATATTATTAGGATATTAATTATCTCAAAATTAATATTAATTTGAAATGATTAGGATTTAATTTGGGTGAGATATGATTTATATTAGGTTATCTAAATAAGTTTGATTTGATTTAATTTGATATTTTTAATCAAATTACATTTAGGTAACTCATTATAAATAAAGGTTAAAGTTAAGAGGTAGAGGAAAAAGTAACAAACAATGTGAGGTGTTTGTGGAATTTGTAAAGGAGTGTCCAGCGGGCCACCGGGGCAGGAGGAGAGTAAGAGGCATTCAAATTGAGAGCTTTGTGAGGCATTGATGAGAGTTTTTGTACTTCCTCTTTTCAAAGCTACGTTTTGAGAACGTTGGTAGCTTGCTGTGCAGCAGCTGCATTGTGAAAGGGTTGGTGACTCGTTGTGCAGCAGCTACATTGTGAGAAGGTTAGTAACTCGCCGTGCAGTAGTTACATTGAAGAGGGTTGATGGCTCGCCGTGTTCAAGCTACATTGAGGAGGGTTGATGACTTGTTGTACAGCAGTTATACTTCGAGAGATTGGTGACTTACCGGTGCAGTAGTTGCATTGATGATTGATGAGAATGATTGTAATATGGGGTCTGGGTTTATAATTAGAGATTGTAATTCCAAATTTTATAATGGATGAGGCACTCGCTTGGGTCCCGTGATTTTTTCCTATAGTTGAGAAAGGGTTTCCACGTAAATCTTGGCTTTATTTTTTGTTGGTTTGTTAATTTTTGCTTCCACTTGCGCTTGATTGTATGAATTTTCCCAACATATACAATCTAATAGTATCTTATAATATATATTAGTTACTTAATTTAAATATATTTGTATATATATATTTAATCTATGTTTTACAATGACAAGGAGGTCCACTTAACATTTTTTATAGTAGATACTCTAATCACTTGTGTTATTTTTTATGCGAAACAGCTCTATATGTTATCCAGTGTATCATTTTAGTCTTTAATTTTTTGTCAAATTTATTAGTCTTTTTTTTAATCAAAAAATTTATTAGTCATACAATAAAATTTGAGTTAAACTAATAAAATAATTATAACAGTTGCCATGATGTCAAATGTAAGTCACTCACTATGAACCTGCCCCATTGAATCAATTAAATCTACTAATGATGCGACCCTTCCAATTCGGCAACAAATTGAATTAGAGTAGATTTAACTAGGATTAAATAACCAATATTTTAAACTTACTATATAAAATGAAAATAGAAGTTGCTAATTTAAATTTTCATATTTATAATTCAATCAATTTAAATTTTAATAGTTATTGATAGAGGGCCGAAGTTGAGCTCTGATGATCATCAGACCCTGCTACTACTAGTTTCCAATCAAGAGGTTCGGAATACTATTTGGTCCATCCCGTACTCTAAAGCTCAGGGACCATATGGTTTTTCAGCATGTTTTTTAAAAGTTTGTTGGAACATTGTGGGGGCCGACGTGTGCATTGGCATTCGTGACTTCTTTAATTTTGGTAAACTTTTGAAATCCATAGATGCTACTGCAATTTCTTTAATTCCAAAATCTGATAGCCCGTCGTCAGTGAGTGTATATAGGCTCATTGATTGTTGCAATGTGGTATATAAGGCTATCTCAAAGATCCTTTCAAACCGTCTTGAAAAGGTCTTGGGAAAGCTTGTAGCTCCTTCTCAAAGTGCATTTGTGAAAGTGAGGATCATTTTTGATAACATCATTCTTAGCAATGAAATCATTAAACATTACAACTGGAAGAATATCTCTCCTCGCTGATTTATGAAGATCGATATCCGGAAGGTGGATGATTATGTCTCAGGGACCTTTTCATTTGATATGTTGGATCTGTTGGGTTTCCCCACTAGGTTTATTGGCTGGATCCGCGAATGTATCTCGTCCACTTCCTTCTCGATCCAATTTAGTGGGGAGGTTATTCGGTTTTTATCAAAGGGGGGAGAGGCTTGAGGCAAGGGAACCCGATCTCTCCCCATCTGTTTCCATTGGGCATGGAGTACCTTTCGCGTAAGCTCAAGAAGAGGATGTGGAAGAAGCACTTTTCTTTTCACCCCAAATGTAAGTTACCAGGCATTACTCATCTTACTTTCACCGATGACTTGTTGCTTTTTTCTAGAGGTGATCTGGCATCTGTATAGTCTCTTTGGACAGTTGTGTCTTTTTTAGTGGAAGTGTCGAGCTTAGAGCCAAATGCTTTTAAATCGAGGATATGCTTTGCTGAGGTATGTCAAGATCAAAGACGATGCATTCTTCAAGTACTTTCTTCCTCTAAGTTATCTTGGGATCCCTATTACTGGGACTCGATTGTTAGTGGGACAATTCGGTCCATTGATACAGAAAATCCGAGATAAAATCAGTGGCTGAAGCATGTGGGTATTGTATGCTACGAGGCGTCTCGAGCTCCTCAAATCAGTTGTAGGAGGTATCCTCAGTTATTGATGTAATGTTTTTCTTTTCCTTCTCTCGGTTATCAAGCAAATTCAATCTATTTGTTAGCATTTATTGTGGAATGGGGAAGTGGACGCTGGTGGTCGAGGCATGTACCCGATTGCTTGGAGACGGGTGTGTCTCCTGAAGGAAGAAGGTGGGCTTGGCATCAAGCAACTAGATTCTTGGAATCTATCTTGTTATATTAAACTATTGTGGGATATTCATCACGAGCGAGACGCGCTATGGGTGAAATGGATACATGACATCTATATGAAGAAGGAGAGTATTTGGACAACCAAAAGTCGGGGTCATGACTCTACGTTTTGGAATGCACTTATTAGCGATCGATGGTTTGATATCCACACACATCGAGAGGAAGCCATATGTGTGTTGCATAGGTGTGTCTTAGATGGTAAGGTGCAGGTGAATCTGATTTATGAGCATATTCGTTTGCGTGGAACTATCTGGCATTGTCGTCGCTCGGTTTGGGGGGCTGCCATTCCTAGACATAGTTTTTGTTTGTGGAAGACGCTTTCAGAAGGGATGTACAGATGATCGTCTTCATAGATTTGGCTGGGTCTTTCCGAGACGATGCTTCTTGTGTGAACATGACTGCGAGTCACTTAGGTATCTGTTTTTTGAGTGCAATTTTTCTTTCTCTATATGGCAGAATATTGCAGCTCAATTTCAGATCTCCTCGAGAAGAGAACTTCGCCAAGTTATGGAGTGGTTTGGGTCCCAAGTTTGAAATCAGCAACGACGTAGTGTTATGAAAAGAATTGTGTTAGCAATTACTGTTTGCAACCTCTAGGGTGAGAGAAATAGGAGGATATTCTTAAATTGCAAATGTCATGAGGACGAGTTATGTAGGTCTATAGTGAATCAAGTCTGGCGTTGGTTCAATTTTTTGTATAGGGTCTAAATGTAGAGAGAGGTTACAGATAGTTTTGGGAGGGGGACTTTTCTTTGGATCATTTGGCATTGTGTATTTGTGTTCCAGTTTTGAATAATATATCAGCTCTTATCATTTGGCAAAAAAAAAACAAAAATTTATATCCTATATGTCATATATTTATAAGAAATATTTTCAGTTCAATGAAAAAGAAAATATTTAAATTAATATAAAAGATATTTTCCATTCTACCGACCCTATTATTTCTAGGTCTTCAAAATTTGCAATAATTTCTTGGCATGCTAATGGTATAAAATATTATAAAAAGTAAAAAGGGTGGAAAGCGAAAACGCGTTACTTGAATGCCAAGGATAGAGTGAAGTTTTCTTTGTATTGTGTAGGAGGGAAAAAAACGAAGAAAAAATTATTGCACATATATTAAAAAAAAAAAAAAAAAAAAACAACAACAACAACAGTCCTAGTGCCTTGCGGCTCCCGCATAACGCCGGGTCTGGGGGGGTGATGTACGCAGCCTTACCCCTTCCGGCAGGAAAGGAGACTGTTTCCGGGGACCCCCAACCTGGACTGGTTGAGTTCCTCCAGATAAACCATCAATTCATCAATTGTGCATAAAAAAAAAAAAAAAAAGGGAGGAGAAGAAGAGGAAGAAGAAGAAGAAGGAGGAGAAGAAGAGGAAGAAGATCGAGGTCTAAGCTAGCCTAAGAATGTTACATTACAGGTTATGCTTGCCTACGGAACTTAGACTACTAGCCACTTCTCGCCCTACTCTACTTTGCTATCCCCGCTACTCTAATACTAGCCCTCCAACGTGTCTTATCTAAGGCCATCTCCTTTCTTAGGTTTAGGTGGGTTAGGTCTTGACATTTTACATTTTATATTATCTAATATATTAGTTATTCACCCCAGACCCTGCGTAGGCGAGAGCCCTTGAGGCACTGGGTATGTTCCTTTTTTTTAATATATTAGTTATTCAATTTATTTACATTTTATTACATTTATGTAAATTAAGGAATTTAATTAGTTTGATTGGCTTTCTTAAAAACAAAAAGAAGAAAAAAAAAATTTATCTAAGAGGGTGACTTGTTTCCACCATTTTTTTTTTTTAATAAATTAGACGATAAGATCTATCGAAGATACCATCCAATAGAAACAAGAACAAAATAACAACATAAAAAAGAAAGGAAGAAGATGATAAAATCAAAACCTCTAAACTGAACTAGAAGCGCATAATGAGCAGCGCTAGGCAAAGGTCGCCCAGCTTTTCCCATAGTCCGCCACTGAGGGTACCGCCTAGGAATGGAACTTGCTTTTTCCACGTTAATACTATTCTATTTTCTATATTCACTTATTTTATAATTTTTCGGAAGATAGGCTTCTAACAAAACGGATATTAACAAAAAAGAGGTATAATTTTTTTTTTTTTTTCTGATTCTTTTTACTAAAGTCGTCGACCAAAGATTTATATAAAATTGGTGAAATTGATGCTCCTTATTAATAGTGCCTTTTTTCCTCAGCAATGTGAAACACACACTTAAATCTTTTAATAAACACTTGTTTGTATTTCTTCAATTCCTGAAAATAAAGCTTATAATATTATTATATTAATGTTTTAGAATTTTATTAAAATTACACAACAAGAAATGATAAATAAATATATACTTCTTCATCTGGAGTTGCATGGCTCATGAGTTCGTGGTACTTTCCTTTTTTTAACGTGGTTTCAGTAAAAGAAAAATATTAAATTCCAGTCTAGTCATCTACCGATTGCATATAATAAAATAATATTAAATAAATTACTCATTAATAATTTTATAATGTATGTATTAGATAAATATTTATAGTCTGTATTTGTATACATTATATTAATTAAAAATTTTCACTCCTAAAAACCGCTTCTCCCGTATTTTTAAATTTCTAAGTTATCACTTCGCTTCTTTCTTTTTTAAACCTCCACTTTCCTGTCTATGTATATATTTATATTTATATCTATACAAGATCAACTTCCTTCTCTAGATTTAAATATAATAAGTCTTTATATAGGCAAATTATATTTCTTATTTATGTTAACAACAACAACAACAACCTTCCAAGTGGCATAAGGGGGCCAAGGCAAAGTCTCGAAGGGTAAGATATTTGAGTACCCCAAAACTCTAAAATATTTTATATTTATGTTAATAATATAATTTCAGTATAACATATAAATATAACTTAGAAAATAAAAATGGGTCCATTCTTTTATGAGAAAATAAATATTATTAACGAATGGGAACAAGGGGGCAAAAGGTCAAAAGGGAAGGAAATAAAATAAAAGAAAATACCTAATCTGTGGAGTTTAGTCAACTAACATACCCCTAGTCTCTTCCATGTGTGCATCATGGTGCCCCTTTTTATTAGTATTTTATTCTATGATTTTATATAATATTTATTTTTATATACATAAATTAAATATTTAAATATTACATACTATATTTACATTAAACTGTCTTAAAGTTTGAGTATTTATTATTTAAGAACATTGACACTTCAACACATTTAATACAGGAGTTCAAAACTATTTTGTTACCGTCTACCTGAATCCACTTCACGTTTTTCAAACTTTGTAGATATTTTCTTGAAACTGCTAACATCTCAATGATTCCTATAATCTATATGTTGCATATAAACAGTTTTAGCAAAATTTTCATGTACCATGATAAATATTTTAATTCATCGTGCCAATATTTTTTGGCAAGCTGACCCTTGATATATATTGTGTAAACATGTTCTACTGCAACATTGTTTGACAAAAACTATATATATTTATTAAAATGTCATGATACATTGATAATAAAAAATTTCAAACCCAAGGACTATTTTGAAACTAAAAATTAGGGTTTAAAAATAATTATTTTGATTCTTTGGCTTTAAATTTTCACTTGAAATAGAAAAAAATCAAGCAAACAAAACCAACATGAAAAAAAATTATTACAAAAAATTTGATTTTTTATAATTTTTTATTAATTTAAAAAATTATAAATAGAAAATAGTATCAAAGATATCTGATTATTATATATATTATTTAACGCATTGGTACAGAGATTCCTAGTTGATCTATGGAAGTTGGTGCCATACCTAAAGGGAATGGGGGGAACAAGTCTTACATTCCTTCCCCATTTTATTATTTATATGTTTCATCTCCTTATAAAATATAAAACTTGTCGGTTACTAATTATTATTTTTTAAATATACTATTATTACTTGCTAGAAAATGTTTTAACATGAAAAGAATGACAGTACCATAAATAAAATGAAGATGACACTTTCTAAGAATAAAGGTTACTGAAATGTTTTGAAAAAAATTTGGACAGGTGAAGCAGTATGGATAACTCAAATTTTTTTTGTTGCGTCTTACTTTGTATTGTGAGTACTTGGCTTATTACTTAGTCATAAAAGAAGGGATAATTTCTTTAAAAAAGTTGCGTAAATTGAGCTAAAACATATCATAATTTATTAGAGTTTGATAAAAGAAAATACTTCATTACTATTATATTAGTATCATACTTTCCGCAATTCTAAGATTATCATTCAAGTAAATTTTAGGCATTTAGCAGCAGCATCAAAAATATTATTATCATTATACAAAATAATGTTCAACTAATTGTCAATTTATTTTTAACCCATTTTGTGTACGTCTCCAGTTTTTTCCATTTTTATTAAGAAATGTGATAGTTAGCTTATAAATTTACACTTATATTAGTGATACCTTACCAAAAAACACTTCACCAAGAATCTCCTATCGTCATATCATATAAACCGTTCATTACACTAATTTGACCTTTACAAACTCTAAAATGTTAAACTATTAGATGAAGATTATGCGAATTATAATTGATCATTATTTATCTTTTATTAGAATTATATTAATGTAAATTATTAAGATTTAAGCTTGAGGACTCAATAATAATTAACTAAAGAAGCTTTTGAAGGAACGATTTCAATAACAATTAGTTATGAACTATTTCATGGTCAAATATTGCATCAGAATCATCAAGATAACATATTAAGAGTATAATAATAATAATAATAATAATAATAATAATAAAGCATAATGCACGCATGCATGCATAAATGTCAAACAAATTAAGAAAAAGCCAAATGTACCAAACTTAGATTTCAATTATATATAAGATAAAGACTAATTAGCTTATAATAATATTATTAATTAATTAATTTTTATAAATTAATATTTTTTATTATTTAGCATGTAATTGATAAGGTTTACTTAGTACCTCTACCAACAACAATAACAACAACAGACTTAGTGCCTTAAGTGCTACCGTTTAAGCGGGGTTAGTACCTCTACCATTTCTCATAAAAAGGTTTGTTTAATATATTTTTTTTAAATATCAAAAATTAAGTTATTGGGAACTCTTTTCCCCTTTCTTTTTCTCTTTCTAAACATTGTTTTTAATTTCTAAATAATCAAAAATACAAAAGGGAAATGATATCAAACATATATAAGATCACATATAAAAATAATACATAAAATCAATAGGTAAAGTGAATTATTTAAGATGCGTACCTGAATTCGGAGATATCAGTCAAAGGAATATGAAACGCCTCGGACCAAGAAAGCTGCCGAAGAGACATGGCAGAGGGAGTACCCCACCGATAACTCCCATGAGACATCCTTTTGTCCAAAAACACGTCATTCATCTTCTTTATAAACGGCTCATTAAACACTCTGACTTGTTCTTCTCTCATATCCTCCAGTATTTTTTTAGACACTCCGTGGTTCACCACTTGGAAGAACCCCCACTCTTTTGAGGCTGCCAATATGCTCCTTTGACATGTGGCGGTCTCCTCTTGGGTTCCCCCGAGACCGCTCAAGTCAATGAGGGGGAGGTCAAGCAGACATGTGTCAAGGGTGGACTGGATCAGGGTGGAGTTCGTGAGGAGATTCTTGTAGGTATCCTCAAAGGGTGGGTCCGAGTTATGGTGGTGCTCCATTTTTGTTAAAACTAATTAAGAGGAGAATGAAGGGGAAAAGGTTAGTGGAATATGGTATGGGAAACCTTGGACACCAAGGTGGTTGCATGCTTGTGTATATATATACAATATGTTCTACGTATTCAAAATAAATATTGTTTTTGTGTATTTAATATATATGATAAAAAGTTATTAATTTGTGAAAAAAATTAATTTAATATTATTTTAATGATAGTATACACTTTTATCAATTTATTATTAGATATATTTATTTAATAATTAGTGAGACAACTCTAAATATAGCACCGACATACAAATTGAAGTGAAGTATGAGAAAGCACACAAAAGCAGAAAACAGAGAAAACAAAGTTCAACATATCCAGAAAAAACTTAAGACACCTACAACCTTGCCACCTCCTAAAGCTCTCACCGTCTCAAACAATTTCTGTGTGTATATGCAGAGTTAAAGTTATATATATATATATATATAGGCCATTATGTAAATTTACTCCATTAACTTTAATTTATTTTAATTTAGTTTTTATAAAATTATAAATATTTTAATTTACTCTAATTTTAAAATTAATGTTGATTCTTGACTAATTGAAAGAATAAGAAGCACACATAATGCTGTGGCCCTCTCGCATATTTATAGGACTTATAATGGGCTTTACGTCATATATAAAGCAGGCCAATTGGGCTCAATTACATATAGTAATAACACCTATACAATATAGTCTGACATCTCCCCTCAACCAAAGCAGGAGGTAAACAAATGCAAAGGTTGGATCTAAATAGCAGAAAAAGAGTGCGTGGAAGATTCTTTGTGAAGATATCGGCAATCTGCTGTGAGAAAGGAATATCAAGTACTCGAACAAGACCCATTTGAACACGCTCACGAACAAAATGGATGTCAATCTTGATATGTTTTGTGCGAATATGCTAGACGGGGTTGGTAAACATGTACATGGCAGAAACATTATCACAATAGACCAAAGTAGCTCATGGAAGAAGAAGACTAAGCTCACTAAGGAGAGACCTAACCCAGCAACATTCGGACATGGCGTTGGAGACCGCACGATACTCGGCCTCGGCACTAGAACGAGAAACGGTGGGTTGTCGCTTAGAGGACCAAGAGATAATGTTGCCTCCGAGGAAAACACAGAAACCAGAAGTAGAACGGAAAGTGTCAGGGCAACCAGCCCAATCAGCATCCGAATAAGCCACAAGTTGGTGTCAGGGAGATGGTCAAACCATGATCAATAGTGCCCTTGATATAGCAAAGGATGCGTTTAGCAGCCATCCAATGCGATGATCGTGGAGCATGCATAAACAGACACACCTGCTAAACTACATAAGAGATGTCAGGACAAGTAAAGGTGAGATATTGAAGGACACCAATAATGGACCTGTATAAGGTGGGATCAGTCATAAGTTCACCGTCTTCTAAAGAAAGCTTGGACTTGGAATCTATTGGTGTAGCAACAGGCCTGCAGGAGAGCATGTCGGTCCGGTCTAGAAGATCATGTGCATATTTAGATTGAGACAAGAATAACACTGAAGAGAGGTGAGATACCGAGATGCCGAGAAAGTAATTAAGGTGCCCCAAGTCGGTCATATCGAACTCAGAGTGAATAGAGCGAAGTAGATCATGAAGTATCGCATGAGAAAAGGCCGTGAGAACGATATCATAAACATAGACCAATAATATGGCCATATCATGTCCACGATGTAAGACAAATAAAGAAGAATTCGACTTACAGTTTTGAAAACCCAACTGTTGTAAAAAGGTAGCAAAAAGAGTGTACCAGGCACGAGATGCCTGTTTGAGACCGTAAAGAGACTTATTAAACTTACAGACATAATCAGGATACTTAGAGCTGATGAAACCCGGTGGTTGCTTCATATAGACCTCTTCATTAAGTGTGCCATTAAAAAAAGCATTTTTGAAATCGAGCTGATGAATAGGCCAGTGTTGAGAAGTAGCAATAGTCAAAACAATACAAATAGAAGTAGGCTTAACAATAGGATTGAAAGTTTCACCGTAATCGATGCCATGCCGCTGTGTAAATCCCTGAGCAACTAACCGAGCTTCATACCGTTCAACTTGACCTGTAGATGTTTGTTTAATACGAAAAACCCACTTGGAGCCAACAATGTTACCATGAGTGGGCGAAGGAACAAGATCCCAGGTCTTATTATGAATAAGAGCATTAAATTTGTTGAGCATAGCTTGCTTCCAGTTCTCATCAGTAAGTTCCTGCTTATAAGAAAAAGGTACCTTGGAAAAAGTATTATGAGCAATCATAGAAGGTTTGAGAAGAGGTTTTACAATACCCGCACGAGCACGAGTCACCATGGGATAAATAGAGGAAGTAAGGGGAGCCGAACCCGGTGCGGGTGGATGTGCAGCCACGTTTGGTGGCACAATTGGAGGGGCTGCAGGTGCAGTCGGTGGTACAGGAGCCGCTGGGGGCAGTGCGGCAGTGCGGCAGCTGCGGTGGGTGGCGTCGTAGGAGGCGGTGGCAGCGGTGGTTGGAGGCCCACGAATGGTGAAGACATGAGCAAAGGAGAAAAGACTTAATAAAGCTGGGTCATTGTATCTTGAGAGAAAGTGCCCAATCGTGCAAATGAAAAATCTGTTTCATCAAAAACAATATGCCTCGAAATAATGACTTTATTAGTAGAATGATCCAAACATTTATAACCATTGTGATTCTATGGGTAGCTTAAGAAAACGCATAGGGTAGAGTGTGTAGCAAGCTTATGAGACGTGGTGGCACTCAGATTCGGATAGCAGGCACAACCAAAAACCCAAAGATGATCGTAATTAACTTGCTTCTTGTACAAACGTTGAAAGGGGTTATTTTTCTTAATAGAAGTGGACGGTAGAAGGTTGATAATATGAGCTACAATAGAAACTGGTTCTACCCAAAATCCCAAAGGCATGTATGCTTGAAACAAGAGGGAACGCATAATGTTACCAATAGTACGATGCATGCATTCAGTTTTCCCATTCTGTTGGGAGGTGTGAGGGCAGGAAACCCTACTGAGAATGCCCCTTTACAGAAAAAGACTATTAAAGTCACAGTTGATATATTCAGTGCCATTATCACATTGAAAATGTTTGGTTTCCACACCAAATTGATTTAACATAAGATTACGAAAATGAACAAACAGGTCAAAAACCTCAGATTTAGCACGCATAGAATAAATCCACAAAAAATGAGAATAATCATCCAATAATAGCAAATAATACTTAAAACCACTGAAACTAATAACAAGTGATATCCATATATCAGAATGTACAATATCGAAAGGACGCGCAGTACTAGTGACATACTTTTGAAAAGGTAAACGACTATGCTTATCAAGTTAGCAAGCATGACACAAACTGGACTCAGAAGAACTCGAACAAGAAATAAATTTTTATTTGACTAAAGTGGACAAGACTGGCTCCCCAGGATGGCCAAGTAGACGATGCCAGAGAGATTGTGTATTTTTGGAAGCAACTAGGGAAACACGTGGGGAGGATGCCACAGGCTACCCGAGTTGACCAAGTCGATTGACTGTGTTTGGTTTGGGAATAGCGAAAAGAGGCCCCGAGCTAGCACAACGAATAATAAGGGACATTGTTTTAGCATTTTTAATGGCTCGAGTCAAATTCTAAAAGGCCACAATTATCTTTACAGAATTGAGGAATAGAGATTAAATTAGTGGAATGACCAAGAACATAAAGGACATTATGCAAATTGAAGGGACCAACAGGTGCAAGAAGAGAACCAGATCGAATCCTAGCAATAGATAAACAAGCGCCATTACCAACTAATATTTTATCCTAGCCATGATAAGGACGAAGAGACGTTAGCAAACTGGGGTTAATAGTCATATGAGACGATGCACCACTATCCATTATCCAGGGAAAATCAGTCAAAGGAGTAGAATGAGCAGTAAGAGATTAAAAATTGGTTTGAGCAGACGCAAACCCTGAAAAAAAATTATAACCAGTGGCATAAGTATTAATTGCAGGATGAAAAAGTGGTGGATATAACATATTCTCACTATAAATAGAAGCACAGAAGAAAGTAGGAACACCAAAGAAAAGTAGGCTAGATTGAAAAGTAGAACCAATCATTGGGTCGAGCATAATCAACAGCAACCACCTTCGAGAAATTAAACAAGCAGTCACGGGCAAAAACAGAGTCAATTAATTCTCCACCAGCCAAAATCTCTTTCTCCTGCATTGAAATCTTCGATTCCTCCACTCGAACTAGGGTTTCAACTTTCAAATTCAAATCCTCTTCACTGTCTTCAATAAAAATCTCTCAAAACGATATTCAAAAATTCAATCTTTAGACGATCACTTCAAGATCTCACGCCGACAAAGGATAAAAGAAATTGCTACTTTCAAGAAAAGAAAATAAAAGAAAAGAAGGCTGTTCAGGGGAGGCTAGGGTTAGCCGGGTTGGGGAGCTGACGGTGGCAGCGTGCTAGGGTTTGCCGATATTAGGGTTTTGAATATTTTGAGGATGGAAGAGAGGGAGGCCAGGGTTTGCCTAATTTACGAGAGAGGAAGGGTTAGCTCTGATACCACGAAAGAATGAAAAGCACACATAATGCTGTAGCGCTCTTATATATTCATAGAACTTATAATGGGTTTTATATCATATACAAAGTAGGCCAATTGGGCTCAGTTACGTATAGTAATAACTTATATACAATATAGTCTAACACCAATTAATGCTCATATTTCAATTAGAAATTAATGCAAAGATCACATGCATGTATTAATTTCTTGATATGGAAAGCATATGCAAATACTAATTAACCATATAATTTCTACATAAATAAAAATTAATTTTAGAATTGGATGTGATTGAAATAATTTCTTTTATATAGGACTAAATTGAAACAATCGCTCAAGTACAGAGACCAATGATATATATATATATATATGTTGGGTATATTATGAGCAATGTCAAATACAAAAATTACAAATGAAAATGATAAATATAGGTAATTCAAATATTCAAATTTGCACATTCGATGGTATATTAAAAATATTTGGTTAGAAAGTTTAGTATTAGATCAATAACTTTTTTAGTTTCTTATACTGTTGCATTTCAAAAGCACAATCATTTAATATATATATATATATATATATATATGAAGAGCAAAAGTTCAATATAAAAACAGCGTCCCAACAATCGGGAACCCGAAAGAAACAAGAACAAAGACAAATCAGAATAGGCAAACCAAAAAATCCACCCGCACCTTACAATGCAGCTCTAGATCACAGATGAACTCAAACATACACACACATATACTCCTCTACCTTTAGGACAATGCAACCCAGCTCAACAAATACAGATAAGCACAATTATTTAATGTTCTAATAATATCTTTTTATGATTCAATAATATTTAGTTTCTTAATCTATATCTATAATGAGCAACTAAATTGTTTATACGCATTCTTTTCTTTTAAGAGGCCATTTAATATTACCAATGCAAATAAATCATATTCAATTAGTGTTGTCCCGTACGATATATGGAGAGTATTTGTATTAAAAATTATAATGTTATGTATTATTACATTAAAATTTATTGAAAGATTTGAGTGTTGGAGACTTTTTGAGTGAGGAGGATTTAGCTATAATGTATAGAAAAAGAAAAAGATTTCAATAATCAACACATATGATTAAATACCGCATAATTAGGATAATGTTATTATCAGGCTAATATATTAATGTCAAATTAACTTTACAAATTTTTATGGTTATTATTCACTAGGTCATATCATTATTCTATATTAGCAATTTTCCTCTGACAATAACACTCCATAATTATTTTAAATAATTATTAATATTATTTTCCTCTTCTTTGTATATATGTATATATAGTAGCAAAAATATTAATATCAAAGTAACTTATAAAATTTACAGCTATTATTTATTACAATTCACATTGTTACTTCATTAAATTTTTGCTCTTGCAATAAAAACACCGTATACATTCACCATTTTTACAAACGTTGTGTGTCCCACATAATATCTGTACAAAAATTATGTATATCATGCATATTTAAACTTTTTTTTTTATTCATCCCTTAGGGGCATAACCGAGTGGCTATGATCGCCGGGTGCCAACGTGGTGACCCGGGATCGAATCCCATAAAGCTTAAAGTGGTGTTCTCTTTATGAGAATTTTAAGGGATTTATCCCCTCCCCCTCCCCCTTAAAAAAAAAAAAAATTTAAACCTTTTTTTTTTTTTTTTTCGCGCCTTGGCGCCTAAGGAAATCGGGAATGGGCCTTGGGCCCCCATTGAAGAGACCTCTAGAGTCCAATTAACCACGAATCAGAATCTCACTTTTGGTCCTATTTGACATCAAACCTACTACCCGTCACGTGCGATATATAACTAAGGATACTGCTAAATTAATGTTATTGTCATAGTAAAAATGTTAATGTAAGAGTTGTTTTACCTTTTTTTATTATTAAGAGGTCGAGATCCTCATAAGAGTACATAATGTGGTTTTCTAAAAAAAAAAGAAAACAAAAGAAAAGAAGAAAAAGAAAGACAAAGGCAAAACATAAATGTAAATCCTTAATTTGGTTGCGTCTCATGGTCAAAGCCAGACCTAAATATCCGACTTTGAACATGGTCTGCATGGAAGGTAAGAGCAGTTTTATTAAAATGCATAATTATTAGTTACTATAAGTTATATCATTTACTTTAACAATAACATGTTTTACCACAACAATAACAATATCAAATGCCAATTGCATTTGTTTTGGGTTCTAAATTTGTATTTATATCAAATGAGACAATAAGAAAATTTTTGTACTGCTCTCATTGTGTTAATTTACTCTTACCTGTATTTCTAATTACGTTAATTTAGTTTCTCTACAATTAAAATTGCGTTGAGCTATTTTTTGGTCAATTTCAAGTTAAGCTATCAATATAATTTTTAACTACAACTTTAGAAGCAAATAACCTATAATAAATCTACCCGTTACACAATTTAGGCAAATCGTTAAAAATTTTATTAATAACTTAATATAAATTTATTCTAAAAACTAATTGATATTATATATATTATACAGGAACTAAATTGATATAATTTATAGTATAAAAATTAAATTAATATAATATGTGAAATACAATATAAATATTTTGTTTAGACCTATCCAATAGTTCAAGGCCAATTACGGTGGAAAGTTTTCTTTTGCCCGCCGACTTACCAGCTCCTGTGCAAGCAACACAAATTCATATAGTCACATCACATAACTATAGCTCTGTTCGCTTGGATGAAATATATCTTCTCACTATTAAATGTCATTATAATAATAATAATAATATGACTTATAATAATAATTTTTTTTAACTTTTTATGAAGTTTCTATAATGTTGATAATTTTGTTATGACAATGATATTATCCTATAAAAATAGGAAAAAAATTATCTCCACCAAACCACCCTCTCCAACACTCGTCCTAAACTAGGCGTCCTTCTCATTGTCATTCTCGGCTGCAACCTATTTGCCATCTCCTTCCTCCTTCCTCGGTTTGTCAAGTTTGTCTCCCTTTTTGCAAGCCCTCTCTATGCCCTTGAACCGTTGGCCCCCTCCCCGCTTCGTGGCTCTCTATCTCCAACCTTCATTCAAAGAATACGCCTGGTTGTCCTAAATCAGTCTAATAATGTCACAAAGAAGTTGGATAGTTGTTTTTCTTACCCCTTATGGAGAGATTAGATTCTCTCCGTTCTTATTGACTATGACCTAATTGTTCTCATAAATGGGAACCTTCCTTGTCCACTTGTTTACACCGCAAAGGCGAGAGAGTTGGGACGATGCCGTTTTGAAGTAACATGTCACACGCTTATCACGTGAGGCCATCCTCGAGGGATACTAGGCCTTTAGATGTTAAGACAATAGCGTCTTGAGTCTAGTTGCTTGAGGAGTTAAAACCCCTTAGAGGGTATCAATCACTCGAGATGGTTGAAGGGGTAAGGAGGCTCCGGGTTGAGGAACTTCCCTCAAGGCTGCAAGATGGTTGAGGAATGAGGTGTTGGTTTAAGGCTTTGACAGCTAAGGCTTGATCTTGATTGGGTTGGTCTTAACACTGGTGTCATTACTTAATAAGTTAGGTGAACTTAGGTTTGTGTTATTATTTAAGGGCGTAGACGGCCGAAGCTTGACTTGGATTGAGTTGGTCCTCATCCAGTAAACCAGTTACGATTTGCTCCATATATATCTTGTCAAACTCTAACTTATTCTAGTTATTACAAGTTAAAGGTGCCAAGCCTCAAAATATGATTGACTCGCGCTTGTAAGTGGACTGCTGAATTCTTGAGTTTGTCTTCACTCCAGTTTCTAACTTCTAGGTGTATGAAAAAAGGTGTCTGTTTTTTTTTTTTTAAACACTAATGAAAAAAGGTGTCTGTGGGCTTTGCTATATATATATATATATATATATACAAAAATATTAGAAGTCTCCTTAATTGGAGCATTGAGTAGAATCCACATTTATTGCAAACCGAAGCCAGATTCATCAAAAGCATCATTCCTTTTCCATGAGAAGATGATTGGTTGATGTCAAACACGTGCGGTCGTCCAGAATTCAGGCTCGCTTCCATGTTGCTACAAGTCCTTTTCGGCATATTTGTTTGATTTGTATTTAAGGCAACCACACACACACATTAAGTAAACAAAAAGAGCAAACATGCATTTTAGCGACCACTGGGAGGCTTAACATAAGGCATAATTGTCTTTAACCCCATCATGGATTGTCAAAATAAAGTCTCAGGCCATTCACCAATGGTCAAAACAAGAAGATTTAATGCTTTTTAACCAGAGCTACTGATGTAGCACAGCTTGCTAATCGAAAACACAATTCAATTTTTATTTCCCTCAAACTTTCCAATAATAAATTACAAAGCTCTATTTATAAAAAGCTAAACCTTAAAAAGATATTAGATAAGATAAATCGTAATCCTAATAGAAAACTAATAAGATAAATCACAAATCTAATAGAAAACTAATTTTCTAAATACAAAATAAGCTGAAAAGCTAAATTAAATAAAACTATGCTGCATCATTCTCCCTGTCGTGAAAAAGAATAGTTTGTCCTCGAACGAGAAGAAGGGCTGCACGAATGACGTGGTGAAGTGGACCTGGGTAAGTCTTGTAGCAATTGAGGCTTCAGAGTATGATAAGCGCCATCAACAGGAATCGTCACAGAGTTGTCATATCCATTGTAGGTTATATGATGATCGAACTGCCAAGGACGTTTGAGAATGATATCACAATCAAGAAGGTCATATACAAAAAAGCGTGTGGGAAAGTGCAAATTCCCAAGTCCCAAATCAATCTTCACTATAGAGCGCACGATCTTCCCAACATCGTCATGTTGGAAACCAAAGAGTAGAATAGGGCGGGAATGTTCTTGTGGTACTCCCAATTCTTGTACCACTTGTCTAGATATCAAATTAAAAGCAGCTCTCGTGTCAACGATAGCATGTACGGGTGTTTCATGTCCACACCAAGCGGCTACCCCAACATGTTTAAAAATCGTAGTGCGCGATCCAGGAGGTCTATGATCCTTATTCTTGGACTTAGGGCGGTGAGGAGTAGCAACACAAATAATCAACTTCTCATCCTTGCTAGTCTCATCTTCCGATCCTGAATACTCAATTGTCTCAACTATCTCTTCCTTTAATTCACCTATTTCTTTTTCATTAGCTTCAGCTGATGCCTTATCATTAGATGAATTAGGCTCTACTAGAGCCACCATCTTTTTAAACTTCAAAGGACAATCTCGAGCCGGGTGTCCCTTTGCTCCACACCCATAACACACGATAGAACTTCTAGGAACCATATCTGGCCAAGGACCTAAAGCTTCTCGTTGCATCTTCCAATTACGTTCTGCATTTATGGCATAAGAAACAGCCATGTCCACAGACTCAAATGTCATGACGTTTAACTCTGCCTGAATATGAGATTTAAGACCACCAATATATCTTATGACACGTTGGTGCTCAGAATCCTCAAATGAACAACGAGTGACAAGTTTCTGAAACTCACGTGTGTATGAATTGACATCTTTATCCGTCATCTTCAAAGAACGTAGTTTGGAATATAATTCTCGAGCATAACTAAAAGGAACAAATTTTTAAGTCATGGCTTTCTTTAATCGATTCCAAGTCAAAATAGGACCTTGGAGACCTGGTGAGCCTCAGTATAAATCCACCAACTAAGAGCATATCCCTTGAAATAAGCTACAGCAAAATTAACCCAATCTTCTTGTTTAACCCCTATACAAGTAAAAATATTCTCCATGCAACTAATCCAGTCATAAAGTTCTTCAGGGTCCCCTTCCCCTTCAAACTTCGGCAATTCCAATTTCAATCCATAATCTGATTTGTGAGTATTACCTGAATTAAAGTCCGATAGCCTTACTATTTGTGGAGTCATGTGTGCAATAGTGTTTGAACTACAATCAGGTTGCTCGGGGACAGCTTGCTTCCCATAATAATTCATGCTCTTCCTAAATTCTTGTAGTTCTGCCAGAATAGAAGATTGAGACACCTTAATATTTGCTGAAAGTTGCTCAAAAAGCTTATTAGCTTGGCTACGCCATGAAGCAAGTTCATCGACTTGCTGTTGCAACTGCACAAAATCGTCGTTTTTTACCATAGTTGGGATTTCAGGAATTAGGATTCAGGTCAGAATTAGTTTGAATTTGGGGGATTTTGACTTAGGGTTTCGAACTAGGTTTCAGGTTAGGGTTTTTTTTTTTTTTTTGAATTAGGGTTTTCAAAGTTTAGGTTAGGGTTTTTGAAATCTAGGGTTAGGGTTTTCGAAGCTGGATTCGAATAGGGGTTAGGGTTTTGTGTGCAACAAGGTGGTGGTGCTTCATGTTTGGTGGTGACGAGGTGGAGGCAAGCAAATCGAGGTGTTTTGTGGCTTAGTGTTTTGGTTATTTGAACATGAACTAGGGCTTTGGAACAGGGGTTGGGGTTTTCGAACGCTGGCTAGGGTTTTCGAGGGTGGTGGTGTCGAAGGTCTGGTGGGGCGCGGTGGTTGGTGGTGGCAAGCTGGTGGTGCTAAGATTTCAACGAATTCTATTTTTCTTTCTTTCTTTCTTTACCCTTTTTTTTTTGTGGGTGGCTGGGGTTTTCTTTTGAGAAAGGCAATTTTAGTAAAAAAGGATAGATACCACTATACCATGGCAGTGGCGGGGAAAAGATACTACTCAGTGGTGGCATCGTGCACAAGCGGCGGCACTAGGGCGGCAGCAATGGCGGCTCTGGGGTGGGGGTCCAGAACAAGAGTTTTGATACTAAATTGATGTAGCATAACTTGCTAATCGAAAACACAACTCAATTTTTTTTATTCATTCAAACTTTTTTGAAATAATAAATTACAAAGCTCTATTTATAAAAGGCTAAACCTTAAAAAGATATTAGATAAGATAAATCCTAATCCTAGTAGAAAACTAATAAGATAAATCACATCCTAACAGGAAACTAATAAGATAAATCATAAATCTAATAGAAAACTAATTTTCTAAATATAAGATAAGCTAAAAAGCTAAATTAAATAAAACTGTGCTGCATCATTAATTGATGTAGCATAGCTTGCTAATCGAAAACACAATTCAATTTTTATTTCCTTCAAACTGCCCAATAATAAATTACAAAGCTCTATTTATAAAAAGCTAAACCTTAAAAGAATATTAGATAAGATAAATCCTAATCCTAATAGAAAACTAATAAGATAAATTACAAATCTAATAGAAAGCTAAATTTTTAAATATAAGATAGGCTAAAAAGCTAAATTAAATAAAACTGTGCTGCATCATATTTATGAAAGGATCATTAACACCAAAGGTCCATATGACATAACCGGTCTCACTACCGTTTTATAATATATTCTCTCTAACTTTAGAGGGTATTTTTTTCACAGGTGTATTTAACACCAAAGTTAAAGGGTCATTAACACCAAAGGTGTATTTAACCTCAATAAATGAAGTTGATCACAGGTGACTAAAATATATAGTTAATTAAAGGGTTATTAACACCAAAGGTCCCTTTACTTTACCTATTGTGTTAAATTAGCCCTTATGTTTTTAATTGAGTCAATTTAATTCCTACACAAATGATATTGTGATTTGGTCCTTAACGTAAAATTTAGGTTAAGTTGCTAATAAAATTTTTAATGGTTCATCCATGTATTAGGTTAAATTGAGTCAACGGGTGGACTTGTAGTGAGTTACTTGCATCTACTGTTAAAAATTATGTGAATAACTTAACTTAAATTTGACCAAATGATTGAATTTATACGATATAAATAGTAGAAAATTTTAATTGACACAATTTAAGTTACGAGGATTAAATTTGGTGTGAATAACCTTAATTAAAATAAGTGTCAAAAAGGAAAGACGGTAAGTCCCCTCAAGCAGTGCTATATTATCAAACAAAAATATTAATTTATATTTAAATTTTTTTTGTATATTTAAATAAGTGTCAAAAAGGAGAGACGGCAAGTCCCCTAAAAGACTCCAAACCCCAATCCAAATAATTTTAAGGGGTGTTATTAAAAGTCTTTAAACTCTAATCCATTTAATTCTAAAGAGCGTTATCTAATATTTTACATCATGGAAAAGGAAATAAACAAGAAATTCAAGTTTTTTATTGCAATGTTTTGCAAAATTTTATTAAATTTCAATGTTATACTATTAAAATTATATTTTCAATGTGATAATATTAAAATTATATTGTATAATTTTATAAAATATAAACATCGTTTATGCATTGCACGAGATAAAAATAGTATACATGATACAACACCGTTAGCTTATAGAGTATATTAATATTGAAGTCAATTGCATAGTGATTTTTGGTCACTTCATTGATTATACAAATTAGATATTGAAATTGCATGCTATAATTTATTAACTTATTAAAAATAATTATTTTAATTTTATATTTAATAATTTAATAATATATTATTTATAATGATCATACAATCGGAGGCAATTTTTAACATATTTATCATATTCTTAGCAGAAAATAAATACCAACCAAAACATTTAAATTGGAAAAAAAAAAGGCAAAAAAAGGGTAAATTACAGAAAACTCTATTACTTTTGTCTCAACAACTGAAAAACTCCATTATTTTTAAAACCGAACACTTAACATCTCACTTTTCGAAAATTCATACCTTTGCTTATAATCATTTTGTCTTTCAAAAGTGAGGAGTTAAGCGTTTGATTTTAGTTGTAGAAGGGAATGTTATGTTCTTAGACAAAAGTTAGGAGTTTCTATATTTTTAGCCAAAAAAAAGGGAGCTTTATATATTTATAAAAAGTAATTATTTTACTTAATTATTGTAATAATATTATAAGTCTAGAAGATGAAAAAATATTTTAAAAATATTTATAAAAATATTATATTATAAAATATAATATTTTTTTTAAATTAATTTAAATTAGACTAATAAATTTAAAATTAAAAAGCTATAAGAAACTAAAAATTTGAAAAAAAAAAATGAAAAGAATGATTTTTTGTAAAAGTTTGAAAAAAATTTAATTTCTATAATTTTCCATAATTTACTTTCAAAATTTTAATTTCTAAAATTCTTAATTTTAAATTTGTTAATCTAATTTGAAATTTATTTTTAAAATAAATTAATATAATTGATCTTATATTCTATTTCATGGGATTTAAAACTATTTAATTTATAATATCACTACTATAATCAAATAAAACATTTTTTTTAGCAAATATATAAAACTCTCTTCTTTTTCTTTTTTTTTTTTTTAAAGTATAGAAACTTCTAACTTTTGACTAAAAATATAAAACTCCTTCTAAAAATAAAACCAAACATTTATCCCCTCACTATTGTGGGGTAACATAATAATAAAGCATTAATTAGGGGCAAAGTGATGAATTTTTGAAAAGTGGGGTTAAATGTTTGCTTTTAGAGAAGTAATGAGATTTTTGTTTTTGAGATAAAAGTAAGGAGGATAATTTAGCCTCCCCCCCCAAAAAAAAAAAAATAATTACCTTGTTTGGAGCTTCCACAGATCAATCAAATGTCAGCTTTGCTCGGTTGTCCTACATTAATTATTGACTAATTTATTAGTTTTAAAAGAATTTGTGTATATATATATATATATATATATATATATATATATAAAGAGTTTCTTGTATCAAATAATATAGAAACAATTTAATCATTTCTGAAAGCCAATATTAGGCTAATTGGTTTTTTATGATTTAATTATCTTATGCAACATGTTATACTTTTATCCTGAACGAATGTTATATATATCAAATACTTATGACAAAATTGATTGACTGCAAAAAATAATTTGTTTAATAATCTTTTTTAATACTAATTTTCTAATGGTATTCTTCACCATATAATGTTGGTACATCTTGCAATTTCCTTTATCTCTTGTCATGTAAAACATGCCAAAACCTCAAAAATTATAATATTACATTTATGAAACTTATAAATAAAACTTTGTACTTATAAATTGGTCACTCGCTTTTATACTTGCAGGCTTGGGCCTCATTCTTTCAAGTGTGCCTGTTTCATATTGCTGTTTGGGTCGCTAATTATTAAAACAAATTTTGTAGGTAATGCACTTGACAAATCATTTTCATACTATACTCCGAATTATACCAAACGTAGCAAAAGCTTAAGGGTTATTTAGAAATAAAAAATTTTTCAATATTGTAAGAAAGCTCAAAAATTGAAAAAAGTTCGAAAATAGTCTTTTAGTTTTATTCATTCTTTTGGAAATTTGTAAAATAATTTAGAACTAATTTTCAAATCTTCCTATTCCGTATCTTCAATGTACATGTCGTTTTTACAATTTTTTTTTCTCTCTCTCATTATTAGCTTCTTCCCCACCCTTATTTTTCTCTTTATTTACGTCATATGGTAGAGAGGATTATTGTGATCCCTAATGACAACATCATTGTTCGGCATAGAAGAGGATATGTTTTAACAAATGCAAATGGACAAGATTAGGTTTACTTATAAATTGTAGAGTGATTATACTATTCGGTAGAACAAAACTTAGCATGTTATATGTGTAGGTTATATTTTTATTTTATTTCAATGGTGAATTACACTTTTCTTTCCATTCGATCAATTAAGCATTGCAAGTGTACTGCTTGTTATTTAAAAATATATGACCTACATATTTATATGACATTTAAATCAATATCTATTATCCATTATAAATATAAGCACCTCGATATCAAATTTTGCAATGCAAAAAAAAAATAAAAAAAAACCCAAAGGAGGCGTTTATATCCAAACCGATATCTGAATTTTTATAGATCAGATATACTTGAATCGGTCATTTTTAGATTAATTACCTAATTAATAAGATTAGATTCAAATCGCATCGTTGAGTTTTAGTATGTACAGATATTACGTGCGCCTATAATTTTCAATTTTCAAAAAACTAAAAAATTAATATCACTTGAACGGATTCTCTAATTTTTTTTGAATAACAGAACTATTAACAATTTCCCACTTTTAAATATATTTTTCAAATGGAAAGTAAAAAATGAAAAAGTAGAGATTGAAAAAAAAAAAAAAAAAAAAAAACCAAAATAAAAAATATTTTCTATTCTAAAACGGTGCCTTAATATTGCCATAAAATTATTGAGTTGTCAGGGAAAGGTTAAATAATTATTTAATAAATAAAGGGCAATTAAATATTTTAGGGAGTGCAAAATATGTTCATTTTCAGCAATATGGTCATTTTCTTTTCTTTTTTTTTTTATTGTTTTTTGATTGCTTTTATTTTTATTTTTTAAAGACAATTTTTGATGTAACTCAGAGAAGTCCATCCTCTTACTTATTAAAAAAAGGACTCTACAATATGTGAGTTTAATTAAATCTTATATTGGAGTTGTGTGAGAGAAGAGATCAATATATAAGTTTATTAGGTTACGCCACTTAATCACGATTAGTTTTAAGATGGAACCCCCACATAGACTTATACGTGCATCTTATGCGTGCCAACTTCATGAGTTGGACCTAAAGATATGGTGAAATTTAACAGCACATGTGGGTCTAATGATAAATAGGAATGAAAAAACGAGGGAAGATAAGGGCAATAGAAAAGACTTACCCAAAAACGAAAGCAGGCCACCAACACTTACATTGAAGAAGATATGAGAAAGACATAGAGAGGGAGGGGAAGAAGGGAGTTATTATATATATATATATATATATGGCTGAAAAGATAATGATATTATGTACCAGTGACTACAATTACACATTTAAGTTCATTAATAGTAGCGTACCTTAAAGTTTATAGAAAAGGAGAAATTTTTTTCTTAATAGTTGACACTCAAAGCCAGTATAAAGTAAGAGACTATAGAAGACATGTATAAACTGTACAACCCACATAGGGACAATGGATGGAGAACAAGAATCAATGCGATGAAACATATTGTTTGCACAAGAAAACGACTGCTTAAGAATGATAGTGAGGTGTGTACAACCTGTAATATAAGATGCATGCACTGTCAGGGTGACGTGTGGGCGCAAGTGGGGTAGGTTGCAAGTACATGTTTGGATGTGGGGTGAGTCGGTACCTGCCTCATACTTGTTGAGTTGCCCCTTATTGACTATGCACTACTTGCCTCAATTTGTATTAATTAGTTCAGGAAAAGAAAAAAGACATACATATTTAACTTATGTACTTAATTTATCCATCAAGTAATTGGATTACAAAAGTCATTGTAAATGATTGCAGATTTGCACACATAGATGACTAATGGGTACACAAATGGTAACATAACGGGTATGGGCATTCACCTGCCTATATCCGTAATGGGCAATGAGTGGACGATGCGCTTGAATTTGGTTGGCAGGGTAGCAGTTCACCCCATTGTCATCTCTATTGTACGGTTCGTTCCATTGCCATCCCTACAGTAACACTTATCCCTTTATTCATTAACCACTAATCACTATACTTACTGAATTGTCCATAAAGCTCGTTGTTAAGCACTAATTAAATATACAAATACAACACCTATGAACTCCTTTCCTCTTCATTCAAAGAAGAAGATATTGTCACATAAGCCTAGTCGACTGTTCTATCTAATGATTTTTAATTAGTTTATATATGAACCTTATATGTTAATGTTAATGAACCAACATTTTCAAAAACTTATACTAATGGGTAAAGATCCAGGAAGGTATACTTAGGTGAAGGTACATGAATAATTTTATACTCAAACAGTTAACATGGTGTAGTGCGTAAAGTGAAATTTGTGGAAATGGAAGGTTTAACAGTCTTTCTTTAAATTCTTATTACAAAAATAATTAAGAAGAAAGGGGAATAAAAAGTCTAACTAAATTTTCATCCCGAGAACTAGAAAGAACCATAAATAATGATAAAAATATGTAAGCAATTGAACTCACTAAATCCTAGACTTCCTCTTGCTTAAATAGAGGAACTAATTCAACTAAATTAAAAGACTTAAAAATTAAAAGATAAATACAAAAATAATTATTAATTATATAAACAACTAATAATTATCCCTTAATCTAATCTAAGCTAAAATCTGCTAATTAATGTTAACTTTCTCAATCCGGTTCACCCTTTTGCGTCTGTCTCCTCTATCCTCGACTCTTCCATCTCGCCAAGTTATCTATCTCACCAAGAACCCGATCCGCCAAGTTATCGGTTGCATCATAACATATACAAGGAAATATCATAAGATGAATGATGGAGAGTATATGATGAAGAGGAAGACCACGCGGCTAAGTGAGCCATCAGAGAAGTAATATCAGTTTCTTTTTTTTTTTTTTTTTGAAAATATTTATATATTGGTTTTTCTTTTTTTTTTTTTTTTTTTTTTTTTTTTTCCATTTTTAGAATGGGGGCATCGTACAAGATAGGGCAATTTTGTTTGCCATAACTGGTATTATTAATAATGTAGGAGAAAGATGTATGTGTATCCGTCATTCAAATTTACATTAATACTTATTTCGGCGCGTGTACGTTTTAACATGTGTTGATTGCCCGCACGTATTTTCCTTTATATGAATATTTGGCAGTTATTCATACATGTCTATACATGACTGTTTAATATTACTTTTTAGAATTCAACTACACTTTTGCTCCTTTTAGTAGAAAAACCAAGTATTTAAATTAGATATAAAAAGTCCCTTTCCGCTGCACACATTAAGCTAGCCCAGGCCTCGCTCTAGTCAAATGACACGTGCATATAACATGAAAGATACAGTCTGTACTTTTTTTCGATAGTTAGATAGAAACCACTCAATACAAACCGGTGCGTCCACCAAGCAAAGTTCGAAAAAGCCAGCATGAGCGGAAAAAAGTAAAATAAAACAACGGATCACAAAACCCCTAACGCCTACGAATACGCCAACCACTGACATACAATAGCATACCCAAAAAATCAAGATGTCCATACCTACGTCAATACCTAAAATGCGGAGAGTTAAATATAACACACCTATACCAATTTTTGAAATAGAAAACGCCGTACGCTCTAGACGTACCCGCACCAACCCCCTGCCACGCCTTAAAAGACACATTTCTTTTTTAAAGTCGATAAGTAGGGATGGGGGTTATAATTTGATTCCTAGTATCTTCTCTAATCTTTTGTGATTTTCACTACTAAACCAAGTGTTGGGTTATGTATGGAGTTTGGTTGTATTGGGTCTTATTTATGAGAAATAGGATTGGGCCCATCCTATTGAGGCTCATGACACACTCTGATTTTAGTGTGGTGGCTCTATATAAATACACGAGTACATATATGTTAGCATTAGGGTTGAGAAATGATTGAGAGTTGGGAGACGTCTCCTGTAATCATTCAATGATTTAATGAAATTATTGTGCTCGCCTGAGTGGATGTAGGCTTTAGCTGAATGACATAAATTTTGGTGTTCTCCCTTGTCCCTTTTGTGTGTGATTGATATTTCGATTTGTATTTCGTTTTTCTATGAGTGATTATAATAGGTGGTATCAGAGGCCTCTATGCCAAGCTATGCTTGATATGTTTGAAAAGATAGGTAAATAAGAGCATAATGTTACAAATGGTGAGCATTCTTCCAAGTCCTTTACTTTCTCACCAATTATTCCCAAAGATAGACACTCCCCGGCATCACACACATTTCACACGGTTTATACTCCTTCACTTCCTTCACCTTCTTTCTTATAGCCTATGCCCGACATTATGCTTTTTTAAGACTTTATTTTCATTAGAAAAAATATTTTTTATAAGAAAATATAATTTTAAATATTTTTCTTTGATTAGTTTTAAAAAATAGTGTCTTCTGAATATATATAATCTTATTGATGGACAAGGATCATATACATCTGTTAAGAATAAATGCAGCATGCATTTGGAATACTAAGTTAAAAACAAATGCATGATAATCTTATGTCATGTTATATTGATATGTATTTGTTAAAAATAAACTTAAGAAATGCACTTGATCCTTGACCCTTTATGATAGGAATGTACACAATTCTGTGTTGTCCTCACTCGTCTATTAGTGCTCACTGTTTCAAGTATGTCAACTAAAGTTGATTGATTGAAAACTATGGATTACAATAAGTAGGTTAATAAAAAATTTAAAAATTATTGTGCTGTAGACAGGAATAATTCATTATTACTTATAAATATAAAGCGAGTTAAAAGAATGATTTGACTCAACAGTATCAGACTCAACATTAGGTGAAAGCAATTATCAATCACAAGTCTAAAAAAGAATAACATGATGTCTAGACCCAAAATGACTTCTAGGGTTCTGCTTGGTCAAAGTGTGAAAAAACTATTTATTTTATAAGACTTTTATAAAGATTGTTTTCAATAAGAGTTCTTTTCTGAAATTTTTTCAGATTTTGCTTCTATTTCTACTTCAATGGAGAATCGTTATTTTCCAATTTTGTTCTTCAAAGTAGTAAAATAACTTCTACTTTCATTTAAAAACACTTATCTTTTCTGGCCACAAATCCTTAAAATATGAGAATGTGTTTTTAAAAAAGCAAATTATTTCCAACAAAAAAAAAAAAAAAAAAAAGACCTTGACCGAATAGATCCAAAATGAGTACTAATGTCACCGAAATTACTTTCAAATCCACTATTAGGAAACAATCATTTAGAGATGGAAAATACCGTCTCTAGTCCATCAAAAAACATGAGTGGATTACAATAAAAACAAATGCATTTGCATTTGGCATTTGGCAACTAAATTAAAAACAAATGCATAATTTTTTTATGTTATGTTATGTTGCACTGTTTTCGTTAAAAATAAACTTAATAAATGCACCTGATCCTTGACCTTTAATGATAGGAATTCACTATTGTGTGTTGTCTTCACTCATGTATGAGTGCTCATTATGTGACGTATGTTAACTAAAGCTGATTGGTTGAAAAAATGGATTGCAATAAGTAAAATTTGGAAAATATAAAAAATTGTTGTAGTTGTAGGCATAAATATTTATTATATTCATAAATAAAAATATGAAAAAAAAAAAAAATTGAGTTGACTAAAAGTGATCAGTATCGAACTCATCTTAAGGTGAAAGAAATTATCGGGCACAAGTCCGTAAAAGAATGACTTCCAAATTAGACCCAAAATGATTCTATGGACCTGCTCTGTTAATGTTAGAAAAAATAATTTTTTTCTCATAAGACTTCTATAAAAAGTGTTTTCAATAGGAGTATTTTTTGAAAATATTTTAGCTTTTGCTTTTATTTATGCTTTAAAGAAGAATTATTATTTTCATACTTTTTCTTAAAAGTAGTAAAATAACTTCTACTTCCATTTAAAAGTAACTTACTTTTTTGACCACAGATGCTTAAAATGTAATATTCTTTTTTTTGTAAAAAAAAAATAAAATATTTTTCATGAAAGAAGCTTGACTGAATAGATCCAAAAATAAGTATTAATATCATTGCCAAAATCCAAAATGACTTTTAAACCGAAAATGAGCCCAAAATAAATCTTAATCAGTCCAAATTGAAAGCATTTTACCCTTTTTTTTGACTTGGGAAATAGTTATAGTTTTATCTTGTTGTGACTTGTATTATAGTCGGCAAATTATGAATGCAATCATGTCATATCAATTGCCAAACAAATACATGTAAGTCAATTTTCAAAAACTTCTTTATGGGTATATTTTGTATGAGATTTTGTACATACAATATGATTTAAATCTAATTCTATAAATAGCACCAGGAAGTTTTAGAGGCGGTTCGATGGTAGAAAATATTTTTTTTTTTATTTTTAATTTTTTTCATTTCATCTTCAATTTTTCTTTTCCAGGTTTGGAATACAAAATATTAAAAAATACGTTCAAGTAATCCCTATAGTTTAATTTTTTAAAAATTAAGAATGATACATAAGTAATACTTCTAAATCCAAACATTGAATAATATGACTTGAATCCGGTTCGAACAATTTGTTAGACTTGTAGATGAGACTTTATAGCCTTGGGCCCCTCATTTAGTAGCTGCTAACACCTATTTTATACTTGTAAATTAGTCAAATGCTAAGAAAAAAGAGTAATTCATTGTCGGAATAAATGCCAAATATAGTCTAAACATACATCATTATAACTTCTGCTCTGCCAATTGATATAATCGTTACACAATTCACCGGTAATTGCTTACTGTACCTTGTTCATTTGTATTTGTTGGGACATATGCTCTTCTGTACAATAGGAGTATCGTTCTAATTAGGGACCACACTGCATCTTTTCTGCCATATGAAGTATATAATGTATCTGCTCTATCTTCCACTCGAATAAAATTATATAGTGTACAACAAATGTAAAAATTAACTTTTGTTTCCTTAGAGGATAGTTTGGTATCGCTTTTGAAATTGGAAACCTAGCTTTAAGTACCGCAAAAGCTTGGTCTATCACATTCTGCAAAGATGAGTGTTTATAATTAAACAACTCGCATAATCCTTTTATATTTCCTCTGCCTTGAAAATGATTTATCGCTTTTAAAATTGAAAACCCTAGCCTTAAATACCTAAAAAAAATCATTTATGTAAGAGGATGAGGAGATATGATACATAGAAAAATATTATAAAATGAGTGTGTACTGTGAAAGTGTGAAAAGAGGGCGGGGAAAAAGAAAGAAAACAAGGTTCCTATATTGTGAAGAAATTTTGAAAAAATTGTTCTCCAAATTTATAAAAGAGTAAAAAAAACTGAAAAATAGTTTTTCAACTTTTGCAACTTTAAAATGGACTGTTGAACATATTTTTTAATTTTCTAATTTTAAGAAAAAATTTTCTATAAAACTGAAAAATTATATGTTATCAAATAATCCTTATTTTTTTCTTTAAAAAGAAATGTCATTGTCATTCTCACTGGAATAAATGATTTGAGTGGGTGCGGGTAATGATGTAAGCAATGTGACTGATCAAGGCATTCCCCAACACAGAAAAGGAAAATAACAATTAACACAGTTATTTGTTTTATAATAATAGTTGACATTTTTTTTTATTTTTTATAATTAGCGACACAACTGCGCAACAAAACAGCGAACTCGATAAAACGAGCCCCTGAAAATCCCGAAACCAGGAGACCTATAGAACAGACCTAAAAGATAAAAACAGGGAGACAACAACAAGAAACAAGCGCAACCAAACCAAAAACAGAACAACCATGCCCACCAAAACCGGAGAAGGAGACAAAAACTAAAAAGACAGGACGATAAAAGACGCTGAAGCAGAGCTACCCAAAAGACCACCTGGCTGGAACTCAGCTGATTTTTTTCTTATTCAAAATATACACACATATATAAAGAAGGATTATTTCATATGCATCCTATTTTTTTTCATATATCTACAATATCTATGACGCTAAAATTTTCCTGTATAAAATCGTTGGTATTTCTTATCTATCTCCATTAAGGAATTCAGAAAAGAAATTGATGTTAGACTATCACCAGAGCGGCTAATATATGATCATCATTTATTTTCTTACCATAAGAAAAAAAAGGACAACCCTGTACCTATTATCCATGAAAAATTATTAGCCAGTATTATCATGAAGATTAGGGTGAAGTCCCACTTGAACAAACTGTACGTGAACAAATTAAACCTAATCTACAACATTCACTTAGAAAGTGTAGATCTACCATCCCTAACGATTATGTTGTGTACTTAGCTAAAAATGTGATGATACAAGGGAAAAGATGATTGATTTAAGGCAGCACTAGTTCAAAAAAACTATACTCAGAAAAGGGGGGAAAAAAAGGAATTGATTACAAGAAGACCTTTTCCCCTATTTCTGCAAAAGGACACTTTTTGAATTGTCAGGGCTTTTATATCACCTTTGATTTAGGATTTCATGAAATGGATGTAAAAATAATATTCGTAATTGAGAATTTAGAGGCAAATGTGTAAATGATTCAACCTGAAGGATTACAAAAACAGAGAGGATATTTGATGGGTAAACTCAAGAAATCAATATTTGACCTATAGCAAGCCTTTAGCCAATGGAATTTTAAATTTGGCGAAGTTACAACTAATTTTAATTTTGTGGAGAATGCATATATATATCAAGATTAGAGATATATAGAGACAGAAGAAGTAAATTATTTGGTCTATATCTCAAGGTGCATGCAAGATTGTAAACTAGTAGAATGATTTGTTTTTCAATCTTGAGAATGCAACTCAAGACCCCGCCAGTGAGGATGATTCTGGGTACTCGGGGCCTGTGTTTCCTCCAGGTTTGGAGCCCACTGCTTTGAGAAGGTCAAAGCCTTGTATGGAGGGACCCAGTGGAGTAGGAGTGAGAAAAGGAAAAAGAAGTGATGACAAAAAGGGAGAGGAAAGCGTTGAAGCGCAAGGAAAAACAGAATGAAAACGGGAGCTTCAGGTTTTTTTGAAAGATATGTCACCTAGGAACAGCACGCCGAAAACGACCAAAGCCTCAGGCAGGCGGAAAAAGGGGAACGAGGCGTAATGAAGGAAATAGTCAAAGACAGCCTGAAAGAAGAAAAAATGGAATAGGGGGAACCGGCACGACAAGATCTCGAAAGCAAAGTATGATGAGAGGATCTTACAAGCGGAGCGGGTAATAGAGACGAGAAAAATAGTAGGTTTTAATTTTGATGGTTTCGACCCACCTATGGTGGCGGACTTGCTTGTTAATTGAAGTGGTTGGGTTTTGGGTTGAGGCTTCAGTCCTGCTCATATTTCCTGTGCTGATCATCTGGTTCTTCTTCTTTTGGATCCCTGTCTGAGCTGTTTTTGGCGCGTTGTTTCTCCTGCCTCTCGTGTCTTGTATGGTCTGTACTCGATGTTTGTGGTGTCGTGTTTGAGGTGAGCGTTTGCTCCTGTCGGTTGTATTTTTGTTTTTGGTTAGCTGCTTTTGGTCCCCGTTTTGTTATAGTTAGACTCAGGCCTCGCCTAGAGAGTGGTCTGTTTGCTTAGCGACGTTGTCGCAATTTATCAAAAAAAAAAAAAAAGACGGAATAAACTTAATACATACCAACCCAAGGATTGAAATGAGAAAAAGTTCATGAAAAATATTTCCCTAAAATTTCTCAGAGTAGACGAATGGCAAAAGACGGTGATGTTAGGGTTGGAAATATCAATGTTAAATCTATGCCTGCTGCCCTATGACAAAAGGACCACAACCAATTGTTTTCAAACAATGTACACATAACATGGGTGTTTTGAAGTCATTAAGCGTAATTAATTAGTGGGAGTCAGTTATTCTTTGATGTACAATACGTGCATGTATTTTGGAATTAGATGTATGATAGATGAATAAAATGTTATATTTATGCTATCTGTTTGTAATTTATATTGTTTGTTTGAACACCTTATTGTTAATGGTGTCTGACACTAGTTTTGGTTGGATGTACTCATTGTAAAATTCTTATGATTACTTAAGCAAAGCACACGAATCTCCAAGGAGATGATTCCAATATTTATCTAAAGACATGTAAAGCTTTCTTTCGGGTGTGGTTGCCTTGATAAGAAAGAGAATCTTTTCTAAGTAATATCGTTATTATTAATTAGAAACTGTTGGTGTATTTTTAAAATATGTGTTGTATAATACGTATATATATGTTAAATGTTGTTTATGTATGTATAAGATATGTTTGAGATTGTCCTGATACTTGTTTTGAATGTTTAGAGCTTGTTAGGGGTGTGTGTCGACACATGGGCTATGTGTGTCGACACACAATCCTACAGAACGATGGAAAAACAGCTGTGTGTCGACACACATGGCCCGTGTGTCAAGACACCGCCATTTACAGAAGCGCACAGAGGAAGTCTGTGTGTCGACACACAGCTTCGACACACAGGTCTGTTTTGAGGGTTTGTCTGTGTGGTTTTTCCTGGTTCTTTGTTTCGAATGTGGCTCTTCTATTTGGGACGTCTCCTTACATGTATACATATATATCTTCCACGCTTTGATGAATCAATTGAATTGGATGAAAAACACAAGGAAAAAACAAGATTAAAAGGTCTTTGCATTCAAGTGTTCTTATGTTGTGTTCTTGAACCAAAACACCAATCTCTCCATATCTCGATCTTTCTTTCCCTTTACACATTTTCACTTTATTTTTGGTTGTTGTTGTATCCTCGGGGATATTTCGTATAGCGAAATAAACCTTAAGGAAAGTGATTACACGGCCTCAACACCTGAGATCTCTCGGTTACCCGGTTGCAAGTATTTTGCAAATATTTCGACAATTTGTTCTAATAATCTTAAGGTTTATTTTCTGATTTGGGATATGACTTCATCACTAAGGGAAATGACTGCCAACTTTGTGAAATTGGACCAGTTTGATGGTGGGAACTTCCGTCGATGGCAGAGGAAGATGCACTTCCTCATCATGACGCTGAATGTGCTGTATGTCCTGAATACACCATCTCCATCCCCCGTCTCTGAGGAGGAGGAGATGTTGGCCGAGCAGAGGGCCAGACTGAAGTGGGAGAACGATGACTATATTTGCAGAGGGCATATTCTGAATGGTATGGCTGATGCCCTGTTGGACATTTACTCGAATGTGTCGACCGTAATGGAATTGTGGGACGCACTTGAGGCACGCTATATGGCCGAGGATGCTACAAGAAAAAAGTTCCTGGTTAGTCAATTTAACAATTATAATATGGTAGATGATGGTCCTGTCATGGAGCAATTCCATGAAATCGAACGAATATTGAACAATTTTAAACAACACAAAATGAACATAAACGATACAATAGTTGTTTCTTCTTTAATTCCCTCCTTCTTGGAAAGATGTTAAGAAAAGTCTTAAACATAAGAAGGAGGCTATGTCAATTGAGGAATTTGCTAACCATTTACATGTTGAGGAAGGTTACAGGGTACAGAATGACAACAAAGACCGCCCTGGTGATGTTGGTAAAATCAACATCATAGAAGAAGGCCAATCAAGCAAGGGACCCAAGAGAACCGGACACTTCCAAAAGAAGAAGCATGACAAGAGGCCAAAAATGGTCTGTTGGGAGTGTCAGAAGCCCGGTCACTTACCCAAGGACTGTTGCCGCCTTAAAAAGAATAAAGGCAAGGGGCTTGATCACCGCGCCAAATATTCGAACGAGAGATTCGTGGCGATGATATCGAAAGTCAATCTAGTCGAGAGTGATAACTCTTGGTGGATTGGCTCGGGGGCCACGAGACATGTGTATTAGGACAGGGGGTTCTTCACGACTTTTGAGCCCATGGACAACGGAACTGAGTTTTTCATGGGAAATGGGGCGTTGGTACCGGTTAAATGAAAGGGAAAAGTTGATTTACTTTTCACATCTGGAAAAACCCTTACTTAAACCGATGTATGCTTTGCCCCTGACGTTAAGAAGAACCTCGTGTCTGGTGGCTTGTTAAATAGGTTTGGGTTCAAGTTGGTCTTCGAGGCCGACAAGTTTATTTTGTCTAAGGGTGGAGTTTTTGTTGGCAAAGGGTATTTATGTAATTGTATGTTCAAAATGAACATTGATAATAAAATTGAAAGTTCTGTTCATATGCTTGACTCGTCATTTTTATGGCATCAAAGATTAGGTCATGTGAATTTTTGTAGATTACATGAAATGGTTAATTCTTTGTTGATTCCTCACATAGATAAAGTTGATGACAAATGCAAAACATGCATGCTAAATAAGATAGCAAAATTACTATTTTCTTCAGTGTAAAGAGAGACTAATCTACTTGACCTAGTACATAGTGATTTATGTGATTTCAAGCGCACACCGAGTTTAGGTGGAAAGAATTACTTTGTGACATTTATTGATGACTGTTCCAGATTTTGTTACGTATATCTGATAAGCAACAAAGATGAGTCGCTTGATAGATTTAAAGCATATAAAGTAGAAACTGAATTACACTGTGAGACCTTTCTCAAACATCTAAGGTCGGACCATGGTGGGGAGTACTACGATCCTAAATATTTCGAAACCATAGGAATAATACATGAAATAACTGCACCATATACGCCACACCGGAATGGCGTGGCTGAGAGGAAAAACCGGACTTTAACTGAAATGGTTAATTCCATATTGTTATATTCCGGTCTCAGCGATGGGTTTTTGGGGTGAGGCAATGTTAACAGCCTGTCATATATTGAATAGAGTTCCAAACAAAAGAAATAAAATAACCCCATATGAATTGTGGAACAACCGAGCCCCTAATTTGAATAATCTAAAAGTGTGGGGGCGTAGGACGGTTGTTAAAGTCCCTGAACCTAAACGGAAAAAGTTAGATGAAAGAGGCATTGATTGCATCTTTGTGGGTCGTGCGTCTCATAGCAAGGTATATCGGTTCTATGTAATCGAACCTAATGATTATATCAATGTGAATATGATAATAGAATCGAGAGACGCGATATTTGATGAGAATCGGTTTACTTCTATCCCTAGACTGAGGGATTATGCACCAGTTGAAAGTGACACTCAAGTGTCAAATGATGATGTTCGTCATGAGAGGGAAGATGCCCCTGAAAGTGCTCTAGAACTCTGTAGGAGTAAGAGAGTGAGGAAAGAGAAATCTTTCGGTTCAGACTTCTACACATATTTTGTAGAAGGTTCGAGGAACGATGTGGACCAAGTGGTTCCATATTGTTGTGTCATGGAAGCTGATCCCATGACGTTTAATGAGGCGATGAGGTCTTATGATGCCTCATTTTGGAAAGAGGCTTTAAATGATGAGATGGATTCCATCTTAGGTAATAATACCTGGATCCTTGTGGACCTCCCACAAGGAAGTAAGCCCATCGGGTGTAAATGGGTCTTAAAAGAGAAGATGAAAGTAGATGGAATGATTGACAAGTTCAAGGCCCGATTGGCGGCTAAAGGGTTCACCCAAAAGCATGGGTTGGACTACTTTGACACATATGCCCCTGTGGCGAGAGTATCGACGATAAGGGTATTGATAGCCCTTGCCTCCATTTTTAAATTAGTGATACACCAAATAAATGTCAAAACGGCATTCCTGAATGGTGAGCTAGAGGAGGAAGTATACATGGAACAACCGGAAGGGTTTGTTGTTCCGGGCCATGAGAGAAAAGTATGTAAACTCATACGCTCTCTGTATGGGCTAAAGCAAGCCCCGAAACAATGGCACCAGAAGTTTGATCAAGTTGTACTCAACAACGGATGCATTATAAACGAATCGGATAAATGTGTTTATAGCAAGTTTGATAATGGCAAAGGGGTCATTATATGTTTGTATGTCAATGACATGCTGATACTCGGTATTGATATGGAACAAGTAGAGAGAACCAAACGGTTTCTCTCTGAAAACTTTGCTATGAAAGACATGGGTGAGGCGGAAGTAATCCTTGGTATAAGGAATGTAAGGAATGGTGATATCGTTTCCTTGAATCAGTCTCACTACATCGAAAAGGTGTTGAAAAAGTTCCATTTCTTTGATTGTGCACCGATATCCATACCGATGGATCCTAGTGTGAAATTACTATTGAATGGAGGTGCTCCAGTGGCACAACTGGAGTACACACGAGCCATTGGCTGTCTTATATATGCCATGACAAGCACAAGGCCTGATATTGCCTTTGCTGTTGGAAAGTTGAGTAGATATACCAGCAATCCGAGTAAGTTGCACTGAGATGCGGTGCACCAGGTACTGAAGTACCTAAAGAAGACTATGGACTATGGTCTATATTGGGTATCCTCCTATTTTGGAGGGGTACACTGATGCAAGTTGGATCCCCGATGTGAAGGATCATGTATCCACGAGTGGATGGGTATTCCTGTTTGGTGGGGGTGCGGTTTCTTGGGGTTCCAAGAAACAAACTTGCATATTTGACTCTACAATGGCGGCAGAGTTTATAGCTCTCGCATCTGCGGCTAAAGAAGCTGAGTGGTTAAAGGATCTCTTGTATGAGATACCTTTGTGGTCGAAGCCGATCTTACCGATTTCTATCCACTGTGATACTCAGGCTACGCTTTCTAGAGCGTACAGTGAGGTGTATAATGGGAAGTCTAGACACATTGGTGTAAGACATAGTATGGTGAGATACCTTATTCGGGAAGGTATTATCATTGTGGACTTCGTGAGAACCAGTTAGAATCTAGCGGATCCGTTCACTAAAGGTATGACTAGAGACTTGGTTCTGAGAACAAATGAAGGGATGGGGTTAAAACCTGTCATATTTAGTCGCCCATGATAGGCCCTCAACTCGACACCTAGTATGACGCTAGGTCTCGGGTTCAATGAGAGAGACTTGTCATCTGTGTGACTGCACGCAATGAGAATATTTCCATCCTGAGTATGAAATGCTTGATACCTGCGTCAGAGATTCTAAAAGGATGAGCAAAAGCTCTTAATGGACCTGGTTCTAGAACTTATTGAATGTCGTGTCACAGGGATATGATCAATGAGGTCCACCTTAGTGTGTGTTGAAGTTTGACCGCTTCAAAGGGGTGATTTTTTACAAGGGTTTGGCCTTGAAATACTCACGAAGGATATAGGACACAAGGCCACAAATGTGTCGATCTGGGAGTTGTAGGTGTGTACAGGGAGTATGTCTTGTGCGTGATTAGATAGTCGGTTAGTCAAATGGGTTGTATGGTTCAAAGCTTGGTCTATCATTTTCGATCTGATTAACTGTATGGCCTTTTCACTAGCTGGGGGTTCAACCGTGAGACACCCTCGTTGATGCACAATAAGGCCTCCTTTAACCGAGATGTCATTTTAAGATTGGTTGTATTTTGAAAATGGTGGGGGCTTGTTGGTGTATTTTTAAAATATGTGTTGTATAATACGTATATATATGTTAAATATTGTTTATGTATGTATAAGATGTGTTTGAGATTGTCCCGATACTTGTTTTGAGTGTTTAGAGCTTGTAAGGGGTGTGTGTCGACACATGGGCCATGTGTGTTGACACACGATCCTACAGAACGATGGGGAAACAGCTGTGTGTCGACACACATGGCCCGTGTGTCGACACACAGCCATTTACAGAAGCGTACGGAGGAAGTCTGTGTATCGACACATAGGAAGTGTGTGTCGACACATAGATACAGTAACTCTATGTGTCGAACTGCGTGTCTATTCTGACGGTTTGTCTGAGCGGTTTTTCCTAGTTCTTCGTTTCGAATGTGGCTCTTCTATTTGGGATGTCTCCTTACATGTATGCACATATATATATATATATCTTCCACACTTTGATGAATCAATTGAACTGGATGAAAAACGCAAGGGAAAAACAAGATTAAAAGGTCTTTGCATTCAAGTGTTCTTGTGTTGTGTTCTTGAACCAAAACACCAATCTCTCCATATCTTGATCTTTCTCTCCCTTTACACATTCTCGCTTCATTTTTTGTTGTTGTTGTATCTCCCAGGGTATTTCGTATAGTGAAATAAACCTTAAGGAAAGTGATTACACGGCCTCAACACCTGAGATCTCTCGGTTACCCGGTTGCAAGAATTTCGACGATTTGTTCTAACGGAAACAGTAACAAATTCATCATGAAATCAAAAAAATATTTGGAACTCATGCTTATGATCCATGTCGATGGAGTTACCGATTTTTTGTGATCATGAATAAAATTCGTATTCTTCAAAAATGTAACTATTGTCACTATTCAATACGAGCAATTTCATTGCAAGCAGATACGAATGCAGTATGGGACTTTTATTATTCTTGGCTATGATGCGAAATTGGGCATGATTAGACTTTTTAAAATCCCTTTTAACTACAATATTTTATTTAAATTGATCATGAAGCTCATTTTGAAACGGAATTATTCTTTAAATCTTTTAAAATATTATTATATTTTTTAAATATTTTATTTTCTAATCAATAAGGTACAAGTGGGAGAATGTTGGAATTTCGTACTTATTTGATTGCGTTAGCTTGAATAGAAGATGACAAAAGCACAATCTATTACAATATAAAACAGGCCTAATATATTTATATCTTGTGTAGACTTAATTCAATACATGGGCCAGTGGTGAATTGTATTGGTTTAATTTTGATATCAAGCTTATGGTTGTTGGGCCCAATTATTTGTTAATGTAGCCCAGTCCCCATAATGACGGTGATACAAATTCTCTAAATATAATCCAATGGATAGAGAACTCTCATACCTTATCTCTTCTCTTCATTGGTGGATATTATTATGGATAATGCAGCACGTAAAGTGAAAAATTTGGGGAACGGGAAGGTTCAACGGTCTTCCGTTTACACTATAAGAAAAATGGTCATTAACGGCAGTGATTATTGTCATTAAAAGCGTAGTTTATTGTCGTTAATGGAGAAACTTCCAGTCATTCGTTGTCATTATTGCTATTGACGTTAATACTATCTCGGATTACGACCGGTAAAATAAGACGCCTTTAAAAATTATGTACGACGGCGTACTATGGCCTTCATTAAATGTGAAATTAATAACGACGGCTCAAGTTGTCATTAAAAGTAAAATCTTTAATGTTAGGTGGCACTGTCCTTAAAGAGTTGATTAATAGCGACAACAATTGTTGTCGTTACAAATATTTACTGCCATAGATGAAAATGTTTAATGACAACAAAAACCGTTGCTACAATTTTTCTAGCTACTAATTGAAAATAGTAACGACAATATAGATCGTCATTGGTAAAAAAATAGCAACAAAAATGAACCATCGTTAGAACATTTTCCGTCAATTAATGACAACAAAAGCTGCTGTTAAAAATACTTCACCCCATCAAACACAATTAAAACGAAAAGATTTAACAATGTTAAAGACCTTGTACATTCATATAGTACAATGTATATAGACATTAATATCTGTAAATTCATGCAATATAATGATAATATTTTCTAGTTATTTACAACATCTGTACATCTATATAAGGAAAATTTGGTTGTAGCACCCATACATAATGTAGTATAATGATATTTCATGTCAATTATAACATCTGTAGAATAGTACAATATAACCATACAGAAATAACTCTTATATATCATTCAATATAGCAATAAATTCTAATAAAAAATAAAGATGTCATGGAAACTTAAATATCCAAGTACTCACAAAAGCCAATTTAAAAACAAGAGACACTAAAAGCGTACATTGTAAAATTTGTCAACTAACAATTCAGCAAAAATTACAAACCTGACAAAAATTCACGAATAAAAGTTCCAACAAAAATAAGAATTTGAAGTGTAGTCTTTCAACAATTGAAAAAAAAAAAAAAAACACAACACCCATGAGCATCAATAATCAATAATACAGACACACCATAGATCGAGCAATAAAACAAAAAAATGATATTAAAGCAATCAGTATAAAATTTGCAGAAAAGGAAACAATTTGTGTGCTTTTTAATACAAAACAATTGTAGACCCATCTCCACATTATAGAACTCAATTACAGCGTCACAAATTCATAACATTCTTAAACTCCACCTAGAATTCAATCACATAGTCCAAACTCCACAACAATTCCAAGCAACTAAATAATCTGTTCTTAATGATACCAAAATGATTGCAAACTCTTAACTCCATAATGAATCATAAAGTCCTAAATCCACAAATTTCAAACTCACATAAAACTTAATCATAGAGTCTATACGTATCAACAATATCAAACAACTGAAGAGTGACTTTTTTTTTTTTTTTCCTGATAAAAGCGAAGACTCGCAATAAAAATAGGGCACACCTACAAAGGAGGGCTCCAGGAGAATGGATAATCAAAACCAAAATAAAATAAAATACAGCCCACATGTCATAATACATCAAAAGACTAGCAAGATGCAAGCTCAAAACAAAGTGAAACTACTACCCACAGTTCAAAATGCCAATTCAAACTCTTCTTGCTCAATACATCACGGACACCCCATAGAGCCTAATACACCAAAGTTTAGCATCATAAAAATACCCTTCACAATGCCTAGAGCTTGAAATAGTAGAAGCTAGTGAATAATGTATTATCAATGATTTTTGTCAAACCCTACCTCCACTCATCCAACTTTGAAGAGCCCTATCAAAAAGGCGTGAGGATTACGCGATTGTGGCCAGAACGGACACCAAATTAACCATCAATAACATTTTATTCGAGGTAATATTTCATTCTCTAATTTTGGGAAATAGTATTTTGTCACATTCCATTAATTAATTCTTAGGGAAAAGGACACCAAAAGCTTATTTGGTTATATAGGAAGGGAGGCATATGTATTATATAAACAGTACATTGCACTGCACTCAATTGTAATGGGCCTAGCAATCCAATAACTACCTCTGTCCAGTTTTGGATGATATTTTTTTTATTTTTTTTTATTATCATTTAAGATACTTGCTATAGTGGTCTCCTATACTTTTTGTATTATATTTGGATATCCTGTGTTCAAATCCTATTTACTACAACTTCTTCATTCTTTTGGTGTGTCCTTTTTCTAACATATCCAAGCTCCATTAGTAATAATATTTTTACATGCTTCAATATCATAATTTTTCGGAAGATAGTTATTCCCAATATGTATGACTTTATTATATAAAAAATGTAGGTTCCAACAAAGATGAGATAATAAATTGTAATAACTATAAATTTTTTTCATGTGTAATGCCATTTTCGCAAGTAAATAAAATAAATAAGATAGTACGAACAACATCTGACACAATTATTTATGTTTTATAGCACGAGCGAGATCATTAAAGATCAGCCCAGCTTTCGAGTACGAGATCAACACATGAATGGAAAGGCATCAGGTACATAACAACTCATATGTCCGACAACAATGCCTTTACATTTGCATTCCAATTTATAATATTGAAGTTCTAGGTCACGAAACAGCGACCAAAATGAGTTGGATAATATTTAAATTAAACATTATATGTGATATGTTATGAACTATTTATTGCACGTATTATGGACTATCTTTCATTAGTATTTTAATGTCAATTCCATAGTTCTAATAAATATTTATAAATAAATATATTTCTTGCATTTAGGTTCAGGTTATTTAATTTATCATTAACAATTACATTGTCAAAATAATTTACGAATTAGTTTTTAAGTAAATGATGTATATATTTATTGTGAACTATAATTTGCATTCATTTTATAGTTTAAATATCTTCTTTTTCAAACAAATAAAGAACTGTCTTATTCATTCTCAAAATTTTTAAAGGCATTCACAAAACTTTAAATACAATTATGGACTATCTTTCGTTAGTATTATAATGTCAATTGCATAGTTCTAATAAATATTCATAAAAAAATATATTTCTTGCATTTAGGTTTAGGATATTTAATTTATAATTAACAATTACATTGTCAAAATTATTTACGAATTAGTTTTTATATAAATGATATATATTTATTGTTCAGTACAATTTGCATTCATTTCTATAGCTTAAATATCTTCTTTTTCATACAAATAAAGAACTGTCTTATTTGTTCTCAAATTTTTAAAGGCTTTCACAAAAATTTAAAGTATAGTCTTTCTTCGTGTATAAATGGACATGTTAAAAGCAATTTTTTTAAGCTGAATATTAAAACTCCAATTTATATATTAACATTTGTCCTATATTTAAAATTAATAATTATTTAATACTTCTAAAATACAATTACAATTAATACTTAACTATATTTTTTTTAACACATATTTAGAGATTTCCATTTGTTTATACAAATTCTTAGGCTAACAACATTAATTTGACCCTTTGAAGTGTGCCAGTGCCACCTTTCCACAAATTAATGCACTGTATTTCATATAAATGTTTCCTAATGCTTTCTCCACTGCACTTGGGATATATGATTGTTGGTATTAAAATTTAGTTTTATAAATGATTCATTAGAAAGTATAAATATATAATTGGAAAACCAATTAATTATATCACTAATATTTTTGAGTATATTTTAAAAATATTTTATTTATTTATTGTAAATATGTAAAACATTTAATGTTTATTTAATATATTTAGTAAATATTTAAAATATTATTCAAATATTTAATATATCATTCAAATATTTAGAATATTTCTTAACTTCTTTTTTTATATTTTAAATATTTGTTAACTTCTTTTTTTACATTTAAAATTTGGTAGTGCTTAATATATTTTGGAGATATTAAAAAGTTTTAAAATTTAATTATAATATTTTAAAATATTTGTACATATTTAGTTATATAATTATTATAATGTTTAAAATATTTTTATATACTTACTAGGTTATTTAAATAATTCAGTCTATGTTGGAGAATCCGATATTAGAGTTGTGATAGTGAAGAGGTCAATTTCTGTACCTTAAATATATACTTTTTGTACAAATAAAAAATTGTCTCATTTGTTCTTAAATTTTTAAAAGCATTCACAAAATTTTAAAGTGTAGTCTTTAAATTAAATAATACAGTTTGCTGTATAAACAGGCATGTGAGGAGCCATATTTTTTTAAGGTTTATATTAGAACTCCAATTTGTATATTAAAATTTTGCCTATATTTTTCAATTGATAATTATTTAATGCTTCTAAAATACAATAGCAATTGAGATGTATACTTATATTTTTTAATACAAATTTAAAGGATAGTCTTCAAATTAAACAGTGCTTCTTGCTATGTATACAACCATTAATTGATACAAATTAATTGGTCTCTATAATTTATATTCATTTCTATATCTTAAATATCACCTTTTTGATACAGATGAAAATTTGTCTTATTTGTTTTTCTAATTTTTTAAAGCATAGACGAAACTTTAAATGACAGTCTTTAAATTAAGTGATACAGTTTGCTATATAGACAAACATGTTAGAACCAATAGTTTTTTGTGTGAATATTATAACTTCAATTTGTACATTCAAATTTGACCAATATTTTGAGTTCATAATTATTTAATGCTTATGCAATACAATTACAATTTAGATGTTGTCCTATATTTTTTAACACAAATTTAAAATATAGTCTTCAAATTAAACAGTGCATCTTGCTATGTATAAACACATATTAAGAACTACCTTACATTAATTCTTTTTAAATATAAAAAAGCTAACAAATATTCTAAATATTTGAATGATACTTTGCGTTTTTGAACAATATTAAAAATTTTTAGAACTAATAAGATAGTTCTTTATTGTTTGAAAAAGAACATATTTAAGCTGTGGAAATGAATGCAAATTGTAGCGAACAATAGATAGATATATCATTTACATAAAAACTAATTCACAAATTATTTTTATAATATAATTCTTAATAATAAATTAAATATCCTTAACCTAAATGCAAGAAATATATTTTTTAAAAAAGTATTTATTAGAACTATGGAATTCACATTAAAATACTAATGAAAGATAGTTCATAATATTTGACATGTCAATCAGATATCCTAAAAATTCAAAATTTTTTCAAATATTTAAATTAAACAACAAACATGTTAGAACCATTAGTTTCTTTATGTGAATATTATAACTCCAATTTTTACATTAAAATTTCACTCATATTTTAAGTTCATAATTACTTAATGCTTCTAAAACATAATTACAATTTAGATGTTGTCCTATATTTTTTAACACAAATTTTAAGTCTAGTCTTCAAATTAAACAGTGCATCCTATTGTGTATAAACACATATTATGAACTATCTTACATTAATTATTTTTGGTTATTTTTATAACGGTAATCCTATACTACAAATCCTTTTTTATATTTAAATTTTGACTATTAATTGTTTCTTTAAATGACTTTACAGCCTCTGGAATACATTAAATATCTCATTCAAAATATTTATAAATTACTTACATCTAAATATTATAGTTTGAAAATTGAAAGATAAATGAGTACAATGCCATTACATTTGCATCCTAACTTACAATATGTCAAGTTTGGATAGTATTAACATTAAACATTACATGTGATATGTTATACGATATTTGTTGACGTATTATGAACTATCTGTGCTTGGTATTTTAATGTCAGTGTCATAGTTGTACTAATATTTATAAAACAATATATTTCTTGCATTTAGATTAAGGAAATTAAATTAATCATTAAGATCTATAAAATGTTATTTTACAATATTACACTATAAAGATCTATACAAATATACGTAATAATGTACAAGGGGAGTTTTTTATTAACTGAACTAATTTATTTTTAATGTGCACAAATTAGGCTCGATACATGGACATTTTGTTTCGCCCTTTGTTTATCTAAAACAACCATTGTTCTATCTAGCGTACATTGAATGAAGTTAAAAAAATGCAGGACTCAAGGATAAATGAACAACAGCTTCAATTTATGGCAGCAAGATTGCATAGAAGATTCTGGCGACATCTTGCTCGCACAAATGGTTCAACATCCCCAGAAGTGGCATTGCGTAGACAAACAATGCAAAAAGAAGCACGTCGTGTATGAATGGCTATTTTACGAAACCGGAGAAGGGCACGAACATTGAATAATAGTAGGGGAAGCATACTTGATCCAGATACTGTACAAGCAATGACAGTGAGGCATGAAGCTGTAATGACTACTATACAACCCCCTATATATGCTGATAATAACATACGCCAGGGAAGCATCGTGAATGGGCAATGGGATAGCCAGCCGATCAATCAACACAATAGCGAACTGCCTGACACGAACATGAAAAATGTCATTGAAGGTAACAACCATCCTACGGACAAGTGCAATATATGTTGCTAATAAACTTCACAGCAATATAGAAATGGAACTTACACTTTTACATCCAAATGACAGATTCCGCACAGAGTTTTAGAGTACGAGCACACAGACAAACGAGCCAAAATCCAATAACACTAGAAAGGGAAGGATTACCATGCAGATATAATTATGGTCGCGTATTCCAATAGGCCATTCCAGGTGAGGGACAAGATACTGTGCCGAACAACTAGCAAGATGAGGACCCTAGACACCTTAGCATGCACATTGTTTTACCAGGTATAGAAAGGTTAAAAAACAAATATATTATAAGCCCTATTTCAATGAAATTGACATTTCAGTGCTGATTACGCAGAGACACCATCCCCTGTACAAGTGAGACTAGAACAAGGGCATCGAGAAGGCATTGAAACTGAACAACGGGTTGGTGCAGAAAACAATTGCCAAAATCGCCAACCTGCTAATTACAACATGGAATGTTTCATTCAAGGTAATGCAATATCTAAAGTAAAATAAATATGCAACCTCTATGGAATATACAACACATAAGAAATTTAATTTGAACTTTTCAAACAACATTTTAGATTCTGCACCGATTCTTGAAGCACATGCACAGGAAGTACAAATGAACCATCCTACATCACAACAGTTGAAAGTAGTGCCATGTACATACAATGAGAATGAGATGGATTGAGAATGCACATATATTGCACAGGGAGCGAGCTTAGGAAACAATATGTCAAACAGCCAAACTGGCCACACAAACACGGAGCACGTAAATGAAGGTAATTGACTATTACATTTCAAATACTGTATAGTATAGTAAATTCAACATTAAACATAAGGGAACTTAAGCTTTTCTAAATACATTGTAGATGCTTCATTACCTATTGAAGGACAGGGGCAAGATGTATCAAGAAACCATCCTATATCTTCCGAGCAAGAAGTGGAGCCCTGTACATATAATGAGATCCAGGTTGTAGATGAACGCGTTGACATGGACCAGCATTAGAGTGCAATAGACATTATGCCAAATGACCAACCTCCTAGTGCAATCAGGGAGCACGTTAATCAAGGTACAAAATTATAAATATTCATACTATATTTACACCATTAATTTCTTAATCTTTGATGCTCAAGATGTCAAACTTGGGTGTGATATTGGAAAGTTAAGCAACAACTACGTATCATATAAAACAACCAAATCTTGAAGTTTTTCAACAAATATCTGCCAAATATAATTATATTATATGAAATGTTACTACATTAACTATATTTGGACAAATCTTTTACTTTTTATTAAGTACAACTTTTGTCCAAATTCAAAATTGCCTTCTTACATAAATTTATATGTGCCAACGTAAGAAATAATATAATTAGTGATTCGTTCCACATGAGTCGTGCCATTTGCTTTAACTTCACAAATGTAAAAGAAGGACTCCCACCTTAAAGAACAAAGTCTTTGTAGGACCACGTAGGACTGCAACAAGGATGGAAAATAGATGGAACTTCGGATCTAGACAGACAAAGTGCCGACGTTGTGATGCCCTGATGTGGTTGGCGGAAAGGACAAGTGAAAGCACACAAAAGAATCCACTATTCAATTTATGCTGCAATGGCGGTACAGTAAATATTCCAACTTTGCCGCAAACACCGGTGTACCTTCACGCATTATTTCTAGATCCACAATTCATGAAGGACATTCACACATACAACTCCCTTATTTCATTCACATCAATGGGTGGGAAAATGGACACCAGCGTGCAAGGCCGACGTGGGCCATATTCATTTAGAATTAGTGGTGCAAACTACCACAGAATCGGGCATTACTACCCGAGCAAGGCCGCGCCACACAATATGCGCAATTGTACATTTATGATCCACAGAACGAGATACACCATAGGCGTAATGCAATTGGACAAAACACCGGAGAATCATGATTGCAAAGATGTTGGCTGGAAGGCTTAAAACAGATGCTAGAAGACATAAACCCTTATGTCAGAGCTTTTAGAGCAACAAGAGATTTGATACAATGTAACGGAGTTCAAGACCTTTAAATACGCATTATTCATAGCAAAAATGGTAGACAGTACGCAATGCCTGCTATTGATGAAGTTGCAGCGTTAATAGTTGGAGATAGTGAAACAACATGGAGCAATCGCGATATTATTGTACACAAAATGGGGGGTGGTTCATAAAGGATAGATGAGAGGCATCCTTCTTACATGCCACTACAATATCCATTATTATTTCCATGGGCCACTGATGGATGGACCATAGGAATACCAACAATAAACTTTACAGGCCACAGAACTGATGAAGTAACGTACATGCAATTTTTTGCCTACAGAATACAACATTGAGAAGGTGAAGGAAAGAACCTATTACAAGGGGGACGCTTATTCCAGCAATTCGTGGTTGATTGATATGCTGCAATAGAGCAATGTTGATTAGATTATCTAAGAAGAAACCATACAGCTCTCAGAGCAGAGTTATACACTTGTGTAGTTGATGCATTAACAGCAGGAGAGGTAAATGCCAATTGTATCGGACATAGAGTTATCCTGCCATCGAGTTTCACAGGAGGACCAAGGCATATGATGCAACGTTACCAAGATGCTATGGCTATTTGTAGAGTTATGGGCCCAGCGGACCATTTCATCACATTCACATGCAATCCCAATTGGCCTGAGATCACAAATGAATTACTTTAACAACCGCAACAAAGACCCTCGGATAGGCCTGACATTGTAGCATGCGTTTTCAGGCTCAAATTGAAGGAGCTTATTAAAGACTAGAAGGAAAGGAAAATGTTTGGCAAGGTCACTGCAGGTACACTTCTTCATTAATTTCAAATTCACAAATGTAGATATGAAAAAGCAAGGATTAACTAACCGCGTCATTTCATTCCGTGTAGAAATACATGTATTTGAGTTCCAAAAACATGGACTACCACATGCTCACATTCTGTTGACAGTCGCGAGTAAAAATAAGCCGACATGCCTAGAGGACATTAACAGCCACATATGTGCAGAACTTCCAGACAAAGAGGTTAATCCTCTTGCTTTTGAAACAATATCAAAATTTATGATACATGGACCATGTGGAGTGTACAACAGTCGATCCTCGTGCCTGGACCAATATTACAAATGCACCAAACACTACCCAAAACAGTTCTGTGATGAAATGACAATTGAGAATATAGGATTTGTCAACTACCGACGACGTCACACCAGACGTACAATAAGAATCCATGGTGAAGAAATTGGAAACACTTGGGTGGTGCCATACAACAGAGATCTTTGCGTTGAGTACGATTGCCACATAAATGTGGAACGATGCGCCCATACAAAGCTCATTAAGTACTTATATAAGTATATTCACAAAAGCCATGATCGAGCCACAGTTATAATTGAACAAGGCACTGAAATAGGGGAAAACAGCAGTCCACAACAACCTATTCAAGTCGATGAAATAAAACAGTATTTATACTGTAGAATATCTCTTAAATAGAATCCTGCTGGTGAATATTCGAATTCGATCTACAACATCAACATCCAACGGTTGAGAGGCTACAATTCCATTTACCGAACCAATAAAATGTGATCTTCCAACAAAATGCTATCTTGGAAGATGTGGTAAGCAAATAGAAACAAAGACACCATGCTCACAACATGGTTTAAGGCAAATATGCAACACGTTGAAGCTAAACGATATACATATGCACAATTTCCTACATATTGGGTGTGGAATAAGATGCGGAGACAATGGATAATTAGAAAGCAGAGAATTTGCATAGGACGCTTGCCTTATGCACATCCAAACTTAGGCGAGAGGTTCTACCTTAGAATGTTGCTTAATATTGTACGAGGTGCAACATGCTACGAGGACGTAAGAATGGTGGAGGGTGTAACATATCCAACATTTAAAGCAGCATGTCTGGCTCTTGGGTTGCTAGACGATCAGATTGAGTAATAACACCCTTATTAAAGCAGCAAAATGGGCATCTGCATCACAATTATGAAGCGTTTTCTACTCCATACTAATGTCCACTTCAGTTGCACATCGGGACCAAATATGGGTGCAACATTGGGACAGTCTAACTGATGACTACGAAAGGGCACTACAACGCCACTTGAATGAGCCGCATTTACACATTCTTGACGAACATCGAAAGCAGTGGGGACTTGCTGAAATAGAATACATTCTAAATAAGAATAGTCGCTTCCTTAAAGAATACCTTCCGATGCCGTATCCAATACATACAACAACATCAAACCTGATGGGTCATTTGATTGCAGAGTATCAAATCTTTGACATAGCAAATGAAATGGAAGGCTGTCACCGGATCCCATTAGAACTCCGAAATTAAGCGTGCTTGGGCGAGAGTAGTATCAGGATAGGTGACCTCCTCGGATGTCCTCACCCTTGGGTTGGGGGCACTAGGAAACAGCCTCTCTTCAGGTTACCACCTTGAAGGGGAAAGGCTGCGTACATCCCCCCCCCCCCCCCCAGACCCTGCGTAGGCAGGAGCCCTTGAGGCACTGAGTATATTCCTTTCCTTATTCCACACCCTCAACGTGGATCAGAAATGCGCAAATGAAAAAATTATGCAAGTACATTACAAAGGGGAAGGCGGCGGGGGGTACTATGTTTATGGAAGGGGTGGAACAGGGAAGACAGATTTATGAAAAATATTGATAGCAAAATTCAGATTTGAAAGTTTAACTGTTTTACCTGTCGCATCGTCTGGAATTGCTGCTTTGGTGATCCCAACAGCAAAGACTGCACATTCTATGTTCAAAATACCGCTCGAAACATACGAAATAACATGTTGTGCAATATCAAAGAGATCAGATTTGTCAAAGCTAATAAGAGATGCGTCACTTATTATTTGGGATGAGGCCCCGATAGCACACAGACAGACATTTGAAACAGTCGATCAAACTCTGCGGGATATTTGTAACAATGATATCGCCTTTGGAGGAAAACTGGTTGCATTGGGGGGAGATTTCTGGCAAATTCTCCCCGTGGTGCACAAGGGAACACGCACGGACATTGTTGGTGCAACATTGCACATGTCAACTTTTTGGGAGCATGTTCATATTCTACCACTCAAGACCAATATGCGCTTGACAAGAAATAGTACACATATGGACAACAACTACGCCGCGTTTGAAGACTGGATACTTCGCTTAGGGGAAGGAAAAATTGCCGGTATCTCTCATTCTGAAGGGAGTGAGCCGAATTGGGTAAAAATTCCCAAAAATTTTCTCATCAACAACGATAATGGGGGAATGAATAGATTGATTGGATTTGTTTACCTAGACTTGAACCAAAACTACATAAACATCACCTACTTAAAGAGTCGTGCCATCTTAGCATCGACTAATAAAGATGTGGATGAACTTAGCGCAAAATTATTGGCTATGCTTCCTGAAATTTCCCGATCGTATTTAAGTGCTGATAAACTACATTCTGGTGACAACACATAACAACAAGGCGAAATACACCCATCGGAAATGCTACATTCACTACAAATACTAGGATTACCAAATCATAGCCTACAACTCAAGGTTGGAGCCCCGGTAATGTTACTATGCAATCTTGATCCATCGGCAGGCCTATGCAATGGAACAAGATTAACAATTCAAAAACTGGGGAATAAGGTTATTGAAGCAAGAATCATAATAAGAAGAAACATTGGGGACACGGTACTTATACCACACATTGAGATGACGCCAACGCCAAATCAAAGCCCGATTTCATTCAAGAAAAGACAATTCCCTTTGAAATTAGCGTTCACAATGACAATAAACAAGAGTTAAGGGCAAACATTGCGTACCGTCGGCATTTACCTACCATAGCCTGTTTTTAGCCATGGCCAGTTGTATGTCGCAGTATCAAGAGTGACATCACCATCAGGATTGCGGATGCTAATATGCAATCACAAGGATATAGCACCAGACTACACAAAAAATGTAGTTTATAGAGAAATATATCAGAGTTTGTATAATGAATAATTTTTAATTTCGATCTTCACTTTTGGATTTTAAATGCTTCTAGCATATGTTAATTGTGTATGTATGTCTTATTATGATCTATGCTCCATGTTCGTCCCACTAATATAACATAATTTCCAGATTTAAGAACAAATGCCACAGTTTTAACAGATAAATGAAGTAGTATTATATGTCATCATGAGGTTACAACTACAACATATACGCACAGCTACTATAATATTAAAACCTTTCATCGAGAACCTTCAATCAAGACTTTATTGGGTATCCACATTCATATAAATTATAGATATATAGTTACGAATAATGAAATTTTATTACATAAATGTACATAGACTTTGCATAAATTATACATTATTCAAGTTGACACAACATTTCATACTATTTTTTGGTTCAAACAAACTATGCATAGCTATGCCCATGCATCTAACCCATATGCCAATCGCCCACATTGGAGCAACAACATTGACAGCAAACATCCGTGGGCGCTTGATGCGCATTCGAGGACCACAAACAGGTATTACCAAAAACTATGTGCAGAGAAGTTGTTCAATGGTGTTCATGGACTATCAGGAACAAACACTTCTTAGTAATTTTTTCTATTATAATCAAGATCAACAATACCGACTATTACATAATAAATCCTTTAAAAGCACGATACAATACAAGTTATAATGGACGCTATAAACACGCACAAATGGAAGGAAACCTTTCAGTTGGAACAGGCATATTCAATGCAACAACTGCAGGTTCTCTCTCACAATGGTGCACACACAACAGGCCATAGCTGCCAACTAAAGTTTGACCTCTCAACAGTAGTACAACATATCCCAGAACAGCAGTGTCTTGACATTCCATTTCAAAAGGCGGATATAGTCAAATACGAAGATGTCCCAGCATATGTAAACATGCCAAATGCATACATTGGTAGGTCGTACATAAATATTCCAACAAGTATACTGATTATAGACCTATTGGTAATTTCTCTAAACAAACTGCAGATGTAATTAGAATAGTGATTGCCGTATCTCCACTTACAACAACAACAAAAACAAGAGGCATTGTACGCGAACTTCTTTTGTGCGACATGAGGTAAACAATACTTCATAATGATTACATTATAAACAATGTTCAAACCATATCCAATAATAGCAACTATAATAAAAACTTCCATTCCAAAAAATTAATGCATATAAAATGGGGACTTTGCGTCTATCATTGTGGGGAGAGTTTGTGTTCGAAGAAGGGAACTACCTCTTCACATATTTAGGGAGGCAAAATGTGCTACTCGCGTCTAAAGTAGCAGTTAAAGACTTCCATGGTATGCTTCAAAAGTAGTAAACATACTACAATAATAAACAAAGGTTTCTATTGCTCATACAACTGACATATACGTTAACCTTTTAAAAGGACCATCGGTGACAACAACTGCGCGATCGTGGCTGCTAATCAACCCTAAACATCGTGATACTTCCAAATATCAAGGATGGTTAGTTAATAACACAAACTATTAAACATTTATTCAGACATGAAGGATGCTTACACGGGATTTGGCACATTATAACAGGTATGTACATAATGAGGAAGCACAAAAGCGAATAAGGTGGTTGCAGCAAAAATATCTTAGCATCATCCGGTCAGAGATATACTTTAGGGCGGAGAATGTAACAATATCACAATACACATTGAAAACCATTGTGTGCCACATCTTTAATACAAAAAATTTGTACAACGGGAAATACGAACAACCCTTACTTTATAAAGGATTACGAAGAATATCTAACTAATTTACGAAAATCTTATAGGAAACATATCTTAAATTATGTGCACGCATTACAAGTATCGACATGACGAACGACAAAACTTACAAGGGATGCCAACTTCGTAAGACAAAGGTCATTGGATTAATGGGTACTACCGTTGCGATAAGTGCGCCAATAATAATGCCATTATAGAAAAAAGGTACTCAAATTTAGCAAATAAAGACGCACATAATATAATTTATTAACTTTCCTTTTTCGCATAATAGGTTACGCATCAAGATGGTTGTACGCGATCGACAGCGAAATGAAATGAACTTAACATTATTAAGGAAACAAGTGGAGTATTTAACCAAGAGCACGGCTGAATATTTTGACATGATTGAAGGACAGGTACGCATCTAAATCATCTTCAACAAAAATAAGTGAATCATGTCATACTCATGTGATGCTCAACGATACAGGAATATGACCATTACTTGCTATCCTGCTACTTAGATGAATTTGTAGGCCGCAGCTGGATATTCATCATTAAGCCTACAGTAAATGGCAAGAAAGACAACCCAAACGTGGTGTTCATCACAGAGGTACATTGGGAAGAATAGTGCCACTATTACGAGATGATTCAACAAGAACCAATTACAATGTTGTCTTACGAAGAACATACAATAAATAACATATACGCAACAAATGTCAAGGTAAGCAACGAGTCAAGCTTTACTATTTCATAGCAATTAGATATGACCTAACAATGGCATATTTTTATTGTAGGGAAGCGAAAAAAATTAAGAGGATATAACACGGAAGACAAACATAACAACCACCTTTTTTGGAATCATGTTCCCTATATTTTGTGAAATAAGCTTCATACTTAATACAGTGCGAATTTTGTTTACATTTTGATTTCTTTGAATTAGGAAATATATTTTGCCATCTTTTTGATTGAAAACTTTCACAATTGCTACTATGAGAATTATTTAAATTGAACAAGATTATGGCCAACTAATCAAACAAAAGTTTATTTCAACGCAAAAAATTCTCAACTGTAAAATATAGTGACAAATAAATACCGCCCGTGCATCACACGGGAGCAAACCTAGCACAAAATAATTACAAACTCAAACTTCATGTAGAACTAAATCTCATAGTCCAAATCTGCAACAATTTCAAATAACTCAATAATGTATTATAATTTTTTGGCAATAATAAATTTCAAAAAAGTGCCTAATTTTTAAAAATTAACAAATTTTAACTTTTAAACCAAAATTTTACAGCTTACTTGAGCCTACTAACGGCGGTTTGTGAGTAGAACTAACGACCTTATTTAATGTCTGTCTTTATAAGCCCAATTTAACGGTGGTGTTTTAGTCCCGTCGCAACAAGGCACTGCACACACACTTTAACGACAAAAAAAATTCCGGTTGTTATTTTTTATCGTTAAAAGCCAGCTTTCTTGTAGTGTAAATTTTATTACGAAAATAATGAAACAAGGGGAAATAGTTGCTCAATTTCTTACACCCAAGAAAGAGAGAAAACCCTAGTAATTCTTAAAATAAATCTGAAAATTGGGAATGCTAGAACTCTAAATTCCCTCTTGTTTAAATAGAGGAGCTAGTTGACTAAGAATAAAACACTAAAAGATAAACTAAAAAATAAATCCTATTTAAAATCAAACTCTTGCTGCCACATCCACGTCCAGACCATGCCGCCAACCCTTACTCGCTAAGATCAGTGTTGCCGGCTGCATCAGAGGGTAAGTGGAAGTATTATGGAACAGAGGGGGGAATCCCCCATATAATACATAATGACTTTCTTTTAGGTGTTGAGGAGAGGATGGATCTCTCTTTTTCTTACTTGACTTCCCTAAGGTGGGTTGGGTGAATTACGGTCATGGTATTACAGGAACTAATAAATTAATTACGTATGGGACACTTGATTCAATTGTATTTTTCATAGATGGTTTTGCTTTAATAGCGCATTAGGTAATTTCTCTTTTTAAAAGATAACTAGGGTTATATACTACAACAAAAACGCCCATGTGTAACGCACAAAAAGTGTTTCCTTAAATCGTAAAACTGTTATCTAAATCTTAACACTTTTTTGACTGTTATGTTAGGGGGTGTGTTACATTAGCCTAATTTAACAGATTTCTAAGCCTAATGTAACAATTTTTTATAGTGTTGCCATAAGCTTGTATCTAATGTAACAAGTCTAGAAAAACTTTAGGTAACTGTAATATGAGATCTATTTTAACGGTTTTTGACCTAACGTAATGGTTTGTTTAAGAGCCATATATAACTGTTGATCTATCTAATATAACACTTTTATAAAAACTTAGGTAATGGTCTTTTGTTGCACAGTATAACACTTTGACTAAGGACATAGTGTAACAATTTTTCATCAATAAATGGTAATTTGTTTCAAAGCCACATGTAAAAATTTGACACCGTGCAACAATTATGAGCTCAATTGAATTGTTGTGTTGCAGAGCTGATGCTTCATGTCCATGTATATCCCCGTTTGAAATAAACAATAATAATCCATATCTGTAAATGAGAAGTTTCAAAATGTTACATTTTATGTATAAAATGTGAATCAATATACAAAGAAATGAAGTCTCCAATAGCATTCGAAATATAAAAAAAACAATCCTCCAAAATGCGAATCCTAAAACCGGACCACAAAATCTTATCAAATCCAACCGATTTATTATCGCTGATGAGCGACAAAGTTGCAATATAATAGACACCTTATACAAATGATACCGGATTCAATCATAAATGGGGAACCAAAAAAAAAAAAACATACAATAAATAAGAGAAACATAATTAAAGGACAAGACTCGGGCAAAAAACCAACCAGGGCTATATGACTATGATCTCCACTAGACAATATAGACCTGGAATAAAGGAATGATCTAGTCACCTAAAACTAGGACTGAAGTTAACGGCAAAATAGATCAACTAATATCCCAATTTTGTCGGAATCAGTGCTTGGAAAACCCAATTAGTTAGTTTTAAGGTTTAAATAAATAATATTGTTTTATTTATTTATTGTTTGATTATGTTTTACGAGTCAAACATGTTTGTGATTATTTTCTAAAACGTCCCATGAGATGGACGTAGTCCAATATGGCATGTCAGATTTGGTTGAGGTGGTCAATGAGATTGAAACACAGATAGACCTAGATCAAATTAGTGATATATTGTCAAAATATGTTTGCCATCAGTGATACATTTGGACAACTTGTCTGATAAGGTTATAATATGATACTTCTAATGACTTGTTTTTGTCATGTTGATAGGGATCCAAGAGTATTATGTTGGTGTTGTCAATAAGATTGGAATACCAAGTAGGACCACCTAAATTTTTTGTTTCTTAATTGTTATCTGAAATAATTAATTTTGTAAGACGATAACTTTAAATCCAGGATAGAGTCTGAATTCGTGCACGGATTATTTGTTGCTTTGATGTGTTAAAAGGATTTGCGTTAACTTGAATCTTACACGCGTTAGGTAAGAACATGAAGTGTAGCGAGAATATTTGTTTAACATGGAATCTATAGTCTCTAATGAGATAAAGATGCCTCCTTAGTTGATTAGCAAGAATAGAACATATTCTTGAATCTTTAGCCAAAGTGTTCCATATGTTCAGGATGGCAATGGAGCGGGACGGGTACGGGGGGCGCCTCCTCCATACCCGTACCCGCCACCCAAATTCTATACTCGTACCCACCCCATTACCCGCCACGGGTATGAAATGGGTACTCATACCCGCCCCGGTGGGTACAAACCCATACCCATTACCCGCCCAAACCCGCCCCGTACCCGCCCTGTACCCGCTCCCCGTACCCACCTTGTTACCTATCCATTGTCTAACTTATTACACATAAAATTCTTTTCCTTTTCCCTTCAATAATAACCATGACTTCATAATTATAAATTGCCTGAGAAATTAATTTTATATAAAATAACACAACGGGGATATGCGGGTACGGGGAAGAGCGGGGTAGATACATGCGGGTACGAGGCCGGTGGGGGTGGGGCGGGGCGGGGTACGAGCCGATACCCGTACCCGCCCCATACCCGTAAAATGTGTACCCTATCTGTACCCGTTACCCGCATCATCTATACCCATACCCACCCCAAACGAGGTGGATACCCACGGGTAACAGGTTTTACCTGCCCCATTGCCATCCCTACATATGTTTGACATTTAGAATTAATACGGAAATTGTTTCTGTATTATTAAATTGTTCGAGAGGGGTGAGTTGGGAACCACAGCGAGAGATGTGAGAAAAGTAATGATAGTAGTTGTTAGGTAATGTCTCAAATTACTTGTTTTATTTTTATTGGGGCTGCCGTGGGGTCACCGATCGATCGGGAGGAAAGCCGATTGATCGGGTGATTTAAGGAAAGGATTCGGATTTTTGGCCGTGAAGGGGCCGATCGATCGCCGGCCCTAATTATTTTCTATAAATAAGGATTTAGGGTTTCGGTATTTGGTGAGAGTGTTTTTCTCCAATTAGATCCAATCAAAGTGTAGTGAGCCGCCATTAAGAAAAAGAGGTGACTTCGTAATTCCTTCAAGATATTCGAGTGCTACGAGAGTTCAGAGGGAGTGATTATAATTCTTCCATATATCTCGTTTGGGAAGTGTCGTTGTAATTCTTCCGTTCAGTTAATAAAGAATCTCCATCTCCGCCCGCAGTTTTCTCCCCTCTCGATTGTAGAGGGGTTTCCACGTAAATATTGTGTGTTCTTCTTTTGTTCTTTCTTTCTCCATATTTGTTTACTTCTCGTTTTGTGTGAGTCATATTATTTGAATCGAATCAAGTTACCAGGGTTTGCGCTTCCGCATTAAGATTTATTCTTAACAAATTGGTATCAGAGCATACTAGATTTGTTTAAGTTTTCTTATCAAATTGGTATCAGAGCCCTGTTTATTTCGATTTGATAATATGACGTCCGCAATTAGATCCGAAATTGAGAAGTTTGGTGGTCAAGGGAGCTTCAGCTTATGGCAGGTTCGCGTTAAGGGCCTCTTGACTCAGAATGGCTTGAAGAAAGCTTTAGATGGTAAAGAGAAGAATTCAGAGAATCTTATAGAAGCACAATGGGAGGAGTTGGATGAGAAGGCGCACACAGCAATTCAGATGTGTCTTACCGATGACGTTTTGACAGAAGTTCTGGAAGTGAAGACCGCTAAGGAGTTGTGGGAGAAATTGCAGGATATGTTCTGTTTCAAGTCTGTCTTCAACAAACTCGTAGTTAAGCGCCGGTTGTTCACGTTTCATATGTCAGAAGGTACGTCACTTAAGAACCACGTCAGTGAATTTAATTCAATTATTTAAGATTTGAAAGAATTGGATGATGTTCCTAAGGATGAAGATCAGGCAATGTTGTTGTTATGTTCTCTCTCTACTTCATATAAGGGTTTTGTCGAAAGCATGATTTATGGGGGTAGACAAACCATATCTGTTGATGAAGTTAAGAGAAACCTACTGAGTAAAGAACGAGTAGATAGGGAATTATCTGACTCTGTGTATAACTCAGGTAGTGGTTTATTTGTGAGGGGGACAACCGAGTATGATCATAGTGGAAACAAGTCTAAGTCTAGGTATCAAGACCTAACCTGTAACTGCTGTCGTAAGAAAGGGCACATTAAGAAAGACTGTTATAAGCTTAAGAGAAAATTAGAAGCAGATAACAGGTCTGACAGAGATCCATAGCAGCTAGTGTTGTGAATGGTGAGAATGAAGATTTTCTATTGCCCGTGTCTGAACCTCAGTCTAATTTGAAAGATAGTTGGATTTTGGATTCGGGTTGCTCCTATCATGTCTGTCCCAATCGGGATTGGTTTTCCACATACGAGTCTGTTCGAGGTGGAGTTGCTTTGATGGGTAATGATAATTCATGCAAAGTTTTGGGTATAGGAGCAATTCGTTTTAGGATGTTCGATGGCACTATCAGGGTTTTGGGCGATGTTCGTCATGTTCCTGATTTGAAGAAAAATCTCATCTCTTTGGGTACTCTTGAATCTAAAGGGTACAGGTACACAGCTGAAGGTGGAGTTTTGATGGTCATTAAGGGTGCATTGGCAGTTATGAACGGCAGAAGGTCAGGTACATTGTATGAGCTTGTCGGTTCCACATTTGTTAGATCTGTTGTAGTATCTTCATCATCCTTGTTGTTGACAGAACCAGAGATCACAAATTTAGGACGTTTGAGATTGGATCATTCAGGTGATAGGTGTCTGTCTGAGCACAGTATAAGGGGCTCTTTGTGTGGTCAGTCCAGAGGACTACTGATATGTGAACAAGGGCTTTATGAGAAGCAGAAAGGTTTTCACTTCAAACAATTCCTGACGAGTCGTGTCACGTTTGGTGAGTCTTCATTATTGTTATCACCACAGAAGATGTCATCAGTTGTTTGTGATTCAGGTCAGGTGACTAAGCCAGAGAGAGTTTAGCTCAGTAACACAGTTCAGCAGCATGTGCCTATTTTAGATGATGTGTCAAGAGCAAATTTAGAGAAGAAGATTGGCATTGCTGATAACCTCTCAGATATGTTCACTCAGTTTCTACCTAACAGGAATTTTAAGCTTCGCACGGTTAGGTTTCGTACTTCGTTGTGTTAACCCCGTGTGTGGGGGTTTTGTGGAGAAGGCGGAGGAAATTCTTTTATGTATGTAATTTGAGCCAAGGTGGAGATTTGTTAGGTTATGTCTCAAATTACCTGTTTTATTTTTATTGGGGCTGCCGTGGGGTCACCGATCGATCGGGAGGAAAGCCGATCGATCGGGTGATTTAAGGAAAGGATTTGGATTTTTGGCCGTGAAGGGGCCGATTGATCGGCAGGGGCCGATCGATCGGGAGTCTTTTTCCGCCGGCCCTAATTATTTTCTATAAATAAGGGTTTAGGGTTTCGGTATTTGGTGAGAGTGTTTTTCTCCAATTAGATCCAATCAAAGTGTGGTGAGCCGCCATTAAGAAAAAGAGGTGACTTCGTAATTCCTTCAAGATATTCGAGTGCTATGAGAGTTCAGAGGGAGTGATTGTAATTCTTCCATATATCTCGTTTGGAAGTGTCGTTGTAATTCTTCCGTTCAGTTAATAAAGAATCTCCATCTCCGCCCGTGGTTTTCTCCCCTCTCGATTGTAGAGGGGTTTCCACGTAAATATTATGTGTTCTTGTTTTGTTCTTTCTTTCTCCATATTTATTTACTTCTCGTTTTGTGTGAGTCATATTATTTGAATCGAATCAAATTACCAGGGTTTACGCTTTCGCATTAAGATTTATTCTTAACAAATTGGTATCAGAGCATACTAGATTTGTTTAAGTTTTCTTATCGGTAGTTAAAGTTACTTTTGCTCACAGATATCAAATAGAGGGGTTAATCGTCGAAATAAAAGTTATTTGAGAAATTTTGAGTGAATAAATTTAATTCTGAAGTGCAGCAAAACTTATTTAGTAGAATTAAGTCTTACTAAATGGTAATCAATTGTTATCATGATATGATAATCAGATTTGATCTATTTGGAGCTAGGGTTAAATTGCTCCTAAGGTCGTTTTGCAAGTCTCAACTTAAGCATCATTTAAAAATATTTAAAAATGAATTCTTGAGATAAGCTATTTATTTATGAGATAAATAAAATTTTATGGTAAACAAATATCAATGAAATGAATATATAATACGGTAAATTATATCATTTTTTAATAATAAAAAGGAAAAAGAGAATGCAAAAGTAATGTACCTGCGCAAATCTGGTCGGTGACATCACACCTGAAGCCACCCATTGAAATTTGAGTTTTTTTACCCAAGTAGCACAGTTTAAAAAAAATTTACTAAAATAACATAGTGTACTGTAGCTTTCTCAACGTACGCTGTTTTAAACGGCGTATAATCATGGGAGTGACAAAAAAAAAAAAAAAAAATTAATGGGCGTACTCCGTTACAAACGGAGTATGCCCATTGAATTTTTTTTAACACAAGTACAACTAATTTGTATTTTAAAAATTATTGCATTACAATTATTTTGCATAAATAATTTAAAATTTTAATAATTTTTTAAATTTTTAAAAAAAAATATATTAACCTCATCATAACATTATATGTCTCATCTTTTTGATTGTCACTTTATCTGTCATATATTCTTTTTGGTTGTTGTGTTATTTTTTTGGATAATTGTCCTGGTCACTTATAAATAGTTAATATCTCTCCTAGTCTTTTACGAAATAATGTTTTTTTTTGGTCGTTTTTGCAAAGTGTGATGCCCTTACTGTGTATAATATCATTTTTGAAAACTTTCACCATTTATATTTTTATTTAAAAAGTAATGCATAATTTTCATGTATATAATATTAGCTCAACGAAAATTTAACAAGTACCTAAATGGTGAAATGACCTGTATATATTTTCGTTATTATTCACTATATTAAATATAGTAAATAGAAAGCAACATACATTTCTCAGTGCCCCAATGCCTCCCGCCTATACAGAGTCTAGAGGGGTGGACGTACGCAGCCTTCTCTTTTTAGGGTGCTACCCTGAAAAGAGATTGTTTTCGAGTACGCTCAGACCCTGCATAGGTGGGTGAAGGCTGTGTACATCCACCCTCTCAGACCTTGCATAGGCAGGAACCCTTGGGTTACTGAAAATGTATGTTGCTTTCTATTTACTATATTTAATATAGCGAATAATAATAATAATATATATATGTCATTTTATCATTTAGGTACTCGTTAGATTTTTGTTGAGTTAATATTATATACATGAAAATTATGCATTACTTTTTAGATAAAAACATAAATGGTAAAAGTTTTCAAAAAAGATATTATATACAGAAAGGCAACATACTTTACAAAAATGCCCAAAAAGAAAAATCTATTTAGAAAATGACCAGGAGAGGTATCAACTATTTATAAGTGACCATAACAATTACTCAAAAAAAATAACATGACAACAAAAAAGAATATGTGGTAGATGAAGTGACAATAAAAATGATGACAAATATAATGTTATGATGAAGTTAATATACTTTCTTAAAAAATTTAATTATTAAGATTTTAAATTATTTTATGCAAAATAGTTTTAATGCAATAATTTTTAAAATACAAATTAGCTGTGCTTGCGTTAAAACATTTTTTTTTTTGGTTGTATGCCCTTACGAAGGGTGTATGCTCTCATGCCCCTCACCATACGCCCTTTTAAACAGCGTATGCTGAGAAAGCTGTGGTAAATTGTGCTATTTTGGTAAATATTTTTGGAACCATACTATTTTGGTAAATTTTTTTTAAACTGTGCTACTTGGGTAAAAAAAACTCCTGAAATTCTAATTCGCAATTTAAACGCGTTTTGAGTGGCTGGGTGTTGTTTGCTTATATATACGCGTGTTTTAATTTGATTTTCGGAAAGATTAAAGGAAAAATTTTGTTTCAAAAATTTTCTTAAGTTAAATATTTTTGGGAGTCCACACTCCCGATGCTGTGAGAGGACATTGCGAAGAAGACCTTGAAGTATCAAGAAATCGTTTTTCAATTTCAGATCTTCAAGCTGGAAACAAGATTCGCGCTTCAGATATGTTTAATTAAATATGTGATATTCAATTTATTTTTTCTTTATTTCATTTCTTATACATACTATGTTTATACTAATTTTATTCGATATTTTTCAATTTTTATATTATGAACATATTAGAGTAAGAACTAGATCTAATTAAATTGGAACTTTAAATTTAAAATTAAGAATTTAAAATTGGTTTTCCGCTGCATCTGTTTAGGAAAATATTTTTTTTGAAATATATTCCCAACAATTAGTATCATAGCCAACTTTGAATACATTCATGATTAACATTAAAAATATAAGATTTGATAAAATTGGAGTATGCGATATTATAAAGATATGAAATTGAGAATTTCATTAAAGGAAAAAGACAACTTTGAAGATTGTTGTTAAAAAGTTTAATAACAAGATTGAAGGTTCATTAAAATTTTAAATTGTTTCAAAATTTTAGATGAGCCATGATTCAATCAAGGAGTGTAATTCTAAATCGGATCGAGTGAAATTAGATATTCAAATAATTGAGTGATTTAGATTATTAATCTAATGTGATTAGATTTTGAATCAAGGTCGGAAATATTTAATTGCTGAATATTTTATGATAATCCAAAATAAAGAATATCTAATTAAATTAGATGTTCAGTGCATGATCCAATGATATTAAGATCGGATTTAAATATTTATTTTTAAAATAAAAAAAGGATTACGGAAGTGCACAGCTTTGCGTGTTAGGCATCTTCCATAAAAACTTTTTTTTTTTTTTTCATTTTGTTAATTTTTTTTTACTTAAATATTTTGAATAATTAATAATCTATTAGAATGAGGAATAAATTACCAACTTGACACCTTTTGCAAAAAAAATTACCAAAATGGCATAGTTGAAAAAATATTTACCAAAATGGCACACTTTACTGTAGCGTCAATAGGAAACGCCGTTTGAAACGGCGTTCGTTGAGCAGGGAGAGACGGCTCCTAACGGACGCCATTTCGAACGGCCTCCGTACGCCGTTAGACCACACACCTTTGTATAAAGTAGAAAAAATTAACAATCCTCCGAACTTAATTAACAATAAAATGATAAAATAAAGTAGAAAAAAAATTTAGTAGAGTTACATTATTTAATGTATAAAGTAATAAAAAGGGAAAAAATGTACTGTAATAATAGATTACAAAAACCCCCTGATGTAATAAAAAGGGTGTCGATGTGATCCGGGATATGTTGCGTTAATCCAAACTGACGCAACACTCTATCAGGGCAATGCAGCTCTACAATACCAAAGCATATCATTGGTCCCTGATATCGCCAGATATGACTCAACGAACGTCGTTTCAAACGGCGTTTCCTATTGACGCTATAGTAAAGTGTGCCATTTTGGTAAATATTTTTTCAACTATATCATTTTGGTAATTTTTTTTGCAAAAGGTGCCAAGTTGGTAAATAACTCTTAGAATGAGATTCTAATTAAGATTATACGGTAATTTTTTCTAAAAGAGTTTAGAAAAATCTTTAATTGTTCCAATCTTTTGGCCCTAAGTGTTGTTATTCAAATTGTTTGATAGCATGACATTTGTTATATTTTAGTTCACATGTTCTTATTATTTAAATGAGTTCAAATATCATGTATGATGTGAATAAAGAAATAATGCCTTATAACTTGGTGAAATATTTGATTTCGTTGAGTGGGAGAATTTTTTCAAATATATCAAATATGATTAGATAAATCAAAAGTTAAATTATTTGAAATAAAAATTCACATAATGTATCTAATGAAATTCAATTATATAGGTTGGACAACTAAAGGAACCTAATATGATTAGGGTTTTATTTAATGGTTAAATAAAATTGACAATATGAATCTAATTATTGACTATGCGTTAATCAAACATAAAAGAAAGATTTACCATTTAAAATTTCAAGTGAGAGCGAGGTACAGGAGTTGTTTCCTCACGGTCTCCATTGCCAGTCTAATAGAATAGTGGATAGGCGCTATTCCCTGAGGAGGGCATTTGTTTGCGTAATATAGAGTTAGACTTCTTCAGGATAGATAGAAGTACGGGAAAGTAGATGCGGCCACGCTGACGTGGAGTATCTTGTCAACTTGTAAAAGTATCTAGGCAATGGTATATACTTGACTGAGATAGTATGATAATCTCCTAAGGAGCGTTGTGATACTGTCTTAGAGACCAAAGAAGAATCGGTGAGTTAAAAATATTTAGAAAACATATTAATTGAGAAAAGTTCCAATTTGACTAATAACTTGCTACGTCCCTCTTCTACAGTAACGAGTAGATTGGTTAGATCATCGTTGCGCATATACAGAGAATGGTTGGGTGGGTTCCATGCTTTGTTTGTTTGCTAAAATTATTAAAAGGTTCACAGGACTCAAAATATCAAGTGGGAGCAAGCTTCTCAGTGAATGCTCATAGCCTCCGTTACCGGTCCAACAATATAGTAGGTGGGCACGACTCCCCAAGGAGAGCATTCATTTTGCAGAATACAAGAGTAGATCTGTTATGATAGACTGAAGTGGAAGAAAAATGGTTGTGGCCATGGCGACATGAAGTACTTCATGAACTTGTATGGATGCCGAGGTAGTAGTGTACACTTAACTAGGGTCTACATTAGTCTTCCCAAGGAGCTCTGTTGTATGTCTTTAGAGCCAGAGGCAGAGTGGTGTGTTATATATGTTTAGTAAAGAGTTTACAAAAAAATATATTTATTGAGAAATGTTCTCACCCTTCCGATATCTTAATTCGGCCTCATCAACGGGGAGTTTTGGGTAATTTGGTTGAGTCTCCATGGCATACATGTAAGTGTTGGATTATGAACTCCGATCTTTGATTGTTTACTAAAAGAAAGAAAAGTAATCATGTACGTAATATGACTTGTTTTACAGTTTTTGATTTTAAACTGGTATGTTATCTTATGCATTGTGATCAATACTGGTATGTATATTACTTGTCTATTCTGCTATGCTCGCTAAAATTTAATATGTCTTAGTACCTATGGAGCATTAGTAGATGATTAGAGTTCTCTAGTTTGCTACTAGCATATGTACTAAGTTGAAAATAACATTAGGAATGTTAAACTTGACTAATGAGTTAGTTGGATGCAACATTCGGACATCAGATGTCAAATGTGTTCAAGTATTAAATACTTGACTTGCCAATTACAGAGAGATAGTAAGATATTTGAAAGAAGGGTTTGATTAGAGAATCGGTAGCATGAGAAAAACTTATGAGAAAGACAATGGGCACCTGATTGTGTTAAAAAAAATTCAATTCAAGAGTGTGTCATATGATGATGGGTTATTTAATGGAAATGGAATTCTTGATGCAAATATTGATAGCCAATCTCAACAAGACAATATCCTGACTAGCTAGTCAAGGTCTTTCAATTAGTTTAGGCTAGATAAATTGAGTAATAAAGAATACTAATTGTCTGAACTGGTGAAAGTACAGTTTGAGAAAAAAATGTGTCATGAGAATTAAGGAAAGAGTTCATTTAGTGTAAACATCTATCTCTCAGGGATTAGAAACTTCTAAAGGGTAAAATAGAACATCAGTCAAATAGTTTTGCCTCTTTTATAAGAGCACTGGACATTAGTATATTTAAATGAATTGCCTAGGTACTTAGTTAATGTTGTTGCCAAGATTGGAAAGCCGACAAGACAGGGTATTCAATATCCTGTCTCCTCGAGTTGTGACTAGAAGGTAATTCACTAATGTTCTGGTGAGTTTGCTTTCCGTAAGAGCAGCAAGAGATAGTGGTTTAAGTCTAGGAACGTAGTTTTTGATTTTAGTAACTATCTTAATGAACCAGTTTCTTTATAAATTTGATTTCTATTTACTATTTATTTCAAAATAGTTTTTCAATCATTCTTTTAAAAAATAGACTGATGTTAAGTAAATAAAGTATTTATTTAAAAGGCACATTGGTAGATAGTTACATAATTTAATAACAAGTATGTTAATTGCAATTTATTAGTCTAATATAAGTTAGGATGTGTAACCATATAAAAAAAGAGTTTCCTAAAGATCATATAGCTTTTAAGTGGCAGTTGATGTTAGGCCACATTAATCTAATATAATTCAAAACTAGTTTGATTTGTCTTATGGGTCATTAAGTACTAAAATGATAACTGGTATATGAATTACGTGCGAATTATTGTTGAGTAAAAGAATCTTTAAGAGTAAAGGTAAAAGAGACACTAAGCTGCTAGAACTTTTTCATAAAATGTTTATGAACTATTAAAAGTTCAAATGAGCGGAAGCGATAAGTATTTCATAGAAGTTTATGAATGACTACTCAATAAGTTGATATATGGATATATCTATGAAGACTATAGTCTTGAATCGTTTGAAAAGTTCAAAGAATTAATAATTAAAGTTGGGATCAATTAGGTAATTATATCAAGTCACTTTGATTAGATCAAAGCGGTGATTTTAGGAGAATTCATAATTTTCCTTACTACAAAGTGTTGTAGAAAGGATCAATAGTGTGTTATAGAATATGGTAATATTCATATGATTAGTCACATTACATATCAAAAGGTTTGTTTTGTAAGAAGTTTTAGAAAGTGTTATGAATGTACATCATTTAGCTTTTGTTAGATAATTTGGCAGTATAAGATACTGTGTCTCAACAACATAATACAACATATAGTTTAGATGATGTATTAGAAATATCTTCAACCAGGTTATTGTCACACTAATTATATGAGAGTTTTGGTGTAGTGGGAGGATAGTCAGGGTCATCTGATGGATTCATGTCTTCAGTCTTCAGGGTTAAGCATGATGGTGAATTTGATCATTTTGACTACAATGAAACTCATAAGTATAAAGATGCAAACCAATTGGTCAGGGGAATAAAAGTTAATTTAAAGTAATTGTATTTTGACTAAGTCTGCAAAATTGTAGAGGTGTCAAAAGGCATCAAGTCCATTGGATTGGATTTGAATGAATCTACAAGAATAAAGAGTTCATTGGACGAGAAGGTTGAGACCTTCGAGGTTAGATTGATAGTAGTGCGTTATACCCTAAAGGAAGGAACTATCTTTAATGAGACCTTCTAGCCAGATGTTATGCTTAAGTCCATAAGGATACGCTCATCCATTGTATTTCATATGATGAGATACGGGAAATGCAAGTTAAGACAACATTTTTTGAATGATCTTCTTGAAAAGGTTATGTATATGATACAACCAGACAAGTTTGTTGCCAAGAATAAGTATCATATAGTATGCAAACTGAGAAAATATATTTATAGACTTAAATAAACATTTTGTTCATTGAATAGTAGATTTGATGATGGGTAATCATGTCCTAGGAATTTGAATCAATGGCTAGGGAACCAATAGTGTACGAGTGACAGAACAAGAAAGTAGAGACTTTCTAAGTGTTGGATATAGATAACATTCTACTCATTAAGAACGGTGTAGAATTGTTCTGGGATGTTAATATTTAATTGTCCAGTCAGTTAAAAAGTGAAAGACCTAAGATTAGCACACTATATTCTTAGGACCAAGCTTATGTGAGATTCAAAAGAAAGAATGTGAGTTTGTCATGGGTCATCTGTTTTAAAAGGGAGTTTAGCCATTAGCAGTCTAAAAATCATGTTTACAAACACAAAGTGTAGTGTTGGTAATGCAATATACAATACCAACAAACTGGTTTTTCTGTTACAAAAGGGATCAGTTTTACATAGCATGTTTATGGGATTTTGCATTTGCAACAAAAGGAAATTTTGTTGCTATTGGTAAATCAGTTGTAACAGAAAATTTTCTAGTTTGTTACTGTTGATCACTTTTTTTGTAGTGATTGTTCATTGCTTTGATGTATTAAAAGGATTAGTAAAAGTGCATTGACTTAAATCTTATGTACATTGGGTAACAGCATGAAGTGTAGCGGGAATAGTTATTTTATGTGGAATCTATAGTTCTTTGTTGATTCGCAAGCATATTAACCGATTCTAGAATATTTGGCTAAAGTATTTCATATGTTTGACATTTGGAATTAATATAGAAATTGTTTCTGTATTATTGAATTGTTCGATAAGGGCGAGTTAGGAACTTCGGCGAGAGATGTAAGAAAAGTAACAATATTAGCTAAAGTTACTTTTGCTTACGGATATCTAATAGAGGGGTTAATCGTTGTTATAAAAGTTGTTTGGACAATTCTAGAGTCAATATATTTAATTTTATAGTACGGTAAAACTTGTTTAGTGGAATTAAGTTTTAGAATATGGCAATTAATTGTTATTATGAAATGATAATCAGATTTGACTTATTTAAAGCCAAAGTTAGATTGTCCCTAAGGTCCTTTAGCAAGCTTCAACTTAAGTATCATTTGAAATAATTTACAAATAAATTCATAAAATAAATTATTTATTAATGAAAAAAATAAACTTTTATGCTAAAAAAATATTCATGAGATCAATATATAATAAAAAAAAAAAGGAAGAAGAGAATGCAAAAGTAATATATCTTGGAAAATGTGGTAGGTGATGTCAGGTGAAATTCTAATATGCGAATTAAATGCATTTTGAGTGGTTGGGTTTTGCTTACTTATATATACGTTTGTTTTATCGTGAGAATTTTTAAAGTTCTGGAACTTGATTTTCTTTAGTAATAAAAACTCTAAAATTATTTTAGGGATTCTCTAAATTATTATTTAACATAGTTTTTTTAAAATATTATTTTTTAGAAAGATTAAAGAAAAAATTTTATTTCAAAATTCTTCCTAAGTTAAAAATTTTTGGAAGCCCACACTTTTGATGCAAGAAAAGGTTACTACAAAAAAAACCTTGAGGTATCAATAAATCATTTTCCAATTTCAGATCTTCAAGTTGGAATTGAGATTCACGCTTCAGGTATATTTAATTAAATATGCGATATTTAATTTATTTTTCATTTATTTCGTTTATTATACATTCTATGTTTATATTTGTTTTATTTAATATTTTTCGATTGTTATGTTATGAACTTATTAGAGTAAGATCTAGATCTAATTAATTAGTTTAATTAGATCGAGGCTTTAGGTTTAAATTTAAGAATTTTAAATTGGCTTTCCGCTGCGCCCATTTAGGAAAATATTTTTTTTGAAATGTGCCCCTTACAAGTTCATCGTTACAATGCACTCAATCACATCCGATTCGTACCGTCAAAGCTCAGGCCAAGCTTTGTCCGAGTCTCCCTCGCACATCTTACAACAAGAAGCTTATCAACATCTACAACCCTTTCACCCTACTTCGCTATCTTTTTGCTTTTTTTTTTTTTTTTTTGTTGTTTACTAGTAGGCTTGACCGATCTCTTCGCATTACTCCCAAGTGACATATCCTTCAAAAATTCTTTGAGGTCCCGCTTCGCTTGTTCTTTAAACATGTGCTTTTGGGTTTTCCTACTCTTCATTGACAACACGAAGTTAGTCGCTTGATGTTCAGCCATTAGCTTCTCCCTTTTCTCCCCCGCCTTACCAAACTCTACCACGCTTGGCACCTAAATACTTCTTGAAGAACTCTCATTAGTAGGGTTGAAGGGCAATTATTTCTAGATAGCAATTTGAGATCATTTTAGAGTTACCTTCCTTAACGAATACTAAGTGAGAACCCCCCATTGAAGTGAACTTGTACTACCTGTTGGATTTTGATGAGAAACATGTGTCAACAAGAACCCTTGATATGTCAACCATCTCATCAAAAAAGTCCTAGTGTTCAGTCGAGTAAATTCTCCCCAGACGTAAGCAAAATCTGTGAAGCATTCTTTTAACCAACACTGTACTGGCAACTCATGGATCTCGATCCAAACTTTTATGATCAAGGAACCCATGGCTTGACTTGAGTATCTAGAGACTTTCTTGCATTTGCAGAGCTGCAGTGGCTTAAGGGGCCCAAGGTATGAAGGCAAAGTCTCAGTAGAGTCGCAAGCTAAGATGAATGTGTTTGAGCTCAATCCGCTAGGGACCAAACCTTGAAGATTATTCTTCAAAAAGAGCATGAGGACGATATCCAGAGTATGATTCTCGAAAGAATGTGCAATTAATGACATGTTCAGAATGGCTTCCACCCTTTTGTTGGTATTGGTCACCACGATCTTTAAAAAAGGAACATACCCAGTGCCTCAAAGGCTCCCGTCTATGCAGGGTTTTTTTTGGGGGGGGGGGGGGGGGGGGGGGGGGGGGGGTGGGTTGGGTTGGATGTATGCAATCTTTCCCCATCAGGGTGTTAACTTGAAGAGAGGCTGTTTCCCAGTACCCCGAACCTGAGGGTGAGGACTTTCCAGGAGGTCACCCATCCTGGTACTACTCTCGCCCAAGCACGCTTAACTTCGGTGTTCTAATGGGATCCGGTGATAGCGTGTTGGTGCCCTTTATTTTCTGGTCTCCACGATCTTTGTGTAGTTCAAACCGCTAGCATCGCTAGTTTGAGACCTTGAAGTAGCATCCTTGCCTACACGATTGGAACCTAAAGCACCTGAACTTCCATCCCTATTATTTCTGGGAGCTCGCGTGTTGGACCTATCCCAAAGAGGCATAGAACTAGGCCTTCTATTCTGTCGAGCCCATTCCATTTTGATCTTATATCCTACAACCCATCTTCTGTTCGTGCTACCGATTGCCCTTTCAGCTTCACTTCTCAGAGAAAACCTAGCGAAAGCATAAGACAGATGCTTCCTTATTGTTCTCCTCTCAGGAATAAAGGTATCGTAGATTGAGCTAAAGTTGCGAAAAAAACCTTTAAGCCAAGTATTTGTTGTTCTAACTGGAAGGCCACCCATGAATATGGACACCTATTTACACCCCAAACTCAAGAGAGATGGGATGACACCGTTTTGAGCAAAGTGCCACGTGCTTGTCACATGAGGCCCTCCTCCAGGAAGGTAACACGTTTAGATTTTAAGATAACGGCATCTCGAGCCCTGTTGCTTTTCAAAATCATAACAAGAGTATTAGCCACTCGAGGCTCGAGATGTTTGAAGGGGTGAAAGGAGATCGAGCTTAGGGGACTTCCTAGAAAGTTGCAACACAGGTGGTTTCCAAGTTCGAGGTAGTTATTTGGAGCGTAATTTAAGATTCATGGGCTTCAAGCTTATCCAATAGAATGTGGAGTATCTAGAAGGGACTCCAGCCAAAAAAGCGGATGTGGGCTTCTGGAAAGACGCTCGAGCACACCAAATTAAGGGCACGTTCACTACCCATTCACACGCCAAAGAGGCTTTGAGGCCAACATGGGAATAAAATGTCGCGGAATTGGGGAACAACAATTATTTCCTTTTGCTATAAATAAGAGACACTATTGTAGTTGTAAAGTGTCCAATGCCACTCATACAAATTTTTTCCAATTTCTTTATAGCACACTTGTGCTTTTACCTAGGAGTGTGTTATTTAGCTTAGCGTAGATCTTACTATACTTGCTTCCATCAGAGTAATACAGTACTTCGGGTTTTAGGTATGAACTCCTTTTATTAATCCGCCTCAAAAATTGATGAGTGGAGAATTAAGGCTTTAGTTTAATGGTTTTGACGGTGAAGGCTTGACCTTGATTGCGTTGGTCTTCATCCAGTGACTAATATAGTTTGCCCCACCTTAATCTTGTCAAACTCTTACTCATTCGAGTTATTATAAGTCAAGAAAAACAGGCCTAAACATTTAATTGACTTGGGCTTATAAGTGGACTGCTGAGCTCTTTAGTTTGTCTCCACCCCAGTTCTTGAGTTTTAAGTGTACGAAGAAAGGTGTTTGTGGGCCCTACTCTATCATTGTAACTGCCACATGAGTTATATCCATATAACTTTAATTTTCTGTCACCATACATATCAAAAATCCACAAAAAAAATAAAATATGAAAGTCTCCTTATTTGGAGAGTAAGTAGAACCCACATGTTTAATAAACGAAGTTGGATACAATAAGAGCATCATCCCTTTCCTCTTAAAAGGTCAGTGGTTGAGATCAAAGACGTGTGGTCCGGAATTTAGACTCGCTCCTTAGTCGCTGCGAGTCCCTTTTACACGTTTGTTTACATTTGCAATTACGGCGACCATATTCACACACTTTACAAACAAATAATGCAAACACACCTTTTGGTGACCACAGTGGGATGCTTAATATAAGACTTAACTGCGTTGATCACCATCGCGCATTATTAGAACATAATCTTAGGCCATGCACCAATGGTCAGGACAGGGAGATATAGTACTCTTGAGCCTGAGGAACCTAAAGACTTAGACTTTAGGTCCCCACTTGAGCACCCTCTAGAATAGAGTCCTATATCATGAGGGATGAAACCAGTCACAACCGCCACAATGATAGTGGAGGTGATGATGACATCCTAGAGGACGAGAGTATTAGATTGGATGGCTAGTTTAATAAGGGTTTTATGGCCATACTCAAACGTTGTATGGAACTTGTTGATCAAAGGATTGAACAAGCCATGAAAGAGGTCTATGAAAAACAATGTGCTGAGACTGAATGCACTCTAGTGGCCTAACGTGAAAACTCCACTACCATGAGAAGCATAGTCAATGATGTTGGGACTTCAATGAATGAAAGGCTTCAAAAAATGGACAGAGTCTTAGTTGAGATGAACTCAACCTTGTCTTCTACTATTACCCTTGTAGCCAAGGATGTGGCAAGGCAGACGGTAGTTCATGTCGAGCCAATCCTAGTCAGGCAAGCTAAGACTCATAATGGTTTAGTCCAAGCCGTTAGGGAGGACATTTGGCAACTCTGGCCTATTCCTACTCCTTTAGCTGCAATTGGGTAACCTCGTGATGTTCCTTCTAGCTCACAGATGCCAGTTGCTCAAATTGACGACACAGTCCGTGACAGAGCAGGAAACCTAACAGTGGCTAACCCAGGTGTTGCTCACTTGAAGATTGGCCACAGACTTAAAACTGCATCCCTTGGGGTTGCAGGACCTTAAAACTAGGGATTTTTCTGGATTCAAGGGATCTTAATACCAACATGTAAGTAGTGCTTGTCCTTAAGACAGGGGGCATAGTCGATCATATCCTCCTCATGTTGGAGAGGTTGCCTCAAGGCTTATCCAAGGCCTTGGAATAGGTGTGCAGATACAGTACCTAATTCTGGGGACTTGGGCCCTTCCTTCTAGACCTCTTCCCACTTATAAGACTGGGGGACAAGTTAACTACCCACATCCTTAAAATTAAAACTTGGGGATGGATCAAGCAAGGATGCCCTAACAACCTGTTAGTATAGGTATGCCCCCATGTATGCCACATAACCAAGGATCTATTGGAACATGCTTCACGGCCAATCAAATGAATGGCCAGCTTGATTAAGGGAGTTACTACCCTGCATATGTGGGCAACAACTATTCCCATATCCGATTGTAATGGTAGCTTGGGGTATCCTATTGATCCCCCTCAAGATCCTCACCTCCTTGGGGAGTAATGGCAGTCACATAACCATATGCCAAACCTACCCCCTCCAGGACCAACTGGTCGCCCTAATCAAGCAGGTGTATGGGCTCAACAGACCCTTGTATAGTGAACCATACCCTATCTACATCGACAAGCATTACCATTTTCCTCGAGGATATAAAATCCCTGATTTTACCTTTTTTCAAGAGAAGGAAGCATGTCTGCTCTTGAGCATTTGGTAAGAGTTAGTTGTTAGTGTTGGGAAGCGGTTGATAATCCATATAAGAAACTCAGGTTGCTCCCTAGTTCTCTAACATGGGCTAACTTTTAGTGGCACATCAGCTTACCACCTAATTCCATCTACTGTTGGGATGACATGGCCAGACAATTCCAAGCCTAGTTCCTAAGGATGGAACTGGGAACTTCTATGTTTGGCTTCGCTTGAATGAGACAAAAGCCAGGTGAATTCGTGGAGGATTACACTAACCGATTCAAGAGAGCCAGATTGAAGTGCACTATAGCTAGTCCTGAAGTTGAATAGGCTAAGCTAGACTTAAATGGCTTGGATATTGAATTTAGGACGAAATTTGAAGGTTCAAACTTCACAACTCTCGTACAACCGGCAGAATGTGCCGTTGGGTATGAGGCTGTTTTGAAAGAAGAAAGCCTCAAGAAAAATAGCATGTATGGGACTTACATACATCACTTAATTGATGAGGATGAAGGTCCTTGATATGAAATTGACATTTCTGAATACATCAAGGGACCTCTTATGATTCACAATCGTTTGGCCAAGAATGATATCAAAGCCAGGAAGTCTTATCAATCCCAAGATTTGAGGAAACACTCATTTGACCTCTCAATAGCCAATGTTATATTTGATTGGCTTGAGACAAATATTAAGCTTAAGATTAGGTGCAAAAACAGAAATCCTGACCCTAATTCTCTAAAAGGGCTGGTACACTATAAATAGCATGATTCATTGACCCACTTAACGAAGAACTGCGTAATCTTTAGAAATGTGGTCCAAGATGCCATTGAAGCGAGGGAATTAACCTTCCCTAAAGAAGGACAGATGGGTGCCAGCAAGGACCCTTTTCCTAGTCCTTTTTAAGTTAATGTTTTTGATACCTTTGCTAAAAGTAATCAATATATTGTACCAACTAATCCTTTTCACATTTTTGGGAGGATGATGGTTTTAAACGATAGTCAGAAGGCAAGGGTAGTAAACGACCTATTTTATAGGTTGGTTCTTGAGGGAATATTGAGGTTCCCATCATCAGAGCGCATGTTGGATGTTGGAATATGCTGTTGGCACATCACCAAGCTCCATCCCACGAACAAGTGTTTAGTTTTCAAAAACTTACTAATTAAACACCGCAGCAAGTCATCCATTACACTATCAGCGGTTGAAGAGTTAGCTATGGAAATTAGCAGGGATCATGGGTGCATCACATGCATTAAATTGAGAATAGATATCTGGTGATATGTAGAAGGTATCCCACTAGGTGTGCCACCATTGTTGCGGGAAAATACAAGGAGTAATGAGGACACTCAAGCTTCTTCCTTAGTATAATTCCCTTGCCATTCGAGAAGTCCCACATGTATGACCCAACTGAGGACTCCCCTTCGAAGGCTCAAATCATCAAGAGGATTGGGCATCCAAAGAGGAATCCAAAATACCACCTGATCATTGTGGACACTTATCAGGGACCATGGTAGTCAGGGCAACAACCTTCAGAGGTCCATTTTGGTAATGTCTGGAGAAGGAACCACCACGAGCAGGAAGATGTTGGTCCCTTCAACCCTACGCAATCCAGAAATGGAGGTAGCTACAAAAGAAAGTGGCACAACGAAGAGCTCTACTTGACACTTGCTGGACTAGGCTCTCTGAAGAAGAGGACAGTGTCTGCAACGACTGGTGTACTAAGTCCATGGATCTTGAGGATCCAGAAACAGAATCAAGACCTTTAACAACCATTGGTAAATGGAAGCCACGCAAGAAGCTTAAGAGATGGGCTGGTCTCTCATCTTCTGAGGGTAAAGAATCTTGGTGGGATCAGCTTGCCAAGAATTCATTGGCTCGAAGAATGTCTATTGACGAGGAGGAGTACAGTCACTTCAGCATCAATTTAGTGGAACCTGTGGACTGTGTTAAACTAACATGGTTTGACATAGAAAATGACTTCCATAAAGAAGACTTCTCACAACCAATGCAGGAGTCTCTGACCCTAGAGGTTGAACCAAAAGATCAACCTCATGACCAGGACATGGTAATTTACGGCAGTCCTAAAGAAAAGACAATTCAAGGGTTCAAATACAGCTTGGGTCACTCCCTGAGCAAGTTGATATTAGAATGGCTTTGCTCATTCCCTTGGAGTTCGTGGAAACTAACACACAGGAGGGCCTCAGAGGGGATGTAAAAAGCACCAAACGAAGATCCCATGGTGGAACTTGTAGCTGAAGTGAAAGCTATTAAAGGCAATCTCTATCCTTTGTCCTTTAAAGTAAAAGCCCCAATAACCAAGTCAACTAACGACATTCCTGACATAATGAAGATGGTATTTGATGGGCCTAATACTGCCAATAGACACATCAAGCCTTTATACATCAAAGGCAAATTTGATGGCATCTTGGTGAATAGAGTCCTATTGGACAATGGCGCAGCCATTAATGTCCTGCCTTCATATATGCTAGGAGTCATTGGTAAATCTCGTGATCATTTGATAACTTCATATGTAGCAATTTGTGGCTTTTAAAAAGCCAATACTATGTCTAAAGAGGTCATCCCAATTGAGTTAACTATTGCAAATTTGAGCAAGCTAACAACTTTCTTTGTAGTGGATAGTACCTCAAGCTATAATGATTTTCTTGGAAGAGATCGGCTACATGCCAATTACTATATCCCTTCCTCACTTAACCAGTTGTTGATGTTCTGGAACCATGACAAGTCTGAGGCTGTTATTGCAGATAATAGGCCATTCGTGGTTTGCTCTAACTATGTTGAGGTAGAATTCTACGAAGACGGTGTGGGACCATTAGATGTGAAAAGGAACACTCCTCAAACTGCCGATCAGGAACTAATAGCCATCCTTGACAGCCCGCGCACTAAAACTAAGGTTGATTAAGTTGATGTGGAGTCATAAGAATCTGATTTCTAGGGATGTATGAGAGCCCTTCTTGATGTAAGGGACCTTCAAGGCACACCAAAAGCCTTATGCAGGGGAGCCAAGACTTCCCGTTAAAGGCCGAAGGAGCCATCTCCTCAACCATTGCAAAGCTAGTGGCTTGGCATGCTAAGGACCAACTATGGGCTGAGTAGCCATTTGTTTCTAGAAATGGCCTCGAAGTCCAGGTGATATAGAAAAAAGAACTAGAGCTATCTGAGTTAAGAGTATCACTCACTAAGATTGAGGATTTATGGGCTGAAGTCCAAGACCCACTCCTCGAGGTTAACTTGGGATCTGTAGAATACCCAAGACCCACATATCTAAGTGCTCTACTTTATGAAGAGTAGAGGAAGCGGCATTTGACTTCTTCCTTGAGTTCATGGACTACTTTGCTAGGGACAATTATGAGATGCCTGGCCTAAACAGAAAAGCTATTGAGCACAGGCTTCCCATCAAGCTAAGCTCGAGGTCCATAATTCAAACCTAGATAAGGATGTCCCAAGAGGTGATAGATTGGGTCAAAGAGGAGATTTAGAGACTCTTGAAGGCCAAATTCATTGCACTGCCAAGTACGTTGAGTGGTTGACAAATATTGTTCCTGTCATAAAAAAGAACGGGAAAATTAAAGTCTATATTGATTCAGAGATCTAAATATAGCCACCGTAAAGGATGAATACCCTATGCCAATAGCTGATGTCCTCATAGATTTATACTCGATGCATGAGGTCTTATCTTTTATGGATGGCTATTGTGGGAACTACCAAGTCATGATTGCTTCGGAGGATACACATAAGACAACATTTTTGTGTCCTATGTCAATAGGGACCTTTGAGTGGGTGGCTATTCCATTTGGTTTAAAAAATGCTAGCGCCACCTATCAAAGAGCCATGAATATGATTTTTCATGATCTCATTGGCAAGACCATGGAAATCTACATGCATGACATCATGCTCAAGTCAAAATCCTAAATTGCCTGGCAAATAACGCAGGCACATAAGTCTCTACTCTAGGGCGAGTCTGGCGGTGGAAAAAAGGATATTGAGGACATAGAATCGCCTGCCAATCTGAGCATTAATGATTACTAAGACATCGTAATGTTAGTTCAGTTTCCTGAACCAGTAAGGACAGAGTTTTCTCTCTTTGAATGGAATCCATTGGATCCCTAACCTAACTCGAGGATACATAAGCCTCTCAAGGCATTGGTCAAAGGACCATCTTGGGGTACAAGAACCTCTCTTCGAGCAAATTGCTCTCCATAGCAGGTGACTCCCTCATTTGTGGAGACAAAGGTGCCTTTGTAGCAGAGCTCAGGCAAGTAGGCTTGAGCCAATAATTGGAGCAGCTACAAGGGTCCTCCTAGCTAGATGACATAGTTGTTGACTATGATGTTCCTAAGGCATCCATACATTTGAGCCAAAAATAGTGTTCCTAAAGCCAGTGGACCAGTGCTGAAGGCTAGGTTTATTGCGACCGTCTTAAGAGACTTAATTATGGTGTTAGACGAGTTAGTAAAAAAGAATTTGTTCGACCAAAACAAATAAAAAAAAACTTCTTCGTCCTTGGACCCTCGTCCATAGTTATGACCTTCTGTGACAAAAAAAATTTAACAAAAGTCCCATAGCCGTTAGACAAGTTAGTCATAGAGAAAGAAGAGGCAAAGGTCTGAGCCTCTTTTGAAACAAAAGAATCAAGAGGCAACTCTCCTCCTCCAAGAGAAAAACTTGTTTGCTTTATTCCGTTTGCAGTTAAGTGTAATGTGGTCGTCGTAAAATGATAAACGAAAAAAAGGTGCGAAAGGGACTCACCGCGACTAGGTATTGAGCGTAATTATGAACTGTGCGTCTTTGACCTCAACCACTCACCGTTTTCGAAGAAACGATTGTGATATGTCTGTGTATTTGGCTTCGGTTATACCGCGAATTCTACTTACGCTTCAATTAAGAAGAACTTTGTTAAATATTTTTGTGGACTTTTTATGTATTCTTCTGATAAAAAATTAAAAGATATGGACATAACTAAAGCGGCAGTTACAATGATTGAGCAGGGCCCACAGACACCTTTCCTCGTACACTTAAAAGTCAGGAATTGGGGTGGAAACAAACCCAAGAGCTCAACAGTTCACTTACAAGCCTGAGTTAATCAGATTTTTAACCCTGGCACCCTTGATATATAATAACTTGAATGAGTTTAGGTCTAACAAGATTAAGGTGGAGCAAACCGTACTCAGGTCACTGGGTTAAGACCAACGCTATCAAGGTGAAGCCTTGGCCGTCAAAGCCTTAATCAATGGCATGAACCTAAGTTCACCTGACTTATCAAGCAATGACAATAATGTTAAGACCAATGCAATAAAGGGCCAAGCCTTGGTGGTTAAAGCCTTAAAATAAAGCCACAAGTCTCAACTTGTTGATTTGTGCGAACAGATTAAAACCAAAAAGTCATACATAAAGCCTGAGAAACTGTATTATTGAAGAGGCAAGTACAATAAAGTTCTATGTTACACTAGGCTACATTAAAATATGCTACTCCTAGAAAAAGAGCACAAGTGTGCTGTAAAAAAAAACTTAAAGAAATTTTGTAATGAGTTTATGTACTTAGACTAACGTAGAGTCCTTTATTTGTAGAAAATGAAAAATAAGGCGGCTCTTGTTTCTATAACAACTTCACCCACGTCTGGGCATTAAGCTTCTTCTTTGTGCATGCAAATTTTAATGAACGTGTCCTAAATTCAGCATTGGAGGGAAATCCTTAGTGCCCATTTCCGTAATCTTAGTGGAAGTTCCTTCTAGAAACCCCACGTCCTCTTGGCTTAAGCTTAATGCCCAAGTATTTGAGATTGCGCTATGAGTAACTGTCTCAAGCTTTAAAATCACCTGTCTTGCAGCCTTCCTGGCAGTTCCTTGAGCTCGAGCTCCCTTCACTCGTCAGCCATCTCGAGCTTCAAGTGGCTGATACCCTTATCAAGGATAATAATCCTCCCAAGATGCTGGGCTTGAGATGTTATTATCTCTGCACCTAAAGGCTTGATTCTCCTCGAGGAAGGCCTCACGTGTGAAGCACGTGACACTTTTCCCCAAATAGCATCATCCCAGCCCTTTTGAAATTAGGGTGTAAACAAATGCCCCCCTTTTACCCGTTAGCAAATTCAAATTTGCAACGGTAAAAACATTTGCCATATTTGACCCTCAATGGCTACAAAGAGCTCAAGAGAACACTATACGTTACTTGCTTTTTCTTCACATGTGTCTATAAGTATGACAGTTAGGGCCATAAATTTCCATTTTTCTACTCTGTTCTCTCGCTTCATTGTGATCAAGCACTCTCACAAACTCGTGCCTTTGTTCTTGAATCATTGAATCTTGATTCAATCTGCTTTTCATCCTTCACTTCCTTTGATCCGATGATGGCCTATATTTCATTCACTTACTCTAGCCTAGTTGCTCAAGCTGATAGCCAAATCGAGCATTTGACGTGTTTGCTTCAGTCAGATATCTCAATAGTCTTTGATGCACTTCAGAGCCTAATAGATCTTAACACCACAAATGAGAATCTTTCTTGGTTATTAGAGAATAATCCTTCGTCTTCCGTCCTGTTTTTTGACCTAGGGCCTATCTTTGACCCATTGACGCGTCTCATATTTACGCATTTATTAATTTCTATTTTAATTATTTTTGCACCTGTTTAATTATAGTTATATATTCATTTTGGCAGTTTTTATGTTTTATATGTTCGAAGATTAAAGTTCCGAAGATTTGTAAAATTTGGTGCAAATAAGATAAATTCGATGGGTAAACAATTAAATCCAGTCAATTGAGATTCAGGACAAGAACATATAAGCTTGGCCGCATCGACCCGAACCCGCACCATCATCTTCAACCTCCAGCCCGGCCCATCACCTCCTCACGCTCAGGCCCAACAAGCACCACCAGCAACCTAAATCTACACCAGCCCCTCCCGTTACTGTTAACTGACCCCAGCCCATGTCCAACTTATCTTAAACAGACTCGTCACACCCACGGTCCACAAAAATAGCACATCGACACCCGCGTCCTCTGCTCAACCCGGCACGCCGACGCCCCTAAACTTGCACAACACCTCAGCCCAGCTCAACATCCAGCACAACCCAGATCAGGTAGGACTTTAAGAGGATGAAAGAGAGTCAGTTTGGTGGAAGGATTTAAGCGGTTTGGTTTCTGTTTTGGGGGCTTTGGGTTTTTTTGGGGAAATTTTGACGGCTTTTCTCTTTCTCTCTCTCTCTCAGTTCTATTTTTCCTTTTTTTTTGTTAATTTGGAACGAGAAAGAAATTAGCGTGAAGACCGACATGAGTTCATTGATCTCCTCCTTCACCGATTCATCCTTGATGGTGAGCTAACTTGCTCTCTGGGGTTAGATGAAGTCGTAGCCTTTTTACTTTTGTATTACTTTTAATTTCGGGATAATTTATTTTTTACATGAATTGCTTGATGTGAGAAATACTATGAAGTATTGTGCTTTATTTGTTTATTCAATTAATAAGATTATTGAGTTTGTAACCTTTAATTGCTGGATTGATATTTATAAATTAATTCTTTGTGCTTGTAGCCTTAGGATTAATTAATCAAGTAATAGTATTAATAGAATTGTTTATTAAAGCTTTTCTTCTCTATGCTTTAGTTAGATAGAGTCAATACGTAATAATTAACAATACATTAGTTTGAGCCTATTTTCTTATGCTTTAGTTAGATAGGGTCAATATACGATACTAATAACATCACCTTAGTAGGTTGAAGCTTGTAGCCTAAAACACTATCCGTGTGACAATTAACAATCCCAAGTTAAGAGCTAACGCAAAAATAATTGGCTAATGATGGATTCGATACCCTAGGTTCCAATTTAATACACTTTCCGATTAGAAGTAGAATACCTTTAGTTTAATTGTTGTTTTCTAGATTAATTAATACAAAAACATCTCAATTTTATTCCAATCAATTTAGGTCATAGAATAATTTCACGTACTCCTAGTCCCTGTGGTTCGACACCCTCTCGCTGTGCACTTTAATTTATATATGTTTAGTAGATAGTGTTAAATATTAAATTTTGATAGACATAGAAAAACACATCAAGATTTTGGAGCCGTTGCCGGAGACTAGGAAACGTTCGTGATTTTATTTTTGTGATTTTCTTTGATTTTTAATTTTCTTTAATTGTTTTTAATTGTTATTGTCCTTTTCTTTAAAAACATTAAAAAAATAAAAAATATTTTCTTTACTTTTTTTGAAAAGGTTATTTATTTATTTATTTATTTTTGAAGCATTATTCATCTTGTGATTTCGTGCATAGGTAGATTTTAGGATAGTTTATTATTATTATTGTTGTTGTTATTATTATTATTATTATGATTATTATGATTATTATTATTATTATTATTATTATTATTATTATTTTGTTAGTTTTAGTGTGAGTTTGACTTGCTTTTCGGGGTTGTTCATTCATGCATGGTCGTCACTCTTGTCTCTTTACATTACTAGATTCGACCCTAAAATTGAAAGGACCTTAAGAGATCTTAGAGCCAACACTGAACGGCAATGACTAACGAACAACAACCATGTCCACTTATGGAGTATTTTACTCCCACCACATACACCTCTCCTTCATGCATTAGGTTGCCAAGTGTAGCCCATCAGTTCGAGCTTAAGCCATATACCATACAAATGCTTCCTTTATTCCATGGCTTAGGCAATGAGAACCCGTATACACACTTGGACAGTTTCATGGAGGTTTGCTCAACCTTCAGGATCCCTAACGTTAGTGATGATGTCATCTTACTTTGCCTTTTTTGTTTCTCTTTGAAGGATAAGGCTAAATATTAGTTAGGCACCTTACCGAGTGGGATGATGGGTACTTGCACTTAATTGCAGCAACAATTTCTTAAGAAATTCTATTCCATTAGTAAGACCAACACTACTAGAAAAGCCATTAACATCTTCGCCCAACTCCCTACTAAGGAGTTTCACGAGAGTTGGGATAGGTTTAGGGAACTCTTACGAGCTTGCCCACATCATGCTATCCCTAAATGGCAACTAGTCCAAAATTTCTATTATGAATTAAACGAAAAGGGTCAACAAACTGTTGATGCCTCATGTGGTGGTCAGTTCCTTAGGAAGAATGAGGATGAGGCATGGGAATTGTTCGAAAATTTGGATGAGAACTCACAACCGAATGCCGCACATCCACGTTTAAATGCCATTAGGTTAAATAGAGGAGAAGTACATGAAATTGCTCATACTTCCATCTTTGATAAGAAAGTAGACTCTCTTGCCTCTTATGTGGAACAATTGACTTCCTTATTTAAGATGACATTGACTTCCTCTACTATGCCTAATGTGTCTAATGTTTAAAACATGCATAGTGTTTGCTCTTCGTGCTCTAGTGTCTCTCATTCTACACAAGATTGCCCCTCTACTTCACCTTTTGTTAAGTGATTGCGGAATAGGTTAATGCAACCCAAATATTCTTTGGGAACGATCTGTACTCAAACACATACAATCCGGGCCGGAGAAACCATTCAAACTTCTCCTGGAGGCAAGGAGGAGAAGGACAATTCGTGCCATGGCAATCAAATCTCCTACCTTAACAATTTGGTATGCCATGACCTCTCGGTTTTCAACCGCAAGGGTATGCTTCTAACTACTCTCAACCTTCTAATTTGAGCTCCAATTTGAATTTTGAAGAGAAGGTCTTGAGTGCACTGAAAGGTTTGGAAGCTAATTCCTAACTCCTCCACTCCCATACACAACCGATCTTAAAGCTAGAAACCTAAATAGGTCAACTAGCTAACACTTTGAGTAGGAGAGATGAGGGAAGACTCCCTAGCCAACCATAAAAAGCCTTAGAAACTGTGTTAGACAAGATAACTATTCTCCCCATCAAGAACAAGCAAAGTCCATTACAGTTTTAAGAAGTGGGAAGGAGGTTGACAATGGAGTGAGTGTTGAGAGTGAAGTATCCATAAGTGGAGAGGGAGAAGAGAAGAGCAAGGAAAGAGAGAAGGCGACCAATGAGGTCACACACCCTTCTCCCATTCTTAAGACCTCTAATCTTCCTTCCTCATATGCACCTAGAGTGTCCTTCCTCCAAGCTTTAGTTGCACCACATCAAAATAGGAAGGACAAGAAGTGGGAAGATATTTTGAAGAATTTTAGGCAAGTAAAATTAAACATTCCCCTTCTTGATGCAATTAAACAGATCCCGGCCCATGCGAAGTATATTAAGGACTTACTGAACCAAAAAAGGCGATCTTGAGCACATCTGTCCAAAAATATGTATTTAGCCGAGCAAATGAGCTCCATTCTGAAGTGTGACACTCAGATTAAGTACAAAGAACCCGGTGTCCCCATCATCTCTTGTTCACTTGGAGACTACCCGATTGATAAAGCTTTACTAGACTTAGGAGCGACTGTCAACATTATTCCTTACTCAGTTTATGAGGACTTAAGATTAGAAGAGTTGCAACCCACCACGGTGATCTTGCAATTAGCGGACAGATCAACTAGGATCCCCTGTGGTGAGCTTACTAACTTACTAGTGAAGGTAGACAAAGCTATATTTCCTCCTGAGTTTCTTGTACTTGATATGGAACCTTCTAGTCATTCAAAAAATCATATCCCTATCATTTTAGGTAGGCCTTGCTTAGCGATGGCCAATGCCATAATTAACTATAGAACTGGGGTAATGGATGTTAGCTTTGCAAACATGACTATTAGGTTAAATATTTTTAAGGCTTCAACATCACCCACTAGTGAGGATAAGTCGGAGTGTTTTTGTGCAGATGTTTTTGATGATTTGGTTGACCAAAAACTCTCCTTTACTCTAGTTAGTGACCCCCATGATGAGAATATGAAACCTTCTAAATAGATGCAACGAAGGTTGAACCCTGACATTAACGAAGTTTTGGGTTGGGAGAAGAATCACGACGTTACGATTCACAAGGGAATTATACTAGGTCAAAGGTTGTCTAAGGAGGGTATTGAGGTTGATAAGGCTAAGATAAATTTGATTGTTAACTCGCCCCCTCCCTCAAATGTGAAGCAAGTTGGAGACTTTCTAGGTCATGCGAGTTTCTACAAGGGATTCGTTAAGGATCGCGGGAAGTTAGCTAGACCATTGACTAGTTTGCCTGCTAAGGACGTATCTTTTGAGTTCTATGAGTCTCAATTAGAAGCTTTTCATAAGCTTCGATCTACACTTGTTGCTGCCCCCATTAGGCATCCACCCGACTGCTCTCTCCCTCATGAAATCGTGTATGACACTTCTGATTGTGCTGTAGATGTTGTCTTAGGTAAGCTCGGTGAAATTGCTTCTTTGGTTGATGCCATTACTTGATCTTTGCTAGACCCATTGCACCTGGCTGAAGATGTAACACTTAGCGCTCCTAGGAGGCAGCCTAGGTTTTGTTAATTCTTGTTTTTAGTTTAGTTTTTGAATTAATTAGTTTCTTGGGGACTTGTTTTCTCTCTTTTCAGGTTCTTGTCCCGGGTTGAAGAAGTCATTTTTAAATGTTCACGCCCTCTTGTCAGGTTGTATTGCTCTATCTCACCTATTTCTTGTGCTTTAATGATTATGTTGTCGCATTGAGGACAATGCATGATTTAGGTGTGGGAGTGAGGCTCATTTGCATGTGGTCATTTTTTGGTTCAAATTTAAAAAATTTTTGAACATCTTTTGTGCATTTTGAGTGTGCATGATGACTGTTTAGCCAAGTTTCCCTTGATCGACGCTTATGTTAGGATTATAGTAGGATTAGCTATTTATTTCGTTCTCTTAATTCCATGAAATTAAATGATTCTACTTTATACTTGTTAATGAGTATTGTCTATCAGTATTGGTATTAATGGTTTCTACTCATGCAACTCATATATTCACTACGCACAGGACTTTCGTGTTGTGGCAAATCTGAAAATTTTGAGTAAACAATCTTATATGTCTCGAGTTTTGTAGGCTTGCCTTATTGGCTTATCCTAATCCTTGCCTCTTCATACAATGTAAAGTACTTGTTGATCATTGTCAATTATAAAGTTGAGGTGCCTGCTATGCGAAAGTCCAAAAATTGGACAGAAACAGAAGAAGAAACGGAAAAAAAAAAGAAAAAAAATGAAAAGTAAGAACGAAAAAAGTTTCCTCCAAAGAAAAGAAAAAAAAAAGGGAAAAGAAAAAGAAGAAAGTGAGAATTGATGTACATTCATGATAAAATTGTTTTTCTTTTATGTTATATTGATGTCGAAATATTGGAAAGTGGTCACTCATGTGCGACTTAAAATTCTCTATATATGGGCATGTGTTTAGGTGATTCAATAGTGTGGGTGTACAAAACCTTAGTATGTTTGATTGAAAGCGAGAAGTTGAGGAGATTCTATGGCATGAGATCCTATGGCATGAGATCCTATTTCCTTTCACTTGTGCGCTTAAATTGCTTGAGTAGTTTCTATTAGTTGATACAGGGTTAACGAAATTTTATGACAAGCTTTGAAGTTTAATTATCTGATTTCATGGAATTGGAGAATGCTCCAGATGACTGAATCACTACTGCGCAAAAGTCCATTTGCAACGGTTAAAAACCGCTGCACTTGGACTAAAACCGCTGCATTACCTCTAATGCAGCGGTTCTTGAACCGTCCCATGAGCGGCCGTGGCATTAGCCTTTTGCAGCGGTTTTTGGAACTATTGTTGCGGTTCCAAAACCGTTGCATTTGGTTAGCTAATGCATCGGTTTTTTACCCTTATGCAGCAGTTTCTCTATAGCTAATGCAGCGGTTATATAGAGCTAATACAACGGTTTTGTAGAGCTAATGCAACGATTTTTTAGTTCTAATGCAGCGGTTTTTTAACGCTAATGCAGCGGTTTTGTAGAGCTAATGCAACGGTTTTTTAGTTATAATGCAGCGGTTTTTTAACGCTAATGCAGCGATTTTTTAGAGCTAATGCAACGGTTTTGTAGAGCTAATGCAACGGTTTTTTAGTACTCATGCAGCGGTTTTTTTAACTCTAATGCAGCGGTTTTGTAGTTCTAATGCAGTGGTTTTTTAGTGCTAATGCAATTGTTTTGTAGAGCTAATGCAACAGTTTTTAGTTCTAATGCAGCGGTTTTTAGAGCTAATGCAACAGTTTTTTAGTTCTAATGCAGCGATTTTTTAGTTCTAACGCAGCGGTTTTTTTAAAGCTAATGCAGCAATTTCTTAAAGCTAATGCAACAATTTTTTAGGTAATGTAGCGGTTTTGTTAGGTAATACAACGGTTTGAGACATATTGTAACAATTATTTGAATTAGCAATTTTTACTACAGTTCATAAATGTATAAAAACTTTATCATATCCAAGCATTTCACATATCTTGCCCGACAACAGCAAAACTATTAGTAGTCCAAACATAACTTATAGTGTTAATAATTCATCATATCAAAAATCCTCAAATTCTACATCCACAAAATATATTTTTTTGAACAGACCACAAAATATATTAAGCACTACATTAAAGCTATAGTTCCAAGTCACTATCAAAAGTGCACACTACATCCAATCAAATTAATTACATTGTTCATAATCACAAAATTAGCACTAGGTTCCTTTAGCTGTGTGTCCACCAACATCATCGAGATCCTCAGCACCCTGATAACAAAAACAAATAAGATGAACAAGTTGCAGTACTAGGCCTCATACAACAAGAGAAATGTTGGAGCATATAATTTTTAAGTTTTACATTTAAAAACATTAAGAAATATGATCAATTTTGAGTTAAAAATAAAAGAAATTCTTTATCATACCTCATTTATAGCACCTAATGAACAAGCAACATTTTAAGTGGCGTTGTGACCATGTCCAAATAATCCTTCTACCAAGGTTTTAAGTACATGGGGATCAACCTGAGGGGTTGCCTTCTAGAGAGGCTGTTTCCGAGTGCCTCCTCAACCTGAGGAGTGAGGACTTCCCAGGAAGTCACCCATCCTGATACTATTCTCATCCAAGTATGCTTAACTTCGGAGTTCTAATGAGATCTGGTGATGGCGTGTTGGCACCCTCTTAAAATGTAATCACATTATAGGTATATTTTAACAAATAAAATATCATGCATTAGTTTTCTAGAGTTAATCACAAAGTACTATTGACATCATGTAATGACCATAACTTAATAGCTAAACCAAGAAATCCGTTACTAAAACTGGTATTTTTGCCTACTGCCATAATGCTCGAGGGGCCATAGCCAAATCTGTGTGTTTTCACCATAATACAATTCAATAGTGATGTAGGAAAAGTAGTAAAGAAATTCATATAGCAATTGGATGACTAAAAACCCAAACAAATGGGACAGAAATATTGATCTACATTTACAACTCAAAATAGTCATAAGTTTTGATCCTTATGGAATTTCGAGGCCTGTTAAATACCAAAATAAAGCTTTCGTACTGAACTATGCAAATCAAATGCTGTTGGCCCACCAATTTTTCCCAAATTTGTCATCTATGCAAATCAAATGATTGATAATGACACTAATTACCAAAAGAAAATTGGAAATAGTACTCTAAAAGCTTTAATGGCATAAATTTGTCAAAATTCTGATAGAAACCTTCATAAAGAAAACTAGAAACATACCAAGGACCAAAGAAGTACTCCAAAAGCCATAGGTCCTTGCTTTTAATCACCAACTCATCAAAATTGCATGAGTTCAGTTCCAGTAGTAGGTTCAAACTTTTCACTTGATCCTCCTCTTGTTTTACCATTTAACTGTTCCTTCACAAGAATGAGCTAAAGCAATGGATGAAACCACCAATTACATTAGATTCCAACCACCATATGCATCAAGAATGAGCTAAAGCAATAATCAAAATAAATAAAACATTTTTTTTTGTTTCTTCTACACCTCTTAACCCATAAGCATCAAGTACTAACTCATGTAAATTCATATGAATTCTAGAGCTACTCATTGGTAAACAATCATAAGAATGTGAGCTCCCAATTAATACAGTTATTTATTCATAAGCATCATAATGTCAAAGTATATTTTCCTCAAATGTGGTTGTCTCCCAAGAACACAACAACAATGACAACAGTCCCAGTGCCAAAGTGGCTCCTGCAACAAGCAGGGTCTGGGAAGGGTGGATGTACACAGCCTTCCCCCTTCCGGGTGGAAGAGTGGCTGTTTCCAAGGATCCCCATCCTGAAGAACGTGTCGTCATGCGAGTTGTCTCCCAAGAAATGTTCACCGAATGAAATAACTAATATAGTTATTTTGATAAAATACCATGTGAAGAAAACATATATTGACATTATTGATTCTATGTCATTGCTTACTAGAGCCATTCAAATACATGAACAAATAATCTTTTTCACATAACCGACTCCAAAACATGAACAAAAAAAAAGCAACTAACCAACATACCTTCTAAACTAAAAGGATATCAAACTTTCCATATTGTTTTTGCACCTATTAAACAACCAAAAAACACACATCTTCGATTCTATGTTTCACTCATCCGCGGATAAAATACTATCAAAACGACATCAATTTCAAGCTTTAAAGAAACATTAGGGTCTATACGCAAATAAATATAAATTAAGTAGAAAATATATATTGTAAACTTGGGGTGAGACTACTCCAAGCAGTTGGCCACTCTAGGACCACCATTGTTTCCTCGATTGAAGCTAAGCATTGATAAAAAATAAGTTAGTCACATGTTAGACATCGCAGAGAATTGCTTATATCAATAATAATAGTATTAGTTAGTTATCCCCTACCTAATTCTATAAATAATGGCAATTAGGTTGTATTGAAGTTCATAATTTCATAATGTTAACTAAACTTTCTCTCTCCCTTGCTATTTCTCTCTATTTTCCTTAGTCATTTTCATCATATCATTGTCTTTTAATTCTCTGCGGTCAAAAGCATTTCAAATATTCCATTTCACCCTTCTTAATTTGACAAGATATGGGGTATGAAACATAACACACCTCTTCACAAAGTGATTCGGGGAATAGTTTGACATCTACAATTTAGAGATAAGAACTCACTTTAAAGGATCCCGAAAAACAAAAAGCTTAAAAAGCTTATAAGGTTCGTAATTCTTTTAAAGTTTGTTAAACATGACATTGTCCCTCTCTTAACTACTTATAAGGTTCATAGCAAAGCTATTAAGGCCTCAAATCGTTCTCAACCCTTCGATAACACCCTAGTTTAGCTTCAGAGCATTCAATTTCTCAAAAATCTTAACATAGTGGTTGACAATCTGATCAGGAATTATTTTACAAATAAGCTATCTCAATAGAATTTAACCTGTGAAGTTCAATTCAAAGTTCATATAAGTCAACACATTACTCCAAAAACTATAAAATTCACAACTAACCAAGCAAGGTTCTAGCTCAACTAACTAGATTGAAATCCATAACTCAAATTCACAACCAATAGATATAAGCTTACCACAAAAGGAGAAAAGAGCAACATTAAGAGGTCAGCACCAATATTAATTTTGTACTTTTAGGAGCTATTTCAACTTAAATTAGCAAAAATAAAGAGTAACCTTGAAATGAGTTAACCTTAGGGTTTATTTTGAAAAAGGTTGATCTCAAGAGTTGCAAATAAGGTCTAGGGTTTCCCTTATTGGACCTTAAAACAGTGTCTAAGGTTCAAAATAATTCTTGCCCTCTGTGGTTGAGAGCTAATCCTTCTTGCCAACCTCAATAGTTTTTGAAAGCAATAACAAAGATCTATTAGAGAAATCTAAACAACACTCACAAGTGTCAAAACGTTCAACCACTCCACATAACCAAACATACAATCAATAATGTCTAAACTACACATATTAAGTCCATCTGCACTTCAGAGATGAGAACTCGCATTAAAAGATCCCGAAAATCACGCCCTAAGTAGTTGAGAACTAATCCTTCTTGCCAACATCGATGGTTTTCAAAAGCATTAACAAAGATCTATTAGGAAAATCTAAACCACACTCACAAGTGTCATAATGTTCAACCACACCACATAACCAAACATACAATCAATAATGTCTAAACCACATATACTAAGTCCATCTACACTTCAGAGATGAGAACTCACATTAAAAGATCCCGACAATCTCGCTCTAAGTAGTTGAGAGCTAATCCTTCTTGCCAACATTGATAGTTTTCAAAATCACTCAAAAAGATTTATTAGGGAAATCTAAACCACACTCACAAGTATCATAATGTTCAACCACACCACATAACCAAACATAAAATCCATAATGTCCAAACCACACATACTACGTCAATTTACACTTCATAGATGAAAACTCACCATAAAAGATCCAAAAAATCGCGCCTTACATATTTGAGAGCTAAATGAAGTGGTTGTGGCTGAATGGTTGAATATACAAAAGAAATGTGAGGAAATATCTAAAGGGTTAGATAAAAGTATAAAAAAAATTCAAGAAAATAGTAAAGAGGGGCAAAAACAGTGGAGGTCTATGTGTAAAAGCATAAAAAATACCTCTATTGCCCCTATTACAGCCCCCAGAACCACCGACACCACCGATCCGACCACCATTGAAGTTGTGGAGCCAGATCTGACATGAAATAGAATGACAACTGAGGATTCGGAATCTCTGACACCGACCGTGAACGCCGGCAGCGAAGAAAACCACCAGGAGAACAACAGTGGTAAGGATAAGGCAGACGAAGGGATCATCGAGCACAAAAATCAGAAGAAGAACCACAACTGCAAACCGGAAGCTCCGAGCTCGATCGGAACGTGACCACTGTTGAGGAACCGAAACCACCATCTCCAGACAAGAAAATTGAGCTGTCGGTGGCAGAGAACGCCTCCAACGGCCGCCTGGAAGTAGCAGAGAAAGGGATGACGCCACAGAGGGCATCGCACCGCCGCCGCTGCCACCGCCTTAGCGTCGCGCCACCTGATGTCACCAGAACGCCGCTATGGCGCTTGGTTGGTGATAGGGTTAGGGTTTCGTTGCTTTCAACGAGCAAGAAGAAGGGTGTGAAATTGGGGGGAAATTTTTGAGTTTTATTACAATTTTGCCCCTAACTTTAAGTGCTTAATTACCACTTTTTCAGTTATTTTAGAGAAAATTTTTTTTGTAAATTTTCGAGAATTTAAGGATTTAAAATTTGTAATTTTAGTATTTGATCCGGGAGTGTTAATAATTTGGGTATCAATATACCTTGATCCTTGAGAACAAGGATCTTAAAAAGGGAAATGTATTGATACAATCCAAAAATATATAGGTTAAATGAGGGATAATTTAGATATTAAATAATTAGATTTAGTCCTTAATTACAATTATACCCTATCCCAACTCTATATATAGGGGACTTGTGTTAGAGAAGAGGTAGGTTGAATGAGTTTGAAATGTTTCTCTCTCTCTCTAGTCTCTCCCTCCTCTCTTCTATCTAAATCTATGTTTGTTTCCCCTTCTTCTATGTAATCTCTCCCTTTTCTTGCTATAATACAATATAATCTTTAAGTTTGTAACACCGACGGCGACGATGAGCTTGATAGTAGTAAGGAGATCATTGGTGATGACCACGGCGTGGCACCACCACCACCGTCGTACGAGTCGAGCTGTCGGAGGAGGAGAACGCCACTAACGGCTGTTTCAAAGCAACCTGGACAAGTGACTATACTAGGGAGGGCGTTGCACCTCCGTCGCCGCTACTGCCATGGCGTCACACCTCTCGCCGCCCTCCTTAAAACCGCCGCCGTGCTGCGACTCCTGTGGACTTAGGGTTTCGGGCTGTGGGGTGGGAAGGGAGGGAAAGGAGAAGGAAATGCTAGGTTTAAGAGTTAGGTATTATAATTACAATTTTACCTTTTCTTTTTACTAAAATATTTTAGTTAAAGTAATATTGAAGTTTTACTTTATTTTAAATAAGTTAACTGGGTAAAATTTATACTTATAATATTTGGATATTAATACCTTAATTCATGAGGACAAAGATCTTTTTAACAATAAGGTACTGGTATGGGATAAACAAGTTAATCATGTGTTAGACATGTGATTAAATAATATTTTAATAGGTACCCTTATTTTACTAATAATCTAGGTTATTTTTCTCTATATTACGTAATTATAATGTTAGGTAGTTAATTTCCCCTCCTCCATCTATAAATAGTGGTATTAGGTTTGTATGAGATTCATAATTTCAGAATATTAATCAAATTCTCTCACTCCCTTACTAGTTTCTCGATCTCTCCCTCAATTTTTTCTCTAGTTCTCCCTCAATTATAGATTGACACAATTTTAACTATATCATACCAACAAACAGCAGTCGAGTAAATGTGCAAGCAATTTTGGGTTAGAGGTGAGTGAGGGTTTTAAAGTTAGTGGTCTGAAATAAGTAAGTAAAATTTGGGGTTTAAAATAATAATAAAATCATAAAATAGTTGGGATATGAATTGGAAATAAAATTTTAATAAAGAATTTTTAGTTTTATTATTTAAAAATATATTATTTTTTTCATAAATTTTGTTAAATAATTTTTTTAGTCGAAAAAGGTTTATGTAATTGATAAAATGGTTTAGAAAGCCATGTATAAAGATTCAAAATAGGTCCTGCTTTCATTTTTTATACTGCTATTTGGATTATTTAATTAGATATATATATATATATATAAATTTTTAGCTAAATATTTTATAAAATTTGTGGATTAAATAATTAATATATTACATCTTAGGATACTAATATGTAATTTATATAAAAAAATTATATAAGAAATTAGGTGAGTTTTGATAACAGATTTAAAGTATTACCTAATACTAACAAATGTAACACTTTACAAGAACTGTTACCTATAATATAACTTATGTAACACTTTTTTAAAAGTGTTACATTAGATTTCAAGCAAAGGTAACAAATTCTTAAAAGTGTTACATTAGGTATCATGCAAATGTTACCTAAACACTATCTATGGTAACATTTTTGACAAATGTTACAATTTAAGTGTTACCTTTGCTCAATATTGTTGTAGTGTATTTCCCATGATAATAATATTGCTATACCATTTACAATGGTTTTTATTATATATCTTGACAAGTGATCGAAAATAAGCAAATTATGTAGTTATATTTAGCTGTTTCACGAAGTTTATGAACTAAAAAATTATTACACCATATCAAAATATACTAATATTTAATTTACCAACAAATTTTAAAAGCAATATTAGTGGTTACCTTGTGAATAAAACAAATTTTTTTAGACTTTATGCAACGATTTTGTAAAACAGTTGCATATGACTGAGCTTATGCAACGGTTTTAAAACCGCTACATAAAATGTTAAAACCGCTGCATAATGGGGACCTAATGCAACGGTTTTAAAAACGCTGCATAAAATGGTCAAAACCGCTGCATAATGGGGATCTAATGCAACGGTTTAAAACCGCTGCATAAAATGGTCAAAACCGCTGCATAATAGGGGCCTAATGCAACGGTTTATAAACCGCAGCATAAACCGCAACATATATATCATGTAATGCAGCGGTTTTATAAACGTTGCAAAACCGCTGCATAATATAACTTTATGCAACGGTTTCAGAACCGCTGCAAAAGAACTGCTGCTTATGTCCAATTATGTAGTAGTGAATCTTCTCTTGAATTCTAATGTATGTGTTAATCTCAGAAAACTTGGTGAAGATTGGGGTAGTTGGTCACTTGAGTCATTATGTCTACTCTATATTTTGCTCGAGGACTAGCAAAGGTTAGGTGTGGGGGTGTTGATGCGTCTCATATTTACGCATCTATTAATTGCTATTTTAATTATTTTTGACCCTATTTAATTATAGTTATATATTCATTTTTGCAATTTTTTTGTTTAATAGGTTCGAAGGTTAAAGTTCCGAAGATTTGTCAAATTTGGTGCAAATAAGATAAATTTGATGCGTAAATAATTAAATCAAGTCAATCGAGATTCGAGACAAGAACATATAAGCTCGGGCCGCACCGACCTGAACCTGCACCATCATCTTCAACCTCCAGCCCAGCTCATCACCTCCTCACGCTTGGGCCCAACACGCACCACCAGCAACCCAAATCTGCACCAGCTCCTCCTGTTACTATTAACTGACACCAGCCCATGTCAAGCTTGTTATAAACAGACCCGTCACACCCACGGCCCACAAACACAGCACATCAACACCTGCGTCCTCTTCTCAGCCCAGCAAGTTGACGCCCCTAAATCTGCATAACACCTTACCGCAGCTCAACATCCAGCACAGCCCAGACCCGATAGGGCTTAGAGAGGACAAAAGAGAGTCGGTTTGGTGGAAGGATTTGAGCGGTTTTTTTCTCTGTTTTTGGGGAAATTTTGATGGCTGTTCTCTTTCTCTCTCTCTGTGTTCTATTTTTCTTTTTTTCATTAATTTGGAACGAGAGAGAAATTAGCGTGAAAGCTGACATGAGTTCATTAATCTCCTCCTTCACGGGTTCATCCTTGATGGAGAGCTAGCTTGCTCTCTGGGGTTAGATGAAGTCTTAGCCTTTTTACTTTTGTATTACTTTTAATTTTGGGATAATTTATTTGTTACTTGAATTGCTTGATTGTGAGAAATATTATGAAGTATTGTGCTATAATTGTTTATTCAATTGATATGATTATTGAGTTTGTAACCTTTAATTGTTGAGATTGATATTTATAAATTGATTCTTTGTGCTTGTAGCCTTAGGATTAATTAATCAAGTAATAGTATTAACCGAATTGTTAATTAAAGCCTATCTTCTGTATGTTTTAGTTAGATAGGGTCAATACATAATACATAAAAATACGTTAGGTTGAGCCTGTTTTCTTTATGCTTTCGTTAGATAGGGTCAATATGCGATACTAACATCTTTAGCCTATTTTCCGAACATTGACGAATCTCCTCTGCTTTGTACCGTTTCTGCAAGGGATTCTTGGGGGAGGAAGACGCATCTTAAAGGAAGCGGTGCCTTTTAAAGGATGGACTTTCTTAACACAGCAATACCCTGAATGTGTAGACAAGTTGGTGGTGACTTATGTTGAGAAATGGAAGAATCTCCCATTTATGAAGTAGTAGGCTTTTGTTCTCCCCGAGGGATTTCTTGGTATTACTCTAAAGGGCATAGTGGCCTTAATAAGTTTTCCCTCTGGGGGAGAAGGGTTGCCTCTTGACTCTTTTGTTTCTCCAGATGCTGAATCTTTTGCCTCCTCTTTTTTAGTCATAGACTTGCCTGAAGGCTATGAGTCCTTTGTCAAAACGTTTATAACAGTGGCTCATGACTTTAGGCAGCGTTCTAGAGAGAAGGGGGTGTGCTTCTACTTGTTATGGTTTAACAAGTTCTTTTTAGAAACTCTTCCAACTCATTTCTTAAATTTATTATGACCATGGTTGTCAACGTAACCTTCAGTACTGGTCTATTGGCCTTGGCACCAGTGTTTTTGGCCCAGGTATATGGGTGTCTTAGGGACATCATGGCTATGAACTATGTTGTCCAAATAGGTGGACCCTTTTGGTTGGTCCAACTTTTGGCCCAAGCTTATTTCCCTGAGCTCTGCCCCAAAGGCCCTTACACTCCCATAGGTGAGGGGGTTTCTTGCTTTGGGAAGTACTTTGCCCATCGTGAGGTCATGCTACCACCGGGGTTGGTCTTTTGACCAATGCCTTGAGAGATTAACATCTCTTTGAGGTAGTAAGGGGACTCAATGGGCTCCCTTCAGGAAGAGAAATCTAGGTCCACTCTGGTTCAGGAAATTGGACCTTCATTACAATGTCTTTATGGACATCGATTCTTAGATGTGGCAGACAATCCTGTGCCCTCAAGTTTTGTTCTTTTATCACCAGAATCATCCTAGTGTGGAAATGTAATGGCCTGGATTTTTAGCAAGGCAATTAGGTATAGTCCAGGACATCCATTTTCCTAGTTAAAGGACCAAGAACCATTGGTGGGTTACGAGGTTCTCCATTCAAACTGTTCAGCTTACGAAGCTCCGTAAGCTGAACTAAGAAATGAAATCCCTTTCTGGGTATCCCACTGTTTGAAGGTACACCCTGTGTGCCACACCCCGTTTTGCAGCTTGGTTTCAAGCCTATTTGTGATCTTTAGAGGCTAGAGGCGCCAAGCAGTTTTTATGCCATTATATGAGCTTGCAAGTCCCAACTAGGGAAGAAGCTAGCCAACCAGCATCAGGCCAACTCCACAGAAGGCATGATCAGGTAAACAGCCAACCCTGAAGTATGCTTCAGTCTTATTTTAGTGGCTTGAACAAAGACTAATCCTTGTTCTTTACTTTTTCAGCATCCATCTAGGCAACTCTTAGGAGTACTAGGACTAAAAGCTTTACGCGGATTCTGCTAGAGGAGTCCCCTCTAAGAACCTCTTCACCAGCCCTTGATGTTGGGGGCTCAAGAAAGAGAAACAAGGATGTTGTTCCTCCAACTCTCCTTGCTGCAGAAGAAGAAGAAAAGGTACCTATCTTACAATTGGTGAGAAAAAGAAGAGTCAGGCTCACTACATTAGATGTATTTATTTTTCTCAATTGGTGTTCTCATTCATCTTTGTGAAAGTAACTTTTAACATTGCCTTTTACATCCATAAGAAGAACCAACTCCATATATTATGGAGATACCAGATTCACCATCTTAAGAAATTGCACCAGATCCCCATCAGACACTGAGTTCTTGAGCTTAAGTGCTGAAGATGAATGTGATATGGCTACCTCAGTTGTCGAGCCAATCATAAGTTACCCTCTTTAAGAAGTTTCCTTCCCAGCTATCTTGGGCCAGGGTCTTGTGCAAGCTCTCTTTCTTCTCTCAAGAAGCCTAATCTCTATGAAAGAGAATGTTGAAGGTAAAAACATATTTTTTTTTCCAATTCTTGATGTTTCAAAACCAATTCCGTTCAAACATGCAAGCATTATTCTCTAGAAGCTCCTCTCGAGGAAGGTGTATTAGCCGCTAAAGTGCCAGTGGCAGTTCCAATGGTTGAGGGAACTCCTGAAACTCCAATGATATATTTGCAAATAGAGGCTCCCATGGCAGCAACGCTAATAGAGGCTCCTTCTTCACCTCAAACTAAGGCCGTAGAGGTAAAGGCATTTCTTTTAACCTTTGTTGTTCTCCAGAGTAAAAATCTTGCCTAACCCTCTTTGTTGTTAACCTTTTACAGGTCACTCTTCCCAGAGCCATTCACTTTCCAAGGATAAAGGGAATGTATTCCCCTTTAGAGAAGTTTGGAACAAGTGGTACCTTAGCTTTTCAGCAAAGGGACCAAGAATCTCCCAAACTTCAACGGCGGGGGACATTTTTCAAGAGGCCATATCCCTGATAAAATCCCTAAAAGGGGATCCAAATGTGGTGGCTCCCTCTATTTCCAAGGAACTTGAAGTTCTTGAGGAGGTTCTCTTAAATTTGAACCAAAATGTCCAAGCCCTTCTTCAAAGAAAACGACATTGCTAAGATGCCATTACAAATCTAGGACGTTTAGTTGGCCTAAGAGGCTTGCAACCATTGTCTAAAGAGCTCCAAGCAGCAAGAAGGATCCAAGACTAGCAAGATCAGGGGATCTGATGTCTAGGAGACAATATCCATCGCTTGGAGGAAAGGCTACGTCTCCTTAAGGAAGAGCTACTCTCCTTGAGACATCTTTCTCAAGGTTCAATGGTGGGAGGACTCGAAGAGGCCACCATGGAGGCTCAGAGGAATAATCAAGCCATTCAAGAAGAAGCTTTCTCATTGGATCATGAGCTAAATGCCACAACAAGCCAACTATCCTCGATAGATGAATCCTTAATGAGGATTAGGGCTCAACTCTTTTGATTTTTAGATCTTGTAAAGAGATTTTGGCTGTACAAGTTACTCACTTGTAAAATTTTTTTCTTTTTTTGCATTTAAGCCATGTACTCTCTCATAATAAATGAAATACACATTTTGTTCAACACGTCCCTTAGATTGGTGCTTCTATTTTTTTCTTTTTACTTCAACTTGAGCACCATGAGGTTAATCCTCAAGATGTTGATACTAAAATTGAACCCGTAGCTCTGGGAATCTATATTTAAGAACTTCCTTGTTAGAATCCCATATTGATGGCACATATTTCTTTAAGAACCTACCATTGATAGTCCTTAGTTGAGTTCTTCCATATAGGTCTTGGAGTAAATAGGCATGACTTCCAAATACCTCTATAACCTTAAATGGGCCTTTCCAGTTTGGGGACCATTTCCCAAAGACAAGTCTTTCTAACCAATGGGTCAAACCACTTTCTAGACTAAATCTCCTAAGTCAAAAGATCTAGGCTTGAACTTTTTGTTGTAGGCTTTGGCTACCTTCTTCTTTTGTGCCTCCAACTTGTGAAGGGCATCAAGCCTTTCTTGGTCTAAGTTAGTAAGCTCATCCATCATGGACTGCTCATATTCAAGTTTAGAAACCTCCGTTGATGAGCTAATCTAATAGACCGGACTGTTACTTCCATTGGGAGCACAACATCATTGCCATTTGTCAAATGGAAGGGAGTTGTTCCAGTAGCGTCTCATTTATAGGTCCCATAAGCCCTAAGAGCATCCAGTAGCAATTCATGTCACTTCCTAAGATTATCCTCAATCATTTTTTCAATAGAATCTTATTTTATGACTCTGCCTGGCCATTAGCTTAAGCATAGTAAAGGGTTGAGTTCATGATTTCTATATATTCTTTAATAAGAGTCAATTACATCCTTCTGATTGAAGTTCCTAGATGGCTTAGCCTCTAGCCATTTTGTGAAATAGTCAGTGGCCACAAGAATATAAGAGTGTTGTTTACTAAAAAAGAGGATTAATCTCCCCTGTAATGTCTATTGCCTAGCCTCTGAATGGCCGTGGCTTGACAATGGCATGCATCTAAGCTGCAGGTACTCTTGGTGTCTTTGGCAAGCTCTGCACCCCTTGGCATAATTTATGTAGTCATCCATCATTGATGGCCACTAGTAGCCATAACACCTGATGAGCTAATGCATTTTTTTGCCACCTAGATGGCATCCATAGATACCCCCATGGGCTCCTACCATCACTAGCATTGCTTCATTCATGCCAAGGCACTTGAGAAGCAATCCACTAGCATACCTTTTATATAACTCTCTAGACTCATCATCCAGATGGAATCTATGAGCTCTAATTTTCATCTTTCTACACTTAGTGCAGTCTTGAGGGTTCCTGAAGTAATCCATTAAAGGCATTCTCTAATCCTCTTGTTGACTTAGGACGGTTTGATTGGCCTAAAAGTATTCCAAGTGTTTACTTGGTGTCCTTTCACTCTCAAAACTAAAAGGCTTGTGTACTCGATGTCACGATCTAGAACCTTAGTCTTGATGACCATGATTTCTTCACAACAAGTTCTGGGAAATTTATACCCTAATGCTACTTGAGCCAAGTCATTGGCTTCCTTATTCTGTTCCCTGGGAATATGTTCAAACTACACACTATTGAGCTTGCTCAATAACATTTGCACTACTGATAAGTACCGATTCAAGGTATCACTCAAACATTGAAATTCCCCTTTCACTTGGAAAATTACCAACTGCAAATCCCCTTAATGATAACGCTGAGTACTTACATTTCTAGAAGAGTTTTTAGGCCTATTACCAGTGCCTCATACTCTGCCATATTGTTGGAACATTTACCAACCAAAGTGACAACCACCTTAGTGATGATCCTTGCAGGGGATTCTATGAAAATCCCAACTCCAGCACTTGAACTAGTCCTCGAACCATCAAAGAATAGTTTCCCAGAAACCACTTCCAATACTAGAAGTTGGTTTGACTCGTCATTTAAGGCAGCATAAATGTTTGGGTGGTCAACCAAAAATTCTGCTAAGGCTTGTCCCTTTACTGACTTTTGTGAGACATAAGCCAACTCAAACTGAAGTAGAGCTATACTCCACTTGTTTAGTCTTCTCTTGAAAAATGGTCTATCTAGCATGTATTTAAGGACATTTGTCAGGGAAACTAATATAGAGTGAATGCCAAGATGTAATGTCTCAAATTTGTTGATGCATAAAATAACGTTAGACACAATTTCTCGATTGAGGAATATCTTATTTTACATTCATTTAGGCAATAGCTAAGGTAGAATACAGCTTGTTTAAACTCCTTCTCGTTATCTTGTACAAGCAATTAACCAATAGATTTCTCCGAAGCAAAGACATAGATCTTCAAAGGCTTCCCCTGCTTTGTTGGAATAAGTACTGGTGGCCCAATCAAGTTCTCCTTGATCGCCTTGAAAGCTTTTTGATGTCGCTCCTCCCATTAAAGTGCTTCTCAGATTGAGCCTCAACAGTGTAGCGAAGACTTTTATTTTTCCTACGACATTCGAGATAAAATGTCTAAGGAAATTAACATGCCCAAGGAAGCGATGAAGATCCTTTTTATTTGAAGGCTGTTTGGCTTATTGAATGGCCTTAGCTTTATTAATATCCACTTGGATGCCCCTTTGTTGCACTAGAAAACCAAGGAAGTTTCCAGCTCACATGCCAAAAGCACATTTCAATAGATTCAGCTTGAAGTTATGGGTCCTCATTCTAAGGAACGCACCCCTCAAGTCTTCCAAGTGTTTGACTTGGGATTTGGATTTGACCATGATATCATCTATGTAGACTTCCATGCTCTTGCCAGCGAGGTCATGAAAAAACCATGATCATGGCTCCCTGGTAGGTGGCACTGGCATTCTTCAAACCAAATTGCATAGCCAACCACTCAAAAGTCACTATTGACCCAGGACAACTGAATGCTATCTTATGGGTATCATCTAAAGTGATCATCACTGGGTAATACCCGCAGTAGCAATCCATAAAGGACAAGACCGCATGCCTCAAGGCTTAGTAAATGAGCACATCAGCAACAGGCATTGGACATTTGTCATTTGGGCTGGCTGCATTCAGATTTCTAAAATCAATACTGACACTTATTTGTCCATTCTTTTAAATGACATGAATATTATATGCCAGCCACTTGACATACTTGGCAGTTCTGATAAATTTGGCCTTTAGTAGTCTTTTGATCTCATCCTTGACCAAATCGATAACCCCATGGGACATCTTTCTCCGGGCGTGTATGATGGGCCTTGACCTTGGTTTGATAGGAAGCTTATGCTCAACCACCTTTCTGTTTAGGCCAGGCATCTTATGATAGTCCCAAGCAAAGAAGTCTTTGAATTCGTGAAGCAAAGTCAAATAGTACTCTCTCTGCTCTTCAAAAAGTAGAGTCCTCAGATAAGTAGGTCTCTTGGGTCTTCTGCTGAGCCCAAATTAACCTCAAGGAGGGGGTCTTGAACCTCAGCCCTTAGATCCTCCATTTTAGCTGGGGCTGCTTTTAAGTAAGAGAGTTCCAGCTTCTTTTCTTGTGCTGTATGGACTTGCAAACCATTGAATAGTTGCTCTGTCCAAAGCTGATCCTTAGCACGCCAAGTCAAGAGTCTTGCGAGTGCTGAGGAAATGGCTTCCTGGACCATTAATGGGAGGACTTGGCACCTGCGTATTGGGTTTTGTAGTGCCTTGGAAGTCTCCTTTTTCAAGAAGGGACCTCATGCATCCCTAGACGTTAGAGTCTTCAAACTCTATGTCCACTTGACCAACCTCAGCTTTAATCAGCAACCTGTCAAGGATGGCTATTGTGTCCTGTTGTTGGGCAGGTTGTGGAGTGGTCCTTTTGACGTCTAGAGATCCCACCCCATCTTCGTAGAATTTTTCCTCAACGTAGTTGGAGCTAGCGATGAATGGCATGTTATCTACCTTAATAACCTCATATTTGTGATGGTTCCATAAGATTAACAACTAGTGAAATGAAGATGGAATATAGTAATTGGCTTGTAAACAATCTTTGCAGAGCAAAGCATTGTAGCTCGAGGTAGTCTTTACAAAGTTAATTGGAATAAATTAATGGTCATTGAGATTAAGTTTTGGAGTTTGATATTCCTCCATAGGCTAGGGGAGATCTTCTTTGTAGAAATCATTCTCAATACTAGACCATGTCGGGTTAATATGGTCTAGAGGTTCCACTAAGTTAATGCTAAGAGGGGAGTATTACTCCTCATCATTAACTGGTCTCTATGTCAAGGAATCCTTGGAAAGCTGATCCCAACAATATTCTCTCCTTTAGAGTATGATAGACTAGCCCATCTCTCGAGTTTCCTATGAGTTGGCCCTTTACTAATAGTGAAAGCCCTCTATTAATGGATCTTCCCAAATGCTCGGCTTGTTTGCCCTAGTTAACCCTGGCTTCTTCTTGAGAAAGCCTAGTCAAGCAAGAATTGAGCACAATCCTTTGCTAAGCTGCCATTTTGTGCAGCTGCCTCCTTTTTTGAGTTCGAATAAGGCTGGAAGGACTAATTGCCTCTTGTTAATGACATTCCTCCTCCAGACGTTACTGAACCTGACGCCAAAAGGCCAGTGTCCTATCTGTCATGGTGCCTGGCATATCCACGTGGCAATTCGGACACTTCTTGTGATGTCTAGTTCTCATAATGATTTGAGTTCTCGAGGGAGAGACCTCAGAGGGTTCATACCTTCAGGAATTTTCAGATAACATCTTTAGTTCTGGAAGAGGGTTGATAGGGGAAACATATTGAGGAAGCAACCTGAGTTTCCTCATTGCAGCTTGTATCCTCCCACAGCATTGCTAACCTGCAGTGTATGACATTCTTTACAAATTGTGAGACATTTTCTCTCCGCCTATGAGATCTCCTGAGGATCCCTGGTTGCCACTAATCTCCATAGCCAACTCCTCAGCCACTGTCAGTGTGATGGCAGAGTTATTGCGGAGCTTGATCAGCAAGTTCTTAAAAACAGCACACCTATTTTTAGAATGGAGTTCAGTGATATGCCCATGACATATTCCATCATCCGGTATATGCACTAGTCTTGGGAAGCCAAATATTCCTTCAATGACCAACCGCTCAAATAGATGGTTAGCCACCCTTGCCTTTTGAATGTCACTGAGGACAATTTTTCTCATGTAAAGGGGAAAAAGATTAGTCTGGGCACAATAGGGCTCAATTTTATCAAAGGCGTCAATGTCATTGACTTGAAGAGGACTACGAAGGGATCTTTTTCAGCACCCATCTGTCCTTCTCTTAGGAAGATCAATTCCCTCACTTCTATGGCATCCTGAAACCGTGTTTCTAAAGATCACGCAGTTCTTCGTTGAATGGGTCAATGAATCATTCCATTTACAGTATATCTTCCCCTTATTGGAGGTGGGGTCAAGCTTCATGTGTTTACCCTTGATCATGATTTTTTCATTCGCCTCAAGCCAATCGAATATTACATCGACTCTTGAGAGGTCAAATGGATACTTTCTCAAGTCTTGGGATTGGTAAGTCTTCCCTGCTTTAACATCCTTATTAATAGAAGGTTTAAAAACCATAGGAGGTCCTTTGACGTATTTAGCAATGTCAATTTCGGACAGAGGATCTTCTTCCTCTTCAACTAAGTCGTGTACGTAAGTTCCATACATGCCATTTTTCTTAAGGCTTTCTTCTTTTATAATAGCCTCGCATTTATTGGCACATTCTGCCAGCTGAAGAAGTATTGTAAAGTTAGAGTCTTGGAATTTCTTCATGAATTCAATGTCAAAACCATTTAGGGCTATTTGACATATTCAACTTCAGGGAGCGCTACGGTGGCATTTTAACCAGGATCTCTTGAACTAGTTAATACAATCTTCCACTGACTCGCCTGGCTTTTGTCTTATTCAAGCCAAGTTAGACATGGAAGTTCCTAGTTCCATTCTTGGGAATTGGGCCTGGAATTGCCTTGCCATGTCCTCCCAATAGTAAATAGAATTAGGAGGTAGGCTGATATACCACTTGAAAGCAGTCCCAGTCAATGAGCCAGGAAACAACCTTAGGTAGAGATACTGATTATCTGCCGCTTCTCTACACTTGAATTAAACCTTGCCAAGTGCTCGAGGGCAAAAACAATCCCTTCCCCTGAAAAGAGGGTAAACTCGGGGATTTTGTATCATTGAAGAAAAGGGTAATCCCTATCTATGTAGTCAGGGCAAGGTTTACTATACAAAGGTCTATTGACCCTTGCAAGGCCCGGCCCATACATTTTCTTAATGAGGCCGACCAATTGGTCCTGGAAGGGTTGGTTAGGCACATGATTATGCACCTGCCACTCGAAGCAGATCTGCGGGATACCCTTGAGCACCCATCACGATCGGGTGTAGGAATGGTTGTTGCCCCCCTAACCCTAGATAATTCCCTTGATCATAATGGCCATGCACTTGGTTGGCCATGAATATGTTCAAGCAAAACCTAGGTTACATGGCATGCCTTGAAGCACACCAGTGTTAGAAGGCTATTGGTTCACCCTTGCCAGATCAATCTCCAAGTCATGATCTTGAGGAAGCGAGTGCTGACTTTGCCACCTAGTATGGTAAGCATGAAGAGGTCTAAGATGAAAAGCCCGGTTCCAAAAAGTGGGGACTTGCCCTTGCACTCCTATTTCAAGGCCTTGAGTGGGCCTCGAGGCAACCTCTACTACCTGAGGAGGGCATGGATGGTTATGTCCCATTTCTCGAAGACAGGTAACATCGCCATAGTGGTGCTGAGATCCCTTGACGCTAGAGAGAAACTCCGATTCAAAGGCCCAATAGCTCCAAAGGGCACACTACCATTTCTATGGTTGGATTCTTAAGGTGTAACACCTAGGTTAGCCGCAGTTTGGTTTTCCGTCCTCTGAGGGACATTGTAGTCAACCTGAACAATTGGTAATTGTGAGCTCGAAGACGTCTCACCAAGATATCCAGTTAGTACCGATGAAGAGGTGCAGGTTTAAGTTGTCTGATATCCTCTCTAATGGCTTAGACCAGGCTATTATGAGTCTCAGCCTATCTAACCTAGATAGGTTCGACATCAACCACCAATTGTCTAGCCACGTCCTTAGTAATAAGGGTAATAGTAGAGGACAAGGTTGAATTCATTTCAACTATGACTCTATCAGATCCTTTGTGAAGCCTTTCATTCATAAAGGTTCCAACGCCGTTAATTATGGCTCTCATGGTGGCAGAGTTTTTCATGCTGAGCCACTAGATTGTGCGCTGTTTCAGCACATTGCCTCTCAAAGACCTCTTGTATAGTTTTTTGGACTCTTTTGTCCAAAATTTCTAAACAGTGTTTGAGCATGGCCATAAAACTATTGCAAGAATGGCCATCGAGCCCAATGCGTTCATCCTATGGGATGCCATCATCGCCACCGTTTTCCCTGCCATGGCTATGACATGGTTCATCCCTTCGAGATATGGGACTTTACTCAAGCGGGGACCCAATCAAGGCTGAGCCTTCTGGCTCCTTATGCTTGAGGGCACTAGACCTCCTAGTTCTGACCATTTGCGAATAGCCTACAATTACGTCCTTGTAATCCACGAGTCTCCCACTATGGTTGCCAAGAGGCATGTTTGCTTTGTTTTATATGTAGTTAAGTGTAATATGGTCACTGTAAAATGATAAATAAAACAAAGGTGCAAAAGGGACTCATCGCGACTAGGGAGTGAGCGTAATTACGAACCGCATGTCTTTGACTTCAATCACTTACCATTTTAGAAGAAAAGGTTGTGATATGTTGGTGTATCTGACTTTGATTATACAGCGAGTTCTGCTTATGCTTCAATTAAAAATACTTTTGTGAAATATTTTTTTGCTGATTTTTTATGTTTTTCTATGACTGAAAATTAAAAGATACAGACCTAACTCAAGTGGCAATTACAGTGGCGGATTAGGGCTTATAGACACCTTTTCCAGTACACTTAAAAGTCAAGAACTTGGGAGGAGACAAACCCAAGCGCTTAGCATTCCACTTACAAGCCTAACCCAATCCGGTTTTTAAGCCTACCACCCTTAACTTATAATAACTGAAAACAGTTTAGGTTTGACAAGATTAAGGAGGAGCAAATCATATTCGCATGGCTGGATTAGAATCAACACCATCAAGGTCGAGCCTTGGCCTTCAAGCCCGAATCAATGGTGCAAATCTAAGTTCACCTGACTTATAAAGAAGTTCTGTATTGAGTTTATATACTTCGTTGGACTGACATAGAGTCTTTTATTTATAGAGAATGGAAAATAATGGCTGCTCCTATTTTTGCGGCAACTTCATCCACGTCTGGTCCACTAAGCTTCTTCTTTGCACGCACAAAGCTTCATTGAATGTGTCTTGAATTCATTATTGGTGGGAAATCCTTGGTGCCCACATTCGTAATCTTAGTAAAAGTCCCTTCTAGAAACCCCACGTCCTCTTGGATTAAGCTTAATGTCCAAGTTTCTAAGATTACGCTCAAAATAATCGTATCGTACCTAGAAACCACCTATCTTACAGCCTTCTTGACAATTCCTCGAGCTTGAGCTCCCTTCACCACTCAGCCATCTCGAGCCTTGAGTGGCTGATACCCTTGTCAAAGGTAACAATTCTCTCAGGATTCTGGGCTCGAGACGCCGTTATCTCAGCACCTAAAGACTTAATTCTCCTCGAGGGAGGCCTCACGTGTTGAGCACGTGGCACGTTGCTCCAAACGGCATTGTTCCAGCAGCATGTGAGCATTGTCGTAATGGGATAATCATACCTGAGAGTGATCTTGGGGAGTCAGGTAGCTTCATTGATGCGAAGGTTCCTCCATTTCTCTTCATAGGTTAGGATCGGTTGATCTACCCATTCAACATACTGCTTGGTCAAGATCGTCCACCCTTTGAACAGGGCGGCTTCTTTGCAGATGTGGCTTTCATCAATAATGACTTGCAGAAGTTGTGCGAAGTAAAGGAGATTCATTAGTGTCTAGAAACACGCCCTTGTCGAAAGAGGGGTCAAAATAGGCCCTAGGGCACAGGGTTCAAACATTGAAGAAGGATCGTTCTCAGACATCCATGAAAGATCGTCCTTGATGGTACCAAGATAAATAGGGCTCTGAAGCCACTTAGAGACCATTGAAATGTTTGATTGAACCAGACGTGCCAACTAACATATAGGGATTTCAGCTTGAGGGATGGGGGTAGAGACAGCGTAAGAGATTCGAATCATTTCTTTGTGGTTTAGAGAATCTCAAGATGCAAAGGGCATATTAGCAATGGAGAACGAAGAAATCAAGAGTAGAGAGCGAGTGTTTTTGAGCACTTGATCACAATAGAGAGAGAGAGCACAGAGCAAAAAGTGAAGTTTTGAAGGCCTAACTATCGCATTTATAGACACGCGGGAACGAAGAAAAGTGAAAAGTCAAACAGTGGTCTCTCGAGCTCCCTATAGCTGTTGGAGGTCAAATCAAGCAGAATTTTACCTGTCGGAAATCTTGAATTACCAACGGCTAGGGGGGGGGGGGGAGGATTTGTTTACACCTCAAACTCGAGCGAGTTCGGACGACACTGTTTTAATCAAAGTGTCGCGATCTTATCATGTGAGGCCCTCCTCGAGGAAGGTAAGGCCTTTAGATGTTAAGATAACGGCATCTCGAGCCTAACTGCTTAAGGAGTTTAAAATCTTAACAAGGGTATCAACCACTCAAGGATCAAGAAGGTTGAAGGAGTGAAAGGAGCTCGAGCTCAAGGGACTTCCTAGAAGGCTGTTACATGCTCGAGGCAGTTACTTGGAGCGTAATTTCAAATGCGTGGGCTTCAAACTTATTCAACATAACGTGGGGCATCTAGAAGGAACTCCAGCTAAAAAGCGGATGTTGACTTCTAGAAAGATGCTCGATCACACCAAATCAAGGGCACGTTCACTACCCATTCACAAGACAAAGAAGCTTTGAGGCCAACGCGGGAAGAAAATGCCAAGGAATTAGGGAGCAGTAGATATTTCCTTTCACTATAAATAAGTGATATTATTGTAGGTATAAAGTTTCCAACACCACTCATACAAACTACTTCAAGTTTCATTATAGCACACTTTTACTTTTACCTAGGAGTAGCACAACTTAGCTTAGCTTAGCGTAGATCTTGCTGTTCTTGCTTTCATCAGAGTAATACAATTCTTCGATTTGAGATATGAACTCCTTGTTTTAATCTGTTCCCAAAATCTACGAATTGAAAATTGAGGCTTTAGTTTAAGGCTTTGACAACCAAGACTTGACCTTAATTGTGTTGGTCTTAGTACGACTCTCACTGCTTAATAGGTCAGGTGAACTTTGGTTTGTGCCATTGTTTACGGGCTTTGACAGCCAAGGCTTAACCTTGATTGCTTCGGTCCTCATCGAGTGACCCAAATACGGTTTGCTCCACTTTAATCATGTCACACTCTAACTCAATAAAGTTATTATAAGTTGGCCTAAAGATCTAATTGTTTTGGGATTCTAAGTGGACTGCTAAGCTCTTGAGTTTGTCTCCACCCCAGTTCTTGACTTTTGTTCCTTCACTGTAACTGCCATAGGAGTTAGATCCATATGCCTTTAATTTTCAGTCATCATATATCAAAAATCTACAAAAAATATGAAAGTCACCTTAGTTGGAACATAAGTAGAATCCATGTATTTAACAAACGAAGTTGGATACACCAAAAGCATCACTCCTTTTCTCTGAAAAGGTGATTAGTTAAGGTCAAAGATGAGCGGTCTGGAATTTACATTCGATCCCTAATCGCGACAAGTCCCTTTTGCACTTTTGTTTACATTTGTATTTGTAAAGACCACATTGACACACTGGACTAACAAATAAAGCAAACAACATCACCTCTTTAGAACCAAGCATGTTGATAGACCCGAATGAGAGAGGTGTTGGGGCTATAGGGGTGGTGGTGCAAGAAGCAGTGGTGACGATGGAGCAGTGGTGGGGCTTGGATTTGTGGTGCTTGTGGAGGTGGAAGGGAGGTTCAAACTTCATGACTAGAGGAGGTGGAAATGGTGGTGAGTGTGGGTGGTGGGATGATGGTTAGTGTGATAGAAAATGTTAGGTGGTAGAGATTAGGGTGAAAGGTGAAGGTATGGTGGAGATTAGCGTTTGGGATGGTAGATTTGGTGTTGTTGGAGGTGGGTGGCAGAGTTGGGAGATTGCAGAGGCGGAGATGTGGGTTTGGTGGTGGTGGTGTGAGTCAGTGGTAGTTGAGTGGGACGATCAGTGTTAAGGGTGGTGGGCAGTGGTCTTGGGCGGTGGTATAGGGCAGAGGTGGAGGGCGGTGGTGGGTTTAGGGAGAGGGAGAGTGTTTTTGATTTTGATATTGAGGGCGACGGTGGTGGTGCTGAGGGCGGCGGTTGTGGGTTGAGAGAGAGACGTTGGGGTGGCAAGAAAGAGACATTGGGGCGGTGGAGAGAGTGAGACGTTGGGTTGATCAAATCCAACCATAAACTGGATAACACCGTCAAACACCTTCGGCTGGAACAAACTAACTCTCTCAAGTACCTTAGACGAAACATCATCCTCCTACAAGAAAGAGGGAAAAAAAGAGAAAAACACATTGGACACAAGGCATAGTTATTACCAATTAATTAGAACCATATGTATCAAAAATCTACTCATGAACAAACTATTTATAGTATATCATGCTAAAGCCATTATAAATTGAACACATTCTTATACGACTTTGGAAGCAGTTACATTACATGGAGTATGAAATAGCAAACATCAGAAACAAGCACACAGAGGAGCAAGTAATTGCTGTGCTTGCTCACAAAAAGATACTACAATGTTTCTAGATCGAAAGCATGTTTCCATTTTCATTCCCACAAAAAAAAAAAAAAAAAAAACTTCAATAATATAAAAAATAAAAACCAGCCATACTCCAAATTTGACATAACCATCCACCGCATTCACCAATCCTATTTCCTCAATATTCTCCTCCATTTACCTCATGCATCACAATACAATAACTAATAGAACTATTATGCATAATCAACACATATTCGCACATAACATTGGGGGGAAAGATTAAGGGAATTCTAAAGCAACCATTCATCACTCACAAGTGCCATAATATTCAACCACACCGCAATAACCACACTTATAATCAATAACCTTTAAACCACACTTACTAAGTCCATCTATACTTTAGAGACACCTATAACCAATATATGAATTTAAGCTCATTTTGAACAATAATATCAAAAAACATACACCAGAAGATACCTACGAAGAACAAGGAAATGACTTACCACAAAACTGAAAAGGCAATATGTACGCCTAGGGCTGGACATAACTCTAAGCAAAGCAAGCACCTGCTTGGGGTCCCCAAAATTTAAGGGCCCCAAATTTTAGAGGATTATGCTTTTAAAGTAGTAGTTATCAATATTAATAAGTTCTAATATTACAATTTTTAGAATTTTATTACATATAAAGGGCCCCATTTGAAATGTCCACTTGAGGCTTCGGGAATGTTAGGACCGGCCCTATGTACGCTACATTTGTATGAAAAATTTTAGATTATGGTCCACAAGAAAGCAATACTAGAAAGCCACTCTTTTAACCCTTCAACAAAACCATCAACAACTAAATGATCTTCCGTGTTAGTTTTATGAACCAAGAGGCATCTTTTATACTTCCAACGCGGTTAACGCATTTTACCATCGCTGGTTGTTGCATCCTTAACGAATTCCTCCACTCCTTTGACATGCTCAAGACTGTACCTAGGCAAGTTCACCCAACTTCCCATTTTCAAGATTTGTTGAAAATAAAAAATCATCAAATTTGTATGTTTTTCAATGAAACAGTTCAAAACAATCCTATATAAGAGGTATAATATATATTAGTCTCCAATCAGATTCTCTATCAACAACTTAAAAGATAATTCTACAACTACCAAAAGGATGAACCAGATAGCGGGCAATTTAATGACAATATGGTTGAAAGTTTCATGATAGTCTAACCCTTCTAGAAGATAGAAACCTTCAGTGGTAATTTTCACTTTATATTCCTCAAACAAATCAAGCGTTACCATATCTTACCTTATAGTTTCTTGTAGTATAGACTAAGTTTTTAGTTGCTCATATAACATGACAGGCAAAAGTCCCATTTTGGTCGTCAGAGCGATTACAAATGGACAAATTAGTCACCCAACTCAAAATTTCGAAGATTTAGTCACTCAACTCTTAAAAAAAATGCTTCATTTAGTTACTCAAGTCTTTTAAAATTGGACCAGTTAGTCACCAAACTCAAATTTTAGATGATTTGATCACCCAACTCTTAATGAAAATTTCATCTAGTCACCTAAGTGATTTGAAATGGACAAAATTCACTGCTCAAATAAAATAATTACAAATTTGATCATATTTTTCCAATTACTTATATAATTGTTCTCTAATTTTGTAACTTTATTGAAATTTATCTATCATTTTTTTCCAAATAGCCATTCATTTTTTATTTTATAATCAAATTAGCCCTCATTTGATTTTTAACAATAGGTAAAAGTTAAAAGATAAGTAATTAAATTTATTCTAAAATAAATTATAAAAATATTTTAAACAAAAATGAATATAATTTAAATATGCTGATAATTGTGGGCATTTATGCTCTTTATTATAAAAAATATATAATTAGCAAAAGATTATAGTTTTTTGCAGTATCTGTGTATGCCATCAAAAAGTTATTTAAAAAGCTATAATTGCTCAAGACGAATTGATAATTTGTAATTTATTGTGTCCCTATAAATTTTAGTGCTCGAACAGAAAATATTTTATATTTTTTCACTTGGGTAATAAACTTTATCATTTAAAATTATATAAGTCATTAAATTTTTTAGAAGTGTTAAATTTGTTATTTTATATTTGAGCGACGAATCTTATCATTTTAAAATCACATAAGCAAGATTGTTTCAAGGAATGGGAAAGAAGTGGCGGCGAGGACAAGCGGCATCAGTATCAACTAGCAAAGAAGGAAGCAAAGAGAGCAGTCAGAGATGCGCAATCAAGAGCCTATGAGGAGTTCTACCAAATGCTGGATACCGAGGAGGGAGCTAGGGATATATATAAAATCGCCAAAGCAAGAGAAAAAAGTACCAGAGACTTGGACCGAGTAAAGTGCATAAAAGGAGAAGATGGACAGGTGCTCGTGGATGGGTAACAAATTAAAGCTAAATGGTGAGCCTACTTCTACAATCTGCTTAACAATCAAGGGGATACTAAGATATCCCAAGTCGATGCCCAAACATCGGCAAAGCACCAGGTGGATTACATCCCACGAAATCTAGGAAGCCCTGAAACATATGGGAAGGAGTAAAATAGTTGGCCAAGATGGAATACCCATATAGGCATGGAAGTGCCTTGTATAGAAGGGCATGGCTGACTAAATTATTTAACCAAATCCTTATGGAAAAAAAGATGCTTGACGAATGGAGGAAGAGTACATTGATCTCGATCTATAAGCACAAAGGTTACATTCAGAGTTGTGCCAATTATATGGGTATTAAACTAATGTGTCACACCCTGAAGCTGTGGGAGCGAATCATAGAGAGGAGATTACGGCAACAGACAGAGGTTTCCAAGAACCAATTTGGATTTATGCCTGGGAGATCAACAATAGAAGCCATCCACCTTTTATGGCAGATGATAGAATGATATAGGGAGAGACAAAAGGATCTCCACATGGTTTTCATTGACTTGGAGAAGGTTTATGATAGAGTACCAAGAGGGGTCTTGAAAAGGTTTATGATAGAGTACCAAGAGGGGTCCTATGGAGAATTTTGGATAGGAAAGGCATTCCAGTGCCTTATATCCAGGCCATTAGAGACATGTATGACGATGCACAAACCAATGTGCGTACAGTGGAAGGAGAGTCATAAGCTTTCCGATAACAATTGGGGTACACCAAGGATCGGCCTTGAGTCCCTTTTTATTCATATTGGTTATGGACAAGCTCACTAGGCACATCCAAGGAGATATGCCTTGGTGCATGCTTTTTGCAGATGACATAGTTTTGGTAGGGGGGTCTCGAGAAGAGGTAAATGAAAAGCTAGAATTGTGAAGAAGGGCATTGGAATCATAGGGCCTACGAATAAGTAGATCCAAGACTGAGCATATGGAACTTAAGTTTGGTCCCTCCACCATGCCTACCATAGTAGATGTCAAGATTAGATATGATACCATACAGAGAAAAGAGAGTTTCAGATACTTAGGTTCCATGGCTCAGCAGAACGACGAAGTGGACGAGGATGTCAATAGCTGGATTAAAGTAGGCTGGCATAAATGGGGTATGGCCTCCGCTGTACTTTGTGATAGAAAGTTCCCATTAAAGCTAAAAGGGAAATACAACAACATGGTGATAAGATTGGCTATGTCTTATGGGGCGGAGTGTTGGCCAATGAAACAACATTACACACAGATGATGAAGGTCGTGGAGATGAGAATGCAGCGGTGGATATACAAACACACAAGGAAGGATAGGATCAAGAATAATGTCATAAGAGGCAAATTAGGTGTGGCATCGATTGAGGATAAATTAAGTGAGCAACATTTGTAGTGGTTCGGTCATGTTAAGAGGAGACCGCCCACTGCTCTAGTTAGGAGATGCAAATAGCTCCATACTACGCTGGGCAGGAGAGAGACAAGCAGGCTAAAGAAGAGATGGATAGAGACGATCCGACAAGACTCACTTACCTAAACCTAATGGAGGAGATGTCCTTAAATAGAGCTCAATGCAGGGCTAGCATAGGGGTAGCCAATATAGCAGCTTAGAGTAGTGCATCTTTGAGTGCTTGCTCTAGTGTCTCTAAGTGTCTTGACTTCCTCCTTGGAGCATGTATTGGAGTCGTTATTTTCTTATTTGTGTACTTGAGCACTTGCGTACTTGCCGACTTGCCGATTATTTACCTATAGTTACCTTCCTTTGAGTTTTGCTTCTTTACGCATGGCTAGTGTTATGCATTACTCTAATAATATGTTTCTCTCATTGTTCTAGGCCATTGTGCTTCCATGATGATACACTTATTAGGTTATGGGTCACCGGAAACAGCCTCCTTTCCGGGTAGCAACCTAAACGGGGAAGGCTACATACATCCCCCGCACGACCCTGCTTATGCGAGAGCCCTTGGGGCACTGGGTCAATTGTTGTTGTTGTTGGATAATAGAGTACTCCAAATTTTGGTTTGAGTGACTAATTTGTCTATTTTAAAGTACTTGGGTGACTAAAGCAATTTTTATTAGGAGTTATGAATTTTTCAAAATATGATTTGAGTGATTAATTTGTCAATTTTTAATTACTTTAGTGACTAAATGAGACTTTCATTAGGAGTTGGGTGACCAAATCTTCTAAAATTTGAGTTGGGTGACTATCTTGTCCAATTTTAAATGACTTGAATAATTCAATGGAATATTTTTTAAGAGTTGGGTGACTAACGCTTCCAACTTTGAAGTTGGGTGACTAAATTGTCCCTTTTTTATCACTTTGATGACCAAGATAGGACTTTTGTCACCTTATGTATAATTTTGGATGAGGACATTATACTATTTGCTAATGACTTCTTGCCACTAGCGGCATTTAACAACCAACAAAACTTGGGGGACTCCATGCACCCATTGATGCAGCCCGTTAAGGGGCTTCGCGAGAGCGTCTTGGTGGCAAGGCACCTTGGCTAAAGCAGAGCATCAGGGACACGGAATAGTTGGTAAAAGTTGAGTAGGATTCCTAGTTTTATTTTTTTTTTTTAGAATTAATTTTGAATATTGAGTTATCTATTAGAGTTAGATTAGTATTATAATTACTCCCCTGTATATATACTAGAGGAGGCTTAGGGTTTAGGGAGTTCACATAAATTTTCAGATTATTTTCTATTTTTTAAGCCTTTATTCTCGGGTTGTGAGAATTAAGTTTTAATTTTCCTCTTGAAGTTCTGTTAATTCGTTAATAGAATTAAAGGGAAGGCCTTCAACTCCTTCCCATTCCCCAAATTGCCGCTTACGCACTGCATTAGTTGATATCAAAGCTCAGAACGCTTCCTAAGATGGCTGGGAAGCGATAGAGATACGCCGCCGTTCAAAGACATTTATGACCGAGATCGTTTACTAACGGTTGAGAGGAGATTGGATGAGTTTGAGGAGAGATTCCGGCGATTCGAGCATTGCTTGGTTCAAATGGGGGTAAATCCCGATGCACTGGGAACCCAGCCCTAACATCCTTTAACACCAGGTGCTATAGAAGAGGACGCGGATGAGAGCTTCCAAAATCTGTTCCCAGACGAGGAGCTACCAGATTCTAGGCTGAGGCAGTGTCTGCCCAATATTGGAAACCCCCACGGCTATGATGACCGGAGGTGGGAATCCGGCCTACGGATTAAAATTTAGAAGTTTAATGGTGGAAGACGGCCCGAGGATTCCTAAGATTGGCTTGTCGCCGTCAAGGAAATTCTGGAGTTCAGAGAGGTACTAGAATCTAAACAGGCGCCACTTATAGCTACTCGACTATGGGGTAGAGCAGTTGCCTGGTGGACGCAGCTAAAGCAGATCTAGTTGCGCTAAGGGAAATCCAAAATAGAATCTTAAAAAAAGATGAAGAAGCACTTGAGAGGCACCTTCTTGCCTCACAACCGCTCCATAGTGACGTACCTGCACCTACAAGGGTTACTGCAGGGCTCGAAGTCTGTGGAGGAGTACATGGCTGAGTTCTATTCGTTGGTTGCTAGGAATGACTTGGCAAAAAACGAAGAGCAATTGGCGAATCGATATATAAGCTGGTTGAGGGAGTCAATACAAGAGGTGTTGAACATGTTTGACATCTTAATGGTTTCAAAGGCGAGTCAGAGAACCATGAACGAGGAGTTCCAGCAAAGGCGTCTCCAAGTTAACGGCACATGGGGAACACAAGTTGGCAGTAGGGTGCAAGTGAGGGCACCGCCAACACAGACCGCACAGGACAGACCGCCAAACGCTAGTGCAGGCAAGCTTAACACTCAAGACTTGGCGGGTGTAACATGAACCTATTGTTTCAAGTGCGGAGAAGTAGGGCATAGGGCTTTCGATTGCTGTAAGGGTGAGAGGGCTGGTAAGGGCCTTTACATTGATGAGATCCGTATAGAGGATAGCTAGGTCATTAAGAGGAAGCCCAAGACAAGTTGGCGGGGCAAGGTGAGAATATCGTGATGAGTGATGAGGGACATCTGTTGGTGGTTAGGTGTGCTTGCTTCACGCCTAGGAAGGAAGAGGGGGATGGTAGGCTGACGAACAATATCTTCTTGACCAAAGGCATTATTGGTGGTAGGGTGTGCCACGTGGTCATTGACTCTGGAAGCCATGAGAACGTGATCTCTGAAGAAGCCGTCACCAAGTTGGGTTTGAAAATAGAAGCTCACCCAAGTCCATACAAATTGTCATGGCTCAAATGGGAAAATCAGGTAGCGGTCTCGAAACATTACTTGGTTAACTTTTCAATTGGGAAAAGTACATGGACGGGGTATGGTGTGATGTCGTTAATATGGATGCCTGTCATTTACTTTTGGGGCGCCAGTGGCAATACAATAGGAGTGTCGTTCATGACGGAAGAAAGAACATATATAGCTTCTCCTTAGAGGAGATCAAGACTACCTTGTTGCCTAAAAAGGAGGAGGCGTCATGAGCTGCTGAAGCTTAGCACCCAAACATACAGGGATGCGCCATGTTTGCCAAGGAGGTTAGCCAAACGTAGGTGGTGTTTGTGTTGATTGGGAAGGAGAACAAGGCCAACTTTGGGGAGATACCAAGTGGGGTTACTGCCTTGTTAAAGGACTACATAGAAGCATTCTCGGAGGAGTTACTGTTGCAGACTTTGCGTATGCGTTAGCAAGTGCACTAGTCGTATCAAGTAATATAGAAATGAGTAGAGTATCGTTCCCACAAGGATTGTTATTGAGTGAGTGCCAAAATTGGTAGCTTTGATGCTATTTGAAAAACTGAAAATTTGAGATATTGATATGAGATAAAATAAACTAAAAAGAAATAAAATATGTTAACTGATTTTATAAATTTTTTATGATTTAATAATAACCAAGGCATCCGATTTCACCTAGTTGCATCAATACGCCTTTCTATTCTCGTTACACAAGTTGTTATTATGTGTTGATGATTGAAAACTCTAATTTACTAAATATTCCCTCTCGAGCAACATTTAGTATGCTCTTTTACATACTAACCCATCACTCTCGTGCATGAATTTAAATAAGAAAAGAGTTTTTAAAGTTCAATGATTTTCTTTTAAAAAACACACAAATCGCGTTAATCTCTCTCGAGTATTCGCTCAATTTGTGGTGCTTATCACCTTAGCACTCATCATAAATCTCTTCTCGGACTCATTATGAATCATTATAGGCCTCAAGTGGTGATCAAGCGTTTAAAACTCATGAAGAACAATGATAAACACTTCAACAACGAAATGACAAAACAATGAATACTTTGAATTAGAAATAAGCGTATATTACAACTTAGGCTACATCGTAGCCTTGGAATAACAAAATTAGGTCATGATAAACTTAATATAAGACATATTTAACACAAAATTCATGAAATTAGAAGAAGAAAAGGCTAAAAAGGACTTTAAAATATAAAATTACAAACCAAACTTTCTTCCTCCTTCTTCTTCTTTCTTCACCTGTTTTTCTTCTTCTTTTTCTACACTTTGTATGAGATTTTTGTTGAGTGAAGGATGATAAAAACACACCCAAACATCCCCTATTTATAGTGTTTGAAGGGGAAATAAACTATGCAAAAAAATTATATCAAACTTGCTTCCCATTTGCTACATGGTGCGGCCGCTGCTGAACCTACTTTGTTCATCCTTTTTTTTTTTTCTCAATTCCACCGCCAAAACCTGTACAAAAGCATCATTTGCATACTATATAAGCTGTATACAATGAATTTGAGCTAAAATATTGCATAATATAGCTGTCCAAAGTGGAGAAAGTAAGCAAGTTGTGCAAAATCTGTCAAATTTCTGCAGCAGTGTTGCTTGTTCATCCATTTTTTTTTTTTTCATTTTTTCTGAATTTCACCGCCCAAAACTTGCAAAATATGAGCTAATACATGTTAAAGTATGTTTGTAAAATGAATTTGGGTAAAAAGAATTGAGTTTTTGCTCCCAAAATGCAAGTTGAAGCCGATTGCACCACCACCTGCACCCAGATTCTGCAATGGCTATTTAACTCGATTTTTTTAATTTTTTGTATTGCTTTGAACCACCTAAAATCAGCTTTAACATCAACTTAAACATGTTAATGAAGTTTTCAAGAAGTTATTTCATGTTATTTGTCCATTTTGCCACCCAAAATTGCAAGTTGAAATGGATTGGTTGAGCTTGGTGTATTTTCTCTGTTCTTCCGGTTCTTTGCTGATTTTCTTCAAATTTTTGAGCTTAGACCCACCTAAATTCAGAGTTTACATCCACTTTAACATGTTAATACATTGTTTAATTAATCCGTGCACTTGATTTGTGCATTTTGTTACCCATTTTTGCAAGTTGAATTGTATTGTGCATGAACTTCTTGTGTTCTTACTTTAGCCATGTTAATTATTATGTTTTTCCCATTTTTTGCTTTGTTTTGGTGTATCTTGCTTTTACTTGTTGATGTTAATGATAAAAACTAGCAAGATTTAGTATAAAACTAGTATTTTTGCAAGAAAATTGCAATATGAGCGAAAAAGAGCAAAATTGAGCAAAAGCGATAAAAATTTGATGTAAAATATTTAAAAATATATTAAAATAATATAAAAAAATTATATACTGATTTAGACTTATCAGTTACCTGCTACATTGCCGCCATTGAGGGACATTCAACACCGCATTAACTTGGTGCCGGATGCTCCTTGCTAAACAGGCCTCATTACCACATGAGTCCCGCTGAGCATGAAGAGTTGAGATAATAGGTGGAAGAGTTGCTCTCCAAAGGCTTTATCTGGGAGAGCTTGAGTCTTTGTTCCGTACTAGCTTTGTTGACGCCGAAGAAAGATGGGAGTTGGCAGATGTGAGTTAATAGTAGGGCAATCAACAAGATCACAATACGTTATCGTATCCCTATCCCAAACTTGGATGATTTGCTAGATTAATTGCAGAGCATGAAAATATTCACGAAGTTGGATCTCAAGACTGGGTATCATCAGATCCAGATCTCACCAGGGGATGAGTGAAAAACCACCTTCAAGACAAGAGAAGGGCTTTATGAATGGTTGGTCATGCCATTCAAATTGTCCAACTCGCCAAGCACGAAGTTTGTTGTTGTATATTTAGATGATATCCTGATTTATAGCCAGAACCATGATGATCACATGAAGCACTTGGAGGAAGTACTTAGCACACTAAAGGCGTAGAACTTGTTTGCCGCCTTGCACAAGTGTGAGCTCATGAGAGATGAGGTTACCTTCCTTGGTTTTGTTGTATCCAAGGACGATATCACTGCTGATGATGGGAAGATTACCGCCATTCAGGATTGGCCCCAACCAAAGACAATAGGAGAAGTCCAGAGTTTTCACGAATTGGCATCTTTTTACAAGTGCTTTGTGCAAAACTTCAGTACTATAATGGTGCCAATCACAGATTGTTTGAAGAAGAATAGGTCGTTTGTGTGGAGTGCTCAAGCTGCTGCCGCCTTTGAGGAGGTCAAGAGGAGGCTCACCATGGCGCCTGTTCTGGTGCTTCCTAATTTTTAAAAGACATTTGAGTAACACACCGATGCATTTAAAGCTCGCATTAGTGCAGTCCTCAGCCAAGATAGCAGGCCCATTGCCTATTTCAGTGAAAAGCTTGATGGGAGTAAGTTAAATTATTCAATTTAAAACCTGGAGTTCCATGCGCTAGTGAGAGCGGTGAGGCATTGGAAGTCGTACGTAGCCAACCAGGAATTCATCTTATATTCCGACAATGTGGCCCTCAAGTACATTAATAGCCAAGATAAGCTCTTGGATCAGCACGCCAAGTGGGTTGGCTTTTTGCTACTCTTCCACTTTGTCATCAAGCACAAAAAAGGCGCGACGAACAAGGTAGCGGATGCACTCAGAAGGAGGAGCCTTGTTATGGAAGAGAGTAGGATGGAGGTCACCGGGTTTGATCAGATGGTAAGACAGTACCCGGACGATCCTATGTTTGGAGAGATTTAGCGTGACCTACAAGCGGGTCCTTTTCCCGGCTTCTCTATCCATGACAGGTTTTTGTTCAAAGGAAACCAACTTTGCATTCCAAACTCTAGCTGGAGGCTCAAAATTATTGAGCAGAAGCACAATGCGGGGCACGTTGGGATAGATAAGACACTGCAGCTTATTACCGTGAAGTACTATTGGCCCACGATGCGCAAAGAAGTAGAGAGGTATGTCCAACGTTGTCAAATTTTGCGGGTTTCAAAAGGCGGTATGACAAATCCAGGCCTTTATCTCCCCTTACCGGTACCTTGTCAACAATTAACGGATGTCAGCATGGATTTTGTGCTGGCACTATCAAGAACCACTGGTGGTATTGATTCCATCTTTGTTGTGGTAGATCGCTTCTCTAAGATGGCACACTTTATTGGGTGTAAGAGAGCTACTGACGGCTTTTATGTTGCGGAGCTTTACTTCTGGGACATGTACAAACTACATGGCCTATCATCTAGTATTGTCTCGGATCGTGACGTCAGTTCGTGAATCACTTTTTGCGGACGTTATGGAAGATGGCCAATACCTCTCTTTCCGTCAGCACCGTCCATCATCCTCAAATAGATGGACAAACGAAGGTCACTCACCGATCATTGAGGAACATGTTGTGATGCCTTGTTGCTGACAACGCCAAGGGGCGGGAGTTGAAGCTGCATTATGTTGAGTTCGCCTACAACAGCTCCGTCAATATGAGTACAGGGTTCGCTCTATACATGGTAGTATACGAGTTTGTGCCTCGTTCTCCGGTAGATTTGGCACCAGCCCCTGACCTCACACACCCACATGGGAAGGCAGGTGACCTCGTCTCCTCACTTAAGGAGATCCATGAACAAACACAGGCTCGAGTATTGAAGGCCACAGCAAAGTATAAGATGGCCAAAGACAAACGACAGAGATAGGTACAGTTTAAGGTTCGCGAGAAGGTATAGGCAGTTCTAACACGCAAGCAATTTCCTGCTTAGTAGTACAATAAACGCAAGGCTCGCAAGATAGGTCCACTGGCGGTATTAGAAAAGATCAACGACAGCGCATACCAAGTTCAGCTTCCACCAGGTATGAGGACTTCAGACGAGTTCAATGTCAAGCATCTCGTCCCTTATTCCAGAGACAACTATTGTGCTGACCCCCAGTTGAATTCGAGAGTGAATTCTGTCCAACCTAGGGAGGATGTTGCATCCCATTAAGGGGCTTGGCGAGAGCGTCTTGGCGGAAGTGGAGCAGCAGGGACGCGGAATAGAATTTGAGTAGGATTCCTAGTTGTAATTTATTTTTCAGATTTAATTTTGAATTTTGAGTTATCTATTAGAGTTAGATTAATATTACAATTACCCCCCTCTATATATATATACTAGAGGAGGCTTGGGGTTTAGGGAGTTCACATAAATTTTTAGATTATTTTTTATTTTTTAAGCCTTTATTCTCGGGTTGTGAGAGTTAGGATTTACTTTTTCTCTTGAAGTTTTGTTAATTAGTTAATAGAATTAAAGGGAAAGCTTTTGATTCCTTCTCGTTCCCCAAAATCCCACTTATGTGCTGCATCACCCATAATTGTGAATAAGGAGATCACATGTTTAGATTTATGGATCCCATCTTTTCGCCATGTGCGCATAGAATAAACATTGGTCATATGAGAGGAAGCTAATGACGAACATAGTGAGGATCTACCAGGGGATATAGTAGAGAACTTGATATAAGGGACTAAGAAAGAGTAAACGTGAGAATAATTGGTACCCCTAAAATAGGAGCCCTCTTGTATATTTATAATATTTATACAGAGTATAGACTACATACATGATAAGCCCAATGAGCCTAATATACAATTATAACCCACTATACATTATACTCCAACATCTCCCCTCAACTGAAGCAGGAGATAACGAATGCAAAGGTTGTGTCAGAATAGAAGAAAGAGTTGCCGCGGCAGACTCTTAGTAAAGATGTCAGCTATTTGTTGTGACAAAGGGGTGTGGAGAACCCGAACAAGACCCATGTGGGTGCGCTCTCGAACAAAATGAATATCGATCTCAATATGCTTGGTGTGAACGTGCTGCACAGGATTGTTGGACAAATACATAGCCGAGACATTATAACAATAAAGTAAGGTAGCACGTGGAAGAAGAAGACCAAGCTCACCAAGAAGAGAGCGAAGCCAGCAACACTCAGAGACGGCATTTGCAACCACCCTGTCCTTGGCCTCGACGCTGGAGCGGGAAATTATAGGCTAGCCTTTAGAAGACCAGAAAATAATGTTACCTCCAAAAAAAAACACAAAAACCAAATGTAGATTGGTGAGTATCAGGACATCCAGCCCAGTCTGCATCAGAGTATGCCATAAGTTGATCCACACGAGAAGGGGAAACAGTTAAGCAATAGTCAATGCTGCCCTTGATATACCTAGGAATGCATTTAACTGCCATACAATGAGGTAAACACGGAGCATGCACAAACAAGCATACTTTTTGCACAACATATGATATATCGGGGCGAGTGAAAGTAAGATACTAGAGTGCACTAACTGTAGATCTATATAACGTAGGATTGGGCATGAGATTTCCATCTATTGAAAGTTTAGACTTGGAATTTGTAGGTGTAGCCACGGCCTTGCAGGAAAGCATGTTGGTCTTATCAAGCAGATCGCGAGCATACTTGGACTGAGATAAGAAAAGACCATCTGAAAAGTGAGAAACCAAGATCCCAAGAAAATAATTAAGGTGATCCAAATCTCCCATGTCGAATTCAGAACATAGCGAGCAAAGTATAGCTTGAAGAAGCATGGCAGAAGACGTGGTAAGAACTTTATCGTCCACATAAACCCCACAGTATAGCCATGTCACTGCCACGACGTACGACAAATAGTGATGAATCAGACTTACAACAGATGAAGCCAAGCGTGTGGTGAAAAGTAGCGAAGCGAGTGTACCACGCCCGGGGTGCCTGCTTAAGACCATAAAGAGACTTGTTTAACTTGAAAATAGGATTAGGGAATTGAGAATTGATGAAACCAGGAGGTTGCTTCATATAAACCTCTTCATTAAGATATCAATTCAAAAAGGCATTCTTAACATCAAGTTGATGAATAGGCCATTGGCGAGAAGTAGCTAGAGCTAGAATCGTGCGAACTGTAGTGAGCTTAACAACGGGACTGAAAGTTTCACCATAGTCAATGCTATACCTCTGTGCAAAAACTTGTGCAACCAATCAAGCTTTATATCATTCAGCTTCACCTGTAGAAGTTTGCTTAATGCGATCAACCCATTCAGAGCCAACAATGTTACCATAAGCAGGCGGAGGAACAAGATCCCATATGTGATTACAAATAAGGGCATTATATTCATCGAGCATTGCATTCTTCCAATTATCATCTGTAAGATCCTGCTTATAGGAGAAAGGAACCTTGGGCAACATATTATGAGCAAGCATAGAAGGTTTAAGAAGAGGTTTCACAATGCCAGTTTTTGAATGTGTGACCATAGGTTAAAGAGATCGAGATATGTCATCCGAGGCTGGCATAGTGTGGACAGCTCAGCTTGGATTGGTGTAGGAGAATGCATCGGTATGGGAGCTCGAGGCGGTGCACCCTCGATCTAAGGAGCTGCAGGGGACACGGCAATGGCGTCCGGCAACGGTGGAGCTGGCGTGAGCGGCAGTGATGGCGTGCTACCGACAAAGGGAGAAGAAGTAAGAGGTGATGCAAACATTTGATGGAGACGATTCATCATAGCTTGGGAGAAGGTACCCAACCGAATGAATGGAAAATATGTTTCATCAAACACAACTTGAAATGATGATTTTGTTAGTGGACAGATCTAAGCATCTGTAACCCTTATGATTTGGTGGATAGCCTAGGAAAACACACGAAGTAGAATGAGAAGCAAGTTTATGTGGAGCAGTAGCACTCAAATTGGGATAGCAAGCAACCCCAAAAACATGAAAGTGATCATAATTAGCCTTTTGTTTATACAAGCGTTGATATGGGATCTTTTTCTTAACAACAGCAGAGAATAATAAATTTATGATATGAGTAGCAGCAGAAATAGCTTTAACCCAATACTCCAGAGGCATACAAGCTTGAAAAAGAAGAGATCGCATCATATTACTAATAGTTCTGTGCATACGTTTAGCCTTCCAATTTTGTTAGGATGTATGAGAGCACAAGACCCGACTAAGAATACCCCGTTGCATAAAAAGGCCATTAAAATCACTATTAATGGATTCGGGCACACTGAAATTGTTTGATTCCACACCAAACTGATTTAAGACAAGATTACGAAATTGGAGAAACAAATCGAACACCTCAGATTTAGAGTGCATCGAGTAAATCCACACAAACTAAAAATAATCATCCAAAAATAACAAATAATATTTATAACCACTGAAACTACACACAAATGATGTCCATACATTAGAATGAACAATGTCAAAAGAACACGTTGTACTAGAAACAGATTTCTGAAAATGCAAATGACTATGCTTACCTAGTTGGCAAGTATGACACAAACTAGACTCTAAAGTACTAGAACAAGAAATAAATTTGCGCTTGACTAATGATGACACAACGGGCTCTCCCGGATGGCCTAAGTGACGGTGCCAAAGAGAAGAGGAGACTCGTGAAGCAACGAATGATGTAGTGATGGTAGGTGATCCTGGTACTATAAAGACAGGCCCCAAATTGACACAGCGGATGATAGTTGACTTCAATTTAGGATCCTTGACAGAAAGACAAAAACAGTTAAATTCGAGAAGACAATTGTTATCTGAACAAAATTAGCGAACGAAAAGTAAATTTTTGGAAAGAGCAGTAACAAATAGAACTTTGTTTAGAACAAAGTGACTTGCAGGAGTAGATATGAAACAGGACCCAATACCAGCAATAGAAAGACAAGCACCATTATCGACTAAAATTTTATCAGACCCAGTATAAGAAGACAAAGACGTTAGGATACCTAGATTATTTGTCACGTGGGAGGAGTCCCCGCTATCCATGACCCAAGAGGGGTCAAGAGTAGGGATGGAATAATATTATGGGGAGAACTGAATTGCATCAAAACCTAAGTAGAAACCATAGCTAGTGGTATAAACATTATTTGTAGAATGAAATTGTGGATTAGAAGCTTTACCACCCGAAAACCAAATGGAGGAGCCCGGTATTGCGTATTAAACTGCAGGATAAATGGCATGTACGGCATCCTATAATTCTGACCCCACATATTCGGCATCCACTGATTTCTATAACCATGACCGTTTCTCCCATGACCACGACCATTACTTCGACCACCATGACCTCGACCATGACCTCGGCCATTACCATATTGATATCCAAAACCAAACTGCTATTGTTGAGTGGGAAAGGCAGTTGGCTACTCGGTGGCAACCAGTTGCCGCAGCGCCCGGACGGCTGGCGTAGCCGTGACTGGCTGAGGTGCCGTGCGTGCATCCGGGGTACCGGCCGCTTGGAGAATGGCGGAAGTACCTGCATTGGCATTCTTAAGACGAGATTCTTTATTCATCAACATAGATCGGGCCTCAATAAAAGATGGAAAGGGAACACGAGATGTAATAGATGTACACGTAGCACTAAAATCTTTTCCATCCGACAGACCATCCACAGCGGCTAGACCTATATCAACATCAGTAATAGAGGCATTGACAGACTTGAGATTATCAGCCAGAGATTTAATCTTTGTGAGATAGGCTAACATAGAGAGATTGCTTTTCTTAATATTCATTAATTCACGTTTAAATTGCAACTGACATGATAGTGCAAAATCAGTAAAATGGCGGGTGATAGAACCCCAAAGCGATGCAGCAGTTACATCATCATCAGTACCACACACAGCACTAGCAAGGTCAGGAGAGATAGTACCAAGTATCTAGGAGATGAGAAGATTATCAATCTGTCTCCAATAGCGATAGTGGAGATCTGATGCAGTAGGTTGAGAAAAGGTGCCATCATGGTGATCATCCATGGCATAGCCTTTATAGGCAGTGAGAAAAGATCAGCGCCATACGAGATATGTGGAGGGATTGTTCAGATCAAGTGTGGAAGAAATTTGATGTCTAATATCTTAGACGGTAAACGGAGTGGGAAGCGATGGACCGCCTACAGGAGGGGGTTGCACGGCATAATGGGAACCGGTGGTGGATGAGGCGTCTGCCATGAGAGAGAAGGGCGGCGGGGTCAGCTAGGGTTGGGGTAGTGGCGCCGTCAACGGCTGCTAGGGTTAGGAAAAAAAAAAAAGAAAAAAGGCTGGGGTTTGCCTTGTTTTACGAGAGAGTTAGGGTTAGCTCTAATACAATAAGAAAGTACAAATGTGGAAATAATTGGCACCCCTAGAACAGGAGCCCTCCCGTATATTTATAATGTTTACATAGAGTATAAACTGCATACATAATAAGACCAATGGGCCTAATATATATAATTATAACCTATTGTATATTATACTCTAATAAGGACACTAACCCACTAGACCAAAATGTTTCTGTAGAGCCAAGCAGGGGCAACATCTGTTAAATATGGGGCAAGAGGGAAATTGTGAGTACTGCAGCATCCCTATCCAGTGCTGGTTGGAGTAATGTTCTTTTCGATTCTAGGTTCAAAACTGCAGGTTCAAGGACTCTTAGTGGTGGATTAATTTGTGCGACTGAGTTCATGATATTGGTGACTAGATCAAATGGAGCATGACGACTAATATGACTAATATTTTCATTATCTGTTTTCGGGTCAAAATATTTATCTTTCGTAAAGAATTGTATGACTAGTGAAAGTGCAAGACATGGAGTGGGACACTAACTGATGTTCAGCTTATGATTTGAAGTTAGGAAAATTTGCAAATTAAGAAATGTGTAAAAATTGGTAATCTGGGATGTGGTGGAAAACGCACTGAAATAAATATAAGAAAACCGTTTTTGATAAAGAAAGGGAGGTGTACTTGTGAAAGGAGAGTTCCTTCCATTTCGGTTCGTATCGTTTTCTATTTATAATTTTTGAAGTTTTTTTAAACTAAAGGTCATATCTACAAAATAAATTTTCATGCCTTTTAGTTTCCCATTTTTATTTTTTTCCCCTAATTTAAAAGATAACTAAAAGAGAAAAGAAGACATTCTTTGGGTTAAACGCTCTATAAGTGTTGGATTTACTGATTGTTGTTCCATTTTCAAACAATGGGAAACCTGTGAGTCAACAAATGAGCAATATATTTGTGTCATCTCATTCTTCAAATTTAGACAAAAATTAGTACTTCTAATTTCTCCTTTCTTCATTTCGACCAATCATCACCATACACGTCTTCACCATATCCTCTTGTTCTGTCCACCAAATCATGATTAAGACAACTTATTCTAATGAAGAGGCAATCTCCAAAAATACCATGAGCCAAACACATACGCACACAATCGTACTTCCATAATGAGTTAAAGAACGAGAGGTTACTCACGTGAACAAACTCAATTGATGCAATGCCAGTGGAATGATCATAGTGCCCCAATACCCTGAGACGATGGACCTGGAAAAAAAAATGATCACATTAAATGCTTTAATAGCTTATAGGATAAAATCCAAAATTAAGATATTTTTCTTTTATTTGTGTCCTAGAGGTCTTCACTTAATTCATAATGAAGTTCTATGACACGTAGCACACCTCTCCACAAAATTATTCAATGAACAACTTAACATCTAACATTTAGAGATGAGAACTCACCTTAAACAGCAAGAACAACAACAACAACTGAGTGCCTCAAAGACTCTCCCGCCAGCGAAGGGTCTGAGGAGAGTCAGATGTACGCAATCTTACCCTTACAAGGTGATACGCTATAGAGAAGTTACTTTCGACGGACCCCCAACCCTAAAAAGAAAGAAAAAAAGAAATCACCTTAAAGAATTTCTTAAATCACTCTCCTCAATAGCTTGAGGGCTAATCTTTCTTCTCAACATCTACAATTTTTAAAAGCACTAATTAAGATTTATTGCAAAACTTTAAAAGCTGATAAAGTTCATAAATCTTATAAAGCTCATTAAACATAGTGCTATCTCTCTTTTAACTACTTGTAAGATTCATAACATAGCTTTTAAGGCCTCAAAACTTCTCCAAACCTTGGATAATAACCTACTTTAGCTTTAAGGCAGTCAGTTTCACAAAATCAAAAGCAAATAGTTGATAATCTAAATGTCCAGTTCCATTCAAAAGGTCATATAAATTCGAATATAACTCAAAAAATTACAAAATTCACAATTAAACAAGCTAGGTTCTAGCTCAACTAACTAAATCGTAGAACTATCATGCATTAAACGTGCCACTATATAGCTTGAGTTCATTCAAGCAATTGAAATTCATAACTAAAATTCACAACTAAGAGCTAATAGCTTACAGCAAAAGGACCAGAGAGCAACCTTGGGAGGTTAGCACCAATGCTGGTTCCACTACTTTTGAGCATTGTTTGACCTTGAATTTGCAAAAATAAGGTCAATTATCTAAAAAAAATAGTGGAATTAGTTAATTAGGGCTTTTTATTTAGTAATTTTGACAAAAAGGAGAACTTAAGTGATTTCGAGAGTTAAAAATAATGTCTAGGGTTCAATTTTGAAAGATAGCCAGTAAGGATATGCAAAATCAATGAAAATCGAAGAGAGAACTACCCCAATATGTAAGAGGGAAGCACAAATTGGAGAGTTGAAAATAGTGTGTAGGGTTCAAATTTCTTGAGCCCAAAACAATATATAGGATTCAATTTTGAAAGCTAACTAGCAAGGATACGAAAAATAAACAAAAATTAGAGAGACAACAAACAAAAATAAATGCAAAATATGTTATGATCCATAATCAATTGACATACAAATCACTCAATCAATCAAATAATCAACTCAAAGAAAGTAATATATAATATATAATTTGGTATAATCTGTACAAGAGTGTAGGATTTACATAGTATCATAGTATCAAAGAAGATTGGGGGAGAGAACTATGAGAGACAAAGGGAGAGGGATAGACTAAAACACAATTCATCCATATTTCTTCTGTACACTCTAGCCTCCATAGAGCCAAGAAAGGAGTATAACTGTAATAAAAGACTAAACCTATGTGGAGCTTTCATCAATAATGATTTGATTTTTTATTGTATCAATAATGATCACACTAAAGGCAGTTTTATCTCAAAGTTAATTGATAATAAGTGGAATAACTCCTTAGGTATATATATATTAGCATTTCCTCTTCTAATCCTCCTATGTGGGATTTGATTTTTGCACTATTTTTAACTTGTATCAAACTACCATGCTCTGCAACCGTCGCTCTTGATGGCTTCACTCTAAGTAGCTTCACTCTGAGTAGGTAGCCATTTTCTCTTATAGATGGCTCCACCTACTGTAGGTAGCCCTTTCCAAAATATGGGCCCTTGACATGTGGCTCGTCAAGCACGGCCCTTATAGACTGAGCAAGACTTCAGAGCAGGGTTCGTCTCATACCAAGCCGAGCTCCTTGGAATTTATCTGAGGATCGGCACCAAAGGAGGTTCAATCCCAAAACCAGTTGGCAATAGGTGGAGTAACTCCTTTGGTATATACATTGGCATTTCCTCTTCTAACCCATCTATGTGGGATTCTATTTTTGCACTATTGTTGACTTGTACCAAAATGAGAGACAGAGAAAGAGAAGCGCAAACCAGAGAGAGAAAGACGAAAGGGAATGAACGGCAAATGGCGAACCAGCGGCGGATCTATATTGACGGTAGGGTGGGCTCAAGCCCCCCCTGAAATTTTATTAATTACTAATATTGACACATTAGGCATGCCTATAGCCTTGGCCTAGTGGTCAGTGTTCCTTGCTTGCATCAATTGATTTCGGGTTCGAGACTCCACTTTGAGGCTATATTTACTAATATTTTTGGACAAATTATATTATTTTGGGAGATACAATTAATTATACTTAATGGTTCTAGAGCTCGTTTAAATATTGTACAATTTGAGAAATAATAAAATTAAATAATTTTGTTATATGTTAATAGTCTTGCTAGTTTTTATTTAAATATACACAAATTACTAATATGTACCCTAAAAATATTTTAGTTTATATACATATGACTTCAAATGTTTTTTTCTAACATTTTTAACTCTATAACTTATATCATATAAGTACTATATTAGTACTTTTATACTTATGAATCCATTCTTGTTTAAGTCTATCCGTAATAGTTTACTTATATGAAAAATGTGTAATATCTTACATGTAATAGTTAAAAACTAAATAAAAAATTTCAAAATAATTTTAAAATTATTTTTAAACTCTGATGATCACAAATTTGGATTTACCCTTTAAAATTATCTTCCTTTTATTACGTGTATGAGCAAAAGTGTAATATATGTGGGAATTTTTACACAAATATTATAAATGATGGTGAGACCCCAACTTAAGGCTGAATTTTATTTGAAAAAATTATTACTTTTTGATAGATATATATACGCGCGCGCGCGCACGCGTTGCGTGCCTCACTTAAATAAAATTGTTTCAGAGATTTCTTATATTTTGGAGTGATTAATTTAAGAGCCAAATTCTGACTTTGAATAAAAATATAGAAGAATGTATGACTAACATATTAAATATTGTGTAAAGTGAAAATAATTTGTAATTCAAGCCCACCTTCAGTAAAAATCCTACATCCTCCACTGTGGCGAACTGTGGATGGCCGGTGACAATGGATTGCAGACCGCCTTTGACAATGGATGAAGTAAAAAGAGAGAGAAAAGCAACGGGAGGAGGCTGAGCGGCGCAACCTGAGAGAGTGAGGAGGACCAAACTGTGCCTTAGTACAAGAGGGAAGATGACAAGGGTGAGGGGAAATTTCTGCGGGAGGAAAATGTATGTTTTTGGGTCAAACATAAATTCTTGATAAAAGCGATATTTAGAGAAAATTATTAATAAAATTAAATAAATTGTATATTAGTACCCTAAAATATGGTACATTAATTTTTTTGTTCATAAACTTTGTAAATAATATTTTAGTTTAAAAATTATATATTAGCAATAGAATAGCTTAAAGAATGGTGTAATGGGGTAAAATAGTGTTAAGAGTATATTTGTATACAACAACAACAACAACAAACCCAGTGCCTCCAAGGGCTCCCGTAAAAGCGGGGTCCGGGAGGGGTATATGTACGTAGCCTTCCCCCTCCAAGGGGCTACCCTGAAGAGAGGTTGTTTCCGATGACCCCTAGCCTGAGAAATTGGTCTGCAACAAAAGCCAAAGCCTGGCACAAAAACAGAAAAAGCATCAAATGCATGAGTGTAGCAAAACTCACGACAGGCACACTGCAAGCAAAGCAACCGACTCAAGCATGCCACAATCAAGCGCATATCAACATAAGATGAAGATAAATATATAACAGGTAAAGAGGATAGGGATAGCGACAGAGATAACAGGGAAGAGAAAGAGAAGGAGATAGGGGTAGGGGTAGGGATAGATAGAGTGGAAGATAAAGATAAGTAGACCAGTAGCGGCGTACATCCTCATGAGATCCATAAATAGCCTACGTGCACCCAGAGAAGCTGGGCTACCCTACTCCAACCGAAACATCTAAGACCCCTATGCTGGCCCTCCAATGGGCCCTATTTAAGGCCATCTCCTCCCGAAGGTTTAGGTGGGTGAGGTCTTGTCGGATCGTCTCAAGCCATCTCTTCTTTGGCCTACCTCTGCCTCTTCTGCCTAGTGTAGTAAGTAGCTGTTCACATCTCCTAACCGGGGCATTGTCCAGTCTCCTTCTGACATGTCCGAACCACCTTAGCCGTTGCGCCCTCAATTTATCTTCAATGGAGGCTACGCCCAATTTGCCTCTTACGATGTCGTTTCTGATCCTATCCTTCCTTGTGTGTCCGCACGTCCACCTTAGCATTCGCATCTCCGCCACCTTCATCTTCTGTGTGTGCTGTTGTTTCATTGCCCTGCACTCCGCCCCATACGTCATGGCTGGCTTCACAACCGTCTTATAGTATTTTCCCTTTAATTTCGAGGGGAACTTTCTATCACAAAGTACTGTTGAGGCCATCGTCCACTTATGCCATCCCGCTTTAATCCGGTTGCTGACATCGTCGTCCACCTCTCCATTATGCTGTATCGTGGACCCTAAGTACCTGAAGCTCTCCTTCTTCAGTATGGCCTCATGTCCAATCTTGACTTCTTCCCGGCTAGGCGTGGTAGAGGGGTCGAACTTGTTCCATGTGCTCGGTCTTAGTTCTGCTTAGTCGTAACCCCTTTGACGTTAGAGTATATTTGTATAGTGGGTTATATTTGTAAATCAGGCCTAATGGGCTTTCCATTTTTGTAATTAAATTCTCTGTAAATATTATAAATATACGAGAGGACTCCTATTCTAGGGGCACCAATTATTCCCACACTTACTCTTCTACATGGTATTAGAGCTAACCCTAGCTCTCTTGTAAAAATAAAGCAAACCCTAGCCGTTTTTCCTAAACCCTAGTTCATTACTGGCGCCGCCACCCCTCTCTCGTCATCTTCTTCTTCCTCTGTCCCATGGCCAAAGCACACTCCACCACTGCTTCTCATGACACCGTGTCGCCCTCCTCCTCCAGCGACCCAAATCTCCCCACACCGTTCAGTATCTCCAACATTTGACAACAAATTTCTTCAACCTTGGATCTCAACGATCCGTCTACATATCTCGTTTGGCGCCGGTCCTTTCTTTTTGCCTGTCGTGGTTATGCTGTGGATGATCACCTAGATGGCACCTCCTCTCCACCAGCTACATCAGATCCTCATTATCGCTATTGGAGACAGGTTGATAATCTTTTGATTTCCTGGATACTAGGTATTATCTCTCCCGATCTCGCTAATGCTGTGTGTGGCACTGACGATGACGTCACGGCTGCGACCCTTTGGGGCTCTATCACCAGGCTTTTTACTGATTTTGCACAATCCCATCAACTGCAATTTAAACGTGAATTAACTAAAATAAAGAAAGGCAATCTCTCCATATTAGCCTATCTCACCAAAATTCAATCCCTAGCTGATAATCTCAAGTCTGTTAATGCCTCCAACACTGATGTTGATATGGTTTTAGCCGTTGTGGACGGTCTTTTTGAGGAAAAAGATTTCAGTGCTGTGTGTACATCTATTACGTCTCGTGTTCCCTTTCCATCATTTATTAAGGCTCGGTCCATGTTGATGAATGAAGAATCTCGACTGAAGAATACCAATGTAGGTAATCAATATGTTCTCCCCGCAACAGGTACACCACCAGTCACACAGCCGACTTCTCAACCGGGACCCTTCACGCTCACCAACAACAGCCTGGTTATGGGAACCCGTATGGTAATGGTCGCGGTAATGGCCGTGGTCGTGGAGGTCGTGGTAATGGTCATGGTCGGGGTAAAAACAATCGTGGTTATGCAACTCCGTGGATGCCAAATATGTGGGCTCCGAATTTCAGGGGAATGTCGTACATGCCGTTTATCCCACAGTTCAACATGCCATATCGACCTCCCTCCTTTGGTTCTGCTGCCTCAGGTGGTAACGTCTCTAACACACAATTTCATCCTGCAAATAATGTTTATACCACTAGCTATGGCTTCTATCTAGGTTTTGATGCGAGTCAGTACTCTCCACAACCTTATTCCACCCCTACCCTTGACCCTTCTTGGGTCATGGATAGTGGGGCCTCCTCCCACATGACTAATAATCCAGGTATCCTAACGTCCTTGTCTCTATATACTGGGTCTGATAAAATTTTAGTTGGTAATGGTGCTTGCCTTCCTATTGCTAGTACTGGGTTTTGTTTCATATCTACTCCTGCAGGTCGATTTGTTCTAAACAACGTTCTTTTTATTCCTGGTCTCTCTAAAAATTTACTTTTCGTTCGTCAATTTTGTTCAGATAACAATTGTCTTCTCGAATTTGACTGTTTTGGTTTTTCTGTCGAGGATCCTAAACTGAAGTCCACTATCATCCGCTGTGTCAGTCCGGGACCTCTTTTTACAGTACCAGGATCACCACCCCTCACTACATCGGTTGTTGCTTCGCGAGTCTCTTCTTCTCTTTGGCACCGTCGCTTAGGCCATCCAGGAGAGCCAATTTTGATATCATTAGCTAAGCATAAATTTATTTCCTGTTCCAGTCCTATAGAGTCCAGTTTGTGTCATGCTTGTCAATTAGGTAAGCATAGTTGTTTGCCTTTTCAGAAGTCTGTTTCTAGTACTACGTGTCCCTTTGACATTATTCATTCTGATGTATGGATATCACCTGTCTTTAGTTTCAGTAGTTATAAATATTATTTGTTATTTTTGGATGATTATTCTCATTTTGTGTGGATTTATCGAATGCGCTCTAAATCCGATGTGTTTGATTTGTTTCTCCAATTTCGGGCGCCTATATTAAGCCAATTTGGTGTGGAAGTCAAACAATTTCAGTGTGATAATGGGACTGAATATATTAACTGTGATTTTAATGCACTTTTTGTACAACGAGGTATTCTTAGTCGGGTCTCGTGTCCTCACACATCCCAACAAAATGGGAAAGCTGAACGTATGCACAGAACGATTGGAAATATGATGCGATCTCTCCAATTTCAAGCTTGTATGCCTCTGGAGTATTGGGTTGAGGCTGTTTTGGTTGCTACTCATATTATCAACTTATTATCCTCCACTGCTATTAAGAAAAAGATCCCATATCAACGTTTACATAAACAAAAGGTTCATTACGATCACCTTCGTGTCTTTGGATGTGCCTGCTATCCTAGTTTGACTGCTACTGTTTCACATAAACTTGCACCTCTGTCTCCTTAATGTATTTTTCTGGGGTATCCGCCGAATCACAAGGGGTACAAATGCTTAGAACTTTCACTAACAAAGTCATTGTTTCGAGACACGTGGTGTTTGATGAAACAGATTTTCCTTTCGCTCGGTTGGGTACTTTTTCCTCACCTCTTGCTTCTTCCCCTTTTGCCGGTACAGCTCCAGTTCCGCCCGCCCCACTGCACCGCTTGCTTCCGCACCGGCTTCCGGTACTTCTGGTGCTACGAACATGGCCGAGGCTTCACCGAACCATGACCAGCTGCCCAGTTCGCCACCTATTCCCGCCATCCCCACTCTACTGTGCCCTCCTTGAGGTGATTCTCGATCCATTCATCCTATGGTCACCCGTTCTAAAGCTGGTATTCTAAAACCTCTTCTTAAACCTTCTATGATTGCTCATTCTATGTTGCCCAAGGTTCCCTTCTCCTATGAGCAGGCACTTACAGATCCAAATTGGAAAGACGCAATGCTTGATGAATATAATGCTCTTATTCGTAATCACACATGGGATCTTGTTCCTCCACCTGCTCATGGTAACATTGTTGGTTCTAAATGGGTTTATCGTATTAAGCAAACTTCTACAGGTGAGTTTGAACGATATAAGGCTCACTTGGTTGCACAATGTTTCACACAGAGGTACGGTATTGACTATGGTGAAGCTGTTAGTCCTGTTGTTAAGCTTGTTACACTTCGCACAGTTCTCGGTCTAGCCACCTCTCGCCGGTGGCCCATTCATCAGCTTGATGTTAAAAATGCCTTTCTGAATGGATATCTTAATGAAGAAGTTTATATGAAGCAACCTCTTGGTTTCATCAATTCAAAGCTCCCTGATCATGTTTGCAAGTTAGACAAGTCTCTTTATGGTCTGAAGTAAGCACCCCGGGCATGGTATACTCACCTTGCTACCTTTCTACACACCCTAGGCTTCACCGGCTATAAGTCTGATTCATCTCTTTTTGTCTTACGTCGTGGAAGTGATATGGCCATACTGTTAGTTTATGTGGATGATATAGTTCTTACTGCATCCGCTCCTGTGCTTCTTCAAGCTATACTTCGTTCTCTACGTTTTGAATTCGACATGACAGATCTGGGTCGCCTTAATTATTTTCTTGGGATCTCAGTTAATCACTCTTCAGATGGTCTTTTCTTATGTCAGTCCAAGTATGCTCACGATTTACTTGATAAGACCAACATGCTTTCTTGTAAACCTGTGGCTGCACCTACAGATTCCAAGTCCAAACTTTCAATAGATGATGGTGACCTCATGCCTGACCCTACCTTGTATAGATCTACAGTTGGTGCTCTTCAGTATCTCACTTTCACTCGCCCTGATATCTCTTATGCTGTGCAACAAGTGTGTTTGTTTATGCATGCTTTGGTACATTCAAGGCACCCTTGATTATGGGTTGGCCGTTACCCCTTCTCATGTAGACCAACTTGTGGCATACTCTGATACAGATTGGGCTGGCTGTCCTGATACTCGACGTTCTACCTCTAGGTTTTGTGTTTTCCTAGGAGGTAACATTATTTCTTGGTCTTCTAAACGCCATCCTACAGTTTCCCGCTCCAGCGCCGAGGCCGATTATAGGGTGGTAGCCAATGCCATCTCTGAGTGTTGCTGGCTTCGCTCTCTTCTTGGTGAGCTTGGTCTTCTTCTTTCACAGGCTACTTTTACTCTATTGCGACAATGTCTTGGCTGTGTACTTGTCCACAAATCCTATGCAGCATGCTCGCACCAAGCATATTGAGATTGATATTAATTTTGTTAGAGAACGTGTCCACATGGGTCTTGTTCGTGTTCTTCATATTCCTTCATCGCAACAGATCGTTGACATCTTTAACTCCCGCGGCAACTCTTTCTTTTATTCAGACACAACCTCTGCATTCGTTTATCTCATGCTTCGGTTAAGGGGGGATGTTAGAGTATATTTGTATAGTGGGTTATATTTGTAAATCAGGCCTAATGGCCTTTCTATATTTGTAATTAATATTCTCTGTAAACATTAAAAATATACGAGAGGGCTCCTATTCTAGGGGCACCAATTATTCCCACACTTACGCTTCTACAAATAGGCCTTTTAGCAACGTTTTTTATCAACAGTGTCGTAACATCATGTGTGGAGTGGGTGGAAGAGCAAGGGAATGGTATGGCTAGTTTTGTAGCCTTGAGCATTGTAATATTGACTATTTTATTAAATATATATATCTTTTAGTATTTCAAAAAAAATTTGGACCGCAAAATTAATACAATAAAACTCAGGATGTTAATTCACCTTAAAAAGATTTAGTGTGAAATCATTTGCAATTCCCACATGTCAAACAAAAATTATTTGAAAAATGAGGGAGGTTTAGGTAACGAATTTGAAATGTTGCAAAATAAAATAGATGTAACACCTTACAAAAACGGAAGCATGTGATATAACTTATGCAACAATGTTTAAAAAGCGTTACATAAGATGCCAATCAAATGCAATAACAATATAGGTGTTACATAAATACTATTTACGGCAGCATTTTTAACAAATGTGCAATTCAAGTGTTGCCTGTGGTAAAATATGTTGTAGTGATGGTGGGGCCCTCCCCCTACACTTATTTCTTTAAACAGGTATAGAGTTTTATGTGCAGTGGTATAAAAATGAATGTTACAATTGAAATCATTATCTCCACGTGCTATTCTCTTCTCGCTTTTCTGATTTCTACTCTTTTCCTCCCTCAATTTCATTAGTAAAACCCTAGCTTAACTTTGAAGCGGAAAATTTAACCACTCTTTCTAGTTCTGCTTGTATAACATAAACCAAATATTGGTTGCTTGATTCAAGTTTAAATCTTTCATTGTACTTATACAATTATTTTTGAAGTAGAATATGTATAAATTTTGAAGACATATACAAGAAAAAAAAGTCAAAAGTTATAAAACTTTGGCATGGGTAAACCTGTAAAATTTAAATAAATCTAAGTTAAGGGGTTAAACATTTCATGCCGTTAACGGTAGTGAGACAGCATTAGTCAGGCCTATAATGGGTCAACTCAGCTCATTCGTCATATAAAATAACAACCTTTAACTCATAAGAAGGATTAAAAGTCTCAGAAATCAAGGTTAAGATTCAATCTTCTTCATTTTATATATTTTGTATGCCAAACTGGAGGGGAAAAAAAATTAATGGCGTAAGCATTAACCTTTCATTTTTTAATTTGCAATAAATAATACACGCTCGCAAAGAAGCAAGCTTGTGACGGTTTGGCCGAGTGGTCTAAGGCGCCAGATTTAGGCTCTGGTCCGAAAGGGCGTGGGTTCAAATCCCACAGCCGTCATTTTATTTGATTTCTTTTTGTTGTCTTCTCAAATATTGGTGGCCATGGGCCAATTCGGGCCGGGCCTGGCCCCCTAGAGAACCGGCCCGGGACCAGGCCTGGGCCCTCTACAGTGCGGGCGGGCCGGGGCCTGGCCTTTTTAACTAAATTAAAAAAAATTTAAAAAAATATATAGTCATTTTGTATTCAAATTATTGTAATTCATTGATAAATAATATAAGATACAAATATATTTTTTTTCAAGTATACATGTTCAAAAAAAATAATACTAAATATATGTAATAAATAAAATAAAATATACAATAAGTAATTATCAAAAAAATATCAGTAAACAAATAACGTATCAAATACAAATACAAATTGGGGCCTAATATTTAAAAATACAAATTTATATATCAAAAAATATAAAGTTTGACATATAGAGTGTGCGGTCATCTTTTGACGTAAATACTTGAAAGTAAATAATTAACATACAAAAGTCTTGAATCTTGATATCAGTTATATCAGGGGGTTTCTACGCTATCATTTGACGTATCAGTTGTGCGGTCGTCTTCTTTATCGCTCAATGAATCCAGCTTCATTCTTTGTTGATCTCTTGCCTCAGCTAGCAACCAATCCTTCAAGCACACGGACATCTCCAAGCTCGACGGCTATAGCTTTGCCCTCTTCGTTCCAAGCAACCTGCCACCAAGACTAAAAGCATACTCCGATGCTACTGAAGACACCGGACAACTTCGTATATCACGTGCCATGGTGGAAAGCACGGGATATTGGGTTTGATTTGTGTTCCACCATTGTAAAAGGTCAAAATGCGGGTTGGCCGACGGCCGGAAAATATGGACCAACGGTGTCCGCAAGTAATAATCTGGCTCGTCACATGACGTGGGAGCTACTGCGGGAGTAAATTGCTCCAACAGCTTCCACGAATATGACATGTGTGAACTACTTCCACTAGATGTGGAAGATCCTACTGCAGTAGTACTAGGATTATTAAATGATAATTTACGAGAATACTCAGAAAATAAATTATGCAAGTCGTTATCGACATCGGCAATGAAAGTGTCGACATTAAGAGTAGGATGCAAATATTTAAAAAAAATGTTGGCAAAATAAGTTGAAACCCCCGCGTTTACAACGAGGGTCTAAAATAGTTGCAAAACACTAAGTAAGAGGTAGTTCAGAAAAATATTTGGCAAACTTTTCTTTCATTGCCGTAATCGATCCGAACAAAATGGGGTTGGATTCATTACCCACCATCCAATTTACAATATCAAGCAATGTTGATATTGCTTGAGGCATGGTCGGATAGTAGCAACCCAAAAAAAATATTGTCGCGTCTTTAAACATGCTAAAAAATTTACAAATTTCATCTATTGTCTCCCAATGTATACCGTCCAGGTTGTAATCGCACCATTCTACACGTTTTTCTGGGCGAATTCCATCAGAGCGTCTTTGTATGGTAGAATGCGCTCTAACATTACTACTCGTAAAATTTTCCTGGGACTCCCTCAGTAAAATTTTGTGGGTTTTTTTCTTTCCTTTTTTTTTTGGGCTCTATATACAAAATCACATTAAAAATTATTCATTTTTCACTTAACCATTATAACTTTAATTTTTGAAAAAGCACCTTCAAAAGTCAAAAATTTTATAATTAACCATTTGAAATCATGTTGTTAACTGTTCGTTATATATTACGTGAATTTCATATACATTTTAGCTTACCTTTTTTCATTTCTTGAGTGCATATGAAACATAAGTTGAAACTATTCAGATTTGAAATACATTCATGTGGCCCTTTTACCCTCCCTAGGTTTGATCCTAAGATTATAACCTTTGTGGGAGGGATTAAAAAATATTTTTGACACCATAAATACTTTAAATCATATTTAATGGACACTCTAAAATTTATATAAAAGCAACTAATAAGTAATTCCCAATTAACAGTGTAATTTAAGGTGGATGATTGAAAAAATTGACACGTTTAGAGGTACTTTTTTAAAAAATCAAAAAACTATGGTCATTAAATTACAAGTGACAAGTTTAAAGTGGGCTTTTTTTTTTGGCAAAAAATCTTATTATTGTTTAGGTTTTGTAAATATTGGATATTTTTTGGGTACAAATTTTAGAATCGAGTTTCAATATTATCAAATATTATGAAAAATTAATAATTATATAAAATATCTATTTACGTATAAATACATATACATACATATAAATGGGTATTATTACCTAAATTGTGACAAGTGTCACCATATGAGTCATTAAAGAATGACTCAACATCCCCTTCCTTTTGTATATATACACACACACACGCACAGTGCAACACACACAAAAAAGAAAGAAAAAGGGAAAAAGAAAAGAAAAGAAAAAAGAAATAACGAGAGAAAAGAAAGAAAAAATTTTAATAAAATTATCTTGTTTTGATATAAAATACTTGCCATATTTCTTTAATTATATTTGGGTTTGTCTTTTTATTACCTTCCTATAGAGTATAATATTTCTATAGTTTTATGAAATGTTATCAGCACGAATCTCTAGCCAACTGATTATTCTATATTTGAGGTAAGTTTTTATTTCCTAATCTTTGTGATTTATAATTTTACTAATATTGAGTTTAATGTTATTAATATTACTAGCAAAAATTATTTGCCTTGGACCCTTAATGTTGAGGTTCACCTTGATGCTATGAATCTCGAACAATTAAAAAGGGGTAATAGCGCATCTCTGCAGGATGACATTAAAGTAATAATATTTCTCAGGCATCATATCCCTGAAGGATTTAAAGCTGAGCATATTACAGTAAAGGACCCGAATGTCCTTTGACTGAATTTAAAGGAGAGATTTGATCATGAAATGTCTATGATCCCCCATAAAGCTCGCTATGATTGGATTCACCTGCGGTTGCTGGATTTTAAAACTTTCAGCGAGTATAACTCTGCAGTGATTAGAATTACTTCCCGGCTGCAATTATGCGGTGAAAATATTACTGAGGAGGATATGTTAGAGAAAATATTCTCTATTTATCATGTCTCGAATATGCTCCTATAGTAGCAATATCGAGAACGAGGATTTAAAAAATACTCAAAGTTAATATCATGTATCCCCGTTGCTGAATAAAGCAATGAATTATTGATGAAAAATCATTAGACACTACCAATTGGATTTGAACCATTCCCTGAAGCGAATGCTTCGATATACGATCATTAGGGACATGGTCGATGTCATGAAAGTGGTCGTAGTTGTGGACATGGTCAAGACCGTGGACAAGGTTATAGTCGCGGTCAAAATAACTGACATTATGATACCCTGAATGGACCAAAATTTAAGAAGTCCACTAACGACGAGGAGATGAAGGAAAAAGAAAAACTTTTGTTTTTCGTATTTTCTACTTTGCATATTCATGGCTGGTTAAACCACCTACTTATTATCTGTAATTTATATGGTCAGCAATGCCACCTACTTATTATCTGTTAGTTACATGGTCAGCTATGCCGCCTACTTATTATCAGTTATTCATATGGCTATATTTCTCAGTCAATCTATTTAAAGGCTCCAGAAAAGCATATATCACGTTTCCTGAAGAAACAATATTTAATTACGAAATACCTGTTGAGATGATTAACCAGAAGTTAACAGACCCAAAAGACCTTTATTATATGACGTGACTATTTCAGTCATTCGGGTATTAAGAAAATCGTTGAAATTCTCGCACCCTTGAAGAACCAGAAGAATCTTATATCGGGTGTTTCAAATTTGGTTGAAGGCTCCGGAAGAGCACATGTTATATTCTCTGAAAGGACAAAACTAAACATAAGCGATGCTCTGTTTTCCAGTAGATCACAGAGAAACTTGATCAGTTTTTGAGATATTAGTCGCAATGGTTATCATATTCAGACAATAAATGAGGGCGACAAAGAAAATCTTTAAATCATGTCGCTTACTTCAAGAAGAAAGAAAATAATTGAAAAATTGTCTGAACTTTCTTCTATGTTATATTATATTTACATAAACCTGATTGAATTAAATATAGTGGTTAACCAGAAGTTAACTGATTGCAAAACGATCACCCTGTGGCATGACCGTTTGGGCCATCCAGGTGTAACGACGATGAGAAATATAATTGAAAATTCTCATGAGTACTCATTAAAGAACCTGGAGATTCTTTCTTCTTATGAGATTTCATGTGCTGCTAAAGGCAAAAGTTATTACTATGTCATACTCAATTGAAATTGAGTTTAAGTCCTATGCATCTGGAAGAATACTAAATGGGACATATGTGGGCCAATCATTTTATCACGTGGACCAATTCGGTATGATACTAACAGAGGCCTCTACCCGTTGGTTCCGTGAGTTTGGATAATACACTTGTAATGTGGCATTTGTGAAACTCCTTGCATAAATGATCTGACTATGAGCTCAAGTCGTGGATTGTATGATATTGCAGGAGAAATTACATCTCAAGAATTTAATAATTATTGTATGGGATGAATTGTCATATAGCCCACGTACAGATACAAAATGATCTTCTGATTAAAACGCCTGCAGCGAATTGTTAGACCATTATTATTGCCAACTTTTACATGGGCACATGTTATGATATATGTTGCGGCACTAATTATAGATCTCCCCAGTATAACTTGTCTCTGACAAGGTCCAGACATATAACCCATTTATAAATACTGTATGTCCCAATTATTCCACCTCAATGAGAAAAGATGGGTCCAAACAAAGGGACTTAAAATTTATGATATCCAGAGATATTAACTGATGCATTTACTTATGGAAAGAGGGTGACCAAATAATATGTCCCCATTATATATGCTCCTGCTCGAATTAATATCCTAGTCGAGTGATATTCTAATATATTGAAAAATGCATCCACTGTACGCCAGAAGCGTGGTAAATATATCGGCTCCAAATATTTGAATCTGAAAAAAGGAGCAATGGAAAAGATTGGTCCCTCTATTATGAAGCTCTTGAGGAGGAAAACTCTGCAGAGATAATAATATGAAATTCCTCAAGATTATCAGGTACCTGAACCTATCTGAGTTTATTGAAATTATGATGATAAAGAGATCTCTATAAAATATAGGATATTAGGGAATCGAAATTGATCAGATGTTTGTATATATAGTAGCTACTCCCTGATCAAAGAAATTAAAAATCTTGGACTAATGTTTGTTCAAGAATGCCAACAAAGAAATGATTGGCCCAAATAGAAAGACGCAATTCAGCCTTAAATAGCTAAGTGGACCTGAAGTCCAAATGCCTAAAGAATAAAACCTATATGCTACATGTGAATGTCGATGAGGTGGTGAAAAGCATAATTTGTAGCCCAAGGTTTATTTTAGACTAGAAATTGATGGGACATACATATGAGAAATGGATGACATTAATCTGATGGTCTCTATATGCGTCATATATATATGGTAATAGCTTATGTGTACGATGATATTTATATGAAAGTCCCTGAAGGACCAAACATGCCAGAAGCATATAGTTCAAAACCGCGGTACATATCTTCTAAAAGTGAGATATGTTAATATCATTATAACTCCTGAAGAGCTTAAAAAGGCTGTTACGTACCTAAACTGAGAACTCAAGATTGAGGATCTCAGAAAAGGAAAGATTTTGTCTCGACTTGAAAATCGAGCACTAATATGATAGAGTATTACTCTATTGGTCAACTCATACCAGTGCGGTACTTGAGTATTTCATCATGTTGTTTAGTGCCTCAATTTTGACCTCTTCCGGTCCTCAATGAGATAACGAATAAATTTTTGACCCCACCATACATTGGTTTAGGTGACGCATTGATACAGCTGTCACACAACCAGATATGACATCTTTGGTCAACTTGTCACTATTATGTGATATGTGGTTAAGTGTTTATCTTGATGGATTAATCAGTATACATTATTATATTATGTAAAACTTGAAATTAATATGTATGCAAGTGTTGATCGGCATCCGGTAAGTTACAAGAATGCTATTTTGTTATATAATTGTATTGCTATGTTTTGCCAATCAACTAACAATTGCAGTTACTACTAAAACACTTGCGCTTTATGAGCAAGTAGGGAATTTGTAACACCAAAGCTCTTGATCCAACCATCAGAGGGAGTGTAACAATGAAAATAAGTATGCATTGTTCAAGCGAAAGAAAGTTCATAGAACCAGTGCCCTTCAAAGAAATTATTTTTACTCTAAAGCTTCTTGAAGAAAGATGAAGTACATATTCGCCTGGAGGAGTTACATGCGAAAACATTGTCCACAACAAATTTTCAAGAAATTGGCACAAGATTGGCATTCGCCAACTCCGAGACATCCTTGATTAATGTGTACCCCTGAAGAGGAGTCAATTACGCACTGCATTCTTTTTCCTCCGCTATGGTTTTTCCCACTGATTTTTTTTCTAGCAACGGTTTTTTAACGAGGCAGTTCAAGAAGCATATATAACTCGGACAATATACACTTTCAAGAGTGTTATGTCCCGCACATATTTAAGAAAGGTGACACAACTAAACATATCTCACCGAAGTTCTTCTTTACACACGAGCGTCAGAAGATGGGTAAAATAGATGTTTAACAAATTCGACCAAGTGAGAGCCTGACAGATTTGTTCACGAAAGCATTGCCAACGACAACTTTTGAGAAGTTAGTTCACAAGATTAGTATGCGTCGACTCATAAATGCCTCTCACTAATATGTTTTCATCAGGGGGAGTTAAATATGAGCTGTAATCTTTTTTCCTTCGCTATCATTTTTCCCACTGAATTTTCCTGGCAAGGTTTTTAATGAGGCAGGCGTATTTAGCTTGGATGCTATACACTTCCAAAAGTGTTATGTCCCGTTATGACAGAAAATATCCAAAGGGGGAGTGTTGTAAATATTGGATATTTTTGGAGTATAAATTTTAGAGTCGAGTTTGGATATTATGAAATATTGTAGAAAATTAATAATTATGTAAAATACCTATTTACGTATATATACATATACATATATATGAATAAGTATTATTACCTAAATTGTGACAAGTGTCACCATATGATTCATTAAAGAATGACTCATCATCTCCTTCCTTTTGTATATATATACACACACGCACAGTGCAACACACATAGAAAAGAAAGAAAAAGGGAAAAAGAAAAGAAAAGAAGAAAGAAATAACGAGAGAAAAGAAAGGAAAAATTTTAATTAAATTATCTTGTTCTGATATAAAATACTTGCCATATTTCTTTAATTATATTTGGGTTTGCCTGTTTATTACCTTCCTATAGAGTAAATGTTTCTATAGTTTTGTAATATGTTATCAGCACGAGTCTTTGGCCAGCTGATTATTCTATATTTGAGTTAAGTTTTTATTTCCTATTGTTTGTGATTTATAATTTTGCTAATATTGAGTTTATTGTCATTAATATTACTAGCAAAAATTATTTGCCTTGGACCCTTAATGTTGAGGTTCACTCTGATACTATGAATCTCGGACAATTAAAAAGGGGTAATAGCGCATCCCTGCAGGATGTCGTTAAAGTAATGATATTTCTCAGGCATCATATCCCTGAAGGATTTAAAGCAGAGTATATTACAGTAAAGGACCCGAATGTCCTTTGACTAAATTTAGAGGAGAGGTTTGATCATGAAATGTTTATGATCCCCCATAAAGCTCGCTACAATTGGATTCACCTGCAGTGTCTGGATTTTAAAACTTTCAGCGAGTATAACTCTGCAGTGTTTAGAATTACCTCCCGGCTGCAATTATGTGGTGAAAATATTACTGAGGAGGATATGTTAGAGAAAACATTCTCTATTTATCATGTCTCGAATATGCTCCTGCAGTAGCAATATCGAGAACGAGGATTTAAAAAATACTCAGAGTTAATATCATGTCTCCTCGCTGCTGAATAAAGCAATGAATTATTGATGAAAAATCATTAGACACTACCAATTGGATTTGAACCATTCCCTGAAGTGAATGCTTCGATATACGACCATTAGGGACATGGTCGATGTCATAAAAGTGGTCGTAGTTGTGAACGTTGTTAAGACTGTGGACAAGGTTATAGTTGCAATCATAATAACTGACATTATGTTACCCTGAATGGACCAAAATTTAAGAAGTCCACTAACGACGAGGAGATGAAGGAAAAAGAAAAGGAAAAACTTTTTTTTTCGTATTTTCTACTTTGAATATTCATGGCTGGTTAAACCGCCTACTTATTATCTATTATTCATATGGTCGGCAATGCCGCCTACTTAATATCTATTAGTTATATGGTCGGCTATGCCGCCTACTTATTAACTATTAGTTATATGGTCGGCTATGCCGCCTACTTATTAACTATTAGTTATATGGTCGGCTATGCCGCCTACTTATTATCAGCTATTCATTTGGCTGTATTTCTTAGCCAATCTATTTAAAGCCTCCAGAAGAGCATATATCACGTTTTCTGAAGAAACAACATTTAATTCCGAAATACCTGTTGAGATGATTAACCAGAAGTTAACAGACCCAAAAGGCTTTTATTATGTGACATGACTATTTGAGTGAATCAGGTATTAAGAGAATCATTGAAATTTTTGAACCTATGAAGAACTAGAAGATTCTTATATCGGGTGTTTCAAATTTGGTTGAAGGCTCCGAAAGAGCGAATGTTATGTTCTCTGAAAGGACAAAACTAAACAAAAGCGATGCTCTGTTTTCCAGTTGATCACAGAGAAACTTGATCAGTTTTTGAGATATTCGTCGCAATGGTTATCATATTCAGACAATAAATGAGAGCGACAAAGAATATCTTTATATCACGTTGCTTACTTCAGGAAGAAAGAAAATAATAGAAAAATTGTCTGAACTTTCTTCTATATTATATTATACTTACATAAATCCGATTGAATTAAATATAGTGGTTAACCAGAAGTTAACTGATTGCAAAACGATCACCCAGTGGCATGACCGTTTGGGCCATTCAGGTGTAACGACGATGAGAAATATAATTGAAAGTTCTCATAAGTACTCATTAAAGAACCTGAAGATTCTTTCTCCTGATGAGATTTCATGTGCTGCTAAAGGCAAAAGTTTTTACTATGTCATACTCAATTGAAATTGAGTTTAAGTCCTATGTATCTGGAACAATACCTAATGGGACATATGTGGGCCAATCATTTTATCACGTGGATCAATTTGGTATGATACTAACAGAGGCCTCTACCCGTTGGTTCCGTGAGTTTGGATAATACACTTGTAATGTGGCATTTGTGAAACTCCTTGCATAAATGATCCGACTATGAGCTCAAGTCGTGGATTGTATGATATTACAGGAGAAATTACATGCCAAGAATTTAATAATTATTGTATGGGATGAATTGCCATATAGCCCACATACAGATACAAAATGATCTTCTGATTAAAACGCCTGCAGCGAATTGTTAGACCATTATTATTGCCAACTTTTACATGGGCACATGTTATGATCTATATTGCGGCACTAATTATAGATCTCCACAGTATAACTTGTCTCTGACAAGGTCCAGACATATAACCCATCTACAAATACTGTATGTCCTAATTATTCCACCTCAATGAGAAAAGATGGGTCTAAACAAGGGGACTTGGAATTTATGACATCTAGAGATATTAACTGGAAACATTTTATAGCATAGTTTGCTGATTGTCAATTTGACAAAACAGGGTTCCCAGAATCAAGGGGAGAAATGCGAAAGTTGGAAAATGAGAATTTATTTGGAATGCGCCATCAAACCAGAAGTTCAAAGAATTGTTCACTTGTAAATTATTACAAGCCAATTTACAGATGCATTCACTTATGGAACGAGGGTGACCAAATAATATGTCCCCATTATATATGCTCTTGCTCGAATTAATATCCCAGTCGAGTGATATTCTAATATATTAAAAAATGCATCCACTGCACGCCAGAAGCGTGGTAAATATATCGGTTCCAAAGATTTGAATATGAAAAAAGGAGCAATAGGAAAGATTGGTCCCTCTATTATGAAGCTCTTGAGGAGGAAAACTCTGCAGAGATAATAATATGAAATTCCTCAAGATTTTCAGGTACCTGAACCTACCTGAGTCTATTGAAATTATGATGATAAAGAGATCTCTATGAAATATGGGATATTATAGAACCGAAATTGATCAGATGTTTGTATATATAGTAGCTACTCCTTGATCAAAGAAATTAAAAATCCTGGACTAATGTTTGTTCAAGAATGCCAACAAGGAAATGATTGGCCCAAATAGAAAGACACAATTCAGCCTAAATTAGCTAAGTGGACTTGAAGTCCAAATGCCCAAAGAATAAAACCTGTATGCTACATGTGAATGTCGATGAGGTAGTGAAAAGCACAATTTGTAGCCCAATGTTTATTTTAGACTAGAAATTGATGGGACATACATATGAGAAATGGAGGCACTTAATCTGATGGTCTCTATATGCGTCATATATATGGTAATAGCTTATTTGTACTATGATATTTATATGAAAGTCCCTGAAGGACCAAACATGCCAGAAGCATATAGTTCAAAACCGCGGTACATATCTTTTAAAAGTGAGATATGTTAATATCATTATAACTCCTGAAGAGCTTAAAAAGGCTGTTACGTACCTAAACTGAGAACTCAAGATTGAGGATCTCGGAAAAGGAAAGATTTTGTCTCGACCTGAAAATCGAGCACTAATATGATAGAGTATTACTCTATTGGTCAACTCATACCGGTGCGGTACTTGAGTATTTCATCATGTTGTTTAGTGCCTCAATTTTGACCTCTTCCGGTCCTCAATGAGATAACGAATAAATTTTTGACCCCACCATACATTGGTTTAGGTGACGCATTGATACAGCTGTCACACAACCAGATATGCCATCTTTGGTCAACTTGTCACTATTATGTGATATGTGATTAAGTGTTTATCTTGATGGATTAATCAGTATACATTTTTATATTATGTAAAACTTGAAATTAATATGTATGCAAGTGTTGATCGGCATCCGGTAAGTTACAAGAATGCTATTTTGTTATATAATTGTATTGCTATGTTTTGCCAATCAACTAACAATTGCAGTTACTACTAAAACACTTGCGCTTTATGAGCAAGTAGGGAATTTGTAACATCAAAGCTCTTGATCCAACCATCAGAGGGAGTGCAACAATGAAAATAAGTATGCATTGTTCAAGCAAAAGAAAGTTCATAGAACCAGTGCACTTCAAAGAAATTATTTTTACTCTAAAGCTTCTTGAAGAAAGATGAAGTACATATTCGCCTGGAGGAGTTACATGCGAAAACATTGTCCACAATAAATTTTCAAGAAATTGGCACAAGATTGGCATTCGCCAACTCCGAGACATCCTTGATTAATGTGTACCCCTGAAGAGGAGTCAATTACGCACTGCATTCTTTTTCCTCCGCTATAGTTTTTCCCACTGGTTTTTTTTCTAGCAAAGGTTTTTTAGCGAGGCAGTTCAAGAAGCGTATATAACTCGGACAATATACACTTTCAAGAGTGTTATATCCTACACATATTTAAGAAAGGCGACACAACTAAACATATCTCACCGAAGTTCTTCTTTACACACGAGCATCAGAAGATGGGTGAAATAAATGTTTAACGAGTTTGCTCAAGTGAGAGCCTGACAGATTTGTTCACGAAAGCATTGCCAACTACAACTTTTGAGAAGTTAGTTCCCAAGATTAGTATGCGTCGACTCATAAATGCCTCTCACTAATATGTTTTCATGAGGGGGAGTTCAATATGAGCTGTTATCTTTTTTCCTTCGCTATCATTTTTCCCACTGGATTTTCCTAGCAAGATTTTTAATGAGGCAGGCGTATTTAGCTTGGATGCTATACACTTTCAAAAGTGTTATATCCCGTTATGACAAAAAATATCCAAAAGGGGAGTGTTGTAAATATTGTATATTTTTCGGGTATAAATTTTAGAGTCGAGTTTGGATATTATGAAATATTGTAGAAAATTAATAATTATGTAAAATATCTATTTACATATATATATCTATATATATATATATATATATATATAAATGGGTATTATTACCTAAATTGTGGCAAGTGTCACCATATGAGTCATTAAAGAATGACTCATCATCCCCTTCCTTTTGTTTATATATACACACACGCACAGTGCAACACGCAAAAAAGAAAGAAAAAGGGAAAAAGAAAAGAAAAGAAGAAAGAAATAACGAGAGAAAAGATAGGAAAAAATTTAATAAAATTATCTCGTTATGATATAAAATACTTATTATTTTTCTTTAATTATATTTGGATTTATCTTTTTATTACCTTTCTATAGAGTATAATATCTCCATAGTTTTATAATATTAGGGGTTTTTTCTAACCCAAACTGTTTAATAGGAGTCATTTTTACTAAGCACCATAAAATTTCAATTTATTTGAGATCTTAAATATTTTTAATCAATAATCTACACTAATGCCCTTAATATTTCATTTGGGTTACTCGTTCTTCTACATAGGTTATGCATAAGTTAAAAGAAAACATGACACATGCGGTAAGGAATTACACTTTTGAGGCAGCTCCTTGCATAGGTTGGAACTCCTATACATGCATGCAGGTAGTAATATTCGAACCTGCACATAAAGATTGTTGAAGGGTATTGTATAGGGATTCGAATATACACTTAGGGACTATTTAAGAGTATAATATTTACCATTAAGTGAACTAGAGTCGGCAAAATATTACCTGACCCAATGTCCCGACCCATTTGACCCGCTATTTAACCCGACCCTAACCTTGAAAATTTTAAAATTTATTGGGACCCAAACCCAAAAAATGAACTGGCCCCTTGAATCCAAAAATGAACCGACTTAAACTTGACCCCGACCTAAGCTGACCCAAAACCCAAAATGACATTGATATTTTAATTGAAAAAATTGAACTTTTGAAGATGATTCTCTAAAAAATAAAAAAGTTGCAGTGGTAAATGTGAGAAGTGACCACTTTCGAAAGTTATTATGTGCAAAAAAATAAATAAATAAATAAATAAAATAAAATAAAAATAAGATAAAAATCCTTTTTTTTTTTTTTTTTGTAGTTATAAATTTTTTAAAAATCGAAATTGTATTTAAAAAATAATTTTCCTTATTCTTTTTTTTTTTTTTCATTTTGATGTCATATAGTCTCACAGGAATTTTATAACCAGTTGGCCTTTGTATTATACTTGACTATCTTCATTTCCAGTTCACGGGTCCTTAGATACTATATGACACATAAAATTCAAATTCAAATGCAGAATAATAACTCTAGCTTCAGTTTTCTTTTAAATTTCATTAGTTGGATAGGTAAGGAAATAAGAGATTTGAATTGTTAATTCTTTTTAAGTTGGTATGGAAGGGTATTTGATTATGTGTGGCTTCTCTGACCTTTAGTGACCTTCACCATTGTGAATGATATGGATCTAACGAATCCCCAATCTATCAATCAAATTCTTCAATGAACCAATCAAAACTCACAATAAGAATTCGCATTCAAGTATTAGAATCTATAGTAAATTCGTATATATTGAAGGGTATGCAAGGATAATCAAGGAGAAGATCATGACATAATTGTAGAACTAGAGTATGGCATTCGTTCTAGGGTTGACTTCAGTGACATCATTACCCTTCTTCCTTAATGTAATGCATAGGACTAATTTAGTCTTATATAATTTTTTTTTTTTTTGGGTCCAAAAAAGCCCGAAAGCGCTCTATAGAACTTAATCCGATCAATTGTAGACAAAATGCAAGGGGGAGGAAAATTAAACCAATCATGGAAACAGGCTCCCAAACTATGAAACTTCGCCACTTTATAGGCAACAACATTTGCCTCTTTGGGGCACCAGAATAGCAAAAAGAAATAAACGACGATAACATAATCTTTATGTCATTAACAATAGACAGAATTTCCCAAGGGGGAGAAGATTCGTCTTCAAAAGCTCGAATTACATCTTGGCAATCAGTCTCAAAAATCACGAACGCGTATCCGAAGCAGATAGCAAGAGAGCAAGCACCCCTGAAAGCAAGATATTTAGCCATAATCATGGTGTAACGTCATGCTTCCATACACCGTTGTTTTTAACATGAGAAATTTTTTTTCCTTTTCGGATCTTCGACATTAAGTTTAAGAGTACCTAATTACTAATAAATATGAAACCTAAACAAGTAAAAAAATATAAATTAAAAAAGTTAGAAGCCCTTTTATTATTCGGTAAATTACATATAAGTACCTCAAGGTTTGGTGTATCAATTTTTAATTATAAACTTTGTAAAATAATTAATAAAATAATTCAAATAGCAATACATAAGGGTGTAAAACATGCCCTACTTCCAATCTTATATATTGTTAGTTGGACTATTTTACTAAATATACATAACTTTTCAGACTAAAAAATTATTTCACAAAATTTATGAATTAAAAAAATTAATAGACTAAATCTTAGGGTATTAATCCATAATTTACCTAAAATAAAGTAAAGACATAAAAAAAAATTTGTGGGCACTGGATTTTTTTTTTTTTTTTTTTGGGGGGGGGGGGGGGGGGGGGGGGGGGGGGGGGGGGGGGGGGTGGTTTCTTGTCGTCCTTAATTAAATTTAAGCACAGGAGCAAGAATTATCAACAACGAGGGGGGCGTCATTGGAGAAAGATCTGAAGAAGAGGAAGCTGAGAGAAAGGCCGAAAACGACGGCCAGAAAGACACCTGCATTGAAGGACATGACAGCAAGCATGAGCATGCAGCCGATGGCAGAGTTGATACCGAACATGAGAGCTCTAGCGAATCTGGGGGATGTAAGCTTCTTCAGGGCTTGGTGGATCAGGAGAGGGGCGGTGGAGGAGGGAAGATCAGAGGATGTGGTGGTAAGGTGATTGGGAAGAAGGTGGCCATGCTCCAAGTATTGGTAAAAGATGAAGAACATAAAGCATACGAGGAGGGTAAGCCCGTAATCCAACCAATTTTTTGTCTTCCAGAAATCGAACAACAGAGTCACCTTCCTCCCTCAGTAGAACGTCATACGTCTAGCATCTCTATATGATTGGAAGTCAAAATTCGTATAGCCAACTGGAACTAGCTCACCAAATCTTTATAGCTGAAAACACCTAACCATTCCTAATGAGTAGGATATCATCGACGTACAATACTAAGAAAGACACTATTTTCTGTTGACATCGTTTGTACACGGATGGTTTGTCAACCAATTGCTCAAAACCATAAGACTTAATCGCTTCATTGAATGTATATTCGATGAGCATGATGCTTGCTTTAGTCCATACATGGACTTCTTCAGTTTGCATACCATATGCTCTTGAATTTTGCCAATGAAACTGTGTGGTTGTACCATATAGATGTCTTCTTCAAGACGACCATTCAAAAGGGCTGTTTTGACTTTCATTTGCCTGATCTCATAATGAGCTGCAATGGATAGGAGTATCTTTATGGACTTTAGCATGGCTACTGGTGAGAAGGTCTAATCATAATGAAATTTTTTCTTCTGGGTAAAACCCTTAGCAACCAGTCTTGACCTTAAAATTATCCAAAATTAATTAATCAATTTATTCGAAACATTATCTTTTTACAACATCAATTATCTCATAATCTTGCTTTAGAATCTCATTCTAAATTTATAAAATAAAATAAAATAATTAATTTTTCTTTAAATATGGTACTATAGATTATCTCATAACCTTTTCTTTAGAATTCCATTCTAAAATTAAATTAGTATAAATTAATTTAATTATTTTTTTATTCAAAATAATATCAAAATTTAGATTAGCTCATAATCTATTTTTTAGAATCTAATTCTAAAATTAAATTAATTAATAAAATTTTATTTTATTTAAATCAATAGCAATTTAGTGCTTAGACTATTGTGTAGTCTATTTTTAGAATCTCATTCCAAAAATTAAACAAACTTAGACCATCGCATAGTCTATTTTAGAATCTTATTCTAAAATTAAATTAATTAGTGAAATTAATTTTTTATGTTTAAAATAATATTAGCTTAGACTGTTTCATAGTCTGATTTAGAATCTTATTGAAAAATAAATTAAAATAATTTTTATTTAAAATAATACCAATTTACAACTTAGATTATCTCATAATCCAATATAGAATCTCATTCTACAAAGAAATTAATTGATAATATAATTAATCTAATTATTATATAAACCAGTACTGATGTCTACACGTGCCCCAAAAATAAATAAATAAATAATTTTTTTAAAATCTGACACTAACATCAGCCTGACACGCTGACATTGGAATTATTTGTTTATTATTTTTATAAATTAAAATAATTAATTTAAAAAAATAATTGAATCTAATCTCATTAGATGAACTTTATCCAATTTTGTAAAAATTGATTGAATTTAATTTTGTAGATAAATTTTATCCGGTTTCAAAAATTAAATATGCACAATCGCATCATGTGTATAATATGAATGTAATTTCATGAATTGACAAATCTGAACTAACAAATAATTCATTACCGATTTAAATAATTTAAATTATTTTCTTAAATGATCTAATTAACTCTTAATTAATTAACAACTTAAATAATTAAAATTGTTACTTTAAACTATCTAATTAATAATTAATTCATAAATAATTTAAACAATTTAAATCGTTACTTTACAGAATTTTTCCTTCTCAATAAAATTTCTATTTTATTAGGTCACAACTGTATTTATTTCGATCCTATTATACCTATTCATATATACTATGAATGTAATTACAGGTTGGCTCTGATACCAATTGTTGGAAAAAAATAACTCTGGTACCAATTGTTAGGTTCACAGTTCTCAACTATGGTCACAACAAACGACACCTATCAGAGTACTTAAAGTAGGAGACTCTTCTCTCTACCTAAGTCCTTGGGCAGAGAGCCACGCTTTGTGACACCTCACGTGCTTGAGTTCCCGAGAGTAGGGTTATCTGTATAAATTCCTTTGCTCTAGTATCTATTATTGGGATGAATTTCAAAATTCTCCATAAGTCAACGTGCAGAAAGGGTTTAGAATTCGTAATTCCAAACCTAGGATTGATTTAAAATTCTTAATTTTAAATCTACAAATTTAAATCTATAGATCTAAAATTTTAATTTAAATCTACAGACCTTTTACTCTAATATATTCATAATAATATATAAACTTAAACATCATAATAATGAATATTATAAACAAATAGAAAAGCAAAAACTAAAAGAAGAAGGAAAGAAGACATGCCTGAAAGTACTCCAAAAATAGAATACCAGAAAGAATAATAATCTTCAGAATAATACCAAAATTGAGGCCCCATGATCTTCTATGTAATGATCTCGAGGTGCCCAGAGGATGCGCTCCGAAAAATTTTTAATTAGGAAAAAAAAAACTTCAACCAAAAATTTTCTCCCCAATTAGGTCTTTGAAATAATTCTAGAAATGCAAAATAATTTGTTTCAACTGAATGCCAAACACCGAAATAGGTCCCTTCATTTATAGTAGGTTACTGGAGTGAAAACAAGCTAAAAGATCGATGTGGGACGCACAAAGATTAAACAAAACGCAGCGATTTATACAAAAAATAATTTAAACGACGCGTTTAACTGTTCTAGGCTGCGTCCTATGGCCTTATCACCGCGTGCCACGTGGCGGCATGCGATTGGTCCGCCCCCAAAGGCTCGGATCATCTCCCTAGGCAGCCCAGCCCATGACACATGTCACGTGCTGATTGGCTACTTATGCACGTCTTGGATCGACCCCCTGTTAAACGAGATTTTGCCCCCTTTTTTATTTTTCATATGTAAAAATTTATCTTATGAAGTTTAATTTTTCTATTCTATTTTATAATTTTTAATTTTTATTCATCTCATGAATAATGTTTGGCAAAACTAAATTTACCCATCTCATGAATAAATTAATTGATCTCATAAATTCTTTATTTTCTTCAAATGACAATAAATACATAGGCTTGCATAGGGACCTTAGAGACAATTTAAATCTAGCTCCAAATGGGTTAAATTAAGCATCTTATGAAATAATTTAATTACCATTTAATAAGACTTAATTCCACTAAATAAATCTCACTGCACTCCAGACTTAAATCATTTATTTGATATCTCCCTAATAGAATATACTCATGACAACAATCCCTCCAAAAGATGTCCATAACGAAGAACAAGTATAACTACTATTATTACCCTTCTCACAGCTTCTTCATTAGTTACTGACTTGCTCTTCACTGAATAATCCATTTATACTTGAACATATTCATAGAATAATTCCCAAATATCAAACACTTGGAATACTTTGACCAATGTTTCCGAACAATTCAAATGCTTGTGAATCAACTAAGGAGACATTTGTACCTCATAAGAGATTGCAGATTCTATATTGAATATGTTATCCTTGTCACATTTCTCGCTGCGACCTAATGTACGTGGGCATTCAGTCATATATTTAGACCTTATTTACAGTACACCAAAGTAACTAACGCTCCATGCATAAGTCTAGAATACTCTCAGGATTTAGAGTCGTCGCTCAAATAGTACAATATGAATCACTCATCTTTAATAGTAGTCTACAAACAAACAACTCACATCGTCCAACTCAGTGTGCCAATCTTATTAAACACACCAACATAACACTTTGGATCACCATCCACATGACCAAGATAAGTCATCTAAAGTGTCACGTTATAGTCATAGCATACAAGTGGCCCAAACTTGCCTTCGACTATGAGTCTTTCAAACAACAATCCATACCATTTGTTCCAAGTCTATCTGTGGATTAATCTCATAAACCACTTAGAACAAACATGCAAATTGTAGTATGAGGACTACACCCATCTCATGGATGTTTCCAAAAAGAAAATCACATGCAGTATAAATGTTCGCTTACATAAATTTAACAAGTAAACCACTGAAATTTCAATTTTATTCTTTAAAAAAAATAATATTAACAGAATACTATTCCTAACCCCAACAAGCACATAACTGCTACCCTTCCCAACCAGCACCTCACATGACCGGTATTCTTTGTTCCAATCCCTCACTCTGTCCAATTTGCAACCACACGGGTCATAGTGTTGTCTCAAGTCCTCATTGCTTCGATCAATCGTCTTTTCAGGACCCATCCCACTCACTTGCTGCCATGACACTAAGTGACTCATAGGGCTTAGGTGCTTCAAATAATATGACCCCCAACTTAGGTATCGTTTATAACCCTTTTCCTTATAACAACAACTAATCTAAAACTAACCCAACTATATGTTAATATACCAAAAAATAATCCAACTCTATTTTCTAACCAAAAAATAACCCAACTCTAGCTTTTCTACCAAAAATAATCGAACTCTATTTTCAAACCAAAAAATAAACCAACTCTAACTTTTCTAATAAGAAATAACCCAATTCTTACCTTTCTACCAAAAAATAACTGAAATCTGAAATTAATTTTAAAAAATACTGAATTGGTGGCTAAGCATGGCGTGTGGTAAGACGCTCTCACACTATATTTTCCTTCTATGTATTTTGGTTTGCTTGATTTCTTTTCTCGCCTAACAAAACTAAAAATACGTCTTTTCAATAATGTACAATCCCACAAAAAAGTAATATTTTAGGGCACAGAACAAGAAAAACAACAGAGGAATACAATCAAAGAACTAGCGCTGTAAATGAGGCCAGCTTGCCCGGCTCGGCTCGGCTCGGCTCATTCACTAAATGAGACCAACTCGGTATCGGTTTCATTTATCCAACCGAGTGGCATATCTGTGATCAGCTCTGCTCGTTTACTAAAAAGGATCAGCTCGGTGTTGGTATAATTTAGGCTTGATTATTTGGCGAGCTGGCTGATTGAGTTTTGCCGACTCATTGTATTCATTTACCAGGCTTGTTAAGCTCATTTATTAGGCTTTTGATACTCATTTATGATTATTGTTACTTGGATTTTCAGAAAAGAGTGATAAAATAAATCATGTATTGAAATTGGAAATAAAAATACATACATATAACTCAATTCCGCAATGTAGAAATACGAGCTAATAATCGAGCCGGCTCATGAGCCCATAAACGAGCAGGCTCGTAAGAGCCTTTCAAGCTAAGTTATCATCAATTTGATTTGGCTCATTTATTTAAATCCCTTAAACAAGGCAAGCAGGCTCTCGAGTCAGCTTAGACGAATCCAAGCCGAGTCCTTAACGAGCAGAGTCAAATCGGATCGCGAGCTGGCTCCGCTCCTTTGCAGCCCTATAGAGAACAAGCTAAACCAAATATACATAGATGAAAAATATATTGCTGGAGCATCATACCACGCATCACAATTCATTATTTTTTTAAATCAAATTTTTAGAGTTGGATTATTTTTAGATTAATTTTAAAGTTCAGTTATTTTTTAGTAGTAAAGTCAGAGTTAGGTTATTTTTGGTATAAATATTAGAGTTGGGTTATTTTTTAGTAGAAAAGTTAGAGTTGGATTATTTGTAGGTTAAAAAATAGAGTTGGGTTATTTTTTGGAATATTGACATATAGTTGGGTTACTTTTAGATTAAATGTTGTCATTTATAATGGTCATAAAAGTGTTTTAGTTGGAGATGGAGCTCTACTCTCTACTTTATATTGGATCCCCAAGCATTAAAACTGAAAACAAACCCTTACATCTAAAGAATATCATGATGGTTCCTAAACTAACTCACAACCCGTTTTCTATCAAGCGCTTGTGTCATGACAATAACTGCTATAATGAGTTTGACTATGTATATGTAAATTTTTTTTTTTCTGTTAAGGACAAGGCTACTGGAAAACCTTTGCTTCGGGTTCATAGTAATGGACCAATCTATAGCTTTTTGCCTCATTACCTTGATCTCATGGCATGCACCCAGTCCGATGATCTTTGGCATTGTCGATTAGGTCATTTAGGGCGATCAGATATGGATATCTTATGTAATCATAAACTCATACCCAGTTCTAGCTTTACTAATATTTGTAAGTCATGTTGTTTAGGCAAGTCTTATCAATTACCATTTTAACGTGTTTTGCATTCTCTTAACATACCATTGCATTTGATTCACTCCGATGTATGGCAATGGTTGGTATCATCAACTTCTTGTAATAAGCACTATGTTATGTTTGCCAATGACTTTACGCGCTTTATTTGGCTTGACCCAATGAAATATAAATATAAATTTGTAGTGTTATGAAATCTTTGAAACTTTTAAATCACTCGTAGAACATCAATTTTCCAATAAAATTAAAAATTTTCAAAGCGATGGAGGGCGTGAATTCGATCATAAATGAATGACTGCTCTCTGTCATCAACATGGCATACACTTTCGACTTTCATGTCCCGACACCCCATAACAAAATGGGGTTGTAGAATGAAAACACCGGCACATTGTTGAAATGGCACGAACACTTCTCATACAATCCAAACTTCCTTACTCCTTCTGGGATGATGTGACCTTTACCGCATGTTTTACTTTTTAGTCGTTTGTCTACATTGGTTTTAGCAAAACAATATCCTTTTGGAAAATCCCAGACTATTCAAGTTTTCATGTTTTTCGGTGTGCATGTTATCTCAACTTCACACACCGTGCCCCTCACAAATTGGCCCCTAGGTCCATTTTATGAGATTGTCTCGGTTATGCCACAGTTACAAAGGCTATGGATGCTTAGAACCTAAAACTAGAAGAACTTACGTAAATAGACGTGTTCAATTTGATGAATCTTGCTTCCCCTAACATGACATTGTAAGCACTAACATGGTTCCTCCTCCCAGCTCCACATCTACCATTGTTGACTTACCCATACCTCTCCCATCTATCCCGTGTCCCTCCCCTTGTCTAGAATGCCACACTCGGGTGCTTGTCCAGCCTTAGCCATAGCTGCCAGAGCTTCCCCGGCAACCCACAAAACCGACTCTGGGTCGGGCCTACTTTGGACATCACCACCGGTCGTCCCCTTGGCCGAACCAACCTCTGCCTTCCCAAATTCAAGCCCGCACCCTCCCTGTCAGCCACCAATTTCCTATCTTATCATTGATGACCTAGACCTGTAGCCCCTCTGAGCTTTTCTACCCAAACTCTGACTGACGGCCTCGCTTGCCCCTCCTCCGGACCAGTGAATGGACCGGCTCACTAAGCCACCGCCACAGTTTGATCCGTCTTCTCCTATCGAGCTAGCATTGGTTGCCTCACCCAACAGCACGCAAAAGCGAACCCTCCCTACCCCAATCTCGAACCTACAGCCTCAGGTCCCTCAACCCTTGCCCGCAACACTCATCACATGCAAACTCGACTTAAAAGTGGAATTGGCAAAAAAAAAAAAAAAAAATCTCCTCTCTCTTTCGTACATAATAGTAATTTAGGAACCAATATGCTATTCTCAAGCTGTAAAGAATCCTAAGTTGCAAGAAGCTATGGTGGATGAATTTAATGCACTTCTCTAAAATATTACTTTGGGACCTTGTTCCCCATGACCCATCCATGAACCTTGTAGGAAGCACCTTGAAATATAAAGTAAAATATAAAGCGGATGGCTCTGTAGATAGCTTCAAGCTCGCCTTGTAGCTCAAGGTTTTCACTAATGTGAAGGGATTGATTTAAAGGAAACATTTAGCCCTGTTGTCAAGCCCTTTACCATCCGACTTATACTTACACTTGCCACTTCCAATGTTTGGCCTATCAGACAATTCGATGTGGAAAATGGTTTTCTACATTGTCATCTAAAGGAAGAGGTGTATACGCACCAACCAAAAGGGTTCATCCACCCAAAAGTTCCAACTCATGTTTGTCATCTAAACAAAGCTCTCTATGGCCTCAAGCAGGCCCCGAGACCTTGGTTCCAATGCTTTAGTAGTTTCCTCTATGTCTTGGTTTCACTTGTTGTTGGGAAGACCCTTCTCTATTTCTTTTTCGAAACAATGATAACATTATATGCCTTTGACTTTATGTTGATGACATGATGCTCACTGGATCCAACCCCAAATCCCTAGACACCTTAGTCCATAAGCTCTTAACACAATTTGCCATGAAGGACCATGGACCTTTACACTATCTTCTAGGCACGAAAGCCAAAAGAACTAAGAACAGACATTTTCTCTGACAAAATAAATATATGATAAATCTTCTCACTAAACATCAAATGCATGATTCCAAACCGATCAAAACACCCCTAGCCACAAGCACCCATCACTCCCTTCACGAGAGAGAACCCTTACCTAACCCCACAGAATACTACAGTGTTGTTGGTGCTCTCCGGTATCTCACAATGACACGTCCCAATATACGCTATGCTGTTAATCCTGTCTCACAATTTATACATGTCCCCAGGACTAGTCATTGGTAGGCTGTGAAGCGGATCCTGCGATAGCTCAAAGGTAAGCCCGACCATTGTTTGTTTGTCCTTCCAGGTTTCTTTACCTCTGTCGTGGTCTACGCTGATGCTGATTGGGGTGGTTGCCCTAATACTTGATGCTCAACCATGGGATATGCTCACTTCCTCGAGCCCAACTTCATTTCAAGGCATGCCAAGAAAGAAGCCCTGGCTTCCAAGTCCTCCACCGAGTCAAAGTACTCTGCGGCTTCCCTAACTATTATAGAAAGTGATTGGGTTTGCTACATCATGCGGGACCCTGGCCTTCTCAACTCTAGACGAGTCATCTTTTACGGTGACAATGTCTTCCCTGCTTGTCTTGCTATTGACCCTGTTTTGAATGACCATAACAAACATGTCGATGTTAATTTTCATTATGTAGGGAAAAAGTTCTCAAGGGTGACCCTTAAGTTCGATATACTTCTACAACTTGCCAAATTGCTGACATCTTCACAGAGGGTCTCCATGCCAACTCTTTTCATTTTCATAAAAACAATCTTCACGTTACTGCTCCCCGCTCAGATTGAGAAGGCCTATTGAAGGATATGCAATGATACTCAAGGAGAAGATCATGGCATAATTGAAGGAATAGGGTTGACTTCAATGACATCACTATCTTTCAACTTTAATATAATGCATAGGGCAAGTTTAGTCTTTATCCTCCCCCATGCTCTCTATAAATGGAGACCATACATGTACTCTCTTTTCATTCAACATCGAATCATTTTCATTCTGCACTTTATTGGTATCTCACAGTATATATAATATAAGTAATGGCATCGATATACGTATATCAAGAATAGCAAATGTAAGGGTAAGTATAGAAGAGGAGAGGAAGGCATAGAAGAAGAAGAAGACATAGAAGAAGGAGGAGGGGGTACGAGTAGAAGAGAAGGGAGAAGACATAGAGAGAAGATCAAAATTCATCCGGCATAGCCTATAATCCTCTAAAGGGACCTTATTTATGTTAAGTATCTAATGGCCCCTATTTACCAACTAAGCAATCCTAATTACATGCAAATAGCTGTAGCTGACATGGCATTTTCAAATTGCCTAACGTAGCATTCCAGAGTTGATGTGTCGACCAATGGGTTCGTTTTAGTATCCCGCATAAAATGACCCTAAATCTAGGAAAATGATGCTGCAGTGCTTATAAGTTCTCCCTTGTAGTATCCTTGGGAGGTTGATTGACCCACTGAATTAGCACTTCCATTGGATCTGCTTTTTCATCCTATTCTAGGCACGGTGAAGGTGGACTTTCAATTGCACTATGTTGTTTTCTCGTGTGTGGAGGTTTCACTCAATCACTGCAGCCACTGATTCACCCAAGTGCGGAGGAAATGTAATATTCTTGCCTAGAACATCACATACTCATCTATGACTGGATTCAGATCTGATTAGTTGCTCATTTTCGATCGAGGAGCTGCTATAATGCTGAAAAATAATGTGTTCTTCTCAGAGAGGGACTGCGACAAGTATGCGAAGCTGGGCTGTTCGGGACTTTAAGCCCGAGTGCCTCCCGAGACTTTTTAAAATCTTCCATGAAATGGACGTAGTCCAAGATGACATATCAGGTTTGGTTTAAGTGGTCAATAAAAAAGAGCCACATATAGACTTAAATCAAATTAGTGATATGTTGTCAAAGTATGTTCGTAGTCAGTGATAAGCTTAGAAAACTTGTCTGATTTGACTACAACAACAACAAACTCAGTGCCTCAAAGGGCTCCCGCCAAAGGCAGGGTCTGGGGAGGATAGATGTACGCAGCCTTGGGGCTACCCTGAAGAGAGGCTGTTTCTAGGACCCCCGGCCTAAGCAGAAGGTCGGCCTCCATCAGCCGAAGACCTTCATCAGACGAAAAAGAGAGAGAGAGAGGGCAATAGCCCACCGGCCGGTCCGTCTGATTTATTGGTTTCTTAACTTTTTATGACATGTCTGATATGACTATAATATGAAAATTTTTATGACATGTCTTGGTTATATGGATAGGGATCCAAAAGTGTTAGATTGGTGTTTTCTATGAGATTGGAATCCTAAGCTGGACCATCTGAATTATTGGTTTCTTAACTGCTATTAGAAAAAATTAGTTATGCCAGACAATAATTCTAAATCGAGAAAATAGTTTGAACTCGTGCATGGAATGTTCGTTGCTTTGATGTGCTAAAAGGATTAGTCACAACACGTGACTCAAATCTTACAGTGCGTTAGGTAATGGAATGAAGTGTAGCAGGAATATGTATTTTACTAGGAATCTATAATCTCTTATGAGATAAAGATATTCTCTTAGTTGATTCACAAACATACGAGTAAATTTTAAAATCTTTGGCCCAGGTATTTTATATGTTTGATATATGGAATTAATATGGAAATTGTTTTATGTATTATTGAGTTATTCGAGAAGGGCGAGTTTGGAACTGCGGTGAAAAGAGTGAGAAAAATAACGATAGTATTTAAAGATAATTTGTCTAGTGGATATCTAATAGAGGAGTAAATTGTCACAATAAAAGTTAGTTATAAATTATTGTATAATTAGATTTAATTCTAGAGTGCAGTAATATTTATTTAGGAGAATTAAATATTACAAAATGATTAGATTCAACTGATTGGAGCTAGAATTAAATTGTACCTGAGATTCCTCTGCAAGCTTCTAGAAGTACACCAGCTGACAAATATTTAAAATAAATTAATGAGATAAATTATTATTCATATGATGAATAAATTTATCTTGCTAACCAAAATTCATAAGATGAATAAAATTATTTTACTAAATTATACTCATGAGATGATTTTCTACATTGGTAATTTAAATAAAAAAAGGCATCAACACAGGCGTTGATCTGTGTCTACAGCGTCGAGCCAATAACCATGCGACACATGTCGCGTTGTGACTAGCAGGGGCCCGATCTGTCTACCCCTGCGCTAGGGCTAGGCATGTAGCCGATCTCTGTTTATCATGGACAACCAATCATTTGGCACCATGTAGCGTTGAATATTTTATAAAAAAATAGAACTCAGTTTTTGCGTGAAAGACATCATTTCTGTTCGGTTCAAAACTGGTTTTCTATATTTTTAAGTATATCCCACATGGAATATTGAAGAGTTTTTCTAACTGCAGCCTATTATAAATAGGGATCTTGAGAACTTAGATTAGTACCTAATAATTTTTTTAAAAATTTAATTTTTTGCAAAATTAAAAAGAAGAAATTTCTCTTTGAAGTTCTTCCTAATAAATATTTTGGAGCCCACTCTTCGGGTGACAAGGGGTCATTGTAGAAAATATCTCGGGGTCTCGATGATTCCTTCGCGGAAAAAATTACGGTCTACAATTCAAATATTTCAAATTCTTTTTTTTTAATCTTTTTTTTTATTTTCCTATTTCTATTTATGCTTTTAGTTTCCCGTTTATTATTGTTAGATATTATATGTTCATATGAATACATTAGATTAGAGAATCTTTAGATTTAAAATTAAAGAAGTTTAAAATTATTTTCACAGTGTTTGATCTAGCCAATTTAGAAGATTTTAGTTTTAGAAATTAAAATTTTCCAATTGAGACTCCACTAGATTGATGCTAAGGGGACTATAATCCTTCTTATCATCATATGCTCTTCGAGCCTACGAATTCTTGACAATCTAATGCCACCAAGATTTTCTTCTTATGAAGACAAGAAACTGGCACATCTCTCGATCTTCTTACGTGGCTCATGCATAGCCTTTGTGCCTATGGGCTTTTCCTTTGCTTTTAGATCCTCAAGATCTATCGGACAAGAAACTGGAACATCTCTTGATCTTTTTACATGGCTCATGCACAACCTTTATGGCTATGGGCTTTTCCTTTCCTTTTAGATCCTCAAGATCTATCGGTCCAGTGCTCTTATCATCGCGGTGTATATCTTCCTCAATGGGGTCTTTGACCAAACAATTATCGAGTTGAGCTCTTCTCTTTGCAGCCTTCTTGCAAAGTTGCTTCCTCTTTTGAGTTTATCTCAGTTTAGTGGAACCAGCATTTTCTTGATCAAGCTGGCTTTTCTTCCGAACATTACCAAAGCAAACCCCTCGAGGGTTGTTGTCCTGGTTGTTGTGGTCCATGATTGGTGTCCGCTTCAATTAGGTGGCATTTTGGGTTTCTTTTTGGAAGCACAATCACAAGTTGGATGCTCCGCCGTAATATGCCATTTATAAAATTCGTCCCCCAACTCAATAGTTGTCCTTGGGAATATGAGTGCCCCTCGCTCTAACAGTCTTCCAAATAAGGCGTTGGCTATTTAGGGAGACTTAACATCAGTTCTCTCAACACAAATGTCTCTTGGTTTGACTGCCTCTATTACGTTTACTTGTATAGTACTAGGGAATGGGTCTTTATCAACTTCCATTTGCTTTTCTCTAGGGGAGATAAGTTCCCTTGCCACCATGGCTTTCTGAGCCATGTTCTAAAGAGTATGCAGTTTTTTGTTCAGTGGGTGAATGAATCATGCCACTTACAACAAGTACATCTTCCCTTTCAATGAATTAGGGTTATGTTTCTTGTGTTTCCCCCTAGACTTGAGTTTATTATTTTCCTTAAGCCAATCAAATATAATGTCGGCTCTTGATAGATCAAATGAGTATCTTCTCAAGTCTTGGGATTGCACGTCCTAGCTTTAATATCCTTCTTTACCGAAGGATTACAAACCATTGGAGGTCCTTTTACTTACTCAGCAAAGTCAATTTCATAAGGAGGAATATTTTCCTCGTCAATCCGCTCATGCATGTAGGTTCCATTGTCATGATTCTAGAAGATGGAGTATATGGGATTAAGTACAAATAATTCAGGGGTTGTAATAAAATAGTATAAGTCACAGGGATAAGGCAATTTACTTCTTTTAGTTGTTTTAGCCTTAGCTTGCTCTTGTATTGCTAAGTGTCCAGATAGTTAATTGTTGGAATTTGTAAGGGAGTTGAGGTAGGTAGTATTGGCGGTTAAGAAGATGAGTCTAGGTGAATTGTACCTTGAGATATTTTGTGCTAGCCGACTTAAGCTGAGGATTTGCATAAGTAGGAGGATTAGTCTTGTATTCGGATTCATTGAATGATATTGATCTTAATTCTCATTCTAATCCAAATTCTCTCTACTTCTCTTCTCTATTCTCTTTATTTCTCATCTTAATCTCACTTATTTCTCATCTCATATACGTTTTCCCTATGTTATGATTCAAGATTTTTCTTGAATCATAAAAATGGTGCCATGCTTGTGGATTTGCACTCGATTTAGTTGAATTTACATTCAATTGAGTTGAATTTGCATTGAATCAAGCATGATCAAAGGTAGGAATCAAGCTATTGGAGCTAGTGAGGTTGCTGTTGTTTCGTTTCAGCAGGAGCAAACGGCTCGAGTTCAACAGCAAATGCAACAGCTCGCGCAAGATTTCAAGCTTACTTTGCTGCGATCACAGCAACAATATTCTCAATGGCAGCTGCAAATTCAGCAGCAAATACTTGGAATACAAGAGCAAATCAATAGGAATGCAAGATCTCATCCGATCACAGTATAAGAACAAGGTATCATAGAAGGAGTAGCAGCTCATGATTCTATCGCAAATTCAGCTTGTGCTGGAAAGATGTCGAGCTTGAATGTGGCAGTTGCAGGTCAGATTAATGTTGAACCATTACAACAAGTTGTTCGTGATTGATTATTATGGAAATTTGGTGCCAAGGTTGCTGCATTTGAGAGCAATCAAGAGCAACTGATGAGGAACAGAATCAAGAATGATCATGCAATTGTTGGATGGCCAATGACAACAAGATCAACTTCAATTGAGGATGGAACTGGAGCACCACGTTCAGGATTTGGAGCATTTCAATCTGAAATAGGTGAATTCCAATCAGAAATTGGAGCATTACCGCCTGAGGTGCAAGGTGTGGAACCATCGTTTATTGTTGAAATCAAATCACAAGTGCAAATCGAGGTCCTAAGCATCAGGAAGTTGCGGTTCAAGTTCACATTGCAGCAATGTAAGGAGATTAGTTTGGTCATTCATCTAAATTGCAAGAAATGTTATTCAAGCAAGAAATTAAGAGAAAAGGAAAGGCCAATCTTGGTTTACAAAGGAAGTGCACCAGATTTCTTACTTCTTGAGGAAAATGAAGAGGCTCTTGAAAGGCTATGCATGATCAAGAAGTTGAATTGAAGCAGCCCAAGGTGTTGATGATGTTTATTGATAGACTTGGGGCATTTGCTTGGATTAAAAAAACTATCAAGATAGTTAAGAGAAGGGAAATTTCTAGCTGTAAGGATATAAGTTATGCAATAATTTAGAATGTCCTTACTGCAGGACACTTAAACTTAGATAAGAATTGGACTGTTACTGTTGTGGTACCAACAGATTTAGTACAAATTCAACCTGTTGCCACTCCAGTGCTAGAGAAACATCAATTTCTAGTTTTGTTGCCAAGAAATGTACCAATTCAGACCAAATGGCAGGCTCTTTTGAGTAGAGCTAGTGCTTGCTCCTCTTCGAACAGTATGGATAGAACTCCTGATCCAGAAGAAATAATATACGAATTCAATAAGTTGAAGCAAAAGACTACTCTTAAGGAGTATATGATTCGATTTGAAGAATTGAAGGCTGGAGTGTTTTCCATACATCCAGAGACAAATGAGGATTATTTTGTGGCTTGCTTTATTGATGGTCTTCAACATAAATTCAAGTTTATAGTTAAGACCATTAGTCCTTGATCACTATCAATGGCACATGACAAAGTAAGGTTATCAGAATTCGAGGTTCCTTCTTATTCAGAGGGAGACAAAAGGGAATTTGATCTAACAATAAGAGAAGAGTAAGGAACTGCCAATTCGGGACAAATTCAAACAGCACAATTAATTGGGATTCATGAAGTGTGGTTGCAATGGAATGTTGCAGCAGTAACATCAATGGATCGCACTAAAAAGTAGCTTAACAAGTTGCTAAGGTCGAATGTGAGCAAATTAGTGGGATATCAACAAATTTTATATTTTTCAGACAAGGTTACACAAGCCAGGAATGAGGAATTGTCTCCAAGGTACAACCAAGTGTGAGACCTCCTGAAATCTGGGGGTTGATGTTTAAGCAGCAAGTAGACGATCAAGTTAATGCAGATAGTTCTCCATGGAAGCAACAATTCAGTTGTGGAATAGATTGTGACAGGGGACAAAATGGTACTGTTATGTGGGAACGGATGATAGAAGTGTCATATTTAGCTGAAGAATTTGAGCAGTTGAGCACTACTCCAGCTGTTCTTAAGGTGCTCATGGCTGCCAACCGTCACAAGATGCATCCAAGATCTGTTAGAGTGGAGTTAGAAGCCAAGAGTGGGCATGCTTTCAAGGATATAATCAAATGTTCATTAACACGCAGAAAACAGCAAGATGTGCAAGCGGAATTTGAAGTTCTTGAGCAGGGGATGAAGCTCCTGAATTATAGGAAAAATGAAGAGTGTTGACTTTCCTTGAGAGTTCAAGAAGTGAGTGAATCAATGTGGCATTTAGCTAATACATCTGATGGGCTTTAGTGGTGGGGTGAAGTTCAACAATTTCGAGCTAAAGGACCAATTGCTCCAGATTATATGCTAGTTTTGTGTATTAGAAAGCATTCAATTGGTCTTGCTTCACCTAGATTTATTTGGCATTCTGGCAGTGAGCATTGTGAAGGTGATGTTTGCTTATCGTTTGCACTTAAATCTAGTAAACAAAGCCACATACTGATGAAGAATATAGCATTGATAGCTCTGGAAGAGTATGGTCAAATCAGTAAGGACGTCGCTGTTAAGAAGTGGACTGAAGATTGTGTTCAAGAAATTGTGCTTTGTGGTCCAGAAATTGCTGTAGCAGGAATGACTTTCAATCTGATGCAATCTTTTACAAGTTAGGAAGCAATGAAGAGGAAGATGGGAAATGTAGAGGATAAAAATAACCAGTGTTAGAAATTGGTTCCTATATAGTCTAAATTATGTCTTGAAACAAGGCATAAGATCTAAGTTATTAATGTTACAATTTGTATTTTGTTAAAAGAATAATATGAACTTTTTTTAAATTAAGGTAAAACAAATAAATTAAATTTTAAAGTATAAAATTTGAATTTATTAATAAAATATATATATATTTTATTACCCGGTTCAGCTTCCCGAGCAAGCTTCTAGCAGTTGCAATTTTTTCTTCCAATTTGGTGATTTTGGAGGCTCAATCTGAACCATTGAAATGGGTGGCATTTGCTTGCTTTTTTGTATTTAAAGGTGGTTAGAGGAGAGAGAAGGGTGTGCAGCATTTTTGGGTGGGTGGGTTCATTTTTTTACTCTCTCCTCCTCTCCTCTCTCCCAAAATAAACCGGTCACTCTCTCTCTCTCTCCATTTTAAGGTGTTTTAAGGGTTTTTCTTAGAGGAGTTCAATGCCAAAAACCCGCCCCGGTAAGAAGTAGACTCGCTAGGAGCCGGAAACCACGAAGGCTAGTCCAAAGGTCGGACTTGGGATCGTGAGACTCGCGGCCACCAGCTCGGAGTCGGTATAACCCCTTACTCCTTTCTATTTCTTTACTGTTTGATTTGTAAAGATTGTTTTAGAAAGGGTTGTAATTTAATAGCTTAGGTTATTTGTGAAAGTGCCTTGTAATATGTAATATGGTTTGTAAAGATTAATAAAATAGATCTCTCTAGTGGTAGGGGGCCGTGGAGTAGGTCAGCTAGGACCGAACCACGTTAAAAATCGTGTGTACTCTCTATTTTTGTTTATGTCTTCTATCGTCGTTTGTAATCTCAACTTAAATCGTAGAGCCACAGTTTAAAAACCACTCTTTTCACCGATCCGTTTATAAACTAAGTTAATGTTGAAGACAAAACCGGATTTAAAAGGATAACCTAAAATTTGTAAAGTTAAAACAACTGTTTTGGACTTAGGTTGATAATAGGTTCGGTTTTCTCTAAAGGGCAAGGAGGGACGTGAGACCCCCACAGAGGTTAGGATATGCGGACTGCATAGCCTACGCCCTAAATACAGCATTAGATTATATTGAGTCAGAACCTTTAAGCTACAAACAGGCTGTTAACAGCCAGTATTCAGCAGAATGGCTGGATGCTATGAAGGCTAAAATGGACTCCTTAGTGAAGAATAGGACTTGGTCACTAGTGCCCGAGCCGGCGGGCAAGAAACTAGTGGGATCTAAGTGGATATTCAAGATTAAGGAACCTTGTTTACCTTCTGGAAAACCTAGGTTTAAGGCCAGACTTGTAGCTAAAGGTTTCACGCAGAGAGAAGGTGTGGATTATAACGAAATATTTTCGCCTGTAGTAAAACACACCACCATTAGGGTACTGATGGCTTTGACAGCCAAGTTTAACCTAGAGTTGGAACAGTTAGATGTGACAACTGCTTTCTTGCATGGGGAGCTCGATGAGGAGATCTGCATGGCTCAGCCCGAGGGCTTTGTGAAGCCTGAGAATGCTGGCCTTGTATGTAGGCTTAAGAAGTCCTTGTATGGACTAAAACAGCCCCCGAGGCAATGGTACAAGCGGTTCCACCACTTCATGACTGAAGTTGGGTTCTCTAGGTCAATACATGATGTGTGTTTCTATGCGAAAAATCTGAATTCTGATTTTGCTGTATATTTATTGATTTATGTGGATGACATGTTGATAGCTAGCCGTCGTCTATATGAGATTGAGAAATTGAAAGACATGTTAAACCGGAACTTTAAAATGAAAGACCTAGGTCCAGCTAAGAAAATCTTAGGGATGGAAATAAGTAGGGATCATACTAAACATACGATAAACTTATGCCAAACCTCATACTTAGAAAAGGTCATTCATAGGTTTAACATGAAAGATGCTAAAATTGTTAGAGTTCCCATTGCCGCACATCACAAATTTTCAGTAACACAATGTCCAGGAAACGAACAGGAAGAGGCTGAAATGATTAATGTTCCTTATGCTAATGCAATAGGTTCCATTATGTATGCCATGACATGTACTAGGCCTGATTTAGCTTATCCTATTAGTGTGCTCTCTAGATTCATGATGAATCCAGGGAAAGAGCATTGGAATGGGGTCAAGTGCCTCTTGAGATATATCAAGGGTACCACGAAGCTTGGACTTACGTTTGGACGAACAGATACGGACCTAAAACTTGTAGGATACACCGATAGTGATTTCGGTGGAGACCTTGACAAGCGTAAGTCCACGAGCTCCTACATCTTCTCTTTAAATGGCGGAGCTGTTAGTTGGAGATCTAAGCTCCAGTCATTAACAGCATTGTCAACGACCGAAGCCGAGCTCTTGGCACTAACGGATGCCATTAAAGAGGCGATATGGTTAAGTGGACTTCTAGATGAATTAAACTTAGGCCTAGGGGTACCAACAATATATACGGATAGCCAGTTGGCCCTAGCGTTAAGTAAGAACCCTGTTTTTCATGATAGGAGTAAGCATCTTGCGATCAGGCGACATTTTATTATTGAACAGTTAGAGTCGAGAAAGGTGGACCTACAAAAAATTTGTACAAATGATAATCCGGCAGATATGGGAACCAAGGCCGTACCCTTGAACAAGTTAATAAAGTGTATTAACTTAGTTCAAGACTCCTGGGATCCAGGAGGCGGCTGATGGACCAAAACCAAAATTGTTTTGTGCCCTATTACTAGAGTGAATCCAGTAGTTAGACCATATAGGAACCAGGTGGAGAATTGTTAGAAATTGGTTCCTATATAGTCAAAACTATGTCCCGAAACAAGGCATGAGATCTAAGTTATTAATGTTACAACTTGTATTTTGTTAAAAGAATAATATGAACCTTTTTTAAATTAAGGTAAAACAAATAAATTAAATTTTAAAATATAAAATTTGAATTTATTAATAAAATATACATATATTTTATTACCCGGTTCAGCTTCCCGAGCAAGCTTCTATCAGCTGCAATTCTTTCTTCCACTTGGACACGTGTCGTGTCCTGATTTGGTTATTTTGGAGGCTCAATCTGAGCCATTGAAATGGGTGGCAAGATCAATGGCCAGATTTGCTTGCTTTTTTGTATTTAAAGGGGGTTAGAGGAGAGAGAAGGGTGTGCAGCATTTTTTGGTGGGTTTTCTGGGTTCATTTTTTTTTCTCTCTCCTCCTCTCCTCTCTCCCAAAATAAACCGGTCACTCTATCTCTCCATTTTAAGGTGTTTTTAGGGTTTTTCTTAGAGGAGTTCAATGCCAAAAACCCTCCCCGGTAAGAAGTAGAATCATTAGGAGCCAGAAACCACGAAGGCTAGTCCAAAGGTCGGACTTGGGATCGTGAGACTCGCGGCCACCAACTTCGAGTCGGTATAACCCCTTACTCCTTCTATTTCTTTACTGTTTGATTTGTAAAGATTGTTTTAGAAAGGGTTGTAATTTAATAACTTAGATTATTTGTGAAAGTGCCTTGTAATCTGTAATATAGTTTGTAAAGGTTAATAAAATAGATCTATCTAGTGGTAGGGGGCCGTGGAGTAGGTCAATTAGGACCGAGCCACATTAAAAATCGTGTGTACTCTCTATTTTTGTTTATGTCTTCCATCATCGTTTGTAATCTCAACTTAAATCTTAGAGCCACAGTTTAAAAACCACCCTTTTCACTGATCCGTTTATAAACCAAGTTAATGTTGGAGACAAAACCGGATTTAAAAGGATAACATAAAATTTGTAAAGTTAAAACAACTGTTTTAGACTTAGGTTGATAATAGGTTCAGTTTTCTCTAAAGGTCAACATTAATGGAAGTGTTTTGAGAACATAAACAAGTTTAAAATCTGTTTTTTGAACCCACAAATCACAACAACCAGGTTAGTATTAAAAAAGGATAACGAGATAATAACAAAAATAAAATACAATTTTATTTTAAACTTTCTCTCTCCTCCGTTGGTTTCCCCCACACGTCTCCCTCTCTCTCTTTATTGACTCCTTCTCTCTCTCTCCTCACGGCACATCTCTCTCTCACCCCTCACATCACTCTCTCTCTTCTTTTTCTCCTCTACCGCCAACACCACCTACTATCACCAACACCTTCTACTACTGCCAACACCTGCTACCGCCAAGCCTCGGGTACCGCCAGCCCCTTGGGTACCGCCACCTCACCTCCTCAACCGCCAACATCAGCCCTCCTCTATAAATATCTACAACAACAAGAGGGGTGAGGGAGGCGAGGACCCCATTCTCTCTCTCTCCTTTTTCTCCTTCCTCTTGTTCCGACCATCTCTGACCATCTCCTCCGGTGCAACACCGACCACTTCGCCGCCACCTCGTCGCCGGTCTCCACCCAGCAGGTAATACTTCGGCCACCAGCCACCTGGGATGAACCCTACTTTCTCTCTCCTCTATCTTTCTCTACCCAAGGGCCGCCCATACGTCGCCGTTACGAACTCCGGCCACCTCGCCGGTACGGATTCCGGCCACCAGCGACCGAGGACCCCCTCTCCATATACGATAAGTATTTATTATTGCTTATTTATGCTATTTACTCATTATTTATTTTTATTATGCTTTTACTAACTTAGGCATCAGAGGGGTCTCCCGCGGGCAAACCCGTGGGTCCCTCTAACGGCCTCTTTATTTTGCAGGGATATCAGGAGAAGCACTAGCAGCTGCTTCCTCAGTGAGGGTTGAGTCTCGCTCTCATCTAAAAGAACCTAACCAAAAATCTCCGAAACAATTGGCGCCGTCTGTGGGAAGATAGTTTGCTAGCGTTTAGCCTGGTATCCCGTGCAAATCACCTAAGACCCTCACAAAACTGGGGGCTACAGGACCCGTTTTACATCAGATAAGTCTTTAATTTTTCTCTATTTATTTGCCTTCTAATACCTCTAAATTAGGATTTTAGATGCAAGTTGTCTGTAAATTTGAAGCAGGCTTTACTTCTTTAAAAAAAAAAAAAAGAAAATTCGTAGCTAAAAAAAAAAAACCAAAGAAGAGAGAGAGAGAAAGACCCCTGTGTAAAAAAAAAAAATAACAAACAAAGAGAGAGAAAGTTTGGGGTGTTTGTCCAATTTTATTTAATGCAAGCATTTATAATGTCTACACTGGTGCAAGTACTTGTACTATAATTTTAATATTAGCTATACCAGGAAACTAAGTAAGTTAGTTTCAAGAATTATTATTAAATTTTACTGTCCGTATCATAAGAATACTGTACTGTAACTTTAAAATTTCTTGTTCATGTATTGACCCTCAAACATATGTTTAAGGATTATCAGTTGGGCAAGTCGAAACATATCGTTCAAATTCCACACCTAAGTCCACCCCAATCTGAAGAATCAATATCGAATAAATGGGTGAACCATGCTAATGGTCAATATATAAAACTAAACGCAACTCTTTTTATAAAAAATGCCGCACAAAAGAAAAACGAGACCAATTTTCTCCCAAAATCAAACATAGACGCGTTAATTGTTTCTTTCTTATTCTACACCCCACATACTTATATGTGATGGATGTCATATACCTGAAAATTTAATACTGAAGTCAAATTGTGTGTCCAACTGTATTGAAAAATAAATTTATGTTTCACATAAGTTCAGGTACATATAGAAGAATAAACTGTGAGCATGGTAAGTTTCTTGGGACGTTAACCGTCCTCTAATTTCGGCTTGGACACCAGATAAGTTTTGGCTTTTACTTTATTATCATGCCTCTTCCCAGTACAGTTAGAGTAAGACCTCAAGTTTAAATTTTACAGTAAATTTATAACAAACTTCAATTGAACTTTATCGCATATCTGGGGCTTTAGAGTATGTTATAGAAGCTTCTCCTAATGCTCTTACTTCAATTACACATAAATTATTTTATCAGATTTTCCATCTTGGATTCGCGGCAATACACGAATTGTATTACTCCCGTTTTCCAGAAATGGCCCACTACACTTTTTATCTAACTAAAGTTGCTTTAAGATAATTCCAACCCGGCTCATATATCTTGGAGGGATATGTGATTAAATTGGAAAAATGGGGTTGAACTTAAGTTTATTATTCATAAGGACCACTATATTAAGGACTTCTATCAAGTAATCCCTGTTCTTAATTGAGAGTAAGAGAAATTTCACCGCATGAAACATTTTACTGTATAATGTTGAAGTTTGAATATACTCATTTCTTAATTTTTGCTATTCATATAGCCTAAATCTGTGCCAAATATGATATTTCAAAATATGCTAACCCATACATTAACTACAATTAAATGGGACTAGAATGTTGTTATGTATAAAGGCGGTAGAGTCGTTAACCAAAAAGCGACCCAAATAAAATAAAATTTGAGACAGGTGAACGATTACTGCCAACCGCCTAATATAGAGATAACGCCCCTCAAGGGCTCCCTCATATAACAACATTGCCGTCTTTGAACTAGGCAAGCGCCAAAACAGCGTCAACATTAATCTGTGATGTAAAAATCTGTAAACAAAGTTGTGGTGGCCAACCAATGTCACTTGGCGTCATTAGTAAAGGCTCGTTATAAAGAACTTTACCGCTAGTAATTAGAGGCTTGAGCCACCACGAAGTAAGCTTAAAAATGTCAACCGGGAACCTCGCCAAGAAGCTTGGTTGCACCCATAAGCTTGATTAGCCACAACCGCCGTTGAGTTTGGCCAGATGGCCTCACCAACTCCTTGAATGAGTAGCTCATCAGTAAAAACCATCACCAACGAGCTCGAGTGACCCGTTAAAGCCAACTGCAAGGCTAGCTAAAGCCTCGTCTAATAACCTGGCTTCGCACTATTTACCTTAATTAGGTGCAACCACTCGTTGGGTTGGCCGTGTAGTGACGACAGCCTATTCTTATTTTAGCAATGCCGCCCGAAGTTGGGGGCTTCGCCAATGATAACGCGTGAGGCCAAACCCGTCAAAGCTTGCCTCTTGGGTGTCCCACTTAGTCGGAACACTACTAACAAGCGTGGTAGAGGGTCCGTTAGTGGGGACGTTGCCTTTAACGCCCCACGGTTCGAGCTACCACCAACTTTGTTGGCGAAAGCTCTTTTAGAGCTTCACTATTCACCTTTTAACTTAGGCAAAGAAAAAATTTACCACTAGTTGAGCCAACACCAACCAACGGTACCTTAGGCTACTGTGGGTAACCAACGGACAGTGTCAAAATAAACAGGCTATGAAGCTGCCACCAGCAAGCTTGGCGAGACCCTAACCCCAACAAACTTGGCCGGGTGGCCTCGTTAACCCCTTTAGTGGGTAACGCATGGCCACGTAATCTCAAAAAGGCAACCACTAACAATCTTGGGGGTAATCCCTTAAAGGTAACAGCGGGGTCACCAAATGGTGCCCTTCGCCCGTCTAGCCAAAACCCGACCGTTACTAAATTTGGTAGAATACGCATAACCAACCATAGATGACTACGCACTGTATAACGTGTCGGGTTGGATTCGCCAACAACCATAGCGGAGGTCCCGCTAGTAAAGACGTCGTCCTTAACGTCTCAAGACTTGAGCGGCAGCCAACAAGGTTGTTAAAAACACTTTAAGAACTTCACTAGTCTCCTTCTAACCTAAGTAAAGGAGAAATTGCTACTAGGTGAACCAACACCAACGGTGCCGTAGACTACCGCGAATAACCAACAACGCTAAAGCAAACGAGCTTAGCTTGGCTATTACTATCAACAATTTGGGACATGAACTTCCACTAGCTAACCTAGGGGAGATTTTATATGAAGTGTTACTGCCGAGTTTTGGGTACTAGGCGGAAAAACTAATCGTATATGCGCCACCTTAAATCGCCAATGCTCTATATTACCATGAAAAGCATTTAATGCCAATAACTGCAAAAGGCTGCCAACAACCCACCAACAATATTGGTGGAAGGTCTCCCAAAAAACGTGCGGTCATTAACAGGGCAAGCTGGGTGCCACCGCCAATAACTTAGTTGTACAAAGTCACCCACAAGCTTGACCAACCACAGCTGCTAACGAGCCTCTCCGGATCACCTCGCCAACCTCATAAATGGGTAACGCGGTACTAATAACGTAAAAGGTCATCGCCAACAAGCTTGGTGATAACCCTCCAAACTCAATAGCAAGGTCAACCATACGGTACCATCCGCCCATTCTGCTAAGCCTTGCCATTAATAAGTTTGGTAAACTGTGTACTGCCTATCATGATGACTATGCCAACAAAGTCTGGCTATTAACAGCCTCAAACACCCTCGGCCAAGCAATACCACGGAGAAATTTGGCCTGATATTACCACTTGTTAAAGAAAACATAGTTTGCTGAGACTACCGCCTCTCCAGGAAGAAGTTTTTATAAGGACACCCTGGTGAACGGCAACCAAGGATAACTACCGCAACTCTAACCCTAACGGTACTTCCATACCCAGACGGTACTCCAACACCCTAGTGGTATTCCTACACCCTAGCGGTACTTCTACCCTAGCGGTATTCTCACACCATAGCGGTATTCTCACACCCTAGCTGTACTTCTACACCCTAGCGGTATTCCTACACCCTAGCGGTACTTCTACACCCTAGCGGTACTCTCACACCCTAGCGGTACTCCTACACCCTAGCGGTACTTCTACACCCTAGCGGTATTCTCACACCCTAGCGGTACTTCTATGCCCTAGCGGTACTCCAACACCCTAGCGGTATTCCTATCCCTACACCCTAGCGGTACTCTCACACCCTAGCAGTACTGCTACTCCCTAGCGGTACTCCTACACCCTAGCGGTATTCTCCACCCTAGCGGTACTCCAACACCCTAGCGGTACTCCTACACCCTAGCGGTACTCCTACACCCTAGCGATACTCCTACACCCTAGCGGTACTCCTACATCCAAGCGGTATTCCTACACCCTAGCGGTATTCTCACACCCTAGCGGCACTTCTACACCCTAGCGGTACTCTCATACCCTCGTGGTATTTCTACACCCTAGCGGTACTTCTATGCCCTAGCGGTACTCCAACACCCTAACGGTATTTCTACACCCTAGCGGTATTGCTACACCCTAGCGGTACTCCTACACCCTAGTGGTACTCTCACACCCTAGCGGTATTCCTACACCCTAGCGGTACTTCTATACCCTAGCGGTACTCCAACACCCTAGCGGTACTTCTGTACCCTGGCAGTACTCCTACACCCGTCTTGGTTCATCCATTCTCTAATGAAGAGGCTAATACTCTTGGAGCTAAGGATGAAATCTATAAACAACCCTCATCTTCACAATTCAAGGGACATATTACTCTTTAGACTTACAGGGCGCCAGGAGAGTCTACCACTATTTTAGGAGGCAGGCGCAAACCATGAGGCATGCCCATTAACAAACACATAATTGCATTCTTATTAACAGTTTTATACACCTGAACCAAATGCCCACTCAAGTTGCCTCTCGGCAACTGCGGAACTTACCGTTCCTTAGTAACCATGAATAACAGTATTTACTTGACAATGGGGGATCCAACGTTCTAAATATAATTTTACGTAATTTATCTTTTTCGTAGGAAATTACGTAATTAACGTTCCCTATGGGATTTGCATTCAACCCGGTCCCTGACTATGAACCGGGGGCTTAGTGTTTTTTGTGATTTGCATTCCTCTTGTGATTTATGTTCTCAGTGCAATTTGCGCGATATACGTCACTTATGTGATTTATGTTTAGCTTAAGCCCTTGCTTGGGGCTAGGGCTTTGACGTCCCTTACGTGGTTTGTTTTAACTTAGCCTCAGAACAAGGACTGGGAGCTAGAATTATCATCCACGGTGAGCTTTCTCCTAACGTAAAAGTTCGCCTTTCTACGAATGGTGGACGGTTAACTTCCACCGAACGTGGAAGTATGCGGTCGTGTTGTTCTGTTCCAGCTAAAAAAGAAAGCACGAAGTTGTGGGGTGGGTAACCATCACATAACGTGGAGGCTCGCAGGCGGTTAGCTTTTGCCTAATGCGAGACGCAATGGTCTCCAGTAACCCTTCTGTTTCAGCAATGCATCTCAACCTCTAGGAACCCCGCTCGGTGGGCCGACACGCCCGCCTGACACCATCACTTATGTCCGACCTCACCAACACCCCTTTGAGTCTCAACCATGCATCTCAACTACCCGGGACATTCCCTTAGGAGCAGACTGACATAGTCCTACTCCAGAACAACACGCAAGGGCCACAAAGTCCTTTAGGCGCACCTCATGTGTGAGGCCGCTGTCTTTATGAGGAACTCACACAATCCCACACAAGTAGCACGCCACTTACTCGAGAGGGCAACCATCTCGTAGCATGCGCCAAACCTGGTTGCCCGTTGACAAATGACCAACGGCCCCTACCTCTACCCTTAAGGAACGAAGTTGCCGCATCCGCGCCGTCAAGCGGTAAACGGAGCTGGTGCACACCGCCGCTCACAGGGGGCTCGAGCATCACAAGTGCTCTCGCCGATCGAAGGTTGAATCCTACAAGTTAGAGCGCTTCGATAGCGCGCCGCACAGCCCAAACGAGGGCCAATACCTTTCTAGGACGGATTACTCGCACTGTCGGCCCTCAGCCCACCACCATGTCTATAGAGCGTCCTACTCATGTGCAGATCACATGTTGCCCTCGTAATTACACTGAGGCCCGCTCTCATTACCGGGGCAAATTATTTAGCACCACCATTCGGGGTCAAGACACCTTGATACCCCAAACACGACTTCAATGACCTGTGTCTTTCTTAAACCGAGGAACTTCCGCAACCGGGACGCGACTTGCGATGCAGCGCGCAACACTACTTACACACAGCGCACGACATTGGGCCGCAGACGCTGATGCGGGTGTGCATGTACAAAACACGAAGGCTCGCAAACAAACCATGCCATGATCCATAACAGGGCCATGACACTACGCCTGTAGGATTGATCTCTTCTTCCCCAGCCCCTGTGCGGGTTATTCGCTAGTATAGCTGCTCACAAATTTTACTATTTGTTTCTAGTCGAAGCTATTAATCTATGAGGCAACGCCTTGTTAAAATGAATGAGTTCAATAGCAAACATGAAAAATAAAATAAAACCTAACGTGTCCTTGGCGCGAGTTTCTTCATAAACAAGCTATTTATTTTAGTTTGGCCTAGAGTCATAAACAAGCCTATAGCAAGGTATTTACCTAGCACCACCATATATGAGCCGGCGATGACCAGTCGAGCCATAAGCCCTCGTCAGGCAAACATGTTTACTTATATACGTTATGTTTAGCCTAGTCCCTAGCCAGGAACTGAAGACTTAACGCTTTTTATATGAATTATGTTCCTTATGTGATTGACATTCCTTATATGATCTGTATTTACCTCAGCTTTTACCGGCTGGGGGCTTCTAGTTTCTTTACTCAAGTTGTTTATTTTAGTTTGAATGGTTTGTTTTATTTACCTCAGCCTTTACCGCCTGGGGGCTTCTAGTTGCTTTACCTAAATTGTTTATTTTAGTTTAAATGGTTTGTTTTTCCCAGCCTTTACCGGTTGGGGGCTTTTAGTTACTTTACTAAAGTTGTTTATTTTAGTTTAAATGGTTTGTTTTAATTACCTCAGTCTTTACCGGCTGGGGGCTTCTAGTTGCTTTACTCAAGTTGTTTATTTTAGTTTGAATGGTTTGTTTTATTTACCTCAGCCTTTACCGGCTAGGGGCTTCTGGTTGCTTTATCAAAATTGTTTATTTTAGTTTGAATGGTTTATTTACCTCAGCCTTTACCGGCTGGGGGCTTTTAGTTACTTTACCTAAATTGTTTATTTTAGTTTGAATGGTTTGATTTATTTACCTCAGCCTTTACCGACTGGGGGCTTCTAGTTGCTTTACTTAAATTGTTTATTTTAGTTTGAATGGTTTGATTTATTTACCTCAGCCTTTACCGGCTGGGGGCTTCCAGTTGCTTTACCTAAATTGTTTATTTTAGTTTGAATGGTTTGTTTTATTTACCTCAGCCTTTTCAAGATGGGGGCTTCTAGTTGCTTTACCTAAATTGTTTATTTTAGTTTAAATGGTTTATTTCTTCTAGCCTTTACTGACTGGGGGCTTTTAGTTACTTTACTCAAGTTGTTTATTTTAGTTTGAATGGTTTGATTTATTGACCTCAGCCTTTACCGGCTGGGGACTTCTAGTTGCTTTACCTAAATTGTTTATTTTAGTTTGAATGGTTTGTTTTATTTACCTCAGCCTTTACCGGCTGGGGGCTTTTAGTTACTTTACTCAAGTTGTTTATTTTAGTTTGAATGGTTTGATTTATTTACCTCAGCCTTTACCGGCTGGGGACTTCTAGTTGCTTTACCTAAATTGTTTATTTTAGTTTGAATGGGTTGTTTTATTTACCTCAGCCTTTACCAGCTGGGGGCTTCTAGTTGCTTTACCTAAATTGTTTGTTTTAGTTTAAATGGTTTGTTTTTCCCAGCCTTTACCGGCTGGGGGCTTTTAGTTACTTTACTCAAGTTGTTTATTTTAGTTTGAACGGTTTGTTTTGTTAACCCAGTATTTACCGGCTGGGGACTTTTAGTTTATGTTATATGAGTTACTCATTTCGATTTGAATGATTTCTTTAATCACCTCTACCCGCTGGGGAACTTTCTATTAAGTTAGACCTCTACCAATTAGAAACTTCACGTGAGGTCACCAGTAAGATGGCCTAAACTAGTCTTTACTTGCAAAAAGACTAGCAGTTGCAGTTTTCTCTCAGCCATATTAAGAGCATAAAGCCATAACCAGTGGTACACTCTCACCAGCTAAGAATCCGCATCGGTGTACGTCCCACCTAACATCGGGACTGGCGGTACACTCTCACCAGCTGAGAGTCCGTGTCTATGTATGTCCTACCTAACATCGGGATTGGCGGTACACTCTCACTAGCTGAGAGTCCACGTCTATGTGCGTCCCACCTAACATCGGGACTGGCGGTACACTCTCACCAGCTGAGAGCCCACGACTGTGTAAGTCCCACCTAACATCGGGACTGGCGGTACACTCTCACCAGCTGAGAGTCCGCGACTGTGTAAGTCCCACCTAACATCGGGACGGGCGGTAAACTCTCAACTGCTCGAGAGCCCGCAGTTGTGTGCCCCACCTAACATCGGGGTTGATGATAGGCGGTCCAAGCCACAAGCCCTTCTTAAGCCGGTAAGATGCATTTGCACTGTAAGTCCTTCTCAGGCAAGCAACACTCAGACGTAGCTATAAGCCCTTTTATGACAGGCGATGTCTATTTAAACCGTAAGCCCTTCTCGGGCAGGTAAGCCACATTTACGCTATAAGTCATTACCAAGCAAGCAGTACTCAGACATAATCATGAGCCCTTTCCAGGCAAATAAGATGTATTTGAACCATAAACGCCTCAGCCGACATTAAAACAAGTGATACACTCCAACCCAGCCCACGGCTGGAGGCTTGGAGTTAAAAATATTCATAATACACTCCGACTCAGCCTACGGCTGGGGGCTAGGAATTAGAAACAGTTATAACATATTCCACCCTTGGAATTAAGGATATTCGCAATACATTCCAATCCAGCCTACTGCTGGGGGCTAAGGATTAAAGGTACTCACAGCATGCCTCGTCTCGGTTCACAAGCAAGAATTTGGACACTAAAACTTAACAAGTCAGGTAGAATGACCTCTCCAAAGGCCGTTGTTCAATCATAAACAACACCTCCAATCAGGAATACAATTCTTAAAGGCCATACCGAGAATTAACAAAATGGGGCAATGCTCACGTCAACTACTTGCGCAAGCAATTATAGGCATCTTCCAGTACTTTACCATGGGAAGAACCAATGAACATGATCCTTAAAAGGCTCGAGTCCTCTGAACCCTAAAGAAAATCCCAAAAGCTAAAAACATTCGTCAACAAGGAAGCATAAGAACCGATTGCCCGCTTGAAGTCGCAACAAAGAAACCATAGACGGTTAAACCAAAACAATGTCCTCTTAAAAGGACCTCATAGGTAACGCCTATGAAATTCCTCATAACGGATAACGCTCATCAGAATCTTGACAGTCCGCATATCGTCAAAGCATTTGGATGTTGTACACTCCACGGCCGAATATGAACAGGTCCCATTCATCTATGGAGTGGGGGGCTAACTGTTGAGGATAAAAATAACCAGGTTAGTATTAAAATAGGATAATGAGACAAAAACGAAAATAAAATACAATTTTATTTTGAACTTTCTCTCTCCTCCATTGGCTTCCCCCAAACGTCTCCCTCTCTCTCTTTATTGACTCCTTCTCTCTCTCTCCTGACGGCACATCTCTCTCTCACCCCTCACATCACTCTCTCTCTTCTTTTTCTCCTCTACCACCAACACCACCTACTACCGCCAACACCTTCTACCGCCAAGCCTCCGGTACCGCCAGCCCCTCTGGTACCGCCACCTCACCTCCTCAACCGCCAACATCAACCCTCCTCTATAAATATCTATAACAACAAGAGGGGTGAGGGAGGCGAGGACCCCATTCTCTCTCTCTCCTTTTTCTCCTTCCTCTTGCTCCGACCATCTCCTCCTGTGCAACACCGACCACTTCGCCGCCACCTCTTCGCCAGCCTCCGCCCAGCCGGTAATACTCCTGCCACCGGCCACCAGGGATGAACCCCACTTTCTCTCTCCTCTATCTTTCTCTACCCAAGGGCCACCCATACGTTGCCGGTACGGACTTCGGCCACCTCGCCGGTACGGATTCCGGCCATCTCGCCGGTACGGATTTAGGCCACCAGAGACCGAGGACCCCCTCTCCATATACGATAAGTATTTATTATTGCTTATTTACACTATTTACTCATTATTTGTTTTTATTATGCTTTTACTAACATAGGCATCGGAGGGGTCTCCCGCGGGCAAACCCGTGGGTCCCTCTAACGGCCTCTTTTATTTTGCAGGGATATCAGGACAAGCGCTAGCAGCTGCTTCCTCAGTGAGGGTTGAGTCTCGCTCTCATCTAAAAGAACCTAACCAAAAATCCCCGAAACAGAAAATGGTATGCAAGCCCCATGAAAGACTCATCCTTTATAACTAGCAAAGACTAGAAATCGTCTATACCTAACTGGTTTTAGATGCGGATACTGATATATATATATAGTTCAATTGTTTGTGTGTATGCATGACGTTTTAGATGTATTTATGAAGTATAATGAATTCATTTTTCATGTGATAATACTACAGTTTGGTGAACATTTCTTGGGAGACAACTGCATTTGAGGGAAATATACATTGACATTATTGATGCTTATGAGTTAATAACCATATTAATTGGGAGCTCACATTCTTATGATTGTTTACCAATGAATAGCTCTAGAATGCATATAAATTTGCATGAGTTAGTACATGACGCTTATAAGTTAAGAGATGTAGAGGAAATCATGTCAATACTCCTTTCCAAATTCAGATATAGGAGTTGAACTTTCTATTATATTATGCAAATATGAATGTTTTAGTGTCATAATATACTCCAATAGACAGTCATGTTCTCTATTTACTAAGGAAATCCTTATGATGTTGTGTATAGGCTCTATGACAATGTTTTAGTGTAATAATTTGCTTTTATGCTAAAAAATTGAGATCGAGCTTATGTTGTTGTTTAATGTCTCTATTGATCATTGTCATAGGAAAATGGAAGATCGTTGGATGATGAGCTTAATCACGAATGTGAAGAGGAAGATTTGCCGATGAAGATTATGTGTTGGAAGATATATGATGGTTGTTCTTGTTGTAGACAAATTACTTAGAACTTTTTGGTAGATGATGGATTTTTCTTTTTAGCTATTTGTACTAGTTAGATTAGATTTTGGATGGAGTTGTAGATTTGTATTGGATGCTTTGCTTTTGTTGTGGATTAAACATGGATGGAGTTGTATACATTTTGGATGCAGTGATAGATTTGATTATATAAATTGGTAAATTGTTGTGACGAGGTAATGCCAACCACAAACTATGTTTTTGATGTAGAGAGTAGCAATATGAAATTATTGTTGGTAATAACAAAATAAGTCTTTGATAGCATATCTTTTGCCAATAGATATTGTTTTGTCGATAAAACTTTTACCAACAGAAAATTATTTGTTGGTATATCATTTACTAATAAAGAATTTGTTATTGGTAATATCCTTTACCAATAGAAAATATTTTGTTGGTAATACCCTTTACCAACAAAAAGCGTTTGTTGGTATAACTTTTACCAACAAATAAACAATTGTAGCTATTGTAGAGGTATTACCAACAATTTTAAATTTCTGTTGGTAAAGTCTTTACCAACAGTGGCAATACCAACAGTGTACCAACAGACCGATTTCTGTTGGTAAAGCCTTTACCAACAGAAAAATTGTCATTGTCACTAATAATCATGCTGTTGGTAGTAGTCACTTTTTTGGTAGTGCATTTATAAGTGAGTTTAGTTAAGAATTATAAATAGGAGTTGTGAGAGAGAAGAGATTGGTCTTTCTCATAGTTGGACCTATATACATGCCAACTTGGTGCGTTAGGCCTAACAACATGGTATGTCTTTTCCGTCGTTAGTTCTTTAAACACACAGGGAAAACAATCACCCAAAAAAAAAAAAAAAAGAAGTCCTCAGCAGAGACATAATCCTGACCTTTTATATATATGGATCAAAGTTGAGGGACTCCAAAACAAGACGAAGGAAATGGCACCCTCAAACACCATTTTTATCATCTTTCTTGCATTTCTGACCATGAAACCAATAATCACAGTGTCAGAACCCCATTATGTGACCTACTACTGTGAATAAAACAATGACACTTACACAGAGAACAGCACATACCAGAAGAATCTCAATTCCCTTCTCTCACAACTCTCTACAAAATCATCCATTACCAACTTCTATAACTTGACCATTGGGGACAGTCCTGATCGAGTCTATGGTATGTTCTATTGTAGAGGTGATGTCAAGCCACAGGTCTGCCATGAATGCTTTCACGCGGCTTCACTGAATATTCTACAGAACTGCAATTATCAGAAACAGGCCATTATTTGGTGTTGTTAAGAGTACAAAATCTTTATTGGCTTTAGCCTATTAGCTTAAACTTTTGAGACAGTTGCTTCCTTGATACGATACCAAAATCTTGATGACCAAAAGATCACGAGTTCGAATCCCAATCCAACAGCCTTCACTTTCAACATTAATATAATTTGAGCACAAGTATAAAGGTGGGCTTGTGCACTATCCACCCTTCAAGCCCGTAGGACATTCGCGTGAGGAAGCATGTTAGAGTATAAAATCATTCATGGCTATTGACCAATCAGCTTAAACTTTTGGTTCCTTGACATGTGTGTCCGAAAAAAGTTATTAACTAAGGGAAAAAAAGTGGGGTTTTTTTTCTAAAATTCATTTAAATTTTAGATACTGTTTTAAAAACCACATAAATTTTACAATTTTTCAATTTCACATTCAAACTTTTCAAAAATTTTCAATGTCACACCTTAATACTAATGATGTTAACATCCATTAGTTTTTGCTGATGTGACATTTAAAAAAATCTTTTTAAATATAAAAACTATTGTTTAAAATATTTACAAATTTTTAAGTTGTGTAAAATATTTTTTTATATATTTTCAAATTATTTTGAATGCAAATTCGAATTTTTTACAATGAATTTATCCTTGTTTTAAAAGCCACGTCAATAAAAACTAATGGATGTTAATGGTGTTAATATTAAGTTGTGATATTCAAAAATTTTGGAAGTTTAGCTTTGACTTTGAAAAGTTAGAAACTCTAAGCAGTTTTTGGAACCGCACCTAAAAGTTAGGTGATTTTCTGTAAAAACCCAAATAAAGCATTTGTAAAATATAAGTTGATGGGGTAAGGTTGCGTATATTCTACCCTTCCCAGACTCTGCTCACGCAGGAGCCCTTGTGACGCTGGGCCTGTTATTGTTGTTGTAGTAGTTGATATGTTTTCTTGTTGAGCTTGAGGTTGCAAGCTTGAGCTTGAGGTATTGACTTTTAGTAGTAATTCAAGTTCAAGGACAAGGCTTATTATGTATATTTTTTTTCTAGGGTTGTTTACACAATATGTCCCTATACTTTTTTCATTGTATCAATTTAGTCGCTATACTTTTGATTGCATTAATTCAGTCATTCTGCAATATATATTGTATCAATTTAGTCCTTTGGTCAAATTTAAATTAAATTATTGACATAATTTTTAATGGGATAATCGCGTTAGATGCAAGTAACCACTTCACATCCACACATTGACTCAATTTAACCCAATTCATGCCTGAACCATTATAAAGTTTATTAAAAACTTAATAGAAATTTTATTCTAGGGACCAAATTGATAAAATATAAATTGTATAGGGACAAAATTGATACAATTAAAAATATAAAGACTAAATTGACATAATTAATAAAATATAAAAACCTTTGGAGTTAATAACCCTTTTTTCTACTATGTTTGTCCTCTAATCAGTTAGCATTTTTTTATTTGGTTGTTAGAAACTTAGCCATTTTACAGAGTTGATGATGCAGCGTGAAGTGGGAAATTAGGGGAAACGGGAAGGTAACGACGGCCTCCCTTAATTTTATTACTGAAATAAAATAAAAGGGGAAAAATAGTCTCGATTCTCACAACCCGAGAAAAAAGGAAACGAGGTATAAGTTTGTTTTTTTTTTTTTTGGAAAAATAATGAATGAATGAATGAAACCCTAGCTAACAATCCCTTTAAATAGAAGGGATTCCTAAATCCTATAGGAAAACTAATTTAAATTTTAAATCAAATTCAAAACATAAACAATAAAAGAACAAAAAAAATAACCATAAATTTAAAACAAATTCGAGCTTCTATCTGTTGGCGCCGACTCGGTCCCGTTGAGCCGAATCCATTACGTTGTCTGGGACCCCGTTCCGCCAATACGGTCCCGTTACGACCTGAGCTGCATCATCCTCCCCATGTCAAAGAGAATTCGCCCTCGAATTCATTATAGCTTCGGTGTCATCATTGTCTCCAAAATAAGGCGTGAGGGGCTTGACATTGAAGGTATCTGATGTTCTCATTCCCGGCGGGAGTTTGAGCCTTTAAGCATTGCTGTTGATCCTTTCTACTACTGTCAACGGACCAATCTTGCGTGCCGTCATCTTGTTGTATTCCCAAGCGGGGAATCGTTCCCGTGCTAAAATGGTCCAAACCTGATCGCCAGCTTGGAACTGAACCACCCTTCGCCCTTTGTCTCTGGCAGTCTTGTACTTGGTGTTGGCTTCGAATAGGCGAGCTCGAGTCTGTTCATGTATGTCTTTGAGTGAGCGAATGAAGTCCTCCACTTTACCATGCGGTCGCATGAGGTCTGGTACTGGAGCCAAGTCTATGGGGGAGCGAGGAACAAAACCGTAGACGATCATGAAAGGTGCAAAGCCCGTGCTCCTGTTGACGGAGCTGTTGTATGTGAACTCAGCTTGGTCAAGCTTGGCTTCCCATCCCTTGGGGTGATCAGCAACGAGGCAACGTAAGAGGTTCCCTAAGGAACGATTGGTGACTTCGGTTTGCCCATCCGTTTGAGGATGGTGGATAGTGCTAAAGGCGAGTGAAGTGTTTGCCATCTTGCAGAGGGTTCGCCAAAAGTGGTTTACGAACCTGACATCACGATCGGAGACAATGCTTGAGGGTAACCCATGGAGTTTGTACACCTCTCGAAAGTAAAGACCCGCCACATGTATTGTGTCAGCTGCCTTCTTACATCCAATGAAGTGTGCCATCTTTGAGAAACGATCCACGACCACAAAGACGGAGTCTACACCCCTCGTGGTTCTAGGGAGTCCCAAGACGAAGTCCATACTTATGTCTGTCCAAGGTTGGCTTGGCACCGACAGTGGTAAGTAAAGCCCTCCGTTCGTTGCTCCTCCCTTGGACACTTGACAAATTCCGCAACGCCTGATGTATCGTTCAACCTCCTTGCGTATTGATGGCCAGTAGTACTTGACGGTTATGAGTTGCAACGTCTTGTCTCTCCCTACATGCCCCGCATTGTGTTTTTCCTTAATTATCTTGAGCCTCCAACTAAAATCCAGTATGCAAAGCTGGTTTCCCTTTAAGAGAAACCCGTCATGGATTGAGAAGTCTGGCACCGACCCTAGCCGTAGGTCCCACAAAATTTGTCCGAACGAGGGGTCATCACGGTAAAATGGCGCCATTTGATCAAAACCCGTGATCTGCATATGGCTCTCTGTCATGATGAGGCTTCTTCTACTTAAGTCGTCTGCCACTTTGTTCATCGCACCTGATCTGTGCTTGATGGTGAAGTGAAAGAGCTAATTGAAGATAGCCCACTTGGCGTGACGTTCTGAGAGTTTTTCTTGGCTGTTAATGTACTTGAGAGCCACATTGTCTGAGTATAGGACGAACTCCCGGTTGGATAGGTATGGTTTCCAATGTCTCAGTGCCCTTACCAATGCATAGAACTCCAAATCGTAGGTTGAGTAGTTCAATCGGCTCCCATTAAGTTTCTCTCTAAAGAAAGCGATTGGCCTCCCGTCTTGGCTGAGGATAGCACCAATGCCTATCTTAGAGGCATCCGTATGTAGTTCAAACGTCTTTTGGAAATCAGGAAGTGCTAGGACAGGTGCGGAAGTCAACCTCCTCTTAATCTCTTTGAAGGCGTTAGCTGCCTTCGAATTCCACACAAACGCCCCTTGCTTCATGCACTCGGTGATTGGCCCTACGATGGTGCTGAAATTTTGGACAAAGCGCCTATAAAAGGACGCCAACCCATGGAAACTTCGTACTTCACCAATATTTTGCGGTTGTGGCCAATCACGGAAGGCGGTAACCTTGCTCTCGTCAGCTACAATGCCGTCTCTGGACACAACAAACCCAAGGAAGGTCACCGTGTCTCTCATAAACTCACACTTCTTTAGGGCCGCGAATAGGCGTTGCATCCTAAGGGTGCCAAGTACTTCCTCTAGATGTGTCAGGTGTTCAGCGTTGTCCTAGCTATAGATCAGAATATCATCAAAATACACAACAACGAATTTTCCGATGAAAAGGCGCAAGACCAGATTCATGAACCTCATAAACGTGCTTGGCGCGTTGGACAATCCGAAAGGAATGACTAGCCATTTGTAAAGTCCCTCTCTTATCTTGAATGCGGTCTTCCATTCATCACCTGGCAAGATCTGTATCTGATGATATCCACTCTTGAGGTCTAGCTTCGTGAATACTTGTGAACTTCATAGTTGGTCTAGTAGGTCATCAAGTGGTGGGATTGGAAAATGGTAGCGCACTGTTATCTTGTTGATTGCCCTACTGTCAATGCACATACGCCAACTCCCATCTTTCTTTGGCGTTAGCAACGCTGGGACAGTGCATGGACTTAAGCTCTCTCGGATGAACCCCTTAGCGAGCAATTCTTCCACTTGGAGCCTCAGTTCTTCATGTTCAGCTGGGCTCATGCGATAATGGGGCCTGTTTGGAAGGGAGGCGCCAGGCACCAGGTCAATGCGGTGCTGGACATCCCTAAGTGGTGGCAATGTGGAGGGTAGTTCTTCGGGGAATACATCAGCATAATCTTTCAATAGGATCGAGACCTCAGGCGGTATCTCTTGAGCTCCAACCATGCATTCTTTCCCAACCAACGCGAAGATGACCTTAGAGTCGTCAATCTCCTTAGTGAACATGGCGCGACCTTGGATGCCTGGGTGTTGAGCTGTTAAGGCTTGTGGTGCGTCTTCCTTCTTTGGTATCAAGATGATCTTGGTCCCTTCATAAATGAAGCTATACGTGTTCTTCCTCCCGTCATGGACGACGCTCCTATCGTATTGCCATGGCCGTCCCAATAGCAAGTGACAGGCGTCCATCGTAACAACATCACACCATACCTGCTCCTTGTATGTATCTCCTATTGAAAAGTTAACCAAGCATCGTTTAGAGACAGTTACTTGATTCCCTTTCTTTAGCCATGATAACTTGTAAGGATTAGGGTGGGCTTCTATCTGTAATCCTAACTTGGTCACCGCTTCTTCAGATATCACGTTTTCACAACTCCCCGAATCGATGACCATACGACAAATATTTCCGCCAACGGTACAAGTGGTTTGGAAGATGTTGTTGCGAAGCCAACCGTCACCCTCTTCTTCTCTTGGTGCAAAGCACGAGCGCCTGACAACCAATATGTGACCCTCATCCCCCGTCAAGGGCTTCTCACTCGGTTCCGCCAACTCTCCTTGGAGTTCTACTTTGAAGGTCTCGCCTTCTTCTCCTCGGAGTTCCTCAATGTATAAGCCCTTGCCGGGCCTATCTCGCTTGCGGCAATCAGAGGCTCGATGTCCACTCTCCCTGCACTTGAAGCAGTGAATCCCAGAAGTGTTCGCCAAGTCTTGAGCATTGGGCCTGGTTGCATTAGCGTTAGTCAGTCGGTTCTGAGTGGTCTATGTTGGCGGTAATAGAGGCTGCTCTCAAACGCTAGCTTGTGCACCCCAATTTCCATGAATTTGGTGGCGTCTCTATTGTCGTTCAACATTCAAGGCCCTTTGGCTAGCCTCTAACACGGTAAAGATGTCAAACATGTTGAGGACTTCTTGGATAGACTCCTTCAATCCGCCTATGTACCGATCCGCCAATTGTTCTCTGCTTTCTGCAAAGTCAGTCCTGGCGACAAGTGAATAGAATTCAGCCATGTATTCTTCCATGGATCTTGAACCCTAACGCAAACTTTGGAGGCGTTGATACATGATTCTGGCGTGATTGTGGGGCAAGAAGGCTCCTCGCATGCTTCTTCATCTTGTTCCATGATTCGATCTTGGCTTTACCTTGTCGAAGCCGGATTTGTTTAAGTTGTTGCCACCATGCGGCAGCTCGCCCTCTCAGGCATGTAGCAACCAAGGGTGCTTGCTTCTTTTCTGGTACTTCTCGGAACTCGCGGACTTCTTCTATTGTGGCAAGCCAATCCCAAAAATCTTCCAGATTTCCTCCACCATTGAACTCCAGTATTTCGATTCGGAGACCGGCCTCTCACCTCTTATCATCAGGCGCGTGGGTGTTACCGGTATTGGGCCGACGATGCCTCGGCCTAGGATCCGGTAGCTCTTCCTCCGAGAACGGATTCTTGAAGCTCTCATCTGTATCCTCCTCAATTGCACCGGATGTAAAGGGGTGTTGGGGTTGGGTTCCCTGATCTGCATCCGGGTTTGCCCCCAGTTGAATTAAGCAACGCTCGATTTGCCTAAGTTTCTCCTCGATACCGTCTAATCTCCTTTCGGGTTGTGCATGTCGATCTCGTTCGGTTAGTTCTTCGATGGAGGCGTACCTTTGACTTCCTGGAGCAATCTCAGAAATGATGCAGCTCAGGCCATAACGGGACTGTATTGGCAGAACGGGGTCCCATACAGTAGAACGGATCCGGCTCAACAGGACCGAGTCGGCACCAACAGATAGAAGTTTGAATTTGTTTTAAATTTATGTTAATTTTTTTTTTTTGGTTTTTTATTGTTTATGTTTTGAATTTGATTTAAAATTTAAATTAGTTTTCATATAGGATTTAGGAAAATTTAAATTAGTTTTCCTATAGGATTTATGAATCCCTTCTATTTAAAGGGATTAGTAGCTAGGGTTTCATTCATTCATTATTTTTCCAAAAAAAATAAATTTATACCTTGTTTCCTTTTTTCTCGGGTTGTGAGAATCGAGACTATTTTTCCCCCTTTATTTTATTTTAGTAATAAAATTAAGGGAAGGCTGTCGTTACGCTCCTGTTTCCCCTAATTTTCCACTTCGCGCTGCATTAGTTGACTTTCCTGTTTTTCTAGTTATTGGGTCTTTTTTATCGTTAGTTGTGCATATAAGTCCTTGCTTAGAGTTCTTTTTTCTTTTTCACTGAAATAATGACAAGTACTTTAGCCGCCTTCTCCGGATTCTCTCTGAAGTTTCCACTATAGAAATCTTCCTCTAGTTAATTTCTTTTCTCTTGAAAATTCTAATAAAATTTTAAGCTCGAGTTCGAGCTCAAGATACAACCTTTGATTGGATGACTGCCCACTCTTTTCATATCATGCCTTCCATATGATTGAGCTAGAATTTTTTTGTTTCTTCCGTAATCATCCACTCCTTCCGTTTTGAGGGCGGATTTTCCTGCATTGACAGTTCCTTTAATGGGTATAATTTTTCCTATAAATCGAGCATTTCGATGGGTTAATTAATACTACTCCAAGAAAATGGGTCATTAACGATAATGATTACCGTCGTTCAAAGCCTAGTTTACCGTCGTTAATATTATTAACGATGAGGAAACTTCCCGTCGTTCGTCGTCAGCAATGCTTACGACGTTAATAATATCTGGGATCAACGATTGCTAAACTGAGCCGTCGTTAAAAAGTATCTACAACGGCATACTAGGTCTGTTATTAAAGGCGAAATTAATAATGACATCACAAGTTGTCGTTAAAAGTAAAGTCTTTAACATTAGGTGACACCGTCGTTAAAGAGTTGATTAATAACGACAACAATTATCGTCGTAACACCCCAAATTCTATAGAATGGAGGGTTACACGCCGTAGGTACATTTAGAATCTACATGGCTTTTTAAACTTAGCTGAAGTAATAGAATAATTAGTTACAAATATTTAACGCCATATGGGAAAAAGTTTTAACGACGACAAAAACCGTCGTTAAAATTTTTGCACTGCTAATTAAAAATAGTAACAACAATATAGACCGTCGTTGGTAAAAAATTGCAATAATAAACCATTGTTAAAACATTTTCCACCAGTTTATGATAAGAAAAGCTATCATTGAAAATGCTTCCTCCATCAAGAACAATTATAACAAAAAAATTTATCAACATTAAGGACCCTATAAATTCATATAGTACAACGTATACATTCATAAATACCTGTACATTTATGCAATATAATGATAATTTTCTAGTTGTCTATAACATCTATACATCTATATAAAGACAATTTTTAGGTTGTTCATAACACCTGTACATAAATGTAGCATAACGGCATTTTATTTCATTTATAACACTTGTAGAATAGTATAGTATAACCATACAGAAATAACTCTTACACATCATTAAATATAGCTACGAATTCTAGTGAAAAAGAAAGATGTTATTGAAACTCAAATACCCAAGTACTCATAAAAGCCAATTTACATACAAAAACCACTAAAAGCATACATTGAAAATTCATCACCTAACAATTTAGCAAAAATTACAAATCCGACAAAAGTTCACAAATAAAAGTTCCAACAAAAACAAAAATTTGTAGTGCAATCTTCCAACACCTGAAAAAAATAAAACTCATGTTAGGAAATTCTTGTCACTTAAGCATAAATAATCAATAGTACGGACACACCACCGACCAGAAATAAAATAAAAAATAAAACATATAAAAATTATATTGAAGCAGCATAAAATTGGCCAAAAAGGAAAAAAGTTCATATGCTTTTTAATACAAAATAATCGCAAACCTGATCTCCACATTATAGAATTCTTTCACAGTGTCACAAATTCAAAACATTCTTAAACTCCACACAGAATTCAATCACATAGTCCAAATTCAACAACAATTCCAAATAACTCAACTCAATAATGTGTTCTTAATGAATACCAAAATGATTGCAAACTCTTAACTCCATATTGAAACACAAAGTCCTAAATCCACTAATCTTAAACTCGCATAAAATTCAATCATACAATCCAAATGCATCAAAAATTTCAAACAACTAAAGAGTGACATTTTTTTTTATAAGACTCATAATGCAAAACAGGATGCACCTACCAAGTTGGGCCCCGAGAGAATGGAAAACCAAAACCAAAACCAAACAAAACAAAAGACAGCCCACATGCCATGACACGTCAAAAGACCTGGCAAGATGCAAGCTGCAAACAAAGTGAAACTACTACCCATACAATTTGAGTCATAAATTAACAACATTCTCAAAATTCACATAAAACTTAATCACAAAGTCCAAATCCACAACAATTTCAAATAACTCAATATTGTACTCTTAATGAATATATTAACATACATAAGCGAAAACAAAGGGCAAGAGAAAGAGAAAGAAGAAAAATATGAAGATTACCATATACCTAATAATACTTAATCAATGTAGTCATCCATCTCAGTAGATAAAGAGGGAGTACTTCCCCGGTTGTTACAACCTCCATCCTCTAGTGCTTTTACTCTAGCTACCAATTCAATAAATTCCTTATTCTCCTTAAGAAATGCTCGCTTTTCCTTCTCAGATTGATGTAGTTTTTTAAGAAGCTCAGCCTTGGTAGAAGATGGTCCTCTCAAATCGCTAGGCCTTACTCCTTCCCCATAACCAAGCACATGACCATGAGCATGACGTTTATCGAAAACCTTCTCAGCAACTTCATGTTAGATAAGGTGGGATCCTTTTCAATAACATCAACAATTTTTTCCTACAAAATATGGTGAACTAAGAATGGAGTAAAGTATATTTGATAACAAGTAACTAATTATTTAAATTCTATATACATATTGCTGACTAAGCTCAAGTGTCGCTAGCTTGTCACCCTTTGAACGTGAAGCCAAAATATCTCCCTAAGATTCAGACCTTTCGCATTCTATTGAGTCTTTACAATCAAACAATAGTTAAATTATCCACAAGTGAAAAAAAATTAAAAAACAAAATACTGAAGTTGTTAGTTGCATACTATATCTTTGAAAATCTGCCTATGAGCTCTGCTACCAGAACGATGAAGCAGTTTTTTCAAAAGCCCAGCCTTATTTTTGTAGTTTCTAGTACTCCTTGCCACTAATATTAAAAATTTTATATGTCCATGAATACAAATACAAAAAATAAAATCGGAGAATAGAAGAGAATTTATACTTGGAACTGCTCAGATCCATAATAATGTTTTACAGTCCATACCCAATCCTCCTTATCCCACCCTTCTGGAGGCGGATCTGTCAAGGCCTTCTTCAAAGCTTGTTCCATAGTGAAGTTGGGAGGCGGTGAAGGATGCTTTTTCATTTTCGGCATTTTCAAAATCTCAAATCGATACAAGTCTCCTCTGTGATTTTTCCACAAGTACCGCATATAATCTAAGATCTCTTTGTGATAGTCCTTCAAGTCAACATTCTCATTGGTAAATTTGTCCTAATTCAAATAAGTAAACTCAATTTCTTTTCATGCTAATAAAATTTTGCCATTGTAAATTAGACATCTAACAATCATCGCATAATTATTTTAAAATTAAAATATAAGTTACATTACACAGTTAAGTTACCATGACTACCACAAACATGTGGTCTTTCTCTTTGGCATCAATGTCATCCCACAAGCGCTTCCTCCTTGGAACAACATTTCTATCATGTGCGATTTTGTTTACATTTTCCCCAACACTGCGATTACGGAAAATTTCAGTCGGCAACTTATTTCCAGGTTTGAGAGTTGCCATTGTTTTGCATTTGCTCTTCTCACGTCTTTTCTTCTTCTTTCCGTCGTCATTTTTAGCAGAACCTACCAATAATGAAAAAGTGACTACATGCTAACAGGAAATCAAAGCCTTACCATTTAAAAAAAAAAAGAGTAAGAAAAACGTCAACATCAATTTCATCTTTAATTTCATGATTCTCCAACTCCATTTTAATTTACAAAGCATTTGTGAAGTTAATATGGTCGAATGTTAGATCAAGAGCTTCAATTGAAGCTTCCCATGATCTAATTGGTAAAGACATCATTTGGGGTTCTCTAACTTGTGTGTCATATGAATAGCTCTGACTGAAGGGGAAGGCATATGAACAGCTCTGACTGAATTAAATTTAATAGGCCTATTTCTCGTGTTAATATAAGCCTTTAACTCCTTACTACCTTTAGGTAGCGCCCCCAGTAGGAGGAACTGTTTATTAGCTTTCAAGAAGAAAGCTAATTAATAACTATACTTTGAAGCATCGTCCTGTCACATAAGAAGACAAGTTAGTACAACAACAAACCAACAATTTGGCACGTGTCATACTTCATTACCTTTTATTTTACACTATTAGCAAACAGCTTTACCAGTAGAAGAAAATCAAGAAGACAAGTCAGCCGATATGATAGAATATGAAGACAATAATAATAAAATCAGGAAAGGGTTGAAAGAGTGTCGAGACCAAATTATCAATTAAAAGAAGTGTTAAAATAAAACAATACTAAAATAACAAGTAGAAGAAAAGTCATATTATTATTCTTTACTAAACTATAAAAATAGAGAAAGATCAAAACTATATACTATGAAACCAAAAAAATAAGTTTATGTTCTTTTCTTTTTCTTCCTCTTTTTGGTCTCAGATAGATCAACAACCATCGACTCTATATCCATCCTCATCCAATTGATTGTATCACCCAAAGTTTAAGCAGTGGATGAGATTAAATTCGGCTTGAAGTGCTCACCTTGTTGATATGTTTCACAAAGATCTACATTATTGGAATTGTCATTTTGTTTGACCCCATATAAGCCATGCGGTTGAGCCTCAACAACAACATACCAACTGTGTCTCTCATTGTGTTTGACGTAAAATACCTATCTTGTCTGATTTGCCATAGCAAATGGCTCGTCTATTTTTAGCTTATGCTTGGGATCAATGCTAAGAACCCCATATTTATCTTTAACCATTCCCTTTCCATACATATCCTACAGTTTACGATGAAATAATACTACTCTATTTCCACCAAGATATTGTAACTGGAGCACCTCTGTCAATACCGCATAATATTCCACATTTTGACTTCTATAATCAGTATTACCAACAACAAGCACACCGCTATTCTGAGTCTTCAAACGTTACTCACAATCTTCTGTATGGAACCGATGTCCATTAACTATATGTCCTTGATAGTTTGTAATATACTGAGAAGGGCCACGAGACAACGCCAACAAATCTTCCATTAGTTTACTTTTATCATGCTTAGAAAGACGTGCCACCTACAAACATTTAACTTAAATTAGTTATTTTCACTTATATGAATGACTTACTAAGATGCCAAATTGCACGAGAATTTAAAATCCAAAATAGTGTACTTACCTCATATTTGAACAAATGCATAAATTTGCATCATATTCCTTTCCACGTAAATCAACACTACAGAATGCAACAGCTTCAACAAACTAGCTATGAAATCATACAAAAGTGATTAACTTGGTATCGTACAAAAGAGATTAATTTGGTGACTAAGAACAAGAAAATGGTTCAACTTCAACGTAATTCCTCAATATGTACATATGAGCTTTATCCAACTTGTCGTTGTCAATATTAGGAAATGAAGCAGCTCCTAATGTTTGTCCAGAATGACTAAAAATAGATAAGCCTCCCTCATAGTTATATTCCTCTCCATTTCTCCTAGGGCAAGTAAAGTTTGTGTTCATGTCTTCCAAATACCTAGAGCAAATGTAACACACTCATCCACTATGTAGCCCTCGGCAATTAAGCCCTCTGGACGAGCTCTATTCCGAATATGAGACTTTAGATGATATAATTCTTGCTCTATTTAAGACATCCATCGAAATTGAATTGGGCCCCAAATCTTAGCCTCAAAGGTAAATGAATAGGCAAATGCACCATAACATCAAAAAAATGACACGGGAAAGATCCTCTCTAACTTGTAGAGCGTAAATGGAATTTGAGCTTCAGTTTAATCCAACTCATCCATAGTTATTGCTTTAGCACACAAGATGTTAGAAAATATTGATAACTTAATTAGTGCCTTACTCTCCATTTTGGTAAGAAGACTGCGTATTGCTTGAGGAAGTAAATGTTCGAGAATAATATGGCAGTCATGACTTTTGAATCCCGATACTTTACTCTCCTTCATATTCATGCATTGAGAAATATTAGAAAAAAATCCATATGAAACTTTTAAATCTTCCAAGAGATGGCAAAATTTACGCTTCTTAGTAGTAGAAAACGTATATGAACCAGCATTTATTTTGGTCTCATTGCCCTCTAATAAGGATGTAAATTCGGCCTTAAGTGTATTGCTTGCAAGTCCAAATGACCTTTAACATGGTCCTTTGTTTTCCCTCTGATGTTCAAAAGACTGCCTAAAATATTGTCGCTTATATTCTTCTCAATATGCATCATATTTAAATTATGGTGCAACAAAAGGGTCCTCCAATAAGAAAGCTTTAAAAAATACTCTTCTTTTTCCAACTATCTTCCCTGGCATCATATGTCAGCTTGACCTTCTAGTGTGGAGCTTTACTTAATGTAATGTCCTCGAGATCCTCCACCTAACAAAGGATATCACCACTGTATAATCGTTTTGGTGGAAATCTCTTCTCTATCATCCCATCAAAAGAGCCTTTATCTTTTCACCACTTACGATTACGAGGTAACCAATATCGGTGCCCTCTGTAACACTGTTTAGCACTATTATGCAGTCGAATAGAGTAGGTATTTATATTACAAACAGTGCATCCTAGCTTACCCTTGGTGCTCCATCCCGATAAGTTCCCATAAGTAGGAAGATCAGTAATTGTTCATAACAAAGCAGCCTGTAATAGAAAATTTTGTTTTCACGATGCATCAAATGTTTTAACACTCGATTCCTGTAGCACGTTTAACTCCTTAATTGAAGGTTGTAGATATATGTCAATTGCATTACCAGGAGCCTCATTACCAAGTATAAGCATTGATAAAATCATATTAGACTACTTCATACACATTTCAGGAGGCAAGTTATGGGGGACTAATATGTCTGGCCAAATACTATATAGCATCTTTGAATTCGTGAAGGATTGAAAACCATCACTAGCAAGACCAAGTCTAACATTATGGGGTTCTAGGGAAAATTCATTATGTGACTCATCAAACGATTTCCATGCAAGAGAATCAGCAGGATCCCTCATTACATTATATTTGTTTCTTTTATGGTGATGCTATCTCATCATAGAAGTAATCTTTGTTGATATATATAATTGTTGCAACCTTGACTTTAGTGGGAAGTAACATAAAGTCTTAAATGGTATTCTTTTACCATTTGCTTTACATTTTTCTCCCAATTACGCTTACCATCCTTCCATCTCGAAGCACCGCATATCTTATACACATTTGACTATGCATCCTTCTTCTAGAACAGTATGTAATCATTTACACATGCATCAATTTTAGTGTAAGAAAGGCCAAGGTCCCGAATAGTCTTTTTTGCCTCATAATATGAATCTGGCAAAGTAGAACCCTCAGGTAATAATGCTTCCTTTAAGAATTGTAACAACATGGTAAATGATGTATTACTCCAACGATTTAGGGTCTTTATATGACGCAATTTCTCCAAAGTAGACAATTGAAAGATCCTTGGCCCCTCATGTAATGGTTGTTCAGAGCTCTCTAACAACCTATAGGGTTTCTTAGCTTTCTCATTTGTTTCCTCTTCATGCACAACGTGACTTGAGGATTCAATGTTGGCATAATTAGTACCTATGTCACCGAAGTCAGGGAATTTATCCCTCAAAATATCGTTCACAGCACCATCAACATAAAGTGTAAGATCAATATCACCCTCTCCTTCAAAATCGGATTCGGTTTCACCTTGACTCTCACCATGGTAATACCAAAAAGTATAACTTGGCACTACTCCATATCTAAGTCGATGACCTTACCATTTGCGATCTCCAAAGTCATGTAGGTTGCATTTAGTACACAGACAAGCAAAAGTTCTCCCTTTTCTTTCCTCGGCATAACCTAAAAAACTTTGAGCTCTATTTTGATATGTAAACCTCACCCAACCATGAACAAAATGCATCCATTTTTTATTACACACCATATTCCTATAAGATATACCAAGGATATACCTAAAAAGCATCATTCAATTAGTGTAAGATGTTTGAACACAATTTTCAATTTGAATGTCTGACAAAAACAATCTCAAAATTAATGTCTCTGTAAATTATAAACTCTAATATATAACTAATCACACACTATAAAAGCAACGTAGAACATATTAGCATTTGCATTAGTCATTTACATTGAAAAGCAAATGAATAAGGGCTGTTAATTGCCAACCAACAACAGAGATGGACTTATAACAAATATGAATTACCAACTAATTTGTTAATTCAGCAAACATAACACGAACTACCAACATAGAAGGGACAAATTCGATTTGAAGCTTTATCAATCTAGCAAAAATTCATGCAAATTCGGGGTATAGTAGGTCAATATAACGAAGAATCGAATTAGGGTTGTTAATTACCAACGAACAATAGACATGGGCTTATAACAAAAATGAACTACCAACTAATTTGTTAATTCAGCAAACATAACACGAACTACCAAAAAACAATAGTGAAAAAATCATTTGAAATCTTTTTACAATAGGTAAATACAGTAAAGAATGGAATTAGGGTTGTTAATTAATCACCTGCTATTCGATATCGCTGCTATGCACTGGTTCATGAATTAGCGGTGAAGAATCGGTCATTGATTCGCTGGTTTGTTAATTAATCATATGTTAATTAATCTTCCAAGGGTTTTTGTCAAATGAAAAATCAGAGAAGCATAGGGACTGTTAGGTTTTTTGTCGGGCAGGAGTATTGTACGCAGGGTATGGAGGAGGAAATTTTTTTTGTCCAAAATTAACTTAAGTTTTTTTGTTAAATTATTTCATTTATTATATTTTTTTAAATTAATTACAAAATTATATTTTTGTATATAAAGTAAAAAAAATTATCAAGTATAACTGAAATATCCTGAAAGAATAAATATTGAATTAAGTATTAGTTGGGATATTATTTAATTTTCGAACATGAATTAGGGTATGGATGGGTGAGGTGTCAATTAGACAATTTAAGAGAATAAAAAAAAAAAAATTGGCAATAATAAATTTAAAAAAAGGCCTAACTTTTAAAAATTAATGAATTTTAACTTTTTTTACCAAAATTTTACTAGTTACTTGAGCCTGTTAACGATGGTTTGTAAATAGAATTAACGACCTTATTTAGTGCCCATTGTTATAAGCCCAACTTATACCACCTTTTATCGACGGTGTTTTAATTTCGTCACAACTAGACATTGGACACACACTTTTAACGAAAAAAAAACTCCAGTCATTATGTTTGATCGTTAAAAGCCAGTTTTCTTGTAGTGTACACAAACACACGTAGAACCATTGGGAAAACATCTTTTCCACTCCCATACTTCCTTTCTCTTAAAGATAAGTTCTTCTATCTATTACTGAGCAGCTTGAAATATGTTTCAGTTCATCTTCCTAGAATACACTATTGAGATAGTTGTCGTATTAGTCCTAGGAGTTAGGAGTGTGATTGCCTTCTTTGTACTAGTGTGGGGGGTGGGTGTTTATAATGACTTAAGATAGTAGAGTTCTCTACGGCACGACAATTCCTTAGCGTAATCTCTTCTTTTCTTCTCTTTATATCTTCTGTTGATTTTGCTATTCGTCATTTTCAATCCCAAAGGCCTCTCGCTATTAGAACAATTTGTAGAAATACAAAAAGTTGTTAAGGAAATTATAGAATAGATGTCTAAACCAGTCATCGGCTTCAAGGCACGTAACGAACCATTTTCCGTAAGACTTATTTTTTGAATACCAAAATAGTCTAAGGGATATAATGAAACCTAACAATAAAGTGAGAGCAACAGCATAGAGAGAGAAAGATGACCGAGACTTTTTGAGGGAGAAAGGAGAATGAATTTTTCCTTGTACGTTGCAAATGCCAACAGGGGGTTATATAGAAATCAATGTGTCTCTTCACAAGAGACACATAATTAAACACTAAAAAACACATGCTAAATATCAAGGGACAGATCCCTTTTAATTAATAAATTAATTTCCAAAACAAAAAAATTGGCGCACCAAAAATAATGGCCATAACTGCTTTGTATGTCGACACACAGGGCCTATGTGTTGACACACATACTGGATTTGTGCGTCGACACATAGACTGGGTTTGTGTGTTGAAACGCAACCTTCACAAAGCGTTTTTGCATGTTTTATTCCAAAATATATAATAAGTAAACATTCGAAATACTTTATTTTGAAATTATATCAACATTCCCCACCATTTTCAAAATACATCCATTCTCATTCAATTTAAACAACATCTTAGAATTAAAGAAAGTTTCTATGCATAAATAAGAGTGTCTTCCGATTGAACCCGCACTTAGTGAATACACGTTACAATTAGTCGGAGCACAATGTTAGACTAACTTTGAATTACACAATTCCAATTGACTAATGACACATGTCTCTACACACAAGACTTACTCTCCATAATGCACCTCATCTTCAAACTGACACAATCAAGGCCTTTTGTCCTATACCCTTTGTGAGTGCAACATAGTCAAACCCATGTCCTTAAAACACTCCTTGAAGCGGCTAAACTTCACACTCATTTAGGTAGACCCCATTAATCATGTCTCTGCAACTCGGCATTTAATAATTTATCGGGTCCATTAAGAGCATGCGCTCGACCTTTTTTTCCCCTTGTCACGGGTTACTAAGCACCACACCCGAGATGGAATTTTACTTTTAGTGCTTGCAATCACATGAATGATGGAACTCTCTCATTGAATGCAAGACTTGGTGTTGTACTAGGCATTGGGTTGAGTGTCCATCATGGGTGACTACAATTGACGGGTTTTACCCATCCCTTTGCTCATATTTATTACCTAGTCTCTAGCAAGGCCTTTAGTGAAGGGATCCACTAGATTCTAACTTGCATTTTTAAAGTCTACAGTGATCACGCAATCTTTCGTGAGTTGTTTCTCAGAACATTTTCTCACACAAATGTGTCTGGACTTTCAATTATACACCTCAGTCTAATACATTTGAAAGCATAGCCTTACTATCACATGGATAAAAATAGGCGATATTGGCTTAGGCCACAAAGGAATCTTAAGCAAAAATCCTTTAAACATTCTACTTCTTTTTAAGTAGAAACTAAAGCAATAAACTCTACAATCATGGTGGAATTATACACGTTTGTTTCTTAAAACCCAAGGAACAACACCTCCACCATTTAGTAACACCCACTAACTTGTAGAAGCGTAGTCCCTTTAATCGGAGATACAATAGGCATTCGAGTATTCTTTTAAGTAGAAGAATACTCATTAAAAATAATCCATGGTTATTTCAATATCTTATGTACCACATGCCAACAAACTTTACTTACATTGCTAGTTTTATATACTTAGCTTTCAACAACAAGGGCTATATCAAGTCTTTTTATAATCGAATTATACTATTGGAATCTCTTCATTTGGTTCTAAATATCCATACCAAACTTCAACATGTAATCAACATACATACATATAATGATTCCTTTATCATTATTAACCTTGCTGTATACGCATTTATCCAATTCATTAATTGCCTTTGTCAAAAAGCAACATCACAAGACTTCATAGCCTCGTTATAGGATCATATTCTATCATACAATAATATCAAACTTTACATTCATATTGTCTCTAGTTTATTCTACTAAAAAATTTTAACAAAATCTGAACTGAAAGATTTATATGCTTGCTATTTTACTTCTTCTAAGTTCTAGAGCTTTTCTGGATTTCTTCCGTCACGACATGATTTTCATCATATGACAAAGACATGTCATTTTCCATCAAAATTTGAACTTTCGATCCAAGAATTGAACAAAAACTATTTCATATTAATATATTTTACTTCATATTATCTTAATGTATCATCATTTCATCAATATCAATGAAATATTCAAAATCACTTTTGCATACTCATCCTTATTCACATTCATGAACTTCAACTAACCCACAATTAAATCATATGAATCATCACGCCATATACAAGCATAAATTCTTATGGATAACATATGAATCATTATAATCAATATTCATAAACTTTTAATTTGCCACATTGATGACTAATACCATCATAACACATGAATATGGAATCACATAATAGAATTATTATCCATGCAATAATCGTACTCATGTTGTACGCAGTTTGAATATCTTAATATGGCGACCTAATATTGGGGATCAACACAAATATAGAAGAATCATGTGCTATTTATCTTTCACGATCCACTAATTTTAATTTCACTCAAATTCATACCATTTTTGTTTTTACCGAGCAAACAAGAAGCATTCATGTTCATAAATTAAAATCACAAAAATTCATAATTGCATTAACATGCATATATGCATCAATCGCATTACCGTATTAACATATAAGCTTATACATAAATTGTACTTCATATATATAAACATGCATGTATTAATTGGATTAATTGTAATCCATTAACCTTTTAACTCCATTAATATATAGACATAGACATACTTATACTCAAGTTATTTTCATAAATACGAACATATATGTATTAAACCTCAATTTTGTAACTCTTATACTACAAATTCTTGAGATTTACAATGCATACATAATATATAAATCATATTGTGATTATATATACCAATAATGTATACACATTATTTTATTTCAACAATCATAATTCTATGAGATTAAAATACCGGTTATACATTTTTACAAATTTATAACAATCATGTATCCATAATTTAATGTCTTTTAAATAAATCACTATTAAGCAATCATGACGAGCATGTATCAACAGCCACACATATGTGTTTGATTTTAGTGTGAGCATTTACGCATCCTATATTTAGTAGGGGATTACATTGCAAAGTAGACATAATGGTTCTCAGCAATGAAAATCAAACTTTTGATTGTCATTATTTTACCTTTAGTTTCCTTCACTCAATTATGTATTATGTATCTAAAGTACTTTATTTCATACTCCATGAAAAACGCATTGTTCTTTTTCTCCTATAATTGTAAACGCAAGTTTTAATAATTGTATGATATAACATACACTACAGACTAAAGTGTGAACAAGAACATCATTACATGCACACATACATAAGATGTGCTTTATAGATATGACATATATTTGCAAGATTTTTCATTTTTGCATGTGTATCTGGCATACAAAATCGCATGTAACTTTAAAAGCACTTCAATTGACTTTTAACAAGCATGTATAAAACATTTATAAGCAGCAATTTCATGAAATAAAATAATGTTATCATATGCATGCATATCCTATCAACATTTTCCATATTACCAATTCATAGTAAAAATGCAATAATGATGTGATCACAATTCATAATTTGATAGATTTAACTCATCAATTTAATTGTATATACAACCTCATTATTTGAAAATGCTAGTGAGATTCAACAACCGATTTTGTAATAAATATGAATCCAAAATTATTTGCATTTTATTATTAATTTTGGCATCGTCTCGGAATTTGATTTTAACAACCACGCAAAACAAGAATTTCCATTTTAGAATCGCCTCAACATTTGGTTTCAACAACCATCACAAATAATATTATTCATATTAACAACTTATAAATATTCAAATTGCCAATTTATCTCGTTGAATGCAATTTAATAAAGTCTTCCTGCATTTATCATGACAATAAATGTAACATGGAAAAACTCGCAAGTCTTTCTATATATAGAGTAACTTTGTTCAGTGCTGTATGAGAATATTTGTCAAAGCGGTTAATGACTCACCTTTTATTTTATTTTCTTTTTTATTAATTTTTGTGTTGTCATAATCAGATATTATATGACCAAAATTCATGAGTGATTGAGAAGCATTGATCAAAATTTCATTATATGAAACCATCAAAATAATGCCAACATGAAAAATCAAGAGTTCTTGACTTTGATTATGATGCCATAAGTAAAATTTAATCATGTGCATAATCAACAATACGCAAAAAACTAATTCTCATACATCATGAGAACTTCATGATTTTCAAATATAGTTGAATAAGAAAACATACCTTGATCCATAGCGATTTATATAACAAAAGAATCCAAGAAACATCTCATTTCTCTCTTAATCACTTTCTCCGATCTCACAAAGTTCGCCATCGTCACGCCAAGAGAAGAAGCCATTCATAAGCAAAATTATGTCTTAAGATTATTACAACAATTTGTAGAAATACACAAATTTGTTAGGAAAATAATAGAACATTTATCTAAATCAGCCACCGGCTTCAAGGCAAGTATCGAACCGTTTTTTCTTCAAGACTTATTCTTGGATACTCAAATAGTCTAATAAGGGATACAAAAAACCAAACAACGAAGTGGGAGTAAGAGCATAGAGAGAGAAAGATGACTGAGACTTTTTGAGAGAGAAAAAAAAAATATGTTTTTCCTTGTGCTTTGCACATGCTAATAGGGGGTATATATAGAAATTACTATGTCTCTTCACAAGAGGCACATAATTAAACACTAAAAAACACATGCTTAAGAATCAAGGGTACATTCCTTTTAATTAATAAATCAATTTCCAAAACATAAAACTAGCGTGCCAAAAATAACGGCCATAACTACTTTGTGTGTCGACAAACTGTTAGAACAAATTGTCAAAATACTTGCAACCGGGTAACCAAGAGATCTCAGGTGTTGAGGCCGTGTAATCACTTTCCTTAAGGTTTATTTTGGTATATGAAATATCCTCGGGGATACAACAATAACCAAAAATGAAGTGAGAATGTGTAAAGGGAGAGAGAGATCAAGAAATGAAGAGATTGGTGGTTTTGTTCAAGAACACAACACAAGAACATTTGAATGCAAAGATCTTTTAATCTTATTTTTTCCTTGTGTTTTTTCATTCAATCATTAAACCATCAAAGTGTGGAGATATATATATGTATACATTTAAAGAGGCGTCCCAAAACGAAGAGCCAAAACTGAAATAAAGAATAGGGAAAAAAACCGCGCAGACAAACCGTTGAAATAGACTTGTGTGTCGGAGCAGTGTGTCGACACACAGTTCGACACACAGCGTTACTGTAGATCTGTGTGTCGACACATACTTCCTATGTGTCGACACATAGACTTCCTCCGTGGGCTGTGTGTCGACACACGGGCCATGTGTGTCGACACACAGTTGTTTTCCCATCATTCTGTAGGATTGTGTGTCGACACACATGGCCCATGTGTCGACACAGACCCCTAACAAGCTCTCAAGCATTCAAACAAGTATCGGGACAATTTCAAATACATCTTATACATATATAAACAACATTTAACATATACATACGCATTATTCAGCACATTTTGAAAATACACCAACAATCCCCCACCATTTTCAAAATCCAACCAATCTCAAAGTGACATCTCGATTAAAGGAGGCCTTATTGTGCATCAACGAGGGTGTCTCACGATTGAACCCCCAGCTAGTGAAAAGTCCATACAGTTAATCGGATAGAAAATGGTAGGCCAAGCTTTGAACCATACAACCCATTTGACTAACCGACTATCTAATCACGCATAAGGCGTACTCCACATACACACCCTACAACTCCCAGATCGACACATTTGTGGCCTTGTGTCATGTACCCTTCGTGAGTGTTTCAGGGCCAAACCCTTAGTCAAAAATCACCCATTTGAAGCGGCCAAACTTCAACACACACTAAAGTGGACCTCATTGATCATGTCCCTGCGACGCGACATTCAATAAGTTCTAGAACCATGTCCATTAAGAGCTTTTGCTCATCCTGTTAGAATCTCTGACGCAGGTATCAAGCACTTCACACTTGGGATGGAAAAAATTCTCATTTAGTGCTTGCAGTCACACAGATGACAAGTCTCTCTCATTGAACCCGAGACCTAGCGTCATACTAGACATCGAGTTGAGGGCCTATCATGGGCGACTAATAATGACAGGTTTCACACCATCCCTTTAATTATCAAGTCACTAGCAATGTTCTCAAACAAGAGATCCATTAGTTTCAGACTTACATTTTCAAAGTCCACAGTGATCACTCAATCTTTCATGGGTTATCTCACTTCACAATATTTGACACTATTGTGTCCGGACTTTTAGTGATACATCTCACTCTTTCACATTTAAAAACATCTCACTATCACAACGGATAGAAATAGATAACATTGGCTTGCGCCGCAAAGGAATCTTAAACACAAGATCCTTTAATCACTATGTTTCTTTACAAGCAGAAACCAAGCAATAAACTCTATTATCATAGTGGAATTTATAACACGTGTTAGTTTCTTGAAATTCAAGGAACAACACCCCTACCACTTATAACATTTACTAGCTTTTAAAAGCATAGTCATCCTACTCGGATGTTCAACTGGCATTCAAGTATTCTTCTAAATAGAAGAGTATTCATTAAAATAACACCACAGCTCGTAGTCATTCTAGTACCTTGAGTACTCCATGCCAGTTACCTTTACTTACGTAGCTAGTTATTCGCACTCAGCTATCCAACAATAAAGGCTACTTCTAACCTTTTTAATTTCCTATTATACCATTGGAATACTTTCATTTGGTTCTAAGTATTGATACCAAATTTTAACATGTAATCAACGTACATTCACACAATGAATCCACTGTCACTATCAGACTATTCATCTACACTTTTCGGATTCATTAACTACCTCTTTTAAGAGGTCACATCGCAAGACTTCATTGACTTTTCATAGAATCACAATCTATGACACAACAATATTGAACTTTGATGTTCATATTATCTCTAGTTCATTCTTCTAGAAATATACAAGTCCAATCGCTAGGACTTTTCTTTTCACACTTTTATTCTTTCAAAGTTCTAGAGTCTTTTCAGGGATATACCCTCAAACATGATTTTGATCTTCTATACTTTACTTCACATTATGACAATGTATAATTCAAGATCAATGAAAGACTTAATGTTACTTCGTATGCATTCATTAACATTTATATCTCAGGATGTTCAATTCACTCATAATTTAGTCACTTGAATACTCATGCCATTTATATGCATCAAACTTTATGGGTAGCAAAGGAGTCATCATAACTCAGTGTTCATATACTCTTTAAATTTGTTACGTTGATGACTGACGACATCCTAATATGTGAAAATATCATCACACAAAATCTTATTCACCATGCAACAATTGCATGAAACTTAGTTTCAACTTGACCTTCTTCACATTCATTGTATAAATGGACTTTATTTTAACCGACTACTCAATCATCATATACATATGCTTTTAATATGCAAGCTAACATTACTTCAACCGCATTAATCATGATGAGTGATAAAACGAATTTTTACACGCATGCCGGTTTTCATTGGAACACTACCTCCAATAACTTCCGAAAACCAACCGAAGATATGTGGTCAGTTATGAATTTATTAACCGTCATTTCCAAGTGCTTTAATACAATTTCTTTCATCATTTTTAATCATGAACTTTAACGTAAATTTCTTTATATCAGTCATACTAGGGATCAACATATGTAAAAACACCATAGTTTCATGATCCACTAATTCCATTCAAATTCACTCACTTTCATTTAGTCAAGTAGGCAGACGGCATCCATTTTCATAAATTATCAAACCGTAGAGTTCATCACCACATTATGGTTCATGGAAACATTGGTCTCATAGCCACATCAACATATATGGTTACACAAAACATTTTTATGATGCACCATCTTCAATATGATGAAATAATACATCCATAGTTTTACTAACATGCATATGAGCATAAATTGCACAACCATATTAATATCCATGCTCTTACTTTCATATCTGTGGGCATGCACGTTTTTAGTTATATTAACTGACATGCATCATCATTATAACTCCATCATATAAGCATGATTACGCTCAATATTTTCATGGTTTTCTAGCTCCACTATAGTTCACTCCTTTATTTCGTCAACGAACAATTCGTACAGGAGATTGACTCAATGACCGTCAACACTAGAATGAATCCACATACCGAATTTAATTATGGGCTTATTTCCACATAATTATTAACAAACGTGCATTAAACCACAATCTAATTATTGTTCAGGTTTCTATTTCATACAACAATGAATTTACCACACATAATGCACAATTTATACTTTATCCCAATCATCAAATCTTTTTATTATACGAAGTGCCCGGATCTTTATATCTCCAATTTATAACAGAGCATTATCCAATTCTTATTATTATTAGTTTTGACATCGTCTTGGCGTTTGGTTTCAACAATCACGCTAAAAGACTTCTCTATTAGCATCACCTCAATGTCTGGTTTCAACAACCACCCAAAACATTTATTTTCTTTTATTTTAATGCTGAAATTATACATACTAATTTATATCAAGTATGTCTTCATAATTTAATTTGTTATCCATTTAACTCCAGTGCACTTGTTCTTAAATCCAAGATATAAGCCACAACTTAACGGTGTCCGGATTAAATATTATCATGATTTCTCAATTTTCACATGTATACTCGTCATGTATCAACATTCATGATATACAATTGTTGTGTTGTGTTCCAAATTTTTGAGTCTAGATTTTAAATAGAGGTTAGTGTTGTATACATCGTTTCTTTTCTCGGGTCGACCTATACCTTGTTTTTCTCAGTCTCAAGGGTTTACTTTTCAGATCTTGGATATTATCCACCCTTCAATAACATATCAAAATAATGCCTAAACAGAAAATTATGAGTTCTTATAGTTGCAATTTCAACCCCACAAGTTAATATAATTTCATGCATAAATAACAATGCATCAACCACTCCTTCAATCTTAAGGTTTATTTCGGTATACGAAATATCCTCGGGGATACAACAACAACCAAAAATAAAGTTAGAATGTGTAAAGGGAGAGAGAGATCGAGAAATGATGAGATTGGTGGTTTTGTTCAAGAACATAACACAAGAACACTGGAATGCAAAGATCTTTTAATCTTATTTTTCCCTTGTGTTTTTTTATTCAATCATTAAACCATCAAAGTGTGGAGATATATATATGTATGCATGTAAAGAGGCGTCCCAAAACGAAGAGCCAAAACTGAAATAAAGAACCGGGGAAAAAACCGCGCAGACAAATTGTCGAAACAGACTTGTGTAGATCTGTAGATCTGTGTGTCAATACATACTTCCTATGTGTCGACACACAGACTTCCTCCATGCGCTTCTGTAAATGGCTGTGTGTCGACACACGGGCCATGTGTGTCGACACACAGGTGTTTTCCCATCGTTCTGTAGGATTGTGTGTCGACACACATGGCCCATGTGTCGACACACACCCCTAACAAGCTCTCAAACATTCAAACAAGTATCGAGACAATCTCAAATAGATCTTATACATACATAAACAACATTTAACTTATACATACGCATTTTTCAACACATTTTGAAAATACACCAATACAAACAAACCCAAAGTTTGGGTAACGCGAGTCTGTGTATCGACACACAACTCTTGGAAAGTGTTTCTGCATATTTTAAGCCAAAGTATACAAGTAAACATTCAAAATACTTTATTTTGAAAATACCTCAGTATTCGCTTGATCTCAAAATCCTACAGTTCTAACTCCAGTTTAACGTTTTGTTTTCATTTGAAGTCGTATTTTTAGGTTGCGCTTTAACATAATTTTTTCCAATAGTTACTTGTAATGAACTTCCTTTTAGGTTAACCAAACCGAATATATTTGTGCTATTTAGGGACAGCAAAGGTAAATGATTTTTGTCCATTTTGATTAATCAATTTACTTAATACACGTATATTTTTTAACATTAGGTATACATTAATATTGAGCTTGTCTATTGAAGTACGGTTTTCTTAATGTTTCTCTTTTTTTTGGTCAAATAACATTTCTATTTGGAATTATAATTTGTGAATTATCCAATAATGTTCTTTAGGATCAATTTAGATAAAAGTTGGTTCCCAATTTTTTCATATTGATGATGTGGAATTTATTAGTCGGAAAAAATTTATATCACAAAAGTTGCAAACTTAGAGCCAACAAATGATGCACCTGAGCTCATTTGATTTCTTCTAGAGAGAGAAAGCTAGACAGAGAAGCTCTCAGATCGTGTGGGATTTTGGCGGCTCTTCAATCTATGCGTGACGGTGTGTGACAGCTCGTATGATGGCGTTCTTTGTTGCTCTGGAATCCTTGGCCTGTGACCCTTCACGAGGTATGGGCATTTCACCGTTTCCATTACAGGTTTGAGGGTAAAACACAAGTTGGTGAGGGAGATTGTTGGCAGTGGTTGGGGTGTGCCTAGGACGCATTTTCTGGGTTGTTTCTCATCAGATTCTCCTCGGGTTGGCCTCATCATCTTCTTTCTCCCTTCGTTGCTCGTCCCTACCAGTATTTGGGGTGGTTCTTTAGCTTGTGGCAGTTTCGTCTTTCTCTCTTCCCACGGCTGTGCTAGGATTTTTTCCCAAATTTGTTATAATCTCCAATGATTCTCCTCTGATTTGTTCAGATTTGGCAGTTGCGGATTTCGTGGATCTGGCCCTAAAATCACACAATACCCGTATTTGGTGTGAGATTTGATTTTTTTATTGGTAACTGATGGCTGCTACGGTGGATTTGTTTTTTACACGGCAGTTTCTGGTGACAAATGTTAAAATCTTTTCTCTCTCCTACTTAGTCTCCTTTTGCATGAACCACGGCTTAGGTGTACGCTGGTGTCGATAATATAGGGGTTGTGCTTGCATTGTGTTGCAATGATGCGGTGGTTACCAGTGTTTCAAGTCCAAACTTGGATGCTTTGGGTTCTAGTGATAGTACCCTCTTCTTTGTTCTTCCCTCAATCACCAATGGTGAGGTTATTTCATCTATCTCCGGTGAGGATGTTGCCCCGGGCCTTGAAAAGTGGCATCATTGTCTTGTTGGGCAAGTCATTGGTGGCCAAGTCGCGTACTCCCGTTGTGCGGCTATAACCAAAACACTTTGGGGATCTAGGGGACTTGAGTGCGTCATCTCCAATGGGGATGTTTATTACTTTTGCTCCCAAACTTTTGAGGATTCTGAGAAGGTTCTCCGGAGTGGCCCTTGGAACCTCAAAGGATACTCTCACTCCCCTGAGCATTGGGCGAATGACCTTGTTCCTAAGCATGACCTTCCTTGTATGCCCATATGGATTCAATTACATGGTTTGCCGGCTCCGTTATGGACGAAGAGGATGCTAAGCACCATTGCTAGTGGTGTAGGTACTCCTCTTCACATGGACAAGCCAACTCTTGATGGGATGATGGTTAGTTATGCCAAGGTTTGTTTGACAGTGAAGCCAAAGTCTCTCCGGTCAAAAATTTGTTCGTTGATTACAATGGACGTAGATTGCTGGTGAATGTTAAGCACGAAGGTCTACCAAAAATTTGCACAAAATGTCATGTTTTTCGGCATACTTGTCTTATTCTAGATCCTCCTAGACCTCCTGTCGCTCTTGACCCAGAAATTCTGGCCCCGGTGGCCGAAAAATGGAAGAAGCGTTGGAATCGTCTGCGCAAGGGTGGAGGTAGAAGTGGTGTGGCAAGGGGATGTTCTTGGGCTGGCTGGGACCATGCGGGGGGATGGACCATGTTGTACTTTGGCTATTGGGCCAAGTGATGGGGGGTCTTTGGGCCATGGTATTGATGGTGGACCTTGCATGGATCTGGGTAGGGCAAGATGGAGGGGCCTAGGCTTCCTTCTCCTGGGCCTGGGCATGATGGGCTGGGGGACTCTGCTATTAGGTCTGAGGTTGGGCCACTAGGTAATGGGCCACAGACTCATGGTTGTGGGGAGGGGCCTATTGGGTCCGTTGCGTCTGGGCCGCCCCTCTCTCTCTTAAATTGGCCTACCCTCCTTCTTTGGGGGGGGGGGGGGGGGGGGGAGTGGGCACTTCTCGGGCCAAGCCGACCCTCGGGGTGGGGGGGGGGGGGGGGGGGGGGCGCGCTGGGCCAGGTTCATGCTTCAGCCTACAACCACGGCCTGTTTTGGGTGCTCCCCAAACATGCCTTTGCATTCGGACCCCACCCAAGCCTAGTGCTCCAGTCGGGGATGTTTTGGATTCCGAAGAATTCCGTGATGCAGCCGATTCATCTACCTAATTTGAGGATAATTCGAGTCAAGCTGATTTTCCTTTAAAGGTTGAAGAAGGTCAGGATGCTTTGGTTCCTTTAAGACGGGTCTTTCCATGAGAATCAAGAAGCTAGTGTGCAGAGCATCCAATCGACATGTCCTAGAGGTCAAGAGAGTTTTTCGTCGAACCCCTATGAAGGCCGATTTCTTGAGACTCCTGAAGATTTAGCTAATATGCATGCTTATTTAGCTACCCTTGGAGGTTGTGAGCCAGCACCCATCCTTCCACGTTGAAGGACGAGAGCTGCTTCGAAGAAGCAGAATGCGAATCGCCACCCCCCACAAAGGGGTAGCGCTGTCGTTGAGTGTTTTCTCCTCTCTTATGTTTTGAAGGATTTACTTTAAAGCTTTGATGTAATCTTTGTATTTCTTGTTTCGGCTCTTTTGCTATGTTTGCTTTCCTAGCATTGTTTAGCTTTCTTTTGAAGTGCTTTGTAGGCGTCGGCCACGTTTTGGGGTTGGCCCCTCATACTCATGTACGATTTTTTTGATAATCCTTTTGTCGACCTAGATGTAATTAATAGTCAAATGTCTGAGTAAAGGGGTCCTACACAAGACTTGGGTATAGTTGTGTTGGGTTGGGTTCGGGTTTAGTCTCTCTAAAAACAAATGACATTGGGGTTTGTGGTCTTATTGGTATTAGGTTGCGAAATCCTCAATCGTAACCTCAACTTTTGGGTCAGAATTTAGGTCAACAAACCATCAATTCATGTTGAAACTTACCAAGTCTATATACCATACGTATGTACTTGTGACACCTATATAGAGGGTGTCAAGATACCCTAACGAATTGTAATGCATCTAATATAAGCTAGATTATGGTTACACACCATATCCTAATCCAACTTAATATTTGACCAATAGATCATACTAACACCAATATATGAATGTGTCCCAGGAATGCATGTTCCGCTATGCAAACAATTCCACGTCCTATGTTGGACAATCCCGTCTCTGGGGGTGGGACTACAGTATGCAAAATGTATCGGATCCTGATCAACTGGAGCAAGTGCTATCAAGCACCATAGATGGACTTATAAAGAAGGCTACTTATAATGATACTTATAGAGGTTTTGTAACAGACAAAGCTATTCTCAAGGAATATCCAACCTTGTATTGCCTTGTACAATGTACTCCTGACATACTTGGTATACAGTGTGACCAGTGCTTGCGCACTGCTTACAGAGATATCCCATTTTGTTGTAGTGGTGGAAAGGTCTGGGTAATGATTTTTCGATCTAACTGTCAGATTAGGTATGACATGGCACCCTTTTACGAGCCTCCATCACCACCTCCAATGCCACCAACTTCAAACACAAGCATAACAGCTCCGCAACCCTCACCAATTTATAAGGCTTCACCAACCTCAGGTACGAACAAAGACATCATAACCTTGGGGCTGCATATGTAAATTAACGTATCATAACCTTAATGAGTCAACATGTGCTAGGTCAAGAGCAAAAAAACTATTGGCTTCAACTAGGCCATAGGATTGTCTCATGCATTGGCCTAGCCAAGAAGGTCATAGGTCTGATCTAGTAGGTTTTTTTTGGGGGAAGGGATAAAAAAAGGAGCCAACTTGATACATAAAAATAATAATAATAAAATAAAATTTCTCTGTCTATTTATTGATATATGAGACTCATGTCAAATTCAATCACAGGCTTGGGGCCGATTCGGTAGGGTCAATAAGAAGCTGATCCGTGATCCGATACATTTGCTATTCCTACCTAGGTTGACTAAACCCTTTAAGCTGACAAATCAAACGAGTTGGATCATTGCTAGGGTGGTTTTCTTGTAATAGCTAACCAATATTTAATTCCATGATAATAAGTATGTTAATTTATATTTGTAAGTAATTAAAAATACTTTATGAGGCAGGAAAGAAGGCGGCATTAATAAGAGTTGGGGTACCCGTTGTTGCTGTTGTAGTATTGCTTCTTTGTGGCGTTGGGTTCTATTTGCACCGGAAGAGAGACATGCAGCAAACACCTAAAGGTAAAGTCAACAATCACAAGGACTATTTGTTAATTAACTACACCAATTGAAGGCTAATAAAGTCATACAACTAATTATTCAGTTAACACAACGTCATAGGTAGGGGTGTGTATGAGCTGAGTTGAATCGAGCACCTCCTTTTTTAAACTTTAAGCTCGATAAGCGTTATCAAGCTCGCGTTCGAGCCAAGCTCTTAAAGGGCTTTCGAACCTTTTTTTGAAGTTTGGTTTGATAAGATCTTAGTGTTTTGAATACTTGGCTTGACTTGCTCATTACGCTAATTGAGCCGATTCGAGCTCGTTATCGAGTTGAGCTGTACTTGTTATCAAACTGAGCTCGCTATGGAGCCAATCTATTCAAGTTACTATCGATCTACTATCGAACCATTTTTCAGTTAATATTAATTGTTAACAAGCCCTTAATGACATCTTAATGCAGTTTTATCAAGTCTTTATCAAACTGTTTGTGAACATTAACGAGCAGAGCACCCCCATTCAAGCTCGGCTTGTTAAGTTTATCGAGCCTACTCGAGCTCGGCTCGATAAGCTATTCAGCCCCAATAATGATCATGTGCGAGCAAGAATTGATTTTGAACACTAGTAGTCCATTATAAGTTCTGTTTGTTTACACCCCTGTGAAACAAAGCAATCTATTTTGAAGAATGTTTCAGTAGGACAGCCAAGTCAATGTGATGTGCAAATGAGCAGACCTGGCCCTCGAGCCCTCATAACCCCTTGTGAGCTGATTTTGATTTGAACTCAAAAATCTTGACTCGTTATTGAATATCACGTGTCTTGTGAAAATTTGTCACGTTTGAGTTGGTGCATGAGATCCATTTATGGGTCCAAATGATTTTCGATTCCAAAATTTATAAGGGATTAGGTACCGTAGCTCATTGGGTTAAAGGTTGAATTGAATCATCAGATCATAAGAATAGTTACAACCTTTTCCACTACACGCTTTTCTACGTGTATGCTCAGGCCTTGCTTTTGATAGTGCACCTGCTTTGTTCACATTTATGGTTAATTATAAAAAAAAAAAAATGTAATAGAAACAAGCTAGAAAACAATGATCTTCGACTATTTCTTAATCCTAAGCTTGAACAATCCCAAGTATGTGCTTGGAGCATAGAATTGGTGCCTGGATTGGGGTTGAGGCTAGAATTGGTGCCCAAAATTTTAATTTTGTTATTTGGTTCACTTGTTGGAATTGGAATTATAATTCCACTACCATATTTCATGAAATTGAATTTTAACTGAAAATCATACTTTACAATTCCTTGGGTGAGAGTAAGGAATTACAATTCCATATTAACTCAATTAACCTAAAACCCAAAATGATCCCACTTGATTAAGTAAAATACAAGATGACTCAAAATGTAAACACTTAGACACAACCTAAAATTTGATCCGAGCCTCGAAATCACTAAACTCAAATAGCTTGAACTTGAAATGGCTGAAATCACCTTTGCTCAAACTCTGAAGTGACCTAACCTGATTTACCCAAAACTCGAGATGAATCAAATCCAGAAAATGCAACTACTTGACGTGAATTTAATGTAAGCCTGCTAAGCCGAAGTAGAAATGATTCGACTAAATTGACCCAAAACTTAATATGACCCATACCCAAAATGATCTACCCTATCGCAAACTCAGCCCAAGATTACTCGAAATTTGAAATAGTACAACTTATTTTTTCCAAAACTAAGTTAACTCTAGCTTGAAATGACTTAAATGAACTAAAACTCGATTATAACTAGCCTGAATCTGGAAAAGACCTAAGCTGATTAACTAAAAATCTGAAATAACTTGAACACCAAATGATTCGACACCATACTCAACCCGATTTGACTAGGAACTCGAATAACTCGAAAATAAAGTGAATCACTCCGACCATAATAATTTGAACGCAATGTGAACTGCTACAACCAAAATCCAACGGTAGTTGATTTAAAACTCCAAATACTCTAGCTCAATTGACCAAAAACCCTTGATGATTCGAATCATTATGTAATTATAATTGTTAAATTTCACCAGGCCTATAGAGTTGGAACAAACAAGGTCTACATATAAGCCCAAGTGGGGTTCCATCCTAAAACCAATTGGCAATAGGTGGAGTAACCCAATAGGCTTATATGGGGATCTTTTCTTTCTCACAACTCCAATATAAGATTCTATAAGACTCACATGTAGAGTCCTTAAAACTCTTCCTCGCATGTGAGTCTATGACAAACGCACCCCTTGCCTTCTTTGATCCAACTAGATCCACATACTGGAGAGGCCCTAGATGCACCAAACACAAATGCGCCCCTATTTCCAAAGACAAGGTGCCGGTAAACAAGAGTCCGGGATGATCCAGCCACTCTGATACCATGTTAAATTTCACCGGGCCATTTATGCCCGACCCATGGAGTTGAAACAAACAAGGTCCACATATAAGCCCATGTGGGGTTCCATATTAAAACCAATTGGCAATAGGTGGAATAACTCACTTGGCTTATAAGGTGCTCTCTTTTTTCTCTCAACTCCAATGTGAGATTCTATAAGACTCACATGTAGAGTCCTCAACAATAATTCCGACCTCTAATTTCTTTGATGGACCAAACAACAAAATTTCAATTCGATGAGAATTCCAATTCCTTCAGAATTGGAAATGGAATTACAATTCCACAGTCCAATTCCAATTCCATGTGCCGAACAAAGCCCAAGGGTATTCCCACTTAATCAACAAAGTTGGCATTAAGGTCTAAGGATGTCCAAGTGAGGTTTTATCTTACAATTAATTGGCATTGATAGGTCCAGTAGCCACTAAACTTGGGCTCATTTTTTCCATTGTTGGCGCAAAATTTTTGATAGAATTGATTTTCCAAAGAAAAGGATTTTCCTCCCAAATGGCGGAAAATGATGACTTCCCACGTGAAATGGGAAAAGTCACAATTCCAAGTGGCTCATAAAGCTTTGGGTTCTTCATTGATCCAAATCTAGATCGAATAGAATTAAATTTGACGGGATTATAAATTGTTGAAGACCATAGTGTACTACGAGCTTATGCATTGTTGAAGATCATAGCATACTACGAAGCTTATGAGAGAGAATGACAAGTTTGTCCAATCTTAGATGCATTATGTAGTTCATTTTGATTTTTAGTCCTAGCTAATATTTTATACTTCAAAGGTTTTCATTGCCTTACACTCAAATTGAGTAGGTGAAGACAAATAAAAATCTAAACAATTGAAGACTGGACTATATAATAATAAGTTTGGTCAACCTATACACTAAATAGTTAGATCCAATCTAGGGTACATAGTTTGGACTGCTATTTGAATACCCTTGGCACAACTGTTCCAATTAGTAGGTAGCTAAACGCATGGTCAAAACTTGGACCAAACTAAGCAAAATACTGAACAATAAATTTTACAACTAATTTCATTTAGTATTAGATCAAATTTAGTTGAGTTGGTCCAAGTGTTATGAACCGCTATTTTATCTTGTTCAAAATATTAAATACACAAAATTTGTATTGAGCCAAAATGAAAAATCTATTAAAGTTCAAATCAAGGACCATAGATAGAGTCTAGTAATGAATACCATTATGTTGAATAGTACAAATAAGGCATACGTTTTATGTCAAACTAAACACAACAAAAATATTTTTACATTATATTTTATTTCTTGGAACAAGATAACTGCTGCATAACTAAATAAGTCCTAGATGTTGCTTTGTCATTGTTTTAGTTTAATAATTTTTTTCATTTCCAAATGATGATTATACATAGTTTGAAGAGTTAACTGTATTTTACTATCACTTATATATGTTGTATTGTTACTTATATTATCTTATAAGAAATAAATAATGTTTGATAAATGATATTTTCTATTCAACAACGCAATGGAACATTATAAGGCGGAATCATGTATTCAGTTGAAATAAACAAAGGAAAACTTCAAGTGGATTTTGATTTTCCTTGGAATCTCATTTTGCTTCTGCTCTTCCAGAAACAACTGCAAGGACTCAGCCGCACAACAACACGGAATTCTTACAATTTGATTTTGCAACTATAAGATCTGCGACAAGCAACTTCTCCATAACAAATAAGCTCGGTCAAGGTGGATTTGGAGCTGTTTATAGGGTAAGATGTACTAGGCTTCCACTTGATTACTTCTAGACACCCTATTATCTTATATTTTATCCATTATGTCAATTTATTTGTGTTACTATTTTTAAATGTTTCAATGTTATCCCAAATTGTTAACAAATGGAGGAGAGTTGTTATGTAACATGCCAATGAACCAATTATGTCAAAAGTTTAAAGTATTAACTTAGGTTATACTCTAATGCAATACAAGTGGAAAATGTTATTAGTTTAACCGTTAGTTCATTTGACAAATTAATGTACTAAGAATAACGAATTACAGAGCTATATTTGCAAGAATCAACTTAGAATAAAATAACTTAGGGAAAAAAAAAAAAATATAAAACAAGAGCATAAAAGATAAATGAAATTGGATGATCATGGTATTCGCAAAGCAGCCTATTTATTGTAAAATCAAGTGGTTCAAATATTGAGATAATTGTGGGGGATAAATAATATAATTTTATTGAATAAGAGATAATAGTAAATAGTACTAATAAGAGGGCACCAACATGCCGTCAAGGGATCCCATTAGAACTCCGAAGTTAAGCGTGCTGGAGCGAGAGTAGTACCAGGATGGGTGACCTCCTGGGAAGTCTTCACCCTCAGGATGGGGGCATTGGGAAACAGCCTCTCTTCAGGTTAACAACCTGAAGGGGGAAGGCTACGTACATCCGCCCCCCCAGACCTTGCATAGGCGGGAGCTCTTGAGGCATTGGATATGTTTTTTTTTTTTTTTTTAGTAACTCACACTCACACTCACACTCTGAGTGACCTCACCAAATTTTTGCTCTCACCCGCAGCATTCTTTTCTTGTGAGCGCCCTCACACAATCTTTCTCAATCTCTTTCTAATTTGCGTTTGAACCTGTTGAGATTTCTCTGCTTCTTTCTTCATCTTCCTGACGTAGGAACATATGAAAAAAGATTGATAGGTATCGATTGCGGTGAAGTTGGAAACCTCACTACGACAATTGATAGGTTGATGATCTTGGCAAAGTTGAAAATCCTACTATACCAACTGATAGATTGCTGATCTTGGCGAAGTTGAAAATCCTGCCACAACATAGCTGAATTTACCATTTAAATAACTCTCAATCCAGAGAGAAAAAAAGAGAAAACTCTCTAGCCTTTTAATTCATTAAAACAATTGAATATGACATAGGACGAGTAGCAGAAAAGTTTTAAGAATAGATGGACCGTTAGAAACTCAAACAGGTGGGCCGGAAGCACTAATTTATGCGGCCAACTTCAAACGATCATAACTTTTGATCCGTAAGGATTTGCGGGGCCTGTAACCTGTCAAAATGAAGCTATCGGGCTGAACTATACAATCCAAAATGCGTCATCTCTAGCCCCACCTATTTTCTCCAAATTCGTCCTCCAGATGTGTTTTCAGGCCATTTTTATGTTTTCCGCCTAGTTTAGTAGTATTTTCATAATTTCGTATTTTAGGGCTTTTTTGTAATTTTTCTTTGTAGGTCTTCTCTTTGTTTGCCTATAGATATTAGCTATGAATGGTTGTATTCTTCACTCTCCAACTTCAATGAAATACAAACCCTAATTTCTCTTCTCTGCGAGGGACTCCGAGTTTATGTTTTGATTTCGACGTGTTCAGTCAATTTTTTGTTTCTATTCTGCATCAGAATATGAATACAAGATTCACACAAAAGGGTATTTATAGACTAAACAAATCTTAAAAAGATAAAGGTAAAGGTAATTAAAGTCTACTTGACAAATATAACGATAAACTATATCCTAATCGACAATTATAAAGTTAATTTAAATCTTAATTGATAACTATAATAATGAATCCAAACAACGTTAAATTTGGATAACAAAACTAAAACAATTAAATAAGATATAAAACTAACTAACTAAATTCTAATCCATCTTCACAACACTCGGAAGCAATAAGCCCTCTTCCTTGACGTTTGGAACACTTTTTTGAGTAATAGGACGACTTAAACTTGCTTCTTTGCCTTTGTCAGTGTTAGAAGGTGCAGACAAGGTTGCTTTTGAAGGAGTTGCATCATTTTGTAGTGATCCTAGTCTGGATGCGATTCCCTTGAACTTTGATGAACTAGCAATACCTTTTTCGGATTTTTGCTTCTGAACCCTTAATGCTTGGCGAATGACATCATTAAGGGTCCAATAATGTTGGAATTGCACAATATCCTTGATTTTAGAATTCAAATCTCCTAAATAGCATGCAATAGTTTGTTCTTTGGGCTCCTTTATGTCACACTTCATCATGAGTTGCTTGAATTCCATGGTCTATTCTTCAACAGACATTGTTTTTTTTCTACAAGTTATAGAACTTGATAAAAGTATTTTAGTGATAATCCTCATGAAGAAATTTTTGAGTTAATTCTCTACGCATTTCACTCCAGGATTTGATCTTAGTACGACCCTTTCTTTCTTATAGTCTCTTGAGATTATCCCATCAACTGTATGCACACTTCTTCAGTGGTGTGAAACCAATCGATGAGTCATCAAGTTGTAGGCGGCCTTCAAATTCAGGAATGTCTAGTTTGATATTCCAACTAGAAGAATCCTCAAGAGGGGTTTGATAGCAATGGCGTTGAAATGCTTCTGCATTAGGTGATGAGTCATCGGTGTGGAATGAATTATGTCTATAGCTCTCATCACTTGAACTTTGACTTTCGAAATTCATAACTCCACCTTGAATGTGGACTTGTCACTTAGTAGCTAGTTGATCGTGTAACACTTGAACTTGGCAACGCAACTCTGCTAATTCAATGTCTACATGATATCTTAATTCAGCATTATTACGTCATTTCGGAGGCATCTTATTACTGTATAAATTTCAAATTGGAGTAGAATTTGGAAAAATAGAGGTCCAAAAATGGAATCAACTTATCGAAATTGGCCGATAAGATTTTGCTGAGGTGGGAGGCGACGTGGCGCTGACATCGCAATGAATTGGCGAGGACGTGGTGCTTTGTGGCAGGGTGACACAACAACTAGCGAAAGGCAAAGATCAGACTCGAGTAGGGGCACTTGAAGCACGTGCAGTTGTTTTCGTTAGAGAACAGCAGCTTTGACAGCATTAGCCTTGTTCGAGGCAGGAGAAGGGCCCTGTGGTGGGGCACTAAGGTGGTTGACGGTGGTCTCAACGATGGCAGCTAGCGGTAGGACAGCAACAAAGCTTTTAGGAATTTTATTTTTATTTTTTTGGCTAAAGAAAAAGAGATAGTAATTTGTTTTTTTTAATTTAAATTTTTGGTAGCGATGATTGGAAAGATCTAGCAGGCTCTGATACTAACTAATGTTCGAATGTATGGGAGAAAAAATTAATAGGTATTGATTGTGGAAAAGTCAAAAATCCTACTATGAAAATTGATAGGTTGTTGATCTTAATGAGGTTGAAAACCCCACTACCGTATAGCCAAATTCACGACCTTTGTAGATTAGGCCAAAGATACTGAATAACTCTCGATCTCGAGAGAAAAAAAGAGAAAACTCTCTAACACTTTAATTCTTCATAAATAATTGACTATGAATACTGACTCATACAAAGGGGGTATTCATAGAGTAAACAAATCTTAAAAAGGTAAATATAAAAAAAAAAACTAAATCCTAATTGATAATTATAAAGATAATTTAATTCCTAATTGATAAATATAATAATAAATTCTAACAACATTAAATTTGGCTAACAAAACTAAACTAATTAAATAAGATTTAAAACTAATTAATTAAATTCTAATCAAACTCCACGACATTCCTTGCCATTTTCTCTCTCTCCTCAGTCACTGTGTAGTGTTCTTCTTTTTTTTTGTTCTTGCTTCTATGGCTTTTTAGTGCTATCATCCTCTATTTATAACGAAAATTAGGTTGATTAATTTGTGATTGTGATTGAATGATATCTATTGAGATGCCCAAGGTCAAGAGTGTCAACTATGCACTTTGAAATTCAGCCATGGTTTCCAATCGTAGCCACATAACAAGATTTTATTTGAGTTTGCTTAGATTTGTTGAGATTTTGACGAATTTGGAGAAGAGAAAAGGTAGGTGCTAAATTTTTCAACACTCGCCCTCAGCCACTAGTTCTCTCAAAGCTGACCTTAGAATCATGTCTAGCTATCTTCGAAACTCTTCAAATTTGGTGCTAGTGCCTTAGTAAATATGTCGACAACTTGGCTCTCAGTTCGAATGTACCCCATCTCAATATCTCCCTATAACACCGTTTCTCAAAGAAAGTGATAATGGACCTCCACATGCTTGTTTTGGGTATGGAATACAGGGTAGTCTACCATGTGAACTGTAGACTCGTTATCGTAATATAACTCCATTGCGTAGTCACTAGACTGATGCAAGTCCTTCATCAATTGTACTAACCAAGTACACTCTTGAGATGTCAATGTTACTGCTCTATATTCTGCCTCAGAAAACATATAGTGAGTTATCTTTTAGTAAATAAAGAATTGCACCACTGCCTTAGTTGAATGTGTATCCGGTAGTAGATCAACGTATGTCATGGGATAAAAAAAAAACATTTTCCCACCCAAGCCCATTCCAATGAAACAAAAACAACCCCCCCATTTTCTAAGAAAAAAATTATGTATTTGTAGCTTATTGTGTCTGTGTAAATTTTAGTGCTCAAATTGAAAATATTTTATATGTAAAATTACATAAGTGATTAAATTTTTAAGAAGTGTTAAATTTGATATTTTTATATTTGAGCAAAGAATTTTATCTTTTTAATAGAGGTGATCAAAATAGATTTTTTAGAAGTTGGGTGATATAGTTCTCCAAAATTTGACTTGGGTAACCAACTTGTATATTTTAAAGTACTTGGGTTACCAAATGGATTTTTATCTAGGGTTGGGTGATCGAATCTTTCAAAATATGATTAGGGTGATCAATTTGCCCCTTTTAAACGACTTGGGTGACTAACTCAGATTTTTATTAAGAGTTGAGTGACCGAATCTTTCAAACTTTGAGTTGGGTGACCAATTTGTCCATCTTAAATGACTTGAGAGACTAAATTGGACATTTTTTAGAAGTACTAATTTGTCAATCTTAAATGACTTGAGAGACTAAATTGGACATTTATTAGAAGTTGCTTGACAAAATTTCATAAAATTTGAGTTGGGTGACTAAATTGTCTACTTTTGGTCACTTTAGTGGCCAAAAGGGGTCTTGTATCTGTGTCGTGGTCACTAGCATAGTCAAATAGCCAGCAAGTTGACAAGGCACATCTTCCATGTAAAATAGGCCATTTTATCCATCATGCCTTTCACGTACCTCAAAATTCTGTGCACCGCTTCCAAGTGTGGCTTTTCCAGCTTCTGCATAAATCGGCTGACCACACCAACAACATGAGTGATATGAGGTCCGGTCAGAGTAAAGATAGATGAGGCTTCCTACCAATTGCTTGTATGTAGTCACATCTTTCAAATCCTTACCTTTAGCAGAAAAAAGTCTCATATTGACCTCCATTGGTGTGGTGATTGGCTTGCAATCTAGCATTCCAAACTTCTCAAAAAGATCTTGAGCATATTTTTGCTGACTCAGAAATAGCTTGTCTTTGGTTAGCTCCACTTCAAGATCCAAGAAGTGTCTTAACTCTCTGTTTAATTTCTCCTTGGCTATCTCCTGTGATGCTTAAGTCATCAATATATACTAGCACAATTTCTAGCTTGCCATCTCGAGCTTTCATGAACAAGCTTCAATCCACTATTGGTATCATATAACCACTTTTTATTACAAATTTTGCAGTCTTGCCATACCATGCTCAGGGTGCTTGTTTAAGTCCTTATAATGCTTTCTTCAGGTTGCACACGTAATTTGGAGTGAACTCTTGATTCAAATCCCTACGGATGATGCATGTAAAACTTGCAACTTGGCTCTCCATGTAGAAATTTATTTTTGTCACATCCATTTTCCAAAGCTTCCATGAGTTACTAGCAACTCGTGCTTGCACCTGCATATTTTTGATATAATCCTTTCTGTTGAACCATCTGGGTAAGTCTTAAAATTGTGGACCCATTTGCATGATATTGGTTGAACACTTCTTGGCCTTTGTACCAACTGTCATCTCTCATTCTATCTTAATGCTTGAATTTTTTCCTCCATTACTTTTCTCCATCCTTGGCACCGAGCAACTTCTTTAAACATACTTGGTTATTTCACTCCATTAGCCTCTATTATAGCTGCATGCATTGGCGTACTTTGGGTTCTACCTTCGAATCCTAATTCATCTTCATAACACTTGTGGAGGGAACTTTTCAACTTGTGGTTCTTCAAGCTGACTTGGTCTCTCTTCTTCTGGATTTTTCTCGTATACTCCAATTTTCCATGGGCTCTTTTCCTTAACTAGTGTACTAATAATGACTTCACCTCCTTGTCCCACTAAGGTTTCACCGACTTTAGTTGCATCTTCAACTGGTTAAATCTCAAGCACCTTCTTTGGCACTTCCAGTTGAGCTTCCAATTTTTCTTCAGTTTCTTTTCAATCTAGCAACAACTCTGTCTGTGAGAACAACCAATGACAATGCCTCATCGAATATCACGTTCCTTGATGTGTAGCAACTCGTAGTCATTAGATCACAACATCTCCAACCTTTCCTTTGATTGTCGTATTAAATGAATATGCAGCGTATAGCCTTCTTGTCAAACTTGCTGTGTAAATGGGCCGCATAAAAATATAAGTACATAGCCAAATACACGGAAATGAATCACCATGGGCTTGGTATTCCACAACTTATCATATGATGAGATGTGTCCAAGCATTGCTTATGGTAGCATGTCAATCACATAGACAACAATCCTCATGCATTACACCGAAAACTAAGTCGCTACATTTTTGGCATGTCCCATGGTCCTTCACATTTCTGCTATGTGATGATTCTTTCCTTCTGCTGCTTTATTCTCCTATTGTGTGTATGGACCAGTTAACTGTCAACGTATCTTACTTGTCTAGAGGTAACACTTGAACTCATTCGAAGTGTATTTGATCTTGTTCCTAGCCATATCCTTGAAATCCTTGAACTTGGAAAGTGCCTCTGACTTCTTCTTCACAAAGTACACCCAAACTATCTCAAGAAAACACTAATTAAAGTAATCATCCAGCAAAATCCATTGATCGACTTCTGCTTTATCGAATGAAACACATTCAAGTGTACGAGCTCTAGTGGTGCCTTGGGTCTAAAGCTGGACTCCTTGTATAACAGTTAGTGTGCTCTCCCATAATGACACTAGCACACACAATATCATCTCATATCTCCAAAGTTGGCAATCTGTTCACCATGGACTTCTTCATCATTGCCTTCAGCTATGGTAGTTGCGTGTTTAAGCCTCACATACTACAATTGACTATCTCATTCTTCCTTGCCTTGTTTACATATGTGGCTTGCGTAGATATTATGTATAAAAATTCTAAGTTTTGTCCCTCCATTATTTCTGCACAACATAGTTTCATGACGAAGCTAGATGCAAAACTGATGATTAATTCTTTTTCATACCTGTAACATGAAACGCATGATTCAACTTTACTTGATGTGGACTGAAGTGGGGGACAATAAATGTCTTATCAATGAGTGATTGCCAGTTGAGAATTACTGGAGGTCACAACCACGTGTTCTTCTTCGTACTCTAACGTATCGTGGAGCTTTTATTCATCACAATTACATGATTGAAGCATCTAGAGTCAAAAATCAGGTCATCATAATAATTGATATATTTATCATTTATTGTGACTAGCAATGCCTCCTTGACTGGTTCTGCAATACACACCAACGCGAACTATTCGTGAGTGCTTGCATCTAGCTCATCCATTACACAAGATGCTTAAAAATCCCATTCCTCTTAACTATTATTTTGAAGGGTGGTAGGAGCATTTCCTTCTTTACGCTCGTGCAAACTGTCATGAGCAACGTGACCTTTCTAGCTGCTGCAGTTGCAACATTCATTATTTTGCGGCAAAATTTCTTCTCCTCTTTATCATATTTTTCCCAAGCTCGGGGAGCTCCCCCTTGTGAACCTTAGCATCACCCTATTTTCTTCTATCCTTAATGGCCCCTCTTTGGTAAAAAGGAAGATACCCAGTGCCTCATGGGCTCCAGCCTACGCAGGGTCTTTTTGGGGGGGGGGGGGGGGGGGGCGGATGTACACAGCCCTCCCCTTTCTTGGTGTTAACCTGAAGAGAAGTTGTTTCCTAGTGCCCCCAACCTGAGGGTGAGAATTTCCCAGGAGGTCACCCACCTTGGTACTACTCTCGCCCAAACGCATTTAACTTCGGAGTTTTCATGGGATCCGGTGACGGCGTGTTGGTGCCCCTCTTTGGTCTTCCACCGTTATCACTAAATTTTCTAGCAAATTTGGTTTGCGACTTTGCCCCTTCATGCAATATTGTTTCGGGGATTTTTGGTTAGGTTCTTTTAGATGAGAGCGAGACTCAACCCTCACTACGGAAGCAACTACTAGCACTTGTCCTGATATCCCTGCAAAATAAAAGAGGCCGTTAGAGGGACCCACGGGTTTACCGGCAGGAGACCCCTCCGATGCCTAAGTTAGTAAAAGCATAATAAAAATAAATAATAAGTAAATAGCGTAAATAAACAATAATAAATACTTATTGTATATGGAGAGGGGGTCCTTGGCCACTGGTGGCCGGAGTCCGTACCGGCGAGGTGACCGGAATCCGCATCGGCGACGTGTGGGTGGCTCTTGGGTAGAGAAAGATAGAGGAGAGAGAGTGGGGTTTCTCCTTGGTGGCTGGTGGCCGAAGTGTTACCGGCTAGGTGGAGGCCGGCGGCGAAGTGGTCGACATCGCACCGGAGAGGGTGGTTGGAGCCGGCAGGAGCAAGAGGAGAGGGAAAAGGAAAAAAGGAGAGAAAGTGATGTGAGGGGGTGTGGGAGATGTCAAGAGAGAGAGAGAATGGGCCTCCCACTTTTCCTCTTGTTGTTGTAGATATTTATAAATGAAGGGAGGTGCTTGGCGGTAGTAGGCGGCGTTGGCGGTAGGGGGTGCTTGGAAGTAGTGGGTGGCGTTGGCGGTAGGCGGTAGGAGGTGCTTGGCAGTGGTGGGTGGCGTTGGCGGTAGTGGGTGCCGTTCGCAGTAGGCGGTAGGCGGTAGGAGGTGCTTGGCGGTAGTGGGTGGCGTTGGCGGTAGGCGTTGGCGGTAGGCGTGCTTGGCGGTAGTGGGTGCTTAGCGGTTGACGGTGAGAGAAGAGGGAGATGATGGTGGGGCCTTGAGGAGAGAGAGAGAAAAGAGAGTGTCGTACAGCTACAGGGGAGGAGAGAGAGAGTTCTGAAGAGAGAGAGAGAGAGAGAGTCTCATGAGAGAGAAAGAGAGTCCCTGAAGAGAGAAAGAGAGGTGAGGAATAAGTAAAAGAGGGGGGGAGGGGCCACCGAGGCAGGAGAGAAGAGAGAGAAAGAGATAAAATAAAATTGTATTTTATTTTCGTTATTATTTTGTTATCCTATTTTAATATTGACCTGGTTATTTTTACCCTCTACAGTTAGCCCCCCACTCCATGGGCGAATGAGACCTGTTCACATTCGCCCGTGGAGTGTATAACATTCGAATGCTTTGACAATATGTGGACTGTATAGATTTCGTTGACGAACATTATTAGTTATGAAGAATTTTTATAGGTGTTACCTGTGGGGTTCTTTTAAATGAAAATTGTTTTGGTTTATCCTTCCATGGTTTCTTTGCTGCGGTTTTACGCGGGAAATTGGTTCTATGCTCCTTTGTTTGACTAATATTTTTAGCTTTGGAGATTTGCTTTAGGGCTCAGAGGACTTGAGCCTTTTAGGGATCATGTTTGTTGGTTCTCCCTATGCAAGGTACTGGAATGTGCCTATAATTGCTGGCGTAAGTGGTTAATGTGAGCGTTACCCCCTTCTATTCGTTAATTCTTGGTGTGGCCTTTAGGAATTGTTTTCTTGATTGGGGGCGTTGTTCATGGTTGAACAGAGGTTTCTGGAGACGTTGTTCTACCTGATACAGTAATTTTTAGCGTTGTCTCTAGGAATTGTATTCCTGATTTGAGGCGTTGTTCATAGTCGAACAACAGTTTCTGGAGACATTGTTATACATGACTTCTTAAGGCGGTCATTTGGAATGGTCAATTTTAAGATTTTGTCAATTCTTGGCCATTAGGCCAAATTATGAATGACCGCTTATTTAGTCTCCAAATTCTTACTTGTGGATTGTGATGAAGCATGTCGTGAGTTTTCTAGTTGTTAGCCCCCAGCTGTAGGCTGGATTGGAACGTAAAAAAAATTTTTAACCTCTAGGTCGGAATGTATTATGACTGTTTTTAACTCCTAGCCCCCAGCCTCAGGCTGGGTTGGAGTGTGTTATGACTGTTTTTAACTCCTAGCCCCCAACCTCAGGCTGAGTCGGAGTGTATTACGACTGTTTTTAACTCCTAGCCCCCAGCCTTGAGCTAGGTCGGAGTGTATTATTCGTTTTAATGTCGGCTGCTGCGTAATCTACGCGCTGATACCAATTGGAACGCAAATCGCCTGCCAAGGAAACGTTCACGGTTTAAATACGTTTTAACCGCTTGGGAAGGGCTCACGGTTAGGTTTGAGTACTACTTAGCTGATAAGGGCTTATAGTTTGAATAGACTTTGCCTGCCATAAAAGGGCTTATGGCTACATCTGAGCATTCTTTGCTTGATAAGGGCTTATAGTTTGAATAGACTTTGCCTGCCATAAAAGGGCTTATGGCTACGTCTGAGCCTTGCTTGCCTGATAAGGGCTTACAGCTTGAATAGACTTTGCCTGCCATAAAAGGGCTTACGGCTATGTCTAAGCGTTGCTTGCCTAATAAGGGCTTACAGGGTGAATGTGTCTTACCGGCCTAAGAAGGGCTTGTGGCTGGATCGCCTATCATCAACCTCGATGTTAGGTGGGGCACACAATTGTAGGTTTTCAAACCGTTGAGAATTTACCGCCAGTCCCGATGTTAGGTGGGACTTACACAGTCGCGGACTCGTAGCTGGTGAGAATGTACCGCCAGTCCCGATGTTTAGGTGGGACGTACATAGACGCGGACTCTCAGATGGTGAGAGTGTACCGCTAGTCCCGATGTTAGGTGGGACTTACACAAACGCAGACTCTCAGCTGGTGAGAGTGTACCACCAGTCCCGATGTTAGGTGGGACGTACACAGATGCGAACTCTCAGCTGGTGAGAGTGTACCGCTGGTTATGGTTTTATGCTCTTAATATGGCTGAGAGCAAACTGCAACTGTCAGTCTTTTTGCAAGTCAAGACTGGTTTAAGCCATCTTACTGGTAACCTCACGTGAAGTTTCGAATTGGTAGAGGTCTAACTTAATAGAAAGTTCCCCAGCGGGTAGAGGTGATTAAGGAAATCATTCAAATTGAAATGAGTAACTTACATAACACAAACTAAAAGTCCCCAGCCGGTAAAAACTGGGTTAACAAAACAAACCATTCAAATTAAAATAAACAACTCGAGTAAAGCAACTGAAAGCCCACAGCCGGTAAAGGCTGCGAAAAACACATCCAAACTAAAATAAACAATTCAGGTAAAGCAACTAAAAGCCCCCAGCCGCTAAAGGCTCAGGTAAATAAAACAAACCATTTAAACTAAAATAAACAACTTGAGTAAAGCAACTAGAAACCCCCAGCCGGTAAAGGCTGAGGTAAATAAAACAAACTATTTAAACTAAAATAAACAATTTAGGTAAAGCAACTAGAAGCCTCCAGCCGGTAAAGGCTAAGGTAAATAAAACAACGTATTCAAACTAAAGCAAATACAATAAATAACGCCAAATGAGAGCCCCCAGCCTGCAAAGGCTGGGAAAAATAACACAACGTATTCAAACTAAAGCAAATACAACAGATAATGCCAAACGAGAGCCCCCGGCTGGCAAGGGCTGGGAAAAATAAAACAACGTATTCGAACTAAAGCAAATACAATAAATAATGCCAAATGAGAGCCCCCAGCCGGCAAAGGCTGGGAAAAATAAAACAACGTATTCAAACTAAAGTAAATAACTTTAAGTAAGGCAACTAAAAGCCCCCAGCCGGTAATGGCTGGGTAGAATACAGATCATTTAAGGAATGTCGACCACATAAGGAACATAATTTACATAAGAAGGGTTAAGCCTCTAGCTCCTGGCTCGGGACTAGGCTAAACATAACGTATATAGGTAAACACGTCTAGCCGACAAAAGCTTATGGCTTGATTGGTCATTGCCTACTCAGATATGGTGGTACTAGGTGAATACCTTGCTATGGGTTTGTTTATGACTCTAGGCCAAACTAACATAAATAGCTTGTTTATAACGAAACTCGCACCCAGGACACGTGAAAAGATTAATAGCTATACGTGTGAGTTCAGGCATACGTATGAAAATACACTAGAACTTGACCAATACGGTTCAGCTTAGTCACATCTAAATTTGCTGAAGTGATTAAATATGAAGGCGCTTGTTTGGTGGCGGTCGAACAAGTCAGCCTTGGTTCAATTAAGGTTAAATTGGCGTAGTCCGATGGAACCTGATTGAATTTATTCAAACTTTAGACCTATTAATTCGAATTTTTAGATCAAGGTCTGCACCGAACAATAGTAGTGGTTTAATTTCGCACTAACATTTGCAATCTTATTGAAGTTCTTGAATTACAATAATTAAAAATGCTCCTTAGTCCAGACATGAACTAGAGAGAGAGATGAGGATAATTAAGCTCTAATCATGGAGCGAAGATAGAAATCGGCTGCGACTGGTCCGTACGGGTTTTAGATTCAATGATTATTCTTATTTAAGCGTAACTTAATAAAAAGCTTTAGTTGCTAGTTTAGCGTTTCACCACCAGAAGAACTTTATCGAAATCCTCTACTATGTTTTATACACAAAACAATGTCCGATGTTCCTAGAAATATTGTACTTTCGATTACGACTACAAATATACGCAGCCATACTTAGAAGTCGGATGACGTCCTTCGCAATGATTACAAACAGAAACCTGGTAGGTTTCCTCAAATCTCTAGCCAAGATATACATCTTTGAATATACCTTGAATTTTTCAATTTCTTTATGAGTTCATCATCCTGTAACAACTGTATGAAGCTTTACATTACTCAAAATAAATAAGTTCTATACACTGATGGTTGAAATGATGACCGGTGCCAAGAATCACGCAAGAAATGTAATAGTACCAAGGGTCTAATCTTTTATTCGGCTAAATTCAAATCCCACTAGATCATCAAACTAAACTTGCTAAATTAGGAGTATATATTGGCTGAGTTAAACCAAATCGCATCAGGCCCAGGGCTCGGCTTGTCAATATCCCACATGGGTTGAGCCTAACTGGAAGCTTAGCGAGCCTAGATACTTTGAGTTTGAACTCAGCTCGTTATTAAGTCAAGATTGTGGGTGGCGCTGGGCGGTGGCACCCAACTACCCTTGCTGATGATCTTGCGTCTTTGAAGAAACCTTTGCCAGTATTATCGGCGGCAATTTCTAAGTTAGCTTATTTTAACGTTATTCGTAGGTTACCCGTGATAGTTTATGATATCACTGGTTAGTAGTAGTTTATCTACTTCCAATTTCTTCTTACTCAGGTCTAAAGGTGGATAACGATGTTCCCAAAGAGTTTTCGCTAGCTTCGTTGGCGGTAGCCTAATCTTGAAACGTTGATGGTAACGTCTCTGCTAGCGCATCCCCTGCCACACTTGTTGGCGGTATCCCAGCCAGGCTAGTTGCTTTTATTGGCGAGCTCAACCTGATGTGCTATCGTTGGCGCCCCTTCCGAGAATATATGCCTAGTCCGGGGGCGATAGTATCGTTATTTGGGGGAGCCCCCTATTTGATGCCTCGGCTATGTTTAGCTTCTTGTTTTAATCCTAGTTTTTCTATACGTACGCTTGGGCGGTTTCGGTTAATCCTAGTTACCTTGTACGTCTATCAAGTTAACTTAAGTTCTCACCGTTAGATAAGAACCTCTAGTTTAGTGATTAACGGCAGCCTCTAGTTACTAACTGGGGTGGATCATACTGTGAAAAGATAAGTCATAAGCGCCTAGTCCCCGGTCGTTAGCTGGGTTGGGACGTACCGTGAATAGCCCATGTGTATTCTGTATATGAATGGAGAGTAAGGAATAGCTTGAGCCCATATTGTAGAATAATAGCTTTGACTAGCAACAAATAGTAAAATTTGTGAGTCATACTAGCGAGAAACCCGCGCAGGAGCTCGAGGGGGGACAGATCAACATATAGGCAGAGTGTTACAATCTTGTTGTGGATCATGACACGTTGCGTTTACGAACCTTCGTGTTTCGTACACGCACACCCACATCGGTGTGGGCGGCCTAGTGTCGTGCGCTGCATGCAAGTAGTGTTGCACGCTATGTCACAAGCCACGTCCTAGTTGCGGTAGTTCCTCGGTTTAAGAAAGACACAGGTCGTTGAAGTCGGGTTTTGGGACATCAGGCGCCCTAACCCCGAATAGTGGTGCTAAATGATTTATCCTGGTAACAGGAGCGGGCCTCGGTGTAACTACGAGGGCGACGTGAGGTCTGCACGTGAGTAGGACGCTCCGTAGGCATGGCGGTGGGCTGAGGGTTTACAGTGCGTGTAATCCCTCCCAGAAAGGCTTGGTCCCTCGTTTGGACTGTGCTGCGCAATATCGAAGCGCTCTAACTTGTAGGATTCAACATTCGATTGGCGAGAGCACTTGTGATGCTCGAGCCCCCTTGTGAGCGGCGGTGCGCATCGGCTCCGTTTACAGCTTGACGGCACGGATGCAGCAACTTCGTGCCTTAAGGGCAGAGGTAGGGGCCGTTGGTCATTTGTCAATGGGCGCCCAGATTCGACACATGCTACAAGATGGTTGCCCTCTCGAGTAAGTGGCGTGCCACTTATGTGGGATCGTGTGAGTTCCTCATAAAGACAGCGGCCTCACACATGAGGTGCGCCTAAGGGACTTTGTGGCCCTTGCATGTTGCTTTGGAGCAGGACTATGTAAGTCTGCTCCTAAGGGAGCGTCCCAAGTAGTCGAGACACAGTGTTGAAACTCAAAGGGGTGTTGGTGAGGTCCGACGTGAGCGATGGCGTCTGGCGGGTGTGTCGGCCCACCAAGCGGGGTTCCTAGAGGTTGAGATGCATTACCAGAACAGAAGGGTTACTGGAGACCATTGTGTCTTGCGTTAGGTGAAAAATAACCGCCTGCGAGCCTCCACATTAGGTGAAGGTTACCCACCCCACAACTTCGTGCTTTCTTTTTTAGCTGGAACAGAACAACACAACCGCATACTTCCACGTTCGGTGGAAGTTAACCGCCCACCATTTGTAGAACAATGAACTTTTACGTTAGGGAAAAGCTGACCGCGGATGATAATTCTAGCTCCCAGACCCTGTTCCGAGGCTAAGTTAACCCAAACCACACAAGGGACGTTAAAGCCCTAGCCCCAAGCAAGGGCTTAAGCTGAACATAAATCACATGAGTGACGCATATCGCGCAAATTGCACTGAGAACGTAATTCACATAAGGCATGTAAATTACAAAAAATACTAAGCCCCTGGTTCATGGTCAGGGACCGGGTTGAATGCAAATCCCCTAGGGAATGTTAATCACGTAATTTACTACGAAAAAGATAAATATGTAAAATTATTTGGAGAACGCTGAATCCCCATTGTCAAGCGAGCACCGTTGTTCGTAGTTACCAAGGAATGGTAAGTTCCGCAGTGGGCATTTGGTTCAGGTGTATAAAACTGTTAATAAGAATGCCATTATGTGTTTGTAAATGGGCATGCCTCGTGATTTGTGCCTGCCTCATGGAACAGTGGTAGACCTTATTAGGCGTTGAGAGGTGCCCTGTAAGTCTAAAGAATAACATGTCCCTTAAAGTGTGAAGATAAGGGGTGTTTTTAGATTTCATCCTTAATTCCAAGAGTATTAGCCTCCTTATTAAAGAATGGATGAACCAAGACGGGTGTCTTGAAGGGTCTACCGTCACCTTTGTGGTGATAACACCGGAATGAGGGCATTAGTGGTGTTTCTTAATGTATTTATAGTGGTTAGGAGGAAGCCCCTTGGTGTTATGTAGAAAAGAAAAGTATAGTTTTGGTATGGGGTGTAAGAGTGCCGCTTGGGTATGGAAGTACCGCTAGGGTGTAGGAGTACCGCCAGGGTATGGAAGTACCGCCAAGGCATAGAAGTACCGCCAGGGTGTTGGAGTACCGCCAGGGTGCAGGAGTACCGCTAGGGTGTGAGAGTACCGCTAGGACATAGAAGTACCGCAAGGGTGTTGGAGTTGCGGTAGTTGTCCTAGGCAGCCGTTCACCAGGGTGTGCTTATAACGACTCCTTCCTGGAGAGGCAGTAGTCTTAGCGGACAGTGTCTCCCTTAACAATGGCAATTCAAAGCATGGTTGATTCATGGTGGCGCATGTATTATTATTATTAGTTTTTCCACCTAGTACCCAAAACTTGGCGGTAACACTTCGTATAAAATCTCCACTAGGTCAACTGGTGGGAGTTCCTGTCCCAAATTGTTGACGGTAATAGCCAGGCTAAGCTCGTTTGCTTTAGCATTGTTGGTTACTTACTGTAGCCTACGGCACCGTTGGTATTGGTTCAGCTAGCAGCAATTTCTTCTTTACTTGGGTTACAAGGTGAGTAGTGAAGCTCTTAAAGTGTTTTTAACCACCTCGTTGGCGGCCACTCAAGTTTTGAGACGTTAAGGACGACGTTTTTACTAGCGGGACCTCCGCCATGGTTGTTGGCGAGTCTAACCCGACACGTTACACAGTGCATAGCCATCTATGGTTGGTTGCGCATATTCTATTGAATTTTGTGACGGTTGGGTTTTGGCTAGACGGGCGGAGGGCACCGTTTTGTGACCCCACTGTTACCTTTAAGGGATTATCCCCAAGATTTGTAGCGGTTGCCTTTTTTAGGTTACGTGGCCATGCGTTACCCACTAAAGGTGTTAACGAGGCCACCCAGTCAAGTTTGCTGGGGTTAGGGTCTAGCCAAGCTTGCTGGCGGCAGCTTCACAGTTTGTTCATTTTGATGTTGTTCGTTGGTTACCCACGGTAGCTTATGGTATCGCTGGTGGGTGTTGGCCCAACTAGTGGTAAAGTTTTCCTATACCTAAGTTGAAAGGTGAGTAGTGAAGCTTTAAAAGAGCGTTCGTCTACAAAGTTGGCGGTAGCTCGAGTCTTGGGGCGCTGAAGGCAATGTCCCCACTATCACGCTCATTGGTAGTGTTCCGATTAAGTTGGACACCCAAGAGGCAAACTTTGACCGGTTTGGCCTTACGTGTTATTATTGGCGAAGCCCCCAGCTTTGGGCGGCATTGCTGAAATAAGAATAGGGTGTCGTCGCTATACGACCAACCTAATGGGCGGTTGCACCTGGTCAAGGTAAATAGTGCAAAGCCAAGATATTAGACGAGGCTTTAGCTAGCCTCGCAGTGGGTTTTAACGAGTCACTCGAGTTTGTCGGTGATGGCTTTTACTGATGAGCTACTCGCTTAAGGAGTTGGCGAGGCTATATGGCCAAGCTTAACGGCGGTCGCAGCTAATCAAGCTTATGGGTACAACCGAGTTTCTTGGCAAAGCGTCCGGCTAAAGCTGTTAAGCCTACTTCGTGGAGGCTTAAGCCTCCCATTACCAGTGGTAAAGTTCTTATTAACGGGCCTTTACTAATGACGCCAAGTGACATTGATTGGCTACCGCAACCTTGTTTACGAATTTTTGCATCACAAACTGACATTGACGCCCTTTTCGGCGTCTGCCTAGTTCAAGAATGGCAATGTTATTATCTAAGGGAGTCTTTGAAGGGCGTTAACTCTATAGTAGGCGGTTGGCGGTGATCGCCCACCTGATCTAAATTTTACTTTATTTGGGTTGCTTTTAGTTGCAAACTCTGCCACCTTTACATATAACAACGTTCCGGTCCACTTTAATTGTTGTTAATGTATGGGTTAGCATATTTTGAAATATCATATCTGGCACCAATTTTAAGCTATATGAATAGCAAAAATTAAAAAAAATGAGTATATTCAAACTTAAACAATATGCAGTGAAATTTTTCATGCGATGAGATTTCTCTTGCTCCCAATCAAGAAATTTGCTATAAACTTCATGAAAAATACCTATAATATAATCCAAAGCTCATGGTGTGCTATGAGTTTTATGGAAATTTGCTATAAATTTACTGAAAAATTTAGACTTGAGGTCTTACTCTAAATATATTAGAAAAAGACATAAAATGAAGTCAAATCCATAACTCATCTGGTGCTCAAACCGAAATTAGAGAATAGTTAAAGTCCAGAGAAATTTATCATGCTCACAGTTCATTCTTTTATGTGTACTAGAACTCGTGTGAAACATAAATTTATTTTGTAATATGGTTGGACACACAATTTGACTTCATTATTAAATTTTCATTCGTATGACATCCATCACATGAGTGCGTAGGATGTAGAATAAGAGAGAAACAATTTATGCATTTATGTTTGATATTAGGAGAAAATTGGCCTCATTTGTCTTTTGTGCGGCATTTTTTTTATAAAAAGAGTTGCGTCTAGCTTTATATATGGACCGCTAGCATGGTTCACCCATTTACCCGATATTGATGTTTCCGATTTTGGTGGACTTAGGTGTGTAATTTGAACGACATGTTTTGACTCGTCAAATTGATAATCCTTAAACAAGTATTTGAGAATCAATACATGAACAGTAAAATTTAAAGTTATAGTGCAGTAGTCTTATGATACGGACAATAAACTTTAACAATAATTCTTGAAGCTAAATTATTTAGTTTTCTGGTACAGCTAATATCGAAATTACAGTACAAGTACTTGCGCTAATATAAACATTATAAATGCTCGCATTAAATAAAATTGGACAAATACCCCAAACTTTTCTCTCTCTCTCTCTTCTTTTTTTTTTTTTTTTTTTTTTAAGCTGCGAATTTTTTTTTTTTTTTTAATTTAGAAGTAAAGTTTTGCCTCAAATTTACTGACAACTTACATCTAAAATCCTAATTTAGAGGTATTAGAAGGAAAATAAACAAAGAAAAATTGAGATTAAAGGCTTATCTGATGTAAAACGGGTACCGTAGCCCCCAGTTTTGTGAGGGCCTTAGGTGATTTCGTACGGGATACTAGGCTAAACGCTAGCAAACTATCTTTCCACAGACGGCGCCAATTGTTTCGGGGATTTTTGGTTAGGTTCTTTTAGATGAGAGCGAGACTCAACCCTCACTGCGGAAGCAGCTACTAGTGCTTGTCCTGATATCCCTGCAAAATAAAAGAGGCCGTTAGAGGGACCCATGGGTTTGCCCGCGGGAGACCCCTCCGATGCCTAAGTTAGTAAAAGTATAATAAAAACAAATAATAAGTAAATAGCGTAAATAAACAATAATAAATACTTATTGTATATGGAGAGGGGGTCCTTGGTTACTGGTGGCCAGAGTCCGTACCGGCGAGGTGGCCGGAATCCGCACCGGCGACGTGTGGGTGGCTCTTGGGTAGAGAAAGATAGAGGAGAGAGAGTGGGGTCTCTCCTTGGTGGCTGGTGGCCGGAGTGTTACCGGCTAGGTGGAGGCTGGCGGCTAAGTGGTCGACATCGCACCGGAGAGGGTGGTTGGAGCCGGCCGGAGCAAGAGGAGAGGGAAAAGGGAAAAAGGAGAGAGAGTGATGTGAGGGGGTGTGGGAGATGTCAGGAGAGAGAGAGAGAATGGGCCTCCCACTTTTCCTCTTGTTATTGTTGTAGATATTTATAAAAGAGGGGAGGTGCTTGGCGGTAGTAGGCGGCGTTGGCGGTAGGGGGTGCTTGGCGGTAGGAGGTGCTTGGCTGTAATGGGTGGCGTTGGCGGTAGGCGGTAGGAGGTGCTTGGCGGTAGTGGGTGGCGTTGGCGGTAGTGGGTGGCGTTGGCGGTAGTGGGTGTCGTTGGCGGTAGGCGGTAAGCGGTAGGAGGTGCTTGGAGGTAGTGGGTGGCGTTGCCGGTAGGGGGTGCCGTTGGCGGTAGGCGGTAGGCGTGCTTGGCGGTAGTGGGTGCTTGGCGCTTGACGGTGAGAGAAGAGAGAGATGATGGTGGGGGCTTGAGGGGAGAGAGAGAAAAGGGAGGGCCGTACAGCTACAGGGGAGGAGAGGGAGAGTTCTGAAGAGAGAGAGAGAGAATCTCAGGAGAGAGAAAGAGAGTCCCCGGAGAGAGAAAGAGAGGTGAGGGGGTGGGGGCCCACCGTGACAGGAGTGAGGAGATAGAAAGAGATAAAATAAAATTGTATTTTATTTTCGTTATTATTTCGTTATCCTATTTTAATATTAACCTGGTTATTTTTAACCTCTACAAATATATATGGGTTTCTCCGCGTCTTTTAGCGTACCTCCATTTTATTGTTTTATTAGATCTTCTTATTAGCCAATAAGTTCTCCAATTTTGTTAAAGTTAGTGCCTTGCCCCAACCTCGTGTGGTGGTGACAATGCCTTTGCATTTTCATTCAAGCCATATGTTATTTTTCGTTCCATGTTTGAATTCACTTATTGCCTCTTGTGGATCAAATTTAGTAATTTCATCACAAACAGATTTAATTTTTGAAAAATATAATATCACTAGCAGATATCCTTACTCCATTGATATAAACTCATTCTTGTAACACTGCAAATTGGCCTCATTTTTCTTGCTAAACAACGTTGCAAGTGTATCCCATGCTTCCTCGGGTGATTTAGCATCCTTAAATTTCTCCCAAAATTCATCCTCCATTTTGGCAGCCGGCGCTAGGGGTGTGCAAAATACGGTTTAAACCATAATCCAAACCGAACCAAACCGTAAATTACGGTTTGGTTTGGTTAATTTGGTTTATGGTTTGAAAAATTATGGTTTGATTTAAGAAACTTTGGTTATTAGGATTTACGGTTTAGGTTTGGTTTAAAACCAAACTTAAACCATAAACCATAAAAATCATAAACTAAAGAATCCAATCATTATTTATATCATCAAAATCATAAACAAGTTATATTAGTGGCAAAATTTACTTGATAACTTGATAAAAATAATTAGGATTATTTACACTAAAGGTCTTTGTACTTTTCTGATCTTGTCAACTTAAGCCTTATACTTTTAATTATGTCAATTTAGTCCCTTTATAATTTAGATTATGTCAATTTAGTTATTTGGTCAAATTTAACTTAAGGTAATGATGTAATTTTTAACTACAGAATCATATTAGATGCAAGTAATATTTACTCGTTGATTCAATTTAACCCAATCTGTAACTAAACTATTAAATATTTCATTAACAACTTAATAAAAATTTTAACAGACCCAATGTTACTGTTGAATTTTCCAAAAAACGTTACTACTGAATTTAACAAACTAATTTTATGTGTTGTTCGTAGTTTTTGTTTATGTATTATAAAAATGTTAACAGACCCAATGTACCGGACCGGACCGGACTAGAATTACGGTTTGGTCCGGTTTGGTTTGTGAGATAAAATGGTTTGGTTTTGGCTTAGAAAATTTTCAAACCGTATTTTTACTGTTTGGTCCGGTTGGTAACCATAAACCTCCAAACCGGACCGTGTGCATCCCTAGCAGGCGCGAACATGGTTTCACTGGCCCTTGTTTTCGATATTCTTACACTAGATCCTCCAGCAATTTTGTTTCACCACCATAACGATACCCCACAAATCCTGTCCCAACAAGTAATATTTAGTTCAATTACTTGATCACTTATTTTTTTTCGTGGTTTAGTTTTTTGACTAAGCTAGCTAAAGGCTCCATTTCCATTTTGTAGTACTTGGCACTTTCTAGTGTATCTTAGGTCCCATACGAAAAATTCTGACAACCTCAAACTGCACTGGCTAAATTTTGACATACCCCCCAGACCATGTACTTAATAGCAACAAAAAAAATCGCTAGCAGAAAATAGACCACCCAGACTGCTAGCTCTGATACCACTCGTTAAATCAAGTGGTTCAAATTTTGAAATAATCGCGTAGCTGTGAAAGATAGAAAATAGTAATATAATATTGATATTACACACTCACATTCTTTTATTTATGAGTGACCTCACCAAATTATTGCACTCACTCACACCACCCTTTTCATGTGAGTGCCCTTGCACTGTATTTTCTTGCACTCTCTTTTTAATATGCTTTTAAAGTTGCATAGAATTTCTTTTCTTTTTTCTTCATCGTTCTTTCTCTCCTCACTCACTCTTTAGTTCTCTTTTCTTCTCATTTTTTTGGCTTCGTGCTTCCATTCCCTTCAAGTGCCATCATCCCCGTCTATTTATAGGAAAATTAAGTTAATTAATTCTTGATGGCGGTTGAATCACATCTATGGAGGTGCATAAGGTAAAGAGTTTCTGCTATAAACTTTGAAATTCTGCCATGGTTTTCAACCATGACTATATTACAAGATTTCATTTGATTTCGCTGAGATTTGTTCAAGTTTTGTTGAATTCAGAGAACTGAATTTTTAAACATTTATGATGCAGCCTAGAAATAGAGACTACAACTTACATAGGATCCCAGACAAAGGAATAAAGTGACCATTAATGGCAATGGATATGCCTTGATCAACTAGAGAAGCAGAAGAGAAGCCATTGATGGCTTTGACTGCGGTTTATTCCTAGCACTAAGTGCATAGTAATTTATTATTAATGCAAAGCAAAATGCATAGTACAAAATACTTATACAAATTTCGACAATATTCATAGAAAAAGTTAACCTTTAAAATAATACTGGATAGGAAAAGATACGATAAGATAATTACTAACTCATACAGGAAACTAGTTGCCTAAAAAGCAATACTAAATTATCTATTTATCTTATTCAATAAAATAATGATAACCAGATATCGTTTTGACTAAAAGAAATCACATCTCCTATAATCATTAGATTCTACTTCATTACTCTATCACTCTGATACTATGTCAAGGAACTAATGTAACATAATTTACAATGCAGGGCAAGCTTCCAAATGCACAGGAAGTTGCAGTTAAAAAGCTATCAAAAAATTCAGTACAAGGTGTCACAGAGTTCACAAATGAGGTTTATTTAGTGGCTAGGCTTCAACACCGAAACCTGGTTCGTTTGCTGGGATTTTGCTTGGAAGAAGATGAAAAGTTGCTCGTTTACGAGTTTGTGCCCAATTTGAGTCTTGATAGATTCCTCTTTGGTGATACTTCTAATATAACTGAAAAGCTCAACCTTAGAAATGGGGATGGCAATGAATTAGACATGCACCAAAATGTGTTGCATCCGACCCGATAAAGTATTTAACCAGATAAGTCATTTCAAATATTGGATATTCGAGTTCAATATTCAACTCATTCTTGACCCCAATTGATAGTTGGTTGGACACAACGAATTGTGATGTAATTTTAAACAGCCATAACCTTTGACCTGTAAGGAGTTATGGAGACCACTATATGTAAAAACAATTCCCTTAGAGTGAACTATGCATATTCAGCTACTTTGCTGCTGACCCACCTATTTTTCATAAATTTAGCGTGTTTTCAGGTCAATTTTGTGTTTTGCAGACATGTAGTGGCATATTAGTAATTTACATTTTAGGGATTTATTGACATTTTAGTAATTTTGCATTCCAGGGTGTTTGCTAATTATTCCCTATAAATACTCTTTAAGGTTGTTATTGTTATTCATTCCATACTTTCATCTAGCAGAACCCTAGCATTTTGTCTCCAATTTATTCCATGTTGTTTCAATTTTGCCCTAATCAAATTGAATTTTTCACTTTTATTTTGCATTACTAATGGGTTACACCAGCCCCTACAAATCGGACCAACTACATAATCTACCTAATCCCTGTTCTAGCCAATTTGTCCTAACAACCTTAGCCAGAACCGAAAAGTATTTGTGGCGTTTTGTGTGATCATTACGGGACATTCCTAGGAGTCTTTTCCAAAGAAATTGGATTAAAGAAGTGGAACTAGGCCAATACCGAAGCTACATGCTTTGTGTTAGAAGTTTCGATTCAAAGAAGTAACCTTCATGGCAAGGACTTGGTGATTGAGTTAGATTCAACAAATGCGGGAAATTGGTGCACATCTAAGGCAGAAATGTTCTAAAAGCTACTTCCTTTCCTCAATGGAAGATCAATCATGCGGATACCTAGGCAAAAAATGAGATTCATATGCCCCACTTTTTGGTTGTATGGTTGTTACCTTTAGATGCAAGCTGCATGGCCTTTTGCTAAGGATGGATTAACACTTGTAGCATTGTTATAACAACAACTGACCCAGTGCCTCGAGTGCTCCCGCATATGCAAGGTGTAAGCAACCTTACCCCTTCAAGGTGTTACCCTTAAGGGAGGCTGTGTCCGAGGACCACCAACTTGAGAAGAAGAGAGGCATATAGACATACAAGCATGAAGCATACAAGCATAAAACTATAAGAGCAAGAACAACAAGAACAAGAGCAAACACAGCGGCATAGAGCAAACATAAAAAAAGCATGAAGCAGCAACAGGCGATAGACGATACAACAACTCTCAAACATATCACGTAAGCCAAATAGGAAGACATATAAGCCTAAGGGTATTAGTGCTAGACAAAATAAGTTCCTCTGTCCTACACCGTTGCACCGCTACATTGGCCACCCCTATGTTGGCCACCCATATGTTTTCCCTCCACTAAGCTCTATCTAAGACCATCTCCTCTTATAGGTTTAGGTGGGTGAGGTAATGTCGGATTATCTCCATCCATTGCTTCTTTGGCCTGCCTCTCCCTCTCCTCCCTATTGTGGCATAGAGTTGATCGCATCTCTTAAAAGGGACAGTGGTAGTCTCCTCTGAATATGTCCAAACCACCGCAAACGCTGCTCCCTTAATTTATCTTCGATCAGTGCCATGCTTAATTTGCCTCTTATGACGTCATTTTTGATAATATCCTTCCTTGTGTGTCCATACATCCACAGCAATATCCTCATCTCCGCCACCTTCAGCTTTTGTGTATGAAGGCATTTCAATGGCAAACACTCCGCACCATAAGACATAGCCGGTCTCACTATTGTCTTATAGTATTTTTCCTTTGACTTTAATAGGAGCTTTTTATCGCCTAGTACAATAGAGGCCAACCTCTTTTGATGCCAGCCTATTTAAATGCAGTTGTTGACATCCTTGTTAACTTTGCTGTCCAGTTGTACCAGTTGTAGCATCATTATTATTCATACTCAAACAAATAACACCTTATCTTTCACCTTAATGACATCACTTGTTAGCCAATTTTAGTCAAATTTTAAGAAATACACAATAAAATTTAAAAAAACATAATAAGTATTTCAATGCTAATTGAAATTTGGATCAGATACGAGTTGAATATGAGTCGAGCTAGAGGTCAACCAGCACTTCTGCTTTTGTCATATTTTAATTATTTTTATTTTTTTAAGTGCAGGTCAAACCTCCACCAAAGGCCCCCCGTAAATTGCCATCTCTACCAATAGCGCATTATCAATGTTAACTATGAATTACCTTATGAGTATTATGTTGCAGATGAAATCAAGCGTTCATCTTTGAATTGGGAAACATGGTTCCGGATCATAATGGGAATTGTAGGAGGAATTTTATACCATCACGAGGACTCAAGGCTCAAGATCATACATCGAGATCTTAAATCAAGCAACATCTTGCTAGATGATGAGATGAACCCAAAGATAGCAGACTTTGGGTTGGCAAGACTAGTCAACATGGACCAAGCGCAAGTTTGCACCACGAAAATTATTGGCACACAGTAAGATTCGACACCTTCCCTTCATTTCTGGCCAAACAATTACTGTTATCATAGAACCTAATTGCCGTTTATGGTTCTAGTGCCACAAAAGTTATGTAAGGTATCGCAATATGACATTGGTGTTTTTTAAGGAGATATAAATTACTTTTAAGCCAGAAAAGAAAAGAAGTGACTAGTTATACATAATTAATTATTGTGTGACTTGATCGGATATTAGCATGTGATGGTCCTAAATTGGAACGAATAGCTATATATTCATTAATATTTCTACACATTGAATACTTTCTTAACATGGAAATATTTTTGTAAATTATCAATAATCGAACTCTTAACACAAAAAAATACACCATATGCTCAGTATCATTATGAATGTACTGTTATTTAATAGTCAATTGAATAACAATTAGCTCAAAATTAATTAAGAAACAATCTTTATTTGATTATATACTACAATGTAGCCATCAAAAATATTAGTGTTACCTAAGTCTGTAGTTAGCCACACATTTATCCTGCAATCCTTCTAAGATCTAATTAACTACAAAAATCAATTTGAAGGTTGATGCTAAGGAATTGACATGTGTGCCTAATAAAAAAAATTCACATCAGACTTGTAACAAAGAAAGATCAATATAAAGCCTAATGGACCCCTCCAATTAACACCAATTGGTTTTGGGATGACACGTCACTTAAATTTATATATGAACCACAAAGCCAACTATATACATGAGGCTTTAAGTTCCATGTTTAGTCTGCGTTGATTTAATGAGAAAAATAAATTCTAGGAATTGTTTTCCTTTTGTCAATTATTTGGTGTGCATTCTTAGATTGACCTAATTGGTGGAAAATGAGTTTTCTTGTAAAAGAGGAGAAAGCATCATTCCACCCAGCCTCAAAAGCTTCACGGTATACATTGATCCGAATATTGATCGCATTGAAATGAACTAGACGAGATCATTGATTATTAAGGTTTTAGGGACAAGAGTACCTCAATGTACATATTGAAGTTTCAATGCAGGAAAATATCGATAAATATAAACACATGGTTTATGAAATCCCTCAATTGTGTAATTAGATCTGGACTTGTCTTACTGCCTTTGGTAGATCACCTTCAGAGTCATGTAGAATTAACTACGGGTTACCAGAGTCTTCTAGTTTTCCATGTCACCAAAACCTAGAGTAAGATATAGTGACTCTAGAATGAGGGTTGAGTATTCAGAGTTTTACTAAGTTCTAATCAGGCGAATGAATAAATAATGAAGCAAAAGAGGTCTATTTATAGGCACCAAGGCATAATCCTCTTCTAAATTAACTTCTTTATTCAGATAAAATCCTACCTATATTATATTAACATATAAAATAAGTGGCTGAGTTGTTAACGTATAGTCAGCATCTACTAGCAGTTAAGATACCAAGCTAATAAAGGCAAAATCATTAAGGTGTACAAGTATCAATTTCCCTTATTTTTTTCTATTATTTGTCATGTTGATGAATGATTTATGTAGTGGGTACATTGCACCAGAGTATGCAAGGACGGGAGTATTTTCTATTAAGTCAGATGTGTATAGTTTTGGAGTCATGCTTTTGGAGATTGTAAGTGGACAGAGTAATAACTGGTTTCTTCAATCACTAGCCAAGGACAATCTTCTACAATTGTAAGCTCTTTACATCTTAACAATTTCTGACCCTTTATTGGTTCACTTAAAGTGCATTCATAATAATGGAAGAATGAACTAAAGAAAGATTTGATACTTCAAAAATTTCATGTGTAAATCTAGTAATATAGTTCTGTAAATTAGAGTCGGACAAAAAGAAATTAAAATATAGGTCTAGTGTGGGAGAATGCTCCTATTGCTGTGGTAGAAGTGGTGGCGGCTAGAGATGCCTAATACCATGATGCTTGACTTAGACCCTGTAAGATTATTCTAGAGGGCGATAATGAAGTAGTGATTAAAGCTATTATGGGTTCATATGCGACTCCACTGGACATTCTAGCTATTGTGGTAACCATATGATCAGCTATCAGTGTGTCTAGATCACTTTTAATCATTGCTTTTGGGAAGCAAATAGACTAATAGATTTGCTAGTGATTTTAGGTCTAAGGGCATTTGGCGTTTCAATGTGGCAGTGTCCACTGGACAGAGCCTCACCTCTCTCATTAGAGCTTATGTTTTGGCATTCTCAGTTTGTCATGGAAAATCCTATCCTTATCTTTATAACAGAATATATATATATATATATATATAAATACAAGTCTAGTGAGTTGTTCTATCTAATACAAGGCTCTGTTTGGCATTTCAAACTGAAATAAGATTATGGGATTGGAATCTTGATTCTGTTTCTAATGGAATTGAAATTAGGATGTAACAGAAAATCAAATTATTGGATAACGAAAGGATTTAGGAGCCGGAATTATACTTTTATAACAATCTGGCTCATTTTGAGTTTTAGGCCAACTCATGATAAAGTTTAAGTAGGGTAGGATCATTGCATGCTCGAGCATTGTCGGATTTTAAGCTAATTGTGTTGGGACATCTCGGGATTCTGTTTAAAATGGGTTGGGTTCATGTTGGTTTTGGTCATTTTAAGCTCGAGTCATGTAGATGTTGGACCCATTGGGTTACGTCATTTCAAATTTTGGGTTATCCCCGATCAAATCTAGGTTGAGACTAACTCGTGTGTGATCATTTTAGGATTAAGCCACCCTGGATTTTGATCAATTTAGATGAGTCATTTCAGGATATGGGTTGGCTCAGTTGGGTCATATTCAACTTAGCTCAAAGTTAGGTAAGCTCACTTTTGGTTTGAGCCATTTTGTATTTTGCATCATTTCGATTTGTTGCTTCAAACTTTGAGGAATATCGGTTGGGTTAAAGTCGCTACGGTCATTTGAAGCTCGAGTTTTTCGAGTTTTGGGTAAAATTCAGATTGGTTGGCTCTTTAGGATTCAAGTCATCTTCGTACATGGGTCAATTGAGTTGAGTTATTTTGAGTTTCAAGCCAATAAAGATAAAATAGAATTCCAATTTATTTTCCGCACTTTGTGAATTACAATTCCAATTCTAACAAGTGAACCAAACCCTAGAATTTGAATTAAGGGTTCTATTTCTCGCTTCGATTCTATGCACCAAATATGACATAAATTAATTTTGGAATGAATTTTAGTAGGGCTTATATGTTGACGTCAAATGTCATGCAAATGTCTATAGGCATTGAATGCACAGACACTTCCAAATCTTGTGCAAAATTATACTTATACATAAATTCGAGCATCATGGCTTCTTGAGCTCTATTGATCAAAGAGGCTTTTGTACCGTGTCAGAGATATTATGTAACCGAATCATGGTTTGCAATCACGACTGAAGTATTGCAGATATTAGATAACATACTGTGGAAATGGTATTGGATCTTTTAAGAGAATATAAACTACTTTTAACCTCCATAAAAGTTTCAAGAATAACCATACAATTATTAACTTTCATATCTCTTTGATGTACTCTACCAAATAAATACAATTTTGCATGTATAATTGAGGCCATTATAAAATTATTGTTACATGACTGCCAGTTGCATAGCACCTAGCTCAACGTTCGCTACATAATAACCTATAAGTAATGTAATGACCTTTATTTGATTTCATGCCATAAACTAACTTGCACCATAGCTTAAACAGTTAGGTAAAGTTCTAAAATCGTTTAAACTTATATCCAAACTATGTTGTGTTATGTCTCTAACTTTTTAGTTTGAATTTTGAAGCAAAGATCTTTGGTAGAGCGGAGGTGTATTGAGCCTCTTGGGCCTGGGATCGTAGCCTAGCACTGACCCTTTGGTCGGTATGGACTTTATTTTTTTAGGTTGGGTTAGATACCCGTCATTTTTTAATTTTTCTTTCTTGTCCTCAGAATTTATTCTTCTTGTAGGGCTTTTAACTAGAGCATCCAAAAGAGAGTGTGAGAGAGGAGTGAGGTTGCTTGTAAAAACCTCCATTCCTAGATTTAGTGAAGGTTTTTTACCTCTGCCTGTGACTTTTTTTCCTTGTGTGAGGATTTTCCACGTAAATCTCAGCGTCCTTATTTCTCATTTGATTTCCTAATTTCTTTTTGGTATTCAAATTCAATCCAGTTCTTGGGTATTTTAACTAACAAAACCCGATTAATGTTGTTGTTTGTTCAGGCATGGAGATTATGGGAAAAGGGGGCTATTACCGAACTAGTGGATCCAACACTACGAGAAAGGGATTCAAGCATTGACGTAATATTAAGATGTATCCAAGTGGCATTACTGTGTGTTCAAGAAGATCCTGCAAGCAGACCCACAATGCATACAGTTTTCCACCTGCTTAACAGTCACTCTTCTGATATGCCATCTCCATTCTCGCCTTCTTCCCCAGCTTATTCCCATATGGAAAACCAGCAACTTACAGACTTGTACCCACGGTGACTCCATTTATGATATCGAATAAAGGTTATTACCTTATGTAACAACCCCATTTGTAATTGGTTTTGAACTAATTGGACCTTCAGTTTGCACTTCATTTTTTAAGGCGTGTTTGTTAATGTATTTACATGTTAAAAACTAAGTAGAATCCCTCTGTTACATAAACCTAATCCTAAACAAATTTATGGTCTTGTGACGCATACAAACATTTCAATATCGTATGAGTAGTAATAGAGTATATCACATGGATTGTCACCACTAGATAACTTAGCGGCATTAACAACATGAAATTAGTAGGGTTTCTTAAAAATTCGTGATTTTGACCATTTTCCTACTAAGTTCATCAATTTTTAATGTTAAGTCATCACCTGTTGCCATGTTGTAGATATGCTTAGTGGTTCCCCTAACAAAAGGCTAGTCTAGGGAATGTTTATTGGGGGCACGAACAATGTCCATGCGTCGTTCTCCTCCTGTTTATGACATGCTCCAGCCATTCGCTTTCTGAAATAGATAGCTGTAATAAAAGTTTCGGACTAGAGCCCACTGGGGGAATTGTGATGGGCACAACTTTGATGGAGCTCCCTAAACCTATCCCAACACTATTGGAATTGCTTCTAATCTTTTTTATCAAAAATATTTATTGCACTCCTGATTGACATGGTTTTAGCATTAGATAAAATTTGATTAGGAATATGTTGTAGTTTGTACCAAGTTAAGACTTCACCCTTAGGCAATGATCAGAGAGCCACCATTTGGTTTTGTCTTTTAGCAAGAAAGGGAAAAGACATAGCCTAATAGCTTTATGTGGCACACCTTGATAATTACGAGTTCGGCAAATCTCAAGAAATGCATCGAGTTTGTCATATGGGCTCTCACCTTGATTCGACAGAAAGTCGGTAATGTGTTAATGGTAATAGGTTTGATCTTGAAGTGTGCATTACGAAGCATGCATGACACACATCTGGCATGCACAGCGTAGGTTTGGGGAACAAAGTTGACCGCATTAGTCTTAAGAGCTTGTGCGAGCTCCAGGCTGGGACTGACAGCCTTGGTTATGATTCATTCATATGTTGCTTTATTTTGGCCAAATGAGATAGCGATAACTCAAATCTCTGGGTCAAAGTGAATTAACTTGGCTTTCAGTTAACATCCGCAGACCATAAAACATGAAGTAAACAAATGGGATACAAACCTCTACCCAAACAATGAGAAAAATAATAAAAATGTTGTAAATAATGAATATTTTTTGGGTACAATTTTTATAGTCGAGTTTAGATATTATTACATATCCTAGAAGATTAGAAATTATAGAAAAGACCTTTGTATGTATATATATATATATATATATATACACACACACACACACACATATAATATATGTATATATATTCACTTTTCTTTTCCCGTAAGAAATTTCACCACTTCACTTTCACTATAAATACAGCGAAGTGGTGGTACAAGAGAATGGAGAAATGAAGAGAAATAGAGAGTGAGAGCCGAGAGAGAGCATGAAATTGTGAAGTCAAGAAAAGAATAAGAGAAAAATTTTAATAATAAACATTAAAAGAATTATTTGAATAGAAAAAAAACTTCTCTGGTTTACTAGTTTTTATACAAAATACTTGCTATTTTTCTTTGAGTATATTTGAGATTGTATTTTTCTTCTCTTCCTATAGAGTATAATATCTTTTTAGTTTTATAACACGTTATTAGCACCAGTCTCTAGCCAACTGAGGATTATTATATACTCGAAGTAAGTTTTCACTCCCTAATCTTTGTGAATTTAAACTTACTGATCTTGAATTTACTACTCTCGATATAAGTGGCATAAATTATTTGCCTTAGACCCTTGATGTTGAGATCCACCCTGATACTGTGAATATCGGACAATTAAAAAGGAAAATAAGGCATCCCTACAAGATTGCGCTAAAGTAATGATATTTCTCATGCATTGTATCCCTAAAGGATTAAACACTGAGTATATTACTATAAAGGGCCCCCTTATGTCCTTTGTTTGAATTTAAAGGAGAGGGTTTGATCATCAAAAGTCTAAGATCCCCCCCAAAGCTCGCTATGAATGGATTCACTTGCGATTGTAGGATTTTAAAAATGTAAGCGAGTATAACTCTGCAGTATTGAATATTGCCTCCCAGATGAAGTTATATGGAGAAAATATTACTGAAGAGGATATGTTAGAAAAAACGTTCTCTACTTTTCATGCCTCGAAGATGCTCCTGTACCATCAATATTGAGAACGATGATTTAAAAAATACTCTGAGTTAATATTATGTATCCTCGTTGCTGAATAAGATAATAAATTATTGATGAAAATCGTCAGTCACGACCAACTAGATTCAAATCATTCCTTGAATTGAATGCTTCAACATATGACTATCAGGGACATAGTCAAGGTCGTATACATGGTTGTAAATGTGGACGTGGTTAGGGCCGCAGACGAGGTTATAGTCGTGGTCATAATAACTGGCATTATGGTATCCTAAATGGACCAAAAGTTAAGAAGTCCACTAATAACGAGGAGATAAAAGAAAGAGAAACTTTAGTTTTCATATTCTTTTATCTTTCATATTTATGGCTGGTTAAACCGTCCAGTTTTTTTTTACTCGTTCGTTATTTATATGGCCGGCTATGCCGCCTACTTATTATTAGTTATTCATCTGGACGGATATGCTGCCTACTTATCATCAGTTATCCATATGACTATATTTCTCAGCCAATCCCTTTTATACCTAATTAAAGGCTCCAAAAGAGCACGCATCATGTTTCCTGAAAAAGTAATGTTTAATTCTGAGATACCTTATTTTGGATGATTAACCAGAAGTTAACAAACCCAAAGGCTTTTATTTCATAGCATGACTATTTGGGTTATTCGGGTATAAATATTATTAAGAGAATCATTGGAAATTTCCTCGAGCACCCATTAAAGAACCATATGATTCTTATATCGGATAAAATATCATATGGTGCTTATATTTACGGCAAAGTGATTACTATATCATACTCAATTGAAATTGAGTTTGAGTCTCTTATATTTGAATGAATACAAATGCGATATATGTGGGCCAGTTATTTCATCACGTCGACCAATTCGATATTTATGATGTTAAAAAAGGCCTCTACTCGATAGTCACATGAGTGTGGATAATACACTTATGATGTGATATGTGTGGAACTCCTTGCATAAATAATCCGACTTTGAGCTCAAGTCGTGGATTATATTATATGAAAATGCAGGATAATATAATGATTATTGTATGTCAATTGGCATTACAATTGAATACCATATAACCCACATACAGATACAAAGTGGTTTTGAAAATGTTTTGATTGGATGCCTGCAACGGATGGTTAGACCATTATTATTGCCAATTGTTACATGGGTACATGTTATGATATATGTTGCAGTACTAATTATGGATCTCCCCAGCAAAACATATCTCTGACAAGAACCATATAGATATCCCATCTATGAATTTTAGCCATATATTGTATGTTTCAATTACTCCCCATCAGTGCTGAAAGATGGGTCCAACATGGGGACTTGGAATTTATATTGGGTTTGAATTCCCGTCAAGTATAAAATACTTGGAGATATTAGCTGGACACATTTTACGAGCATAGTTTGTTGATTTTCAATTTGACGAAACAAGGTTTCCAGAATCACGGGGAGAAAATCGAAAGTTGGAAAATGAGAATTTATATGAAACGCATCATCGAACCAGAAGTTCAAAGAATTGTTTACATGTAAATTATTACAAGCCAATGCACAGATGTATTAATTAATGGAAAGAGGGTGACCAAATCATATGTCCCCACTATAGATGCTCCTACTCGAATCAATATCCCATTCGAGCAATATTCTAATATATTGAAAAATGCATCCATTGCACGCTAGAAGCGTGGGAGATGTATCGGTTCCAAATATAAAATCTAAAAAAGAAAAAGGAGCAATAGAAAAAGATTGGTCCCTCTAATATGAAACTCTTGAGGAGACAAACTCTACCGAGATAATAATATGTATGTATGAAATTTCTCAAGATTATCAGGTACCTGAAACTATTGAGATTATTGTAATTATTGGAATTATGATGATAAAGAGATCTCTATGAAACATGGGATATAATGGAACCGGAATGAAAATTGATCAAATATGTGTACATACAATAGCTGCTGATATGATCAAAGAAATTAAAATCTTGAAATAGTATTTGTTCAAGGATGCCAACAAAGATATGATTAGCAGAAAATAGAAAGACACAATTCAAATTGAATTAACCATGTGTAATTTTTGGACCTGAAGTCCAAATGCCTAAAGAATAAAACATGTATGATACATGTGAATGTTGGTGCAAAAAAATAATGAGGTGGCGAAAAGCAAAATTTGTAGCCTAAGGTCTGTTATAAAGACCAGAAATAAATGGGACAGACATATGTAAGGAATAGATGTAATTAATCTGGTGGTCTCTATATGCATCATATATATAGTAACAGCTTATTTGTATTTATCACTTACAATGATATTTAAGTCCCTGAAGGACCAAATATGCGAAAGTATATAGTTCAAAACTAAGGTACATATCTACTAAAAGAGAGATATTTTAATATCATCATGACTTTTAAAGAGTTTGAAAAAGCTATTACACACCTAAACTAAGAGTTCGAGACTAAGGATCTCGGAAAAGGAAAGATTTTTTCTCGACCTGTAAATCGAGCACTAATATGATAGAGTATTACTCTATTGGTCAATTTATATGAGTATGGTACTTAAGTGTTTCGATATGTTGTTTAGTGCTTCAATTAAAGACCTATTTCATTCTCAATGAGGTAGTGGCCTCAATAAGATAACAAATGAATTTTTGGTCTCAAAAGTACCACACTTGGGTGTAATTGTTGCATTAATGTAATTGGTACAAGATCATGTATAAACTTCCTTCGATTAACTTGTCACTAGTATATGCTATACACCAATACGAAAGTGATTAATGTTCATCCTAATGGAACACCCAATATAGCACTATTTCGTATGTGACTATTGGTTATTTAATTGACCAGCATAAGGTAAGTGACAATAATGATATTTCAATGTATAGCTATACTGTTATGTTTTGGAAATTACTAACAATTGCAGCTACTGTTGAGACACTTGCATTTTATGAGCAGGTAGAGAATGAATTTTGCCGAGGCCCTTGATCCAATATATTTTGTAAGCTTCAAATGATCAGGAGGAGTCCAACAGTACCGTATGAAGATAAATCTGCATTTTTCTAGCTAAAGAGAGTTCAGACAACTAAGTGCACTTCAAAGGGGTTCTTTTCACTTTCAGCTTCCTGAAGAAAGATAAAGTACATGTTCGCTCAAAAACCTGGAAGAGTTATTCAAAAAAGCATCTACAACAAACTTTCGAGAAATTGGCACAAGATTGTTATTCACCAACTCAAAGATATCTTTGAATAGTGTGCGTCCATGAAAGGGAGTTAACTACGCACTGTACTTTTTTTCCCTTCGTTATGGTTTTTCTCACTGGGTTTTTTTTTTATCATGGGAAGGTTTTTAACGAGGCAGTTTGGGAAGCGTATCTAATTTGGACACTATACACTTTCAAGAGTGTTATGTTCCACAATATTGTAAAGAAAAATATCCAAAGGTGGAGTGTTGTAAATATTGGATATTTTTGAGTACAATTTTTATAGTCGAGTTTGGATATTATTATATATTAGAAACTATATAAAAGACCTTCGTACACATAGCTATATATATATGTATATATATAAACTTTTCCTCTCGTCTAAGGAATTACACAGCTTCACTTTCACTATAAATACAGCGAAATGGTGGCACAAGAGAATGGAGAACTGGAGAATAAGAGAGTGAGAGCCGAGAGAGAGCATGACATTGTGAAGTGAGGAAAAGAATCAGAGAAAAATTTTATTAATATAATATTGAGATAATTATCTGAATAGAAGAAAAACTTCTCTGTTTTCTAGTTCTTATACAAAATACTTGCTATTTTTCTTTGAGTATATTTGAATTTGTATTTTTATTCTCTTCCTATGGGGTATGATATCTATATAGCTTTATAACAACAAAAAAAAAAAAAGAGAGAAAATATAATAAATTAAAAAAGGTAGAATGACTTTAACGCGTGTTTAGAATTATGAACTGGCCAGCTAACAAGTTCGTCATGGCAACTGTAGAGCATATTGGTGACAAATTCACAAGGAATTGGTATTTAGCGATGATTAAAGTTGTTTTTAAGTGTTTCTAAACTGGCTTGGTTGAGTGTCTGAAATATTAACTAAGGCTACATAGAAGCGATTAAATATACTGGCGTCAAATAATCAAGGTTTAGCGAATGATTTTGGATCTTGGACCCGTGCCTTATAACTAATTACCAAGAAGACTTAAAGAATTCAGGGTGAAAGCTCTAAATTCGAATCAACATTCACTTAGAGTGTAAGGAAACAACCTAAGGGAAATATCCCATCTAACGACCCTAGATGTTGCATCAATTACCTAAAAAGGATGAAGAAACTGTTTTTTAACTTAAAATTTAGTGTTAATTCAACTGTAGGTATTAAGTACAATTACCACATGTGATGGCTCATGAGCCCATTACATGATGGTCTGGGCTACAAGCACAATACAACACGCGAATAAATTAGAACATCAATATAGAGCTACAATCATATAAAAGAAAATCCAATCATACAATTCTCACTGGCTCGCTAATTTGTCTTGTATTTTATATGTTCTATAATACGTTTTCTATGATATTTTTGGCTATTGTATGTTGGTATGGCGTAATTAGTGTGTATTTAGGCTTGCTACATGTTGGAGCAAGCATCTCTTCAAAAGCAGTGAAGAACGAGCTAGAATGGACAAATTTGAAGACTGTGTTGAGAAACTCAACCACATGTGAGAAAAAGGACCCATCAGATCAAGATTCGACTTTCAAATATGTAAATCTTATGTTTATAGTGCTAGCCAACCCATTGTTCGAACGATAAATTGATCCGCAAGACAGCCTATCGAGATCAATTGGTGGTGAAGGTGGCATGCCTCTAGAGCACATTGGCTCTTTTTAAGGGGAGGGTTCTTTTTTTGTTTTTTTGTTTTTTTGGATTTTGATCTGAATTTCTCTTCCTCTTCTCCCCAAGCTACCAACAGGGACCGGATTTTTTCAAAGGCCAAAGCACAAGTGATCCGATTGCCACGGGTTCAAAGCAAGACTCATATCAATATTAATGAAGGGAGTCTACTACTATGAGTCTTCTTATGCCTTGATCTTTTGATTTTGAGATATGTGAAACCCCCTTGGAGGAGTAGACTACTGGTTTTAGGGTGAAGTAGGAGTAGTCGTCCAGATTCCAAATTCAAATTTTATTTGTGGGTATGACTTGTATTATACTATTTTCGCACTCCTATGGAGAATTCTTTACTGACATTAGTTTTTTTGTTTATGTGCTTGTGGCCATGGCCAGGTTTCCTGTTTATTTGTGATTCGTCTTGTGATTGTGGCCTAGACTAATATAACAGGTTCTTCATGGGTGTCAGGATTGTGATTTCACTCATTTTTAAAATTAACACTAAATTAGGTGTGATAAAAGAATTAAGTAGTGCTATTGAGATAACTCATATAATACCTAGAGTTATAAGACGGGTTATATCCTTAGACTAGTTCATTACCCTAAGCCTTGTTAAGTGTTAACTTAGGTTTTATTGCTACACTGCAGCCACTGAGTGACATCCAGCACCACATTAACTTGGCTTCGGGTGCTCATTACCGAATGAGCCAAGCCGAGCACAAGGAGCTGGGACATAAAGTGGAGGAGCTACTCGCCAAAGGCTTTATCAGGGAGAGCTTGAGTCCATGTGATGTTTCAGCTCTATTGACGCAAAAGAAGGGTGGGAATTGGCTAATGTGTGTCAATAGTAGGGCAATCAACAAGATCACGGTCCGTTATCGTTTCCCTATTCTAAGATTGGATGACTTGCTAGATCAGTTGCAGAGCTCAAAGGTATTCACAAAGTTGGATCTCAACAGTGGGTACCATTAGAATCGGATCTAGCCAAGAAACGAGTGCAAAACAACATTCAAGACAAGAGAGGGGCTTTATGAGTGGGTGGTCATGCCATTTGGGCTATCCAACAGGCCAAGCACGTTCATGGGTTTTGTGAATCAAGTTATGTGTCCTTTGATTGGGAAGTTCATCGTTGTTTACTTTGATAACATTTTGATCTATAGCCGGGATCGTGTTGAGCATCTCCAGCATTTGGAAGAGGTGCTTAGTACTTTGAGATCCCAAACTTTGTTTGTTGCCTTTAAGAAGTGCCATTTCATGAGGGACAAGGTGACCTTTCTTGGGTTCGTTGTATCCAAGGATGGCATATCAGCTGATGAGGGTAAGATTGCCGCAATTCATGATTGGCCTCGCCCAAGAATGATTGGCGAGGTTCGCAGCTTCCATGAGTTGGTGTCATTCTACATGCGCTTTGTTCCAAGCTTCAGTTTAATCATGGTGCCAATCATTAACTGTTTGAAGAAGAGTTCCTTCGTTTGGACACCTCAAGCAGAAACTGCCTTCAGTGCAATCAAGGAGAAGCTGATCACGGCATTAGCTTTAGCCCTTTCTGATTTTTGAAAGGCGTTTGAGTTGCACACGGATGCCTCCAAGATTTGCATTGGCACTGTGCTCAACCAAGATGGGAAGCCTATCACGTATTTCAATGAGAAGCTCGTTGGGAGTAAGTTAAATTAGTCAACATATAATCTGGAGTTCTATGCATTGGTGAGAGCATTGAGGCATTAGAACTCATACTTAGCCAACTAAGAGTTCATTTTGTATTCTGACAAAGTGGCCCCCAAGTATATCAGCAACCAAGGCAAGCTCTCGGACAAACACGTAGCTACTTATAACTCTTCCATTTCATCATCATGCACAAGTCAGGCATGATGAATAAGGTGGTGGATGCACTGAGCAAGAGAAACCTTGTCTTGGCAAAGAGTAGACTGGAGGTTACAGGGTTTGATCAGTTGGCGGGTCAGCACCATGATGACCCCACCTTTGGTGAGATATGGCGGGAAGCACAGTCTGGGTCAGTTCTTGATTATTCTATTCATGGCGGGTTCTTGTTCTAGGGAAATCAACTTTGCATCCCGAACTTAAGCTGGTGGCTAAAAATCATTGAAGATAAGCATAATGTGGGGCATGTGGGCAGAGATAAGATGCTCAAACTCATTACAACCAACTACTTCTGGCTTTTAATATGCAAGGAGGTTGAGAGGTATGTCAAGCGATATCATGTTTGCCAAATTTTAAAGGGTGGGCTGACCAATGCTGGACTTTGTATGCCATTACCAGTTCCAAGTAAGCTGTGGACGAATATTAGTATAGCCTTTGTGTTAGGCTTACCGAGGACCACTGGCAGCATTGACTCTATCTTCGTGGTTGTAGACTGCTTCTCCAAGATGGCGCACTTCATCAGATGCAAAAATTCTGCAAACACCATATATATGTGGCATGACTCTATTTCTAGGAAGCCTACAAATTGCATGAATTGCCGGTTAGTATTGTCTCTGATCGGGATGTTTGGTTTGTGAATCATCTTTAGAGGACTTTATGGAACATTGCAAATACGTCTCTCGCTTTTAGCACCGTCCATCACCCTCAAACGAATGGACAAACCAAAGTCACTAACCGATCATTGGGCACTCTTCTCCGATGTCTCATTGCTGAAAATTCCATGGGATGGGAAATGAAGCTCCATCAAGCTAAATTCATCTAACAGTCCCATCAATAGGAGTACAGGGTTCGTGCCATTCCAGGTTGTTTACGATTTTGTTCCTCGCTCTCCAATTGACTTAACACATGTGCCGAATTTGACACGTCCACACGGGAAGGCGGAGGACTTTATCTCTTCACTCAAAGATATCCATGAACCAACCAAGGCTCAGTTACTAGAGGCCACTACCAAGTACAAGTCAGCAAGTGACAGGAAGCGCCGAGTAGTTCAATTCCAGGTTGGCGACAAGGTCTGGGAAATTTTGACCCCAGAACGATTTCCAGCTTGGGAATACAACAAGCCCATGGCTCGTAAAATAGGTCCATTAGCAGTTCTGGAGAAGATCAACGGTAATGCCTACTGTCTTCAGCTTCCACCCGGCATGAGGACTTCTGATGTCTTCAACGTTAAACACCTCACTCTCTATTTTGGCAACAATGACATTGCTGACTTTGAAGCGAATTCAAGGGCGAATTCTCTCCAACTTGAGAAGGATGATACAACCCGCCAGTGCTTGGCGGATCACCAGTAAAGGAATTGGCGCTGGCGGGTTCAGGAAGGATGAAGGAGACGAGGAGTCAGTTAGCAGAAGACTTGGCATTCCCGGGTTTAGGGAGGATCAAGGAGACACGAAGTCAGAGGCGGAATCAGAGGCGGGAATGATGGAATTTGATTTTCCGCCATAATTTCTTTCCGTTTTAACGATATTTCTTTTTTTGTTTGTCATAGATCTTATTCCTTTCCTTTTTCACTTCTCTCTATTTAAGGAGATGAGCTAGGGTTTTTAATGTTAGTTTACATTTTAAATTATTTCTTATTTTTGGCTCTTTTCTCTCGAGCTGTGAGAAAATGAGTTTAACTTTTCCCCCTTTATTTTTATTTATATTAATAAATTAAAGGGAAAGCCGTTGAATTTTTCTGTATCCCTAATTCTCCCATATAGGCACTGCATCAAAAAACAGGTTTGATCAGAGCCAAAAATAAATTCAACTCAATTACTTTTCGACCCAACAGAAAAATTCCATTATTAATCTATTATCATATGTCGTGTTCATATTGATTTCCAACAAAGATGGCATCTATGCGATACCCAAAGAAATTTGACATAAGATTTTATAATTAAAAGAGAGATGGAATACAAATTTTCACTTATCACAAAAGAGAATAAATACCTTATTAGTAATGGAGATGGAATAAACACTTTATCATCAATTCTCATCCCTTACTTTTTATGTTGGTTAGAAATAATAGGGTTATTTACACTTGAACATCCTTATACATTTTTTATTATATCAGTTTAATTCGTCAGTCAAATTTTAGTTAAGTTATTGACATAATTTTTAATAGCACAATTAAGTTAGGTGCTAGTAACCCACTGCCATCCACACATTGATTCAAATTAATCCAATCTGTTAAATTTCATCGGGCCTTTGGGCTCTACTCACGGAGTTGGCACACATGAGATCTACATATAACAACAAATGGAGTTCCATTATAAAACCAATTGGCCATAGGTGAAGTAACCTACTATGCTTATAAATTGATTTCTTCACTCTCACAACTCTAATGTGGGATTCTCCTACATAGATTCACATGTGGAATTCTCAAGACTCACCCTCACATGTGAGGCTATTTCAAATGCACCCCTAGCCTTCTCCAATCTAACTGGATCTAACATACTGGAGAAGCCCTCTTAGCACCAAACACAAATGCACCCCTTTGGACAAAGTGTTGACAAACAAGAGTCTGGGATCATCCACCAACTCTAAATTCATGTTACACTTCACTAGGCTTAAACCCATGGAGTTGGCATACTTGAGATCCACATATAAGCCCAAGTGGGGTTCCATCCTAAAACAAATCGGCAATAGGTGGAGTAACCTACTACACTTATAAGCTAACATCTTCAGTGTCACAATTCCAATGTGGGATTCACCTACATAGATTCACATTTGGAGTTCTCAACACAATCTATGGATGAATCACTAAAATTTCATTAACCACTTAAAATAAATTTTATTATAAGGACAAAATTGGCATAATATCAATTGTATATGTACTAAATTGAAACAATTAAAGGTCTAAGAACTAAATTGATATCATGGTCAAAGTATAGGAATTTTTATGGTTAATAAGCCAAAAAAATATTATATGCCCTTTTTATTGTGAAATTTGTTGTCCTAATGTGTCATTAGTTAGAATTTGCGGAAATAATTGGTATCATAGTACATGTACCTAAAATTAGGGGATCCGGTTTCACGATACAAGCTGCAACTCTTTAACTTATCGAAAAGTTAACGAAATTCAAGGTGCACACATGCTGCAGCAGCAACAACAACAACAACAATAATAATCCCAGTGCCTCCATCAAGGTGCACACATGCATTTAAATAATTTTTAGCATCCCATAAAATATTACAAACCTTCGATTTAGGGACGGGATAATAATAAAATTATTTCCATCCACATTTACTGTATTTGGTTAAGGCTTTATGGATTCCATATCTAGTGCAATTAGCTTCCAATATAAGAACATAAGATCATCCAATGTTTCAAGAATCCATTGCTCAAAGATTACAATAATGATCACTAATGACATACTGACTTATGCAGCGCGTAGTGGAAGATTTTGGGAAATGGGAAGCTTCAACAGCCTTCCCTTTAATATTATTAATTCACGAATAAAACATAGAGGAAAGACAGGCTTGATTTCTAATAACCCAAGAAAAGGAGAAACAAGAGCTTGATTTCTCACAACCCGAGAAAAGGAGAAACAAACACTCGATTTCTGAAAACAAGGGCTCGATTTCTCACAACCCGAGAAAAGGAGAAATAAGGGCTTGATTTCTCACAACTCGAGAAAACGAGAAAAAAGGTATTCTTCAAAATAATTCTAAACTTAGATAATAAACAACCTAGGCTCCTCCTTTATATATAGAGGACCTATTTATGTCTAAATAAAACGCCAAAAGATAAATATAAACACTAAAGATAACTAAGTAAACACTAAAAGATAAAAATAAGAAAATATAAAACCAATCATAACTAAACTCCATCTCCTAATCAAACTCTAACTCTTACCGTGTTCAATCTCTTTCCAGGTACCTGAACTCGCCAAGTTGTACACACCATCTTGTATCTGCCAAGTCACCCGCCAAAGAAGGCGGGGCTGCATCATTCCTTCCAGCTTGGAGAGAATTCGTCCTCAAATTCATTGACGGATCATCGGGATTCGCCCCCAGTTAAATCAAGCAACGATCGATTTGCTGGAATCTCTAGTTGAACTCATCCAATCTCCTCTCGGTCTGCTGCAGAAGATCTCGGTCAGAAACGTCCTCGACGACAGCGTATCTCTATTGCCCACGGACCATCTCAGAAAGCGTTCAAAGCTTTGATACCAATAGATGCAGGGCGTAGTGAAAAAATTTGGGAAACAGAAAGGTTCAACAGCATTCCCATTAATTTAATTAATTTGCTAAAAAAACAAAGAGGAAAGATAGGGTTGATTTATCACAACCCAAGAAAAGGATAAACAATGGCTCAATTTCTCATAACCCAAAAAAAGGAGAAAAAAGGGCTCAATTTTTCATAACCCAAGAAAAGGAGAAATAAGGGTTCGATTTCTAACAACCTGAGAAAAAGTAGAAACAAGGTATTCTTCAAAATAATCCTAAACTTAGATGATCAAAAATCTAGGCTCCTCTTATGTATATAGAGGAGCTATTTGTCTCAAAATAAAACAATAAAAGAAAAATATAATACTAGAAGATAAATATAAACACTAAAGATAACTAAATAAATATTAAAAGATAAAACTTTGAAAATATAAAACTAATCCTAACTAAACTCTACCTCCTAATCAAACTCTACCTCCTACCGTGTTCAATCTTATTTCGCATATCCAAACCCGCCAAGTTGTATCCACCATCTTGTATCTACCAAGTGACCCGCCAATGGAGGCAGGGCTGTATCATTCTCTTCAGCTTGGAGAGAATTCGTCCTCGAATTCAATGATGCATCATTAGGATTTTCCCCCCAATTGAATCAAGCGATGGTCAATTTGCAGGAATCTCTCCTCAAACTCGTCAAATCTCCTCTCGGTCTACTGTAGATGATCTCGCTCATAAACGTCCTCGACGGCGGCATATCTCTATCGCTTATGGCCATCTCAAAAAGCGTTTTGAGCTTTGATACCAGCTGATGCAGGTAGAAGATTTTGGGGAACGGAAAGTTTCAACGGCCTTCTCTTTATTTTTATTAATTCGCTAATAAAAACAAGAGGAAAGATAGGCTCGATTCCTCACAACCCAAGAATATGAGAAACAAGGGGTCAATTTCTCACAACCCAAGAAAAGGAGAAGCAAAGGCTAGATTTCTCACAACCTGAGAAAAGGAGAAACAAGGGCTCTATTTCTCGTAACCCTATTCTTCAAAATAATTCTAAACTTTGATGATAAACAACCTAGGCTCTTCTTGTATACATAGAGGAGCTATTTGTCTCTAAATAAAACATTAAAAAATAAACACAGTGCTAGAAGATAAATATAAACGCAAAAGATAATTAAATAAGTACTAAAAGATAAAAATCTGAAAATATAAAACTAAACCTAACTAAACTCTATCTCCTCATAAAATTCTTACTCCTACCCTGTTCAATCTCATTCCGCGCACCTAAACCCGCCAAGATGTTCCCGCCATCTTGTATCTGTCAAGTGACCTGCCAATGGAGGCAGGGCTGCATCGTTGTCTTCGGCTTGGAGAGAATTCGTCCTCGAATTCATTTACGGATCATCGAGTTTTGCCCCCAATTTAATCAAGCAACGGTCGATTCGCCAGAATCCCTTGTCGAACTCATCCAATCTCCTCTCGGTTTGTTGTATTCAATCTCGGTCATAAACGTCCTCGACGGAAGCATATCTCTGTCCCCCACAGGCCATCACAGAAAGCGTTCAGAGCTCTGATACAAACTAATGTAGAACGTAGTGGAAGGTTTTGGGAAACGGAAAGGTTCAACGGCCTTCCTTTTATTCTTACTGATTTGGTAATAAAACAAAGAGGAAAGATAGACTCGATTTCTCACAACCCAAGAAAAGGGGAAACAAGGGCTTGATTTCTCACAACCTGATAAAAGGAGGAACAAAGGTTGGAATTCTCACATCCTGAGAAAAGGAGAAACAAGAGCTCGATTTCTCAACAACCTGAGAAAAGAAGAAACAAGGTATTCTTCAAAATAATTCTAAACTTGAATAATGAACAACCTAGGTTTCTCTTGTATATAAGGAGGAGCTATTTGCCTCTAAATAAAACACTAAAAGATAAATATAATACTAGATGATAAATATAAACACTAAAGATAACTAAATAACTACTAAAGAATAAAAATATGAAAAAAATAAAACTAATCCTAACTAAACTCGATCTCCTAATCAAACTCTAACTCTTGCCGTCTCATTCCGCACACCGGAACCTGTACTCGCCATCTTGTATCTGCCAAGTGACCCTCCAATGGAGGCAGGGCAGCATCATTCTCTCAGAATTGGAGAAAATTTGTCTTCGAATTCATTGACGGATCATCGAGATTCGCCCCCAGTTGAATCAAGCAATGGTCGATTCACCGGAATCTCTCATCGAGCTCGTCCAATCTCCCGTCGGTCTGTTGTAGAAGATCTCGGTCATAAACATCCTTGATGGCTGCGTATCTCTGTTGCTCACGGGCCATCACAGAAAGTGTTCTGAGCTCTTATACCAACCGATGCTGCATGTAGTGGAAGATTTTGGGAAACGGGAAGGTTCAACGACCTTCCCTTTAATTTTATTAATTCGCTAATAAAATAAAGAGGAAAGATATGCTCGATTTCTAACAACCCAAGAAAAGGAGAAACAAGGGCTCGATTTCTCACTACCCGAGAAAAGGAGAAATAAGGGCTCAATTTCTCACAACCCGATAAAAGGAGAAATAAGACATTCATCAAAATAATTGTAAACTTAGATGATGAATAACCAAGGCTCCTCTTGTATACATAGAGGAGCTATTTGTTTCTAAATAACACACTAAAAGATAAACATAATACAACAAGATAAATATAAACACTAAAGATGACTAAATAAATACTAAAAGATAAAAATATAAAACTAATCCTAACTAAACTCTATCTCCTAATAAAACACTAACTCCTACCGTGTTCAATCTCATTCCGCGCACCCGAACCCGCCTAGTTGTGCCCGCCATCTTTTATCTGCCAAGTGACCCGCCAATGGAGGCAAGGCTGCATCATTCTCTCCGGCTTGGAGGGAATTCGTCCTCGAATTCATTGACGAATCATCGGGATTTCCCCTCAGTTGAATCAAGCAACAGTTGTTTGGCCAGAATCTCACCTCGAACTCATCCAATCTCCTCTCACAACCCGAGAATAGGACAAATAAGGGCTCTATTTCTCACAACCCAAGAAAAAGAGAAACAAGGTATTTTTCAACATAATTCTAAACTTGGATGATGAATAACCTAGGCTCCTCTTGTATATATGGAGGAGCTATTTGTCTCTAAACAAAATACTAAAAGATAAATATAATACTAGAAGATAAATATAAACTCTAAAAATAACTAAATAAATACTAAAAGATAAAAATCTGAAAATATAAAAATAAACCTAACTAAACTCTATCTCCCTAATGAAACTCTAACTCTTACCATGTTCAATCTCATTCCGCGTCCCTGAATCCGCCAAGTTGCACCCGCCATCTTGTATCTGCCAAGTGACCTGCCAATGGAGGCGGGGCTGCATCATTCTCTTCGACTATGAGAGAATTCGACCTCGAATTCATTGATAGATCATTGAGATTGGCCCCCAGTTGAACAAAGCAATGGTTGATTCACTGGAATCTCTCGTCGAACGAATCCAGTCTCCTCTCTGTCTGATTTAGACGATCTCGGTCATAAACGTCCTCGACTGCAGTGTGTCTTTGTCGCCCATGAGCCATCTCAAAAAGCATTGTAAGCTTTGAAACCAACTGATGCAGCATGTAGTGGAAGATTTTGGAAAACGGGACTAATAATACAAAAAGGAAAGATAGGCTCGATTTCTCATAGCCTAAGAAAAGTAGAAACATGGGCTCGATTTCTCGCAACCTAAGAAAAGAAGAAACAAAGGCTGGATTTCTCACAACCAGAGAAAAGGAGAAATAAGGGCTCGATTTCTCACAACACGAAAAAAGAAGAATCAAGTTATTTTTCAAAATAATTCTAAACTTGAATGATGAAGAACCTAGGTTCCTCTTGTATATATGGAGGAGCTATTTGTCTCCAAAGAAAGCACTAGAAGACAAATATAATACTAGAAGATAAATATAAACACTAAAGATAATTAAATAAAAACTAAAGGAAGAAAATATAAAACTAATCCTAACCAAACTCTATCTGCTAATCAAACTGTAACTCTTACCGTGTTCAATCTCATTCCGTGCACCTAAACCCACCAAGATGTACCCGCCATCTTGTATCTGCCAAGTGACCCGCCAATGGAGGCGGGGCTGCATCATTCTATCCGGCGTGGAGAGAATTTGTCCTCGAATTCATTGACAGATCATCGAGATTTGCCCCCATTTGAATCAAGCAAAGTTCGATTCACCGAAATCTCTCATCGAACTCATCCAATCTCCTCTCGGTCGGCTGTAGACAATCTCGGTCAGAAAGAACCTCGATGGCAGGGTATCTCTGTCGCCCACGGGCCATCACAGAAAGCATTCTGAGCTCTGATACCAACTGATGCATCACGTAGTGGAAGATATTTGGAAACGGGAAGGTTAAACAGCCTTTCCTTTAATTTTATTAATTCACTAACAAAACAAAGAGAAAAGATAAGCTCTATTTTTGACAGCCAAAGAAAAGAAGAAACAAGGGCTCTATTTCTAACAACCCAAGAAAAGGAGAAATAAGGGCTTGATTTCTCATTATCCGAGAAAAGGAGAAATAAAGTACTTTTTAAAATAATTCTTAACTTTGATGATGAACATCCAAGATCCTCTTATATACATAGAGGAGCTATTTGTTTCTAAATAAAATATTAAAAGATAAATATAATGCTAGACGATAAATATAAACACTAATGATACCTAAATAAATACTAAAAGATAAAAATCTAAAACTAATCCCATCTAAACTCTATCTCCGAATCAAACTCTAACTCCTGCCGTGTTCAATCTCATTCCGCATACCCGAACCCGCCATCTTGTATCTGCCAAATGACCCGCCAATTGAGGCGAGGTAGCATCATTCTCTCCGTCTTGGAGAGAATTCGTCCTCAAATTCCTAGATGGATCATCGGGATTTGTCCTCAGTTGAATCAAGCAACGGTCGTTTTGCTAGAATCTCTCCTTAAACTCATCCAATCTCCACTCGCACTGATGTAGACGATCTCAATCATAAACATCCTCGACGGCAATGAATCTCTGTTGCCCACGGGCCATCTTAGAAAGCGGTCTGAGCTCAAATAACAACTGATGCTACAGGTAGTGGAAGATTTTGGGAAACGGGTATTTAATAATTTGCTAATAAAACAAAGAGGAAAGATAGGCTTGATTTCTCATAACCCGATAAAAGAAGAAACAAGGGCTCGATTTCTCACAACCCCTAAAAAGGAGAAACAAGGGCTTGATTTCTCACAACTTGAGAAAGGAGAAACAAGGTATTTTTAAAAATAATTCTACACTTGGAAGATGAACAACCTAGGCTTCTCTTGTATATGTAGAGGAGCTATTTTCCTCTAAACATAACACTAAAAGATAAATATAATACTAGAAGATAAATATAAATACTAAAGATAACTAAATAAATACTGAAAGACAAAAATATGAAAATATGAAACTAAACCTTATTAAACTCTATCTCCATAATCAAACTCTAACTCTTACCGTGTTCAATCTCATTCCGCGCACCCGAACTCGTCAAGTTGCACTCGCCATCTTGTATCTGCCTAGTGACCCGCCAATGGAGGCAGAGCTGCATCATTCTCTCCGCCTTAGAGAGAACTCAACCTCGAATTTATTGACGGATCATCGAGATTCGCCCCCAGTTGAATCAAGCAAAGGTCGATTCGCCAGAATCTCTCATCGAACTCATCCAATCTCCTCGGTCTACTCTAGAAAATCTCGATCATAAACGTCCTCGACGGCATCGTATCTCTTTCGCCCATAATCCATCTGAAAAAGCATTTTAAACTTTGATACCAACTGATGCAGTACGTAGTGGAAGATTTTGAGAAATGGGAAGGTTCAACGGTCTTCCCTTTATTTTAATTAATTAACTAATAATACAAATCAGAAAGATAGGCTCGATTTCTCACAACCCAAGAAAAGTAGAAACAAGGGTTCAATTTCTCACAGCCCGAGAAAAGGAGAAACAAAAGTTGAATTTCTCACAACTTTAGAAAAAGATAAACAAGGGCTCGGTTTCCCATAAACTGAGAAAAGATGAAACAATGTATTCATCAAAATAATTCTAAACTTGGATGATGAACAATCTAGGCTCCTCTTGTATATATAGAGGAGCTATTTGTTTCTAAATAAAACACTAAAGATAAATATAATACTAGAAGATAAATATAAACACTAAAGATAACTAAACAAATACTAAAAGATAAAAATCTGAAAATATAAAACTAATCCTAACTAAACTCTATCTCCTAATCAAACTCTAACTCTGGCCGTGTTCAATCTCGTTTCGCATACCCAAACCGGCCAAGTTGTACCGCCATCTTGTACCTGCCAAGTGACCCACCAATGGAGGCAGGGCTGCATCATTATCTCCGGCTTAGAGAGAATTCATCATCGAATTCATTGACGGATCATCGGGATTTGCTCCCAGTTGAATCAAACAACGGTCAATTTTCCAGAATGTCTCCTAAACGCATCCAATCTCCTCTCAGTCTACTGCAGACGATATCGATCATAAACGTCCTCGACGGTAGGATGTCTCTGTAGCCTACGGGCCATCACAGAAAGCGTTTTTAGCTCTGATACCAACAGATGCAGCGTCTAGTGGATGATTTTTGGAAACGAGAAGGTTCAATGGCCTTCTCTTTAATTTTATTAATTCGCTAGAAAAACAAAGAGGAAAGGCAGGCTCGATTTCTCACAACCCGAGAAAAGGTGAAACAAGGGCTTGATTTCTTGCAACCCAGGAAAGGGAGAAACAACTGCTCAATTTCACACAACCCGAGTAATGGAGAAACAAGGGCTCAATTTCTCACAACCCGAGGAAAAAAAAAAAAAAAAAAAAAAAAAAGGTATTCTTCAAAGTAATTCTAATCCTGGATGATGAAAAACCTAGGCTCCTCTTTTATATATAGAGGAGCTATTTGTCTCTAAGTAAACACAAAAGACAAATATAAACACTATAGATAACTGAATAAATACTAAAAGATAAAAACCTGAAAATATAAAACTAATCCTAACTAAATTGTATCTCCTAATCAAACTCTAACTCCTAGCATGTTCAATCTCATTCCGCGTACCCGAACCCGCCAAGTTGTACCCGCCATCTTGTATCAAGGTGGGGCTGCATCATTCTCTCCAGCTTGGAGAGAATTCATTGTCAAATTCATTGACGAATCGTCGAGATTTGCCCCAAGTTGAATCAAGCGACGATCGATTCGCTGGAATCTCTAGTCGAACTCATCCAATCTCCTCTCGGTATGGTGTAGACAATCTTGGTCATAAAAGTTCCCGACCATGGCATATCTTTGTCACCCACGGGTCATCTCTGAAAGCGTTCTATACTCTTATACCAACTAATGCAGCGCGTAGAGTAAGATTTTAGGAAACGGGAAGGTTCAACGGCCTTCCCTTTAATTTTATTAATTCGCTAATAGAACAAAGAGGAAAGTTCGGCTCTATTTCTCACAACCCAATAAAAGGAGAACAAGGGCTCGATTTCTCACTGTTAGGAATATGTCTCAAAATTCCTTTCATTTAAGTGGAAGAAGTCGTGAGAAGGCCGATCGATCGGGGGAGGCACCGATCGATCGGGAAAGTACGGAAACTTATAACGCGTCTAGAAGCTCAGCTGATTGATCGGGACAGTGCTGATCGATCGGGACCTCAATCAATCAAGATCCCCCAATAGATCGGGAGCTGTGTTTTCACGCGGGTATATATACATGACGTAGGGTTACGTTTTGGTGAATCCAATTTAGAGTTCTCCCTTATGGCGCCGCACCAAACAGAGAGAGAGAGAGAGAGAGAGAAGAAAGAGTGATTGTTATTCTTCTTTTTCGATTCAATAATAAAAGCTCCAATCTTCGCCCATGGTTTTCTCCCCTCTCGATTGAAGAGGGGTTTCCACATAAATTGTTGTGTTCTTGTGTTTGATTCTCTTTAGTCTATTCTACTTCTTGATTATCTTGGTATTTGATTCGAATTTAATACTTGAGATTTCCGCATTTCCTCACAAATTGGTATCAGGGCCCTTGTTGTTCGAGTTGGTACAATGGCAACAGGAATTAAATCTGATGTAGAGAAGTTCGGAGGTCAAGGAAGCTTCAGTTTGGGGCAAGTCCGTGTTAAAGGACTCCTGAGCTAGAATGGTTTGAAGAAAGCACTAGATGGAAAAGAGAAAAAATGGGATAACATGACAGAGACACAGTGGGATGAATTGGATGATAAGGCTTTCACGGCGATACAAATGTGTTTAGCAGATGATGTACTAATAGAAGTCTTGGAGATGAAAACCGCCAAGGAGTTGTGGGAGAAGTTGAAAGAGATGTTTTGCCACAAATCGATCTCCAATAAACTCTCAGTAAAGCGCCGATTATTCACGTTTCGTATGACGGAAGGTACATTGCTTAAAACCATCTTAGTGAATTTAATTCTATAATTCAAGAATTGGATGACACCCCTAAGGAGGAAGATCAGACCATGATATTATTGTGTTTACTCTCTAATTCTTGCAAAGGCTTTGCAGAAAGTATGATATATGGTGGTAGACCAACTATCACAGTTGATGACGTTAAAAGAAATCTAGTAAGTAAAGAGAGAGTTGACAGAGAATTATCTGACTCTGGGAATAACTCGAGTAATGGATTGTTTCTGAGAGGTAGGACTGAGACTAGCGGGTTTGTAGGTGGAAAAAAGTCATGGTCTAAATCTAGACATAAGAACCTGTCGTGTAAATTTAGTCACAAAAAGGGCCACATTAAGAAAAATTATTATAAGCTTAAGAATAAGTAGAAAGAAGATAACAGGCACGACCATAATAGAGGTGATAAGTCTGGTGAGGCTAGTGTAGTTGAAGATGAGGGAGATGCTGATGTCCTACTAGTAACCGAGTCACAGACCAGGTCTAAAGATAAGTGGATCATGGATTCAAATTGTTCTTACCACGTTTGTCCTAATAGAGACTGGTTCAACACTTATAAGTCGATTCAGGGTGGAGTAGTCTTGATGGGCAACAATGCCGCATGTAAGGTGATGGGTATTGGAGCAGTTTGTGAGAATATGTTTGATGGTACTATTAGGACACTTAGCGATGTGAGACACGTTCAAGACTTGAAAAAGAACCTTATCTCTTTAGATACCCTTGAGTCCAATGGGTACACGTACACAGCTGAAGGTAGAGCTATAAGGGTCAGTAAAGGTGCGTTGATTGTGATTAAGGGTAGAAGGGTAAAAATCTTGAATGAGCTTGTAGGTTCTACCGTGACAGGGTCAGTGGCTATTTCTACATTGTCTATGATAGATACAGAGATCACTAAGATGTGGCACATGAGACTGGGCCATATGAGTGATAAGGGGCTGTCAGAGTTAACGAACAGGGGTCTGTTATGTGGTCAGTCAACTAGACTGATGGATTTCTGTGAGCACTGTGTATATGGTAAGGAGAAGAGAGTCAATTTCAAGCAAGCAGTGCATCCGACTAAAGGAACGTTGGACTATATACATTCAAATTTGTGGGGACCGTCCAGAGTTGCTTCCAAAGGAGGTTCTAGGTACTTACTAACGTTCATTGATGATTATTCTCCTAAAGTTTGGGTCTATTTTCTTAAGCAGAAAAACGATGTTTATGAAGTCTTCAAGAAGTGGAAGACACTACTTGAAAAACAGACAGGGAAACAGATAAAGAGGTTGAGGACAAATAATGGTCTTGAGTTTGTTGAGGGTGATTTCTTCAAATTCTATGAGAACCAAGGCATTGTCAGACACATGACTTGTACAGGTCAACCTCAACCGAACAGAGTGGCAGAAGGAATGAATAGGATGTTACTAGAGAAGGCTCGGTGTATGCTTTCAAACGTAGGATTAGGGAGAGAATGGTGGGGAGAGGCAGTAACATGGCTTGTTACTTAGTGAATAGATCTCCTCATTCATCACTTCGGTTGAAGATTCCATGTATGGTCTGGTTCTCCTGCTGGTTATTCTCATTTGAAAATATTTGGTTTTCCTGCTTATGCTTTTGTTAATGATGGAAAGCTAGAGCCTAGGGCCAAGAAGTGTATCTTTCTTGGTTATACTTCAAGTGGGAAGGGATATCGTTTATGGGATCCAAAAGCCCATAAATTTATGACTAGTAGAGATGTTACATTTGATGAGTCTGCTCTACTACATCCACCACACACGCCCTCCTTAGTTCGTGATTTGAGTCAGGCATAGAAGGCCAATGAGAGTCAGATATAGTCAGATAGTTCAGATCAGCAGCAGCTAGTTTAGTTTGAGAGTGTGCAGGCACCTCCAGTACAGGCTTCTGATGAGGATGAAGCAACAGAAACAGGTGAGCAGAGTAGCATATAATTTTAGGTGGTAGGTAGAAAAGGCAGATTAAGCCGCCACAGAGATATGGGCATGAGGAGATGATAGCCTATGTCCTTACTACAACTGAAACAGTGGAAGATTCTGAATCATCTATATATTCTAGGGCTGTATCAAGATCTGACTCAGATAAGTGGATTATGGCCATGCATGAAGAGAAGGAGCCTCTGAAGAAGAACCAGACTTGGCAGTTAGTCAAGCCTCAAACAGGAAAAAGAGTCATTGTGTGCAAATGGGTCTTCAAACGAAAAGAAGTCATTCCTGGAGTGGAAGATGCAAGATACAAGGCTTGGTTAGTAGCTAAAGGCTACAGTTAGGTACACGGTGTAGATTTTTATGATATTTTTTCACCTGTTGTTAGACATTGTTCCATACGAGCGATACTTGCTTTAGTAGCTATGCATGATTTAGAGCTTGAGCAGTTAGATGTGAAAACTACATTTTTGCATGGTGAGCTAGAGGAGAGTATTCACATGCATCAGCCTGAGGGTTTCATTGTTGAGGGAAAAGAAGACCATGTTTGTTAATTGAAAAGATCTTTGTATGGCTTGAGACAGTCACCTAGGTAGTGGTACAAGAGGTTTGTTCAATTTATGACTAGCTATGGGGTTTTCAGAAGTAAGTATGACAGTTGTGTGTATTTCAGAAAGACAGATTCAGGCTCTTTTGTTTATCTTCTGTTATACGTTGATGACATGTTAATTGCAGCTAAGGACATGATAGATGTTGATGGTTTGAAAGCAATGTTGAAAAGCGAGTTCGAGATGAAGGACTTAGGAGCAGCTAACAAGATTCTTGGGATGGAAATCAGTAGGGACCGAAAAGTAGGAAAGTTGTACTTGTCTCATGAGAAGTACATTGAGAAGGTTCTGGATCGATTTCACAAAAAGGATGCTAAGCCAGTTAGCATTCCCTTAGCAGCTTATTTCAAGCTTTCAGCATTGGATTCGCCTTAGATTGAGAAGAATGTCAGGTACATGTCTCAAGTCCCTTATTCTAGTGCTGTGGGTAGTATCATGTATGCTATGGTATGTACTCGTCCAGATATTACTTATGTTGTGAGCAAAGTGAGTAGATACATGGCGAATCGAAGAAAGGAGCATTGGCACGCTATCAAATGGATTCTCAGGTACTTACGTGGCACATCTGATGTTTGTTTGGAATTTGAGAAGAGTAAATGCTGCTTAATAGGGTATGTTGACTCAGACTATGGTGGAGACCTCGATAAGAGGAAATCTACTTCCAGTTATGTGTTTTGTTTGGGAGACAGCGCTATCAGTTGGAGAGCTTGTCTACAATCAGTTATTGCACAGTCGAGTACCGAGGCCAAGTATATGGCAATTACAAAAGCGTTTAAGGAAGCTGTTTGGTTGAGAGGTTTGATTAGTGAGATCAGTGTTGATCAGGGTACTACTGGTGTTTACTGTGATAGCCAGTCAGCAATTCACCTAACTAAAGATCAGATGACACATCATGACAGAATGAAGCATATTGATGTCAAGCATCACTTTATTCGAGATCTGATAGATGAGCGCAAGGTGGAGCTGAAAAAGATTGGCACTGAAGACAATCCGGCAGACATGTACACTAAAGTCTTACCTAGGAGGAGATGCAAGCATTGGTTGAATTTAATTGGTATTTTGATTTCAATATGTTAGCCCTGGTGGTGGGGTGTTAGTGGAGAAGGTAGAGATGTTTTTATTATTGTGATAATTTTGAGCCAAGGTGGAGATTTATTAGGAATATATCTCAAAATTCCTTGTATTTAAGTGGAAGAAGCTGTGAGAAGGCCGATCGATCGGGGGAGGCACCGATTGATCGGGAAAGCACGGAAACATGTAACGCGTCCAAAAGCTCAGCCGATCGATCGGGACAATGCTGATCGATCGGGATCCCTCGATCTATCAGGAGTCGTGTTTTCACGCGAGTATATATACGTGACGTAGGGTTACGTTTTGGTGAATCCAATTTATAGTTTTCCCTTGTGGCGCCGCACCAAACAGAGAGAGAGAGAGAGAGAGAGAGGAGTGATTGTAATTCTTCTTTTTGATTCAATAACAAAAGCTCCAATCTTCACCTGTGGTTTTCTCCCCTCTCCATTGAAGAGGGATTTCCACGTAAATTGTTGTGTTCTTGTGTTTGATTCTCTTTAGTCTATTTTATTTCTTGATTGTCGTGGTATTTGATTCGAATTCAGTACTTGGGATTTCCGCATTTCCTCACACTCACAATCTGAGAAAAGGAGAAACAAATGCTCGATTTCTCACAACCTCAGAAAAGTAGAAACAAGGGCTCAATTTCTCACAACTTGAGAAAAGGAGAAACAAGGTTTTCTTCAAAATAATTCTAAACTTGGCTGATGAATGGCTTGGGCTCCTCTTGTATATATAGAGGAGCTATTTGTCTCTAAATAAAATCCTAAATGATAAATATACTGCAAGAAGTTAAATGTAAACACTAAGGATAACTAAACAAATACTAAAAGATGAAAATCTGAAAAAAATAAAACTAATCCTAAATAAACTCTGTCTCCTAATCAAACTCTAACTCGTTCTGTGTTCAATCTCATTCCGCATACATGAACCTACCACGTTGTACCCGCCATCTTGTATTTGCCATGTGACCTGCCAATGGAGGCGAGGCTGCATCACTATCACTAAGCTAATTAAGATATTTGATCTATCGAGATTAGCTTTTGACATGACTCCTCACATTCTACTTGTTCCAAAAAATAGTAGTCGCCTTCTCAATATTTCGAGAATTAATAGCGGTATAACTACAATGGATCCCAACAACCAATTTGCAACGGATGTAGGTGAAGGTGACAAGTGTACATTTATGAATAGAAAAGTTTACATTCACCTTGCAAGAATCGACTCCAGTAGATGCTTGGTAAGCACAATATAACCTCGTAAATGTTGAGGCCTTCACATGTGAGCTTATATAGTAGAATCCTACATCGAAGTTGTGACAGTGAAAAGATCAATTTATAAGTGTAGTAGATTACTCAACCTATTGTTAATTAGTTTTAAAATGGAACCCCACACTTGAACTTATATGTGGATCTCATATATGTCAATTTCATTGGCCTAAAGGCCCCGCAAAATTTAACAGTTATGGAAAAATCACACAGTTAAGTACAACAGAAGCAAAAAATCACAAAAAAAAAATTGAAAATCAACAAAAAAAAAAACGAAAATCAGTACTCCGATATTTATGTGAAAACCCTCTCTCAAATAGAAGGAAAAACCATGGAACCAAAATAGGTGTCTTGTCCACTATGAAATTTAAGAAAATATAATATCTAATCATAACCCCAAAGCCCATATTACAATCATCATCAGCAATGTGACTATTGCACGGTAAGTCACCAATCATCCCAAAATGTAGCTTTGAACAGCAAGCCACCAGTTCTCGCATAATATAGCTTTGAATAGCATGCCACCAACTTTCATACAACCTAGCTTTGCACCGCAAACCACCAACTCTCCCATAATATAGTTATGGACAGAGAAATCTACAAAAAAACTCTCAACTCTCAAATAGTGAGCACCCTAATTATATTCCAAGACTAGAATTATATGTATTGCAAAATTTACCTGCAATTTGGGATTGGCGATGCCTAATTCACCCTTTATTCTTTTGTTCTTTGCTATTAATATTTGCGTCAATTTAACTTATTCTAACTTGTCGATTACACTTTGTACAGTTAACTCCAATTTTCATTTTCAATAATTAAAAAAAAAACGTACAAAAGATTCCCTTCCACGAAACATTGGGACTCGCATATGGTATATAATCTAAGTATAAAAAGAGTTGCTTAATTGACGAATACTCTCAAAAGTCCTAATAACAAACCAAAATGGGAGCTTTGTTTTGTCGTGAAGCTGATGATACTGCAAGCGAAATAACTCAACAAGTTGATAATCACAAGAAGAAGCCACAGCTTCCTCACAACTGGGATGTCATCATTAGAGACTCTGACTTCCCCGTCGACAGATCCTCGCTTGAGAAGTTGTATGAGCAGCTATGCCGCGGTGTGTTCTTAAACGGAAAGAGAAAGGTAAGTACTTTTCTTAAATTTAGAAGATTTTTTTGATACCAAAGAGTGTACCAAAACGTCGTTACTGGATCTCATTAGAACTTTAAAGTTAAGCATGCTTGGACAAGAGCAATAGTAGGATGGGTGACCTCTAGGGAAGTCCTTACCCTTAGGTTGAGGGGCACTCGGAAACAGTTTCTCTTCAGGAGTATTACCCTCAGGGGAAAGGTTATGTACATCCGGCCCCCAGACTTTAGTCAGGCGGGAGTCTTTTGGGCACTAGGTATGTTGGTTTTTTGCTTTTTAGAAGAATTTTTTAATAAATAAATGCAAGGGGGGTACTTTGACTGTCTTAAGATAGAGTCAACATTTCTCATAACTTCCTTTTTATTTATAAAGAAAGGTAGTATACCAAGCTAACACCCAAAAGCCAACCCATGGAGATGCTCCAAAGTATATCATCCTCTCTCCAATTTTTCATTTCCGAAGATCATTTTGTTTCTTAGGTTATTTATGTCAGAAGTCCATATACTTTGCTTGCTATGTCAATTTAATCATTATACTTTTAATTATTTCAATTTAGTCCTTATACTATTTAAATTGTGTTAATTTAGTCCCTAAAATAAAATTTATGTCAAGTTATTGATGAAAATTTTAATGATTCGGCTATGGATTGGGTTAAATTGAGTCAATGGGTGAATTTGTAGTGGATTACTTGCATTTGTGCTGTTAAAAATTACATCATTAACTTAACCTGAATTCGATAATTGGACTAAATTGACACAATTTAAATAGTAGAGGGACTAAATTGACATAATTAAAAGTACAAGGACTAAATTGACACAATATATAAAGTATAGGGACCTTTGGCACAAATAGCCCTTTTTTTCTTTTATTTCAAATAACCTAAATAGAGGACACTTTGTTTGGTAATTGGACAAAAATCGAAACTTGAAAGATACTGGGTCTAATTCCACTAGTAAAATAGGTTTTTTAAAGAAGCATGCTCTCACTTTATAAGGAAGCATATAGCAACATACTTGGAAGAGGTGAAATATTTGACAAACGCATCTCCCATATACAAGGGGTTGTGGTAAGCCTGGGTTTGGCGATATTTTATTTGACTTGAAGCTCTCTAAATATGGAGATTTAGGAATGGTAAATGCGTCGTTTCATGTCACCTACATGCTCAATTTATATATGGGAATTTAAATCAAAGGTAGAATAGAGCCTAGTTTGTTTATTAAATAAGTTAGGAACCTTCAATTCTTACCCAATCCAATTAAGAAACAAACAGCTCGTGACCTATCCTGCTTAGTTATATGGGTGAACTTTTTTTCTACGTACTAGTTTGTCAATGCGAATGTGTGACACGCCTACATGAGTAGGTTCAACGTGTTAGAAGCATGTGGACTCTGGTCAAATTAAAATTTAACCCAATTACATAAATAATTTAAGGGTGTCAGCTTAACTTCCAAAAACCCTAGCCTAAACTAGCTATCTATATGTCATGTTTGTTTCAAATTATTCTATCATCATTTGTCCAGCTCGATGAGAGTTCAAAATTTGAGCTCAGCAAATGAGCTTTGTTTGTTTAGGCTTGTATTTTATCTCTATATGAATTGTTTAGGCTCGAGGGACACTAATTCCACTGTACTTAACTTAGAATCGACTTTTAAGTTTGCTTAAGTTGGCCTGTATAAGGTAAATAAGCTTGATTTTGTAAATTTATTGTCTTTCACTGTTTGCAGAAATATTGGTTGGAGAAAGGTAATATCAATTGTTTCATGGTGTTTGCAAGTGGTCTCAATATCACTTGGGGACAAGATCCTAGTTATTGGAATTGGCATGCACAAGATACAAGGTACACTTTGTCAAAAGGATGGGAAAAATGCATGCCATGAAATTTATAGTACAAATTGAGTGCCTCGGTTCCGAAAAAGTATTTAAAATGTCCAAGATCCTGGATGTGAAATTACTAATAGAAATGCCATATAGGATTAGCATTTTGTTTGTCATTAATCCTAGTGATGATGGCATCATCAACAAAAATAAAGACTACAAGTGAAGTGGCCTCCCGGGAGAAGGTAAAATGTGAATAGTTTAACTTAACCCGCTAAAAGCCGACTAAGAGATGAGTAGTAAACTTGTGGTACCAATTCAATGTAACCTAGCTAAAAACACTGAAAAGGAAATTAGACTAGAGTATATATCGTTGTCACATGCAAAGCCTTGCAGGATCTTCATATAGCCGCCTTGTCTAAATTAATATGGTGAAGGGCATTGTTCATATCTAACAGTTGAAGTATCCATTTGCAAGTAGAGGCAGCGGATAACAAGCAACGTACTATATTTGGATGCTAAACACAATTTCCAAAACTAAATAAATGTGTCATAGAAATTTTAATTTCACCAAGTCTTTTTTGCAATTTTTTTTAAAACTATCTGAAGTATGGGCTCAAAAAAATCTTTCCAATTCCTTTTTACCAAAAAAAAAAAAAAAAGTATGGGCTCAAAAAATATTCAACATAGGAAAATTTTCCTAAACAAATTCTTCCTTTAATTTTGAAACGACAAAGTTCTTTAGATAAAATTGGATGCTAAACACAATTTCCAAAACTATTTATTATAATTTTTTTTTATAAAGTTAATATTTTTTACTGATTTAGGACAATGAAGGACAAAACGACAAATAAATATTAAACACGTTATGCACCCACCAATGGCACGGATTGATGATATTAGCATGACATCAAAATGTAATACAGCCTAGTGGTAAGGTGCCCGGTGGCCGTGTGAGAGCGCCGGGGATCGAACCCCACTAGTGACCCCCCTCCCCTGCCTTTACCAACATAAAAAAAAAAAAAAAAAAAAATACAGCCTGATGGACGCCCTATTGGCTAAGGGCCGCGCGTGAGTACACACGCTCGCCTTGCGAGATTGTAACTTTTGAGTCCTTCCTTTATTTATTTCTTTTTCGTTTCTATTTCATATTTTAGCATTTTTTTTCCAATTTTACATGTATATATTCATCTTATTAGTGCCAAAGAGGGTACCAACACGCCGTCACTGGATCCTATTAGAACTTCAAAGTTAAACGTGCTTAGGCGAGAGTAGTACCAGGATGGGTGACCTCTTGGGATGTCTGCACCCTCATGTTGGGGGCACTGGGAAACAACATTTCTTTAGGTTAACACCCTGAAGGGGGAAGGCTGCGTATATCCACCCCCCCAGACCCTGCATAGACGGGAGCCCTTTAGACACTGGGTATGTTCCATGTTCCATATTCATCTTATTAGTATTGTTCATCTCAATTTTATGAATGAAAAATTTATCTAATGAAATCAATTTAAGTATTTTCAAATAGCGCATTTATTGAAGCTTGCGAAGAGAACTTGTAGACAATTTAATTCTAGCTCAAAATATATGAAATAAAATTATCAATCTAATGCAGCTCAGGCCGTAACGGGACCGTATTGGTGAAACGGGGTCCCGGACAACGGAACGGATCCGGCTCGACGGGACCGAGTCGGCCCCAACGGATAGAAGTTTGAATTTGTTTTAAATTTAAGTTTTTTTTTTTTTTGATCTTTTATTGTTTATGTTTTGAATTTGATTTAAAATTTAAATGAGTTTTCCTATAGGATTTAGGAATCCCTTCCATTTAAAGGGATTGGTAGCTAGGGTTTCATTCACTCATTATTTTTCCCACAAAAAAAAACTTATACCTTGATTCGTCCTTTCTCGGGTTCTGAGAATCGAGACTATTTTTCCCCTTTTATTTTATTTCAGTAATAAAATTAAGGGAAGGCCGTCGTTACCTTCCTGTTCCCCTAATTTCCCACTTCGCGCTGCATCAGTTGGTATCAGAGCTCAGAATGTTTTTGAGATGGCTCCAGGACGTCAAAGGTACGCCTCCATCGAAGAAATAACCGAACGAGATCGACACGCACAACACGAAAGGAGATTAGACGGTATCGAGGAGAAACTTAGGCGAATCGAGCGTTGCTTGATTCAACTGGGAGCAAACCCAGATGCAGATCAGGGAACCCAGCCCCAACACCCGTTAACACCGGGTGCAATCGAGGAGGATACGGATGAGAGCTTCCAGAATCCGTTCCCGGAGGAAAAGCTGCCGAATCCTAGGCCGAGGCATCATCGGCCCAATACCGGTAACACCCACACGCCTAATGATAGGAGATGGGAAGCCGGTCTCCGGATCGAAATCCTGGAGTTCAATGGTGGAGGAAATCCCGAAGATTTTTGGGATTGGCTTGCCGCAGTAGAAGAAGTTCTCGAGTTCCGAGAAGTACCAGAAAAGAAGCAAGCACCCTTGGTTGCTACACACTTGAGAGGGCGAGCTGCAGCATGGGGGCAACCACTTAAGCAAATCCAGCTTCGCCAAGGTAAAGCCAAGATCAAATCATGGGACAAGATGAAGAAGCATATGCAAGGAGCCTTCTTGCCCCACAATCATGCCAGAATCATGTACCAGCGCCTCCAAAGTTTGCGTCAGGGTTCAAGATCCATGGAAGAATACACGGCCGAATTCTATTCACTTGTCGCCGGGAATGACTTGGCGGAAAGTGGAGAACAATTTCGCAAACCGATACATAGGCTGATTGAAGGCGTCCATCCAAGAAGTCCTCAACATGTTTGACATCTTTACCGTGTCGGAGGCTAGCTAAAGGGCCTTGAATGTAGAAACGACAACAGAGACGCCACCAAATTGGTGGAAATTGGGGTGCACAAGCTGGTGTTAGAGAGCAGCCGCGATTACCGCCAACACAGACCACTCAGAACCGACCGACTAACGCTAACGCAACTAGGCCCAATGCTCAAGACTTAGCGAACACTTCTAGGATTCGCTGCTTCAAGTGCGGGGAGAGTGGACATCAAGCCTCTGATTGCCGCAAGGGAGATAGGCCCGGCAAGGGCTTATACATTGAGGAACTCTTGGGGAGAAGAAGGCGAGAACTTCAAAGAAGAACTCCAAGGAGAGTTGGCGGAACCGAGTGAGAAGCCCGTGACGGGGGATGAGGGTCACATATTGGTTGTCAGGCGCTCGTGCTTCGCGCCAAGAGAAGACGAGGGTGATGTTGGCTTTGCAACAACATCTTCCAAACCACTTGTACCGTTGGCAGCAGAATTTGTTGTCTGGTCATCGATTCGGGGAGTTGTGAAAACATGATATCTGAAGAAGCCGTGACCAAGTTAGGATTACTAACAGAAGCCCACCCTTATCCTTACAAGTTATCATGGCTCAAGAAAGGGAATCAAGTAACCGTCTCTAAATGATGCTTGGTTAACTTTTCAATAGGAGATACATACAAGGAGCAAGTATGGTGTGATGTTGTTACGATGGACACCTGTCACATGCTATTGGGATGGCTGTGGCAATACGATAGGAGCGTCGTCCATGACGGGAGGAAGAACACGTATAGCTTCATCTATGAAGGGACCAAGATCATCTTGATACCAAAGAAGGAAGGCGCACCACGAGCCTTAACGGCTCAACACCCAGGCATCCAAGGTCCCGCCATGTTCACTAAGGAGATTGGCGACTCCAAGGTTGTCTTCGTGTTGGTTGGGAAAGAATGCACGGTTAGAGCTCAGGAGATACCGCCTGAGGTCTCAATCCTAGTGAAAGATTATGCTGATGTATTCCCTGAAGAACTGCCCTCCACATTGCCACCACTTCGGGATGTCCAGGACCGCATTGACCTGGTGCCTGGCGCCTCCCTTCCAAACAGGCCCCATTATCGCATGAGCCTAGCTGAACACAAAGAACTGAGGTGCCAAGTGGAAGAATTGCTCGCCAAGGGGTTCATCCGGGAGAGCGTAAGTCCATGCGCTATCCCAGCGTTGCTAACGCCAAAGAAAGACGAGAGTTGGCGTATGTGCATTGATAGTAGGGCAATCAACAAGATAACGGTGCGCTACTGTTTTCCCATCCCTAGACTTAATGACCTACTGGACCAACTATGAAGTTCACAAGTATTCACGAAGCTAGACCTCAAGAGTGGATATCATCAGATACGGATCTCACCAGGTGATGAATGGAAGACCGCATTCAAGACAAGAGAGGGACTTTACGAATGGCTAGTCACGGCTTTCGGATTGTCCAATGCGCCAAGCACGTTTATGAGATTCATGAATAAGGTCTTGCGCCCTTTCATTGGAAAATTCGTTGTTGTGTATTTTGATGATATTCTGATCTATAGCCAGGACAACGCTGAACACCTGACACATCTAGAGGAAGTACTTCGCACCCTCAGGACCCAATGCTTATTCGCGGCCCTAAAGAAGTGTGAGTTTATGAGAGACACGGTGACCTTCCTTGGGTTTCTTGTGTCCAAAGACGGCATTGCAGCTAATGAAAGCAAGGTTACCGCCATCCGTGATTGGCCACAACCTCAAAATATTGGTGAAGTATGGATTTTCCATGGGTTGGCGTCCTTCTGTAGGCGCTTTGTCCCAAATTTCGGCACCATCTTTGGCACCGATCATCGAGTGCATGGAGCAAGGGGCGTTTGTGTGGAATTCGAAGGCAGCTAACGCCTTCGAAGAGATTAAGAGGAGGTTGACTTCGGCACCCGTCCTAGCACTACCCGATTTCCATAAGACGTTCGAGCTGCATACGGATGCCTCTAAGATAGGCATTGGCCAATCGCTTTCTTTAGTGAGAAACGTAATGGGAGCCGATTGAACTACTCAACCTACGATTTGGAGTTCTATGAAATGGTAAGGGCACTGAGACATTGGAAACCATACCTATCCAACCGGGAGTTCATCCTATACTCAAACAATGTGGCTCTCAAGTACATTAACAGCCAAGAAAAACTCTTAGAACGTCACGCCAAGTGGGCTAGCTTCATTCAGCTCTTTCACTTCACCATCAAGCACACATCAGGCGGGATGAACAAAGTGGCAGACGCCTTGAGTGGAAGAAGCCTCGTCATGACAGAGAGCCATATGGAGATCACGGGTTTTGATCAAATGGCGGCATTATACTATGATGACCCCTCGTTCGGACATATTTGGCAAGACCTACAGCTAGGGTCGGTGCCAGACTTCTCAATCCATGACGGGTTTCTCTTCCAAGGAAACCAACTTTGCATACCGGATTCTAGTTGGCGGCTCAAGATAATTGAGGAAAAACACAACGTGGGGCATGTAGGGAGAGACAAGACGATGCAACTCATAACCGCTAAGTACTACTGGCCATCAATATGCAAGAAGGTTAAACAATACATCAAGCGTTGCCGAATTTGTCAAGTGTCCAAGGGAGGCTCAACGAACGCCGGGCTTTACTTACCGCTGCCGGTGCCAAGCCAACCTTGGGCAGACATAAGTATGGACTTCGTCTTGGGACTCCCAAGAACCACGGGGGGTGTAGACTTCATCTTTGTGGTCATGGATCGTTTCTCAAAGATGGCACACTTCATTGGATGTAAGAAGGCGGCTGACGCGGTACATGTGGCGGGTCTTGACTTTCGAGAGGTGTAAAAACTCCACGGGTTACCCTCGAGCATTGTCTCCGATCGTGATGTCAGGTTCGTAAACCACCTTTGGCGAACCCTCTGGAAGATGGCAAACACTTCACTAGCCTTTAGCACTGTCCACCATCCTCAAACGGATGGGCAAACCGAAGTCACCAATCGTTCCTTAGGGAACCTCTTACGTTGCCTCGTTGCTGATCACCCTAAAGGATAGGAAGCCAAGCTTCACCATGCTGAGTTCACATACAACAGGTCGTCAACAGGAGCACGACCTTTGCACCTTTCATGATCGTCTACGGTTTTTTTCCTCGCTCCCCCATAGACTTGGGTCCAGTACCAGACCTCATGCGCCCGCATGGTAAGGCGGAGGACTTCATTCGCTCGCTCAAAGACATACATGAACAGACTCGAGCTCGCCTACTCGGAGCCAACACCAAGTATAAGACTGCCAGAGACAAAGGGCGAAGGGTGGTTCAGTTCCAAGCTGGCGATCAGGTTTAGGCCATTTTGACACGAGAATGATTCCCCGCTTGGGAATACAACAAGCTGACGGCACGCAAGATTGGTCCATTGACGGTAGTAGAAAGGATCAACGACAATGCTTACAGGCTCAAACTCCCGTCGGGAATGGGAACATCAGATACCTTCAATGTCAAGCACCTCACGCCTTATTTTGGAGACAATGATGACACCGAAGCAATAATGAATTCGAGGGTGACTTCTCTCTGACCCGGGGAGGATGATGCAGCTTAGGCCGTAACGGGACTGTATTGGCGAAACGGGGTCCCGGACAACGGAGCGGATCTGGCTCGACGGGACCGAGTAGGCGCCAATAGATAGAAGTTTGAATTTGTTTTAAATTTATATTTATTTTTTTTTATCTCTTATTGTTTATGTTTTGAATTTGATTTAAAATTTAAATTAGTTTTCCTATAGGATTTAGGAATCCCTTCTATTTAAAGAGATTGGTAGCTAGGGTTTCATTCATTCATTTTTTTCCAACAAAAAAAAAAAACTTATACCTTGTTTCCTCCTTTCTCAAGTTGTGAGAATCGAGACTATTTTTTCCCTTTTATTTTATTTCAGTAATAAAATTAAGCGAAGGACATCGTTACCTTTCCATTTTCCCTAATTTCCCACTTCGCGCTGCATCACAATCATGATAGCATATTATTACCATTTATAACATTTAGTTCCGCTAATGATATTACTTGACATTAACTAAATATACTTAACAAAATATTATCATATCGCTATCGCAGCAACGTCCAACCTCTCTATTAGATATTTACGAGAAATAATAACTTAAACTTCTATCACTATATATTTTTTTCATAGTTTTTTCATAAGTTCTCGATTTTCCTTTTTAAAAAATTCTTTGATACAAAAAATAATTTTCTTGTAATTTTAGTGATATACACTTGAAATACTTCGGTCATAGATTCAGAATTCTGAATAGCTGCAAATCAGGGGAATATTTCTATCTCAAAAAGAGCCTATAGATTATCTATTAAATGTTTGTTCTTGTCTCATTTTATGCTACCACCTAGCATACAAAGCATATCCGCCACTCTTGGTTTTATGGGTTACAATTTAGGGTTTAGGGTTCCATCGATGACTTTTCAAGATTCACATTGACATACCCGATATATCAAAAACTAGATGTTTTTGATATATTCATTGTTTTCAGAAACCTTGTTGAAGACCAATTTGATACGAAAATAAAGATTTTTCAGAGTGATGACATAGGTGAATTTAACCATCAATGCATGAACTGGATTTGTCAGAGTCATGGTGTTCACTTCTTTTTATTTTGTCGTGATACCCACAATAAAATGGAGTGGTGGAATGTAAGTATCGACATTTATAAATGAAATAGCACAAAATCTCTTAATTCAATCAAAAATACCATACAAATTTTGGGATGCCATATTTTCTGATGCATATTTTACCATAAATCGATTCCCTACCCCTAATGTTAGACTATATGTATAAGTGGTCATGGTAATCTATATATATGGACCCACTGGGCTTGGCCTTGTATTTATATGAGCACCCTCGTTTGTTGGGTTCCTCAATATTTTACATGATACCAGAACCTAATAAGCCCTCTCATATTTTCTCTCTTCCAAAGGAAAACCTTATTACCACTGCTCGAATTAAGTCACTGCCATCCAACATCGCCACCCAAATCCTAATTCAGACGGTGTCACCCAAAGTCGCCGCCTAAACCCTAATTTTGTTGAAAGCCAGTGCACCTACGGAAAGTAAGAATGAAACTGTGGACATGCTTCGAGGCACAAACTTCTACACTAAAAATTTGGATGACAGCATTGATGATGATTAACTTAAACAACTGTCCTCTCCATTTGGTACAATTACTTCATGCGAGGTTATTTTTTGACAAATAGCGGCAAAACCGCGCAACAAAACAGGGAACTCGGCTAAACGAGCCCTGGGAAATCCCGTAAACAGGAGACCTACAGAAAAGACCCAAAAGAAAAAAAAGGGAGAAAACAACTAGAAACAGACGCAACCAAACCAAAAACGAGAACATACCAAGACGACCAAAACAGAAGAAAGGGACACAAAAAAAAAAAAAAAAAAAAAAAAAAACGACGGAAGAAGCTGAAGCAGAGCCACCCAAAAGAACACCTAGCTGGATCTCAACTGAAGAAAAAACAGACAAAAAACTCGAAAATAGGAACTGGACTGAAACCTCAACCCAAAACCAGCCACCTCAATTTGCAAGCAGCTTTGCCCCCCTAGGTGGGTCGAAACCATCAAAATTAAATCGTACTAATTTTCACATCTCAATAGCCCGCTCCGCTTGCATAATCATCTCGTCATGCTTCGCTTCCGAGATCTTGTCATACGTATTCCCCCTATTCCGTTTTTTCTTCTTCCCGGCTGTCTTTGACGATCTTCCCCATTTCGCCTCATCCCCCTTTTTCCGCTTGTTTACGGCCTTGGACTTTTCCGGCTTGCTGTTCCTAGGCAACATATCTTCCTGAAACTCCTGAAGCTCCCACCTTTTATTTACTTTTTCCTCATGCTTCAACACTTTCCGCTTCCTTTTTGTCATCCCTCCTTTTCCTTTTCTCTTCCCAACTTCACTGGGTCTCTCCATACAATTCTCTAACCTGTTTAAAGCAAAGGACTCAAAACCTGGAGGAAACATAGTTCCTGAGGATCCAGAGTCGTCTTCACTGGCGAGATCTTGAGTTACATTCTCAAGATGCAAAAAGTGCGCATGACTGGCTATGTCACCCTCCACCCCCTGGAGCAAAGGAGGCATATGTTGGTTTCCACGCACTTCCTGAACTGGAATAAGATCGCCACGCCGTGGAGACAGAAGCGGAAGAGAAGTATGTGCCCGACTGCATTCCATAGACCATCTATCGACATCTTCCTCCACCCACGGAAGTAAACTAGGAGGATGGGCCAAAGGCTAAAGAAGGCAAGGCTGTAGTGTTTCAAAGGGATAGGAGCATTCCAATGCCCATCTACCAATGATCTGACCATTGAGGTGGAAGGAAATTTGACTGAACGGCAACGAAGTAACCCCCAGTCCTTCCTTTGTAGACCAAGGGATCGAAGTTTCAGGCACCTCACAGGCACTGGAGAAATCCGTGATCTGCTCTAAAGAGGGCCGAACACATGAAGTATGTCGAGCTATAGTGTTGCACTGACTTTTTGGTTGGGATTGTGTCGAAAAGGATGCCTTCTTTCTAGCCAATCCGTCCAAGGCCGCACGGGCAACAGCTCTGGGAGAGTAATTAGGGATCAATACAGAGCTACTTTCTTTAACGAGGACCAGGCGGGATCCCCCACTAAACTGAGCCTAGACTAACTGATGAATGTAAGTTGTGTAACAGGTGTCAATCAGTATCCTGGCAACATCGGCGCACCTCATAGCGGACGTTCTCGAGTCCACTCTTATGAATTTTCCCAACGCTTTGGCGATATCCACAAAACAGTCCTTGGACCAACATTGGACAGGTAGACCATGAATCTCAAGCCACGGTCTTTTATTAAGGGACCCAAGGGTCTCACCAGAGCACCTGTACACCTCTATGAGCTTCTGTAGAAGAGTCTCCTTGCGTGGGCCCAGGTAGGATTCCAAGGTGCCAACGGAGTTACATACCAAGATAAAGGTAGTGTTACTTAAGCCTTTAGGAGTTAGCCCATAAAGATCATTCTCCGTGATAAATGTAAGTATATCATCAAGACTGACCTCATCTAATGAATGGGCAATGATTGGCCGCTCAAGCCATGCTTCGACATTCTTGTTGGTATTTGACACCCCAATCCTCAGAGTAGTTGTGTTGACATCTTCCCCACCTTGATTAGGTGGTGTGTTCCTCTAATCCTGAGTATCACTTGTGTTTCTGACCTATTGGGTAACCCTTTCCTGCGGTTAGCTTCGTGCGGATGGAGGTACCGATCTTCTGTCTAGGTTTGCTCATTGCACTCTAAGCTTGACACCCACCACCCATCTTCTATTCATGGATGTAACTGCCCGTGTAGCTTCACTCGAGTCATAAAATTGAACAAAGCCATAAGACCATCTAGATCTTAGCCTTTTTCTCACAGGAACAAAGGTTTCATAGATTGACCTGAAGCCACGAAAAATAGCCCTAAGCCATGAGTTTATTGTTTTTTTAGGTAGGCCATCAACGAAGACCGACACCCCTGCATTTGAAGTCGGCATTTCAGGCAATGTTGCTGATGTGATTAGTGGACGGGAGGCAGAATGAAGGCCGAGGGGAGGAGGAGGTGTTGGTGGCGGTGGGTGGTGGTGGATTTGATGAAGGCTGGTGTTAGGATGTGAAATTGGAGATGATGGGAGGTGATGAATATGGCGAGAGGTGATGGAATCTGCTAGTGGGGGCCTGATTCTGGTGGCAGTTGGGTCTGGGTGGGCCGGAGATGGTGGTGAGTGGTGGTGGACTTTGGTGTTGGAGATGGTGATGGTGGTGTTCGGTGGTGAAAATGGGGTCTAGTGGAAATGGTGTTGGGTGGTGGTGGAAATCGGTGGTGGGTTGATGGGTGTTGGGATTCGGTGGTGGATGGTAGAGTCTGGAGGTGGAGAGTGTTGGTGGAGGCCGTGGTGGTGGTGGCGAACCTGGTTGTTGAGGAAGGAGGTGGTGGTGCTCCTTTGATGGGCCACCGATCATTGATGGACGGCAGCCATAGTGTACGACCGGGTCGGCAGGCCGACGGCGAGTCGTCGGCGGTGACTCCGGCCCCTGGAAAGCTACCCACGCTCCCACACGCACCGTAATTGGGTGGCACGTGTGGTTTTTTATGACCGTTGGGCTGGGGCTTTTAGGAGAGAGAAAAGGCTATTTGCGCACAGATACAATACCTTATTATATATCAAGGTTATGTGAGACCATAACGATGTAATCAAGGGTTCTGGTTTTGTAGCATTCTCAAGGCTGAATATGCATCTTGTGCTTTGATGGAGATGAATGCAAAATTGTTGTTAGCAAACCTCTCTATGTTGCAACAACCTAGTTGATACCTCTGTCTACAGATACAGGTGGCGGATCCATTGTAACACTTATGTTACCATCTCCCTATGGTGTTTCTAATATTCGTCGTTAGGTTGCTATATAGCTTCAACCGCACTAGTATGCTTATGGCTAAGGTGGTTGTGGTCAAAAGCCATGGCTGAGGCAGTCATGATCGTAGCTGTGCACATACTATAGCTATGGAAATTGGGGATTTCTTAATGATTTGGGAAGTAATCATCGAGCATCATGTCCAAACAACTTTGATGCACCTCCTCATGGTGGTAATATATTTTCTATTCTAGAATTTCATCCTAGAACTAACATATTTAAACTACTAGCTATAGATTCTATTTAAGGTCAGCATCTTCTCAGCCTATTCCTCAATCCTTTGCTGCCTACTCCACTCCAATACTTGATTATCTCTGAATAATGGATAGTGGTGCATCATCTCATATGACTAATAACCCATGTCTTCTCACTTCGCTTACCCCTTATCACAATATCGATAAAATTTTGGTAAGTAATGATGCTTCTTTCATTGTCAAGGTTGGTTCAGGCTTTCCCACTGCTGCTCCTGTTGGTGGTTTCAATTTATATAATGTCCTTTACATTCTCAATCTTTCCACCAACTTACTATATGTTTCCCAGTTCTGCCTAGATAATCATTGTCTTTTAGAATTTAACTCGGGTGATATTTTTCTATTAAAAATTCTCAGACGACGTCTACCGTAATCCATTTAGTTAGGTTGTATTGCATATGTGAAGGGACTTGTAGGTGATGTTGTTAGAGTTTAGATATTCTTGATAATTGGTTTTAGCCAAGATTAGACTATAAATTACAAACGATCATAGAGGAAAATATAACAAAACAATAAAGGACACCAAATGTCCATGGTTCTGCCCTAAGTGGCCTATATCCACGATCTTCCTATCATTAGAGAGGCCTATTTTATTATAGATGAAATTAATTGCAAAATACAAACCATATCAAACCTAGGTTACGAATTATAGACTCTTTCTAAAAAGCTTCGAAGGGTGAAATTTAAGAAGAGCACAAACGTTATACGTGATGCATCAAGGAACCACCATTGAAGCCATCCATGAAGGGTTAGATCTAGACTCCAAAAGGTTTACTCTACCACGAATTCCATGCGCAAAGGAAGCGGAAAGAAAGGCACCAGAAACCCTAGAATGGTACTGTCGAATTTTAGGGAAGAAAATGTTAAAAGGTAACAGTGTCAAACGTCAAGGCTCCTTTTATAGGCAAAGGGCTATCCGCGTGTAAGCAGAGGTGGTGACATCACAGCCGTTCCTTTCATATGGGTGAACGGCCCAGATTAATCCAAAAAAACACAAACAGGGTACCTAAGATGGTGACACTTGTCCAGGTTATCAATCACACGAAGGGAGAAATGGAAGCATCATTAGAAATCTTCCATGGCACGCTTCAATACGGGCAGGGGGCAAGGCAGTAGAGTTTACTGAGATGGGCAACAAAGGGTAGGGACAATATCGTAATTGTCTACAACATTCAAAAACCCATTTTCAAAGTGGTTTAAAACCCAGAGTTCCTTTTATTTATATAGGTGATTATTCAATTATATATGATCAACTTTATTTTTTTATCCCAATTCATCTCCTAGAATCAAGTACTCATACCCTACTGCTATATCCCAAATATTAACTAGGCATTACTTTACTAGAATCCAATGTCATTCATTTGTCCACATATTGGCCAAAATGAGATATAAAATGTTCACTTTTTTATAATCGAATTATAAGCACATAATTTATTGAATATTCTTATGTTTTTACACATTTACAAACCTTTAAAGAAAATGATCATATAACATGAAAGAGGCATTGTATCATTTTTTCAGTTACCGATTAACCGGCATAACCGAACCGAATTACCGATTTACCGAAAGTCGGTTAACCAATCATTTCGATTAGGGTAACGATTAAAGGTTTTTGAGTATTTTGGTTACAGTTAATCGAACCGAATTACTTTTCTATACGGTTAACCGAACTATGAATAGTCCTAGTGCTGTTGGACCCTTTACAGCTACAATAGTGTCTCTTATTCATAGAAAAACTAAATAATGGATGTCCCTTATTTTAGCTGCATGTTCTTCCCACTTAGGCCACCAAGCTCGTTTGACACGAAAATGACCAGTGAACGTGCTCTTGGTTTAGTGTGCGCGAGCATGTTTCTTGAAGCCCACGTTCATTTTTCTAGCTAAAGTGTCTTTTCGATGTTCCATGTTCTCATGGACAAGCTTGTAGCCTATACATCTGGAATTGCATACCAAGTAATTGTCTCGAGCTTAGAAATCACCTATCTTGCAAACTTTTAAGAAATCCCTTGAGCTCGATCTCTTTTACCTTCCAAAAATCTCGAGTCTCGAGTGGCTGTTACTCTTATCAAGGTGATGAACTCCTCAAGCAACTGGGCTTGAGGCGCCATTACCATAACATCTAGAGGCCTACTATCCTCGAGGAGGGCCTCATGTGACAAGCACGTGGTGCTTTGCTTAAAACAGTGTCATCTCAACTCTCTAAAATTTAGAGTGTAAACAGATGTCCCCCTTTTAGCCATTAGTAAATTTAAATTTACAACAGGTAAAAGAGATCCTTGATTTGACCCTCAATGGCTACAGGGATCTCAAGAAAACATTGTTTGGTGTTTGGCCTTCATTCCCACGTGTCTATAAAAATGACAGTTAGGGCTTTAAATCCTTTCTTGTTCCGTGCTCTCTTGATGTTGTAAACAAGCGCTCAGAAAACACTCGTTCTTCGATCTTGAATCTCTGTTCTCCATTGTTAATCTGTTCCCCGTTTCTTTACAACTCTTCAAACCACTTAAAAATCGCTTAAATCTCTTACGCTATCTCAGCCCCCATCCCTGATGCTGATGGCCCTATTTAGCAATTGGTGTGTCTGGTTCTATCAGACGTTACAATGGTCTCCGATAGACTTTAGAGCCCTATTTCTCTTGCCTCTATTAAGAAGAATCTCCCTTAGATGCCTGAAACTGGTAGCCTAAGATCCCTCTAGTTTCGCTCCCTTTTATTATGTAAAACCCTTATGATAGGCTCTGGCATCTGCTCTTGTGGGCTTCGTTAAAGAGCCACATGGCAATGGAGACTTCCTTTCCTGTGAATTGGGTGGACGGCCTTTTCATGGTGCATGAATCCAGTGCACAACCTTTCACCACCCATTGTACGGGCAAAATCTCTGTTCACTTTTTGAAGAGGACGTTTTCCCTACCACCATATTAATGCATAGAAGGTCAACATGGTAGCACACATTCATTCCATGGCAGTTCATAGGATACTTATGGTCACTTCCCTGGAATACCTTCTTACCCGACCATATCCCTACCACTTTTGATCGTTAGGGAACTTCTCAAGAAATCTAACACAGGCTCAGAGTAACATCGCGTATTCCTTTAAGGACCTATAAGCATTTAAAGCCTTAATGCCAAGAAACTTTTTTTCGGGGTAAGCAAGCCTTTTCTTGTTCTCCTCTTGCATACTTTTAGAAACCTAAGAGAGTACTAACGCGATTTTGTTTCCCTTGCATTTCATAGGAATTCCCTGAACTTCAAAATAGGGAGATTTAGTCTGCTAATAGCAAGAGCTTTTGGTTCCTTTTTAGGAGAGACCAGGCTCTTCAACCACCAATGGAATGAGGCTACTAACCAATCATGTTCAGACCAAGAACATCCATAGAAAAAGTTCCTAGTTAGATTTAGGACTCTATTCTTTTGATTCTTGTAAAGAACTTTTTTGGCAATACAAGTAACTTACTTATATTATTTTTGTGTAGCCATGTACTCCTTAATATTGTCAATGAAATATGCATTTTGTTAAACGTGTCTGTCAATTTGGCAGTTCCTCCTGCTTTATTTTCCTAACTCAAGGATCATTGGATTGATCCTCAAGATATTGATAAAGGAACTAGGTCCATAATTCATGGAATCTAAATTTAAGGACTTTCTTAGTAGAATCTCAAATTGATGGCATATATTTCTTTAGGAACCTTCCATTAATGGCCTTTGGGTAAGTTCTCCCATCTAGATCTTGGAGAAAGTAAGCATTTTCTCCAAATACCTCTATAACTGTGAATGGACCCTCACAATTTAGTGACCATTTCCCAAAGACACTATCTTTTTGGCCAATGGGCAAAACCAATTTCTAGACTAAGTCCCTGAAGTCAAAGGACCTAGGTTTGACCTTTTTGTTATAGGCTTTAGCCACCCTTTTCTTTTGTTTTTCTAGTTTATGAAGGCCTCAAGTTTAACCTGGTTCAAGTTAGTTAGCTTGTCCACTATCGCTTGCTCATACTCAAGTTCAGAAAACCTCCCTTGATGAGCCAACCTAATAGATTGAACTGTGACTTCCATGGGGTGTACAACATCATGGCCATACATCAAATGGAAAGGAGTTGTCCCAATTGCATCACGTTTGAATGTTTTATATGCCCAAAGGCATCAAGTAGTAGTTTATGCCACTTCATGGGATTATCCTAAATCATTTTCTCAATGTTGGCCTTTAGAATCTTATTAAAAGACTTTGTCTAGCCATTAGCTTTAGCATAGGAGGGTTGAGTATTTCAATGTTAAAACTCTTGGTAAACTTCTTAACCTCAGCCCCATTAAACACTTTAATCTGGTCCATAATAATTGTTTCTGGGATTCCAAACCTACATGGGATTTATTCTTTGATAAAATCAATCACATCTTGTTTATTGATATTCTTATATGGTTTAGCCTCCACTCATTTTGTGAAGTAATCTGAAGCCACAAGAATGTAAGAGTGTTGCTTGTTGGAAGGAAGGTTAATTTTCCCTATGATATCCATTGCCCAACCATGAAAAGGCCATGGTTTAACAATAGCATGCATCTTAGCTGTAGGTACTCTTGGTACATGTCCAGTTTTTAGCATATGCTCTGCATCCCTTAGTGTATTTATATTATCATCCATCATTAATGGCCAATAATAGCCATAACGTCTGATGAGCTAGCACATCTTATTACTTGAAGTTCATGCCTAAAGCTCGAAGCACTATATTATTGAAGAAGCAAGTATAGCAAGATCTACACTATGCTAAGCTAGGGTAAGTTATATTACTTTTAGGTAAAAAGCACAAGCGTGCTGTAAAGGAAACTTGAAAAAGTTTTGTACGAGTGGCGTTGGACCTTTTACAACTGCAATAGTGGCTCTTATTTATAAAAAATCGAAATAAGTACTACCCCCTATTTTCATGGAATTTTCTTCCCTAGTAGGCCACCAAGCTCCTTCGACACTTGATTTGGTGTGCTCGAGCATGTTTTTTGAAGCCCACATCTGCTTTTTGAGCTAAGCCTCTTCTAGATGGTCCACATTCTCTTGGATAAGCTTGCAGCCCACATATAAGTAACCATCTTGAGCTTGGAAACCAACTGTCTCGCAGCCTTCTAGGAAGTCCCTGGAGCTCAAGCTCTTTTACCCTTCAACCATCTCGAGTCTCTGTTGTTGTTGCCTTTGTTAGGGTGATGAACTTCTCAACCAGTTGGGCTCGAGGCATCGTTACCTTAGTAACTAGAAGCCTAACTATCCTCGAGGAGGGCCTCATGTGATAGGCGCATGGTGCTTTGCTCAAAATGGCATCATCCCAATTCCCTCGAATTTAGGGTGTAAACAATATGGATGTTAGAAAATTAGTTTGAAAGAGGTTAGTCAAGCCCATAGGAGTAATATTGTTGAACTTAGGAAGGAGGGGAAGTACTCGAACCATAACTCTAGTATGAGGGTCTTACCGTGAGGGGTAGGACTAAGAAAAGAGACAACAATGGGAATAAGAAACATTCCAAAAGGAAACATCGTTCTTCATCTAAGGCTAGGAAAGATTTCAGCAACATTAAGTGCTTTGAATGCAATAAACTTGGACACATTAAGTAATACTGCCTTAAAAAGAACAAGTCCTAAGTTTCTACTGATAATGTTGTTTCATTTCATGCAGATTGTTCTAAGGTACTGGTTGTTTCATCTAATGTGAATGCTATGAACACTTCTTATGCTGATTCGGATTATGATAATGTGGTACATGTATCTTCTAATGTGAATAAGCATGAATGGGTCTTAGATTCAAAGTGTAGTTTTCATATAATATTAGGCCACTCAAACTTTATTGAATACAAAGCTATGAATGGGGGAAAGGTATTCCTAGGGAACAATCACAGATGCATAGTTGTTGGGACAATTTCTGTTAGAATCAAATTGACAAATGAGACTGTTTATACCTCAGAGGGAGTTAGGCATGTACCTCAACTTTGTAGGAACTTAATTTTACTAGAACAGCTTGACCTTAAGGGACTGACCTTTAGAGCCAGTCAAGGAGAGATGAAAATCCTTAAAGGGTCCCTAGTGGTACTGAAGGGGGAGGTGAAAAATGTGTTATATGTCCTTAAGGGTAAAATAGTTACAGGTAAATCTCATGTTGTGACCAAACCAAAGCCAACAAACTTATGGCATAAACGTTTAGATCATATTTCAAAAAGAGGGCTTAATGAGTTCGAAAAACAGGAACTTTTATGTGGAGATGCTATTTTGAAACTTGATTTCTTTGAATTTTGTATTTTTGGCAAGCATCATAGATTAGCTTTCAAATCTTGAAAACATGTGACAAATGGCCCATCAGAATATGTTCATTCTGATTTGTGGGAAGCTTCTAGGGTCACCACTTTAGGAGGAGCCTCATATTTACTATCTATTATTGATGGCTATTCTCATCAAGTTTGGGTGTTTTGATGAAAAATTAGGATGACTGTTTTCCAATATTTCTAAGATGGAAAAACATAATTGAAAACCAAATCGAACAAAAAACAAAAAACCAAAGTTTTAAGAATAGATAGTGGATTAGAATATATAAACTTTGAATGTGTGCCAAAAAAGGAATAAAATGACATAACACTATCAGGGGGACACAACAATAGAATGGTATAGCTAAACGTATGAATTGAACCTTATTAAATAGAGTTAGGTGTATGCTATTTGCCTCTAGACTAGGAAAAGCATTTCTAAGGTGAAGCTGTTAAGGCTTCTTGTTATTTGATAAATCAGGCACTTTCAATTGAAATAGAATTTAAAACCCCTTAAGAAATGTTGTAAGTCAAACTAGAAGATTACTCTATCGTACTTGTGTTTGGTTGTGCTGCTTATGCTCATTAATCAACTGAGGGTAAACTTGAACCTAGGGCAATAAAAGGTGTCTTCCTAGGTTACCTTGATGGTGTAAAGGGTTATAGAATTTGGGTAAAAGAGGGAAACATAACAAGGGTCATAATAAGTAGGGACGTAACATTTAACGAATTTGAAATGCCTTAACTTAAGAAATCAGTAAATACCAAATCCCTAAAAACAAAAAATTTGACTCGGAAGATATGAATTTCTGCTGGATCCACCTGACCCTTTACACCCAATTAATCAAGAAAGAGAAACAAAATATAACCTGGAAACTAAACAAGTTAGAGAACTTGTTCGAGAACAGTCCAGTGCTGATAGGAGCATTGATAATGAAGATATCTAAATTTAGAACAACCTAGACAATTATCAGTTGGCTAGGGACGGAATTAGAAGGGATATAAGGCCATTAAACAGATTAGGCTATGCAGATTGCATAGCATATGCCTTAAATGTAGCCTTAGAATATGCTGAATATGAGCCTCTAACTTTTAAAAAGGCTATTAACAACTAACATTCAAAAGATTAGTTGAATGCGATGATGGCAGAATTGGAATCCTTGAGAAAGAATAAGGCATGGACTCTAGTACCTAGACCTTTAGGTAAAAAGCTTGTGGGTCAAAGTGGGTCTTCAAGCTAAAAGAGCCCAATTTACCATAAGAAAAACCTAGGTATAAAGCAAGGCTTGTAGGCAAAGGGATTACTCAAAAGGAGGGAATATACTGTAATTAGATTTTTTTTCACTAACTTTAAAACATACTACAATTAGGATCCTCATGTCCGTAGCAGCAAAACATGATCTGATCCTAGAACAAATGGACATTACCACAGCCTTTCTTCATGGTGAGCTTGAAGAAAAGATATACATGGCTCAACCATATGGTTTTATAGAACTGGGGAAAGAAAACCATGTCTGTAGGTTGAGAAACTTATTATATGGGTTAAAACAGTCCCCCAGGCAACAGTATTGTCATTTTGACCGTTTCATGATTGAAAATGGCTTCACCCATTCCACACATGATGTCTGCTTCTACGTGAAAAATGCTGAGATGGATTCTGTGCTTATTCTGCTTATATATGTCGATGATATGTTATTGGCTAGTAATAGCATGACTAAAATTAAGAAACTGAAAGAACTTCTTAAACGAAATTTTGACATGAAAGATTTAGGCCAAGCCTAAAGATTTTGGGTATGGAAATAAGCAGAAAAGCAAACTTAAAAATGATTCACATCTTAACAGGGTTGTCTATAAAAGGTTATAGAATGTTTTAACATTACTGATTCAAAACTCGTCAAAGTTCCCATAGCCCCACATTATATGTTTTCAACCGATCAATGTCTCAAAACTAACTGAGAACAAACTTAGATGTCTAAAATAGCTTATGCTAATGCCATAGGATCCATTATGTATGCAATGACCTGCACCAAACCAGATTTAGCATATACCCTATTAGTGTCTTATCTAAGTTTATGGAAAACCCAGGAAAAGAACTTGAGATGGGGATAAATGGTTATTAAGGTACATAAAAGGAACTATTAGTTTAGGGTTAACCTTTGGGAAGGTGAAAATAGACCAAAAACTTCTAGACTCTGATAGTGATTATGGTGAAGACCTAGATAGGAGAAAGTCAACTAGCTCCCATGATTTCACCTTAAATGGTGGAACTATCAACTGGAGATCTAAGCTTCAATTAATGATAGTGTTGTCAACAACTGAGACTGAGTTCTTAGTGTTGACAGATGCCATAAAGTAAGGGATGTGGCTAAATGGACTTCTAGCTAAACATAAACTAGGCTTAGAGGTGCTTGTGATTTATACGGATCGTTAGTCAACCCTGCCATTTAGCAAAATTCAGTGTATCATGATAGAACTAAGTATTTAGCTATTAGAAGAAATTTTTTCTAAAAATAGCTAGAAACAGAAACAACTGATATGCGAAAAATCTCCGCAGAAGAAAATCCAGTGGATATGGGAACTAGGGACGTGCCTGTAATTAAGTTGGTAAAATGTATCAACTTGATTCAGAGCTTTTGGGATCCCGGTCATCACTAGGATCATTATATATCTCCTATTACTAGAGTAAGTCCTATAGTTGGCCTATATAGCAACCTGGAGGGGAATTGTTGATATTTAGTTACTCTATATAACAACTATGAAATTAATTTGAGACCAAAAACGATAAACCTAGGTGGTTAGATGAGGCAAAATGTAACGTTCTATTTACCAACTTTGTTAATGGCATTATTGTGCTAAAGAAACATACTTAGTTAAGAATAATATTATGAATATGTAAAATTATATACATGATATATACAATTTTGGTAAATCGGTTAACTGAAATGGACAAAATCACTAACCATTTCCTTCCCGAGATGCCTCAAATTTTTTTGGTTCGGTTAACCGACCCAAAAATTCGGTACGGTTAACCATATTTTTGGGCCGGTATTTCGGAAATTCGGTTTGGTCTTTCGGATATGGATTTTTTTGAACACCCCTAAACACCACTCACACAAAACTTCTTCAAGTTTTCTTTACAGCACACTTGTGCTTCTGACCAGAGAGTAATGTAGCTTAGCCTAACTTAGCATAGTGTAGATCTTGTTGTACTTAGTTCTTCAACAATACAATGCTTCGAGGTTCAGGTATGAACTTCTCATTTTAATCTATTCCCAAAATCGACAAGTTAATTAAGGCTTTAGTTTAAGGCTTTAACAGCCAAGGCTTGCCCTTGATTGTGTTGGTCCTAACAATACTGTCACTACTTAATAAGTCAGGTGAACTTAGGTTTGCGCCATTGTTTAAGGGCTTTGACGGTAAAGGATTGACCTTGATTGCATTGGTCCTTATCCCATAACCCGAATACGGTTTGCTCTATCTAAATCTTGTTAGATCCTAACTCATTCTAGTTATTATAAGTTAAGGGTGCTAGGCCTAAAAATTTGATTAACTCGAGCTTATATGTGGACTGTTGAGCTCTTCGGTTTGTCTCCATCCCAGTTCCTGACTTTAAAGTATGCGAGCAAAGGTGTCTATGGGCCTTACTCCGTCATTGTAACTGATATTTGAGTTAGATCCATATCCCTTTAATTTTTTGTCAAAATATACATAAAACAATCCACAAAAATATTGGAAAAAAGCCTTCTTAATTGAAGCATAAGTTGATCTCACGTATTAACCAAACTTAGATAGACCAAAATATCACTTCCGTTTCCCTAAAAATAGTGAGTGGTTGAGATCAAAGACTTGTGTACTGAATTTAGACTCACTCTCTAGTTGCGGTGAGTTCCTTTTTGCACGTTTGTTTGCATTTGTATCTACACATCACACTAATAACAAACAAATATGGCAAACACATATCTTAATGTAACATTAAAAGCTCTAAGGTATTTAGGTTAGGCTCATAAGAGTATCACTGCTTGCACTTGATCTTCTAATGTTACATTCCCATTTTTAAGGTTTAGGAGTAATCTGTTAAAAGTCATCTAGGGAACCTTTTAAAGCTTTATTCTCATCCATCCTAAATGTAAATATATATATATTTTTTTCATAAAGATTATTCTATTAGAAAGTGATTCTTATGCAGCCCGTATGTCAACATTGGTGGGTAACATGATGGGGGTAAGAAGTTGGCTGGTAGATGTTGGCGGGTAAGGAGATGCGGGTTGAGATTGTATGCGTTTGATTTTGATTAGGATTAGTTCTATTTTTCGTATTTAAATTTTGAATTAACTCTTAGAAATTTACTCTAAGTCAAATAGCTCCTCTATTTAAGCTAGAGGAAATCTAGGGTTTAGTCATTCAATTTTTAGATTCTATTTTATGATTTAGAGTTTTCTCTCTTTCTCGGGTTGTGAAAAATTGTGTTAATTTTTCTCTTATTTTATTATTTAATTAATAAAATTAAAGGAAAGGCCGTCGAATTCTTCCCGTTTCTCTAAATTACACTTACGCGCTGCATCAACTGGTATCAGAGCACATAACAATTTCTGAGATGGCCCGTGGGCGACAGAGATACACCGCTGTCAAAGACATTTATGAGCTTGACCATCAACGGCACACTGATAGGAGGTTAGAAGACTTGGAGGAGAAATTCTGGCCAATCGAGCCTTGCTTGATTCAATTGGAGGCAAATCCTAACCTAGATCTGGGAACTCGACGACACTGGGTGATGATGACAATACGGACGAGAGCTTCAAGAATCAGTTTTCGGATGCTGAGCTACCAAACTGAAGGCAAAGGAGAACTCGGTCCAATACCAGGGACACTAATGATGGGGATGAGCGGAGGTGGGAATCCAGTCTCCTGATTGAGATCCTAGAGTTTAATGGAGGAGCATGCCCGGAGGATTTCTTGGATTGGCTTGCTGCGGTAGAGGAGGTTCTCGAGTACAAGGAGATGCCAGAGAAAAAGCAGGCACCATGGGTTGCTACCCGGCTTCGGGGAAGGAGAAGCCGCCTGGTGGCAACAATTGAAGCATACGCGGCTTCGTTAGGGTAAGACGAAGATAGACTCATGGGAGAAGATGAAAAAGCATATGAGGGGTGCCTTCCTGCCTCACAACCATGCCAATGTGATGTCCCAACATCAGCGAGGGTTGCGTAACGACTCTAGGTCCATGCAAAAGTACACGGCAGAGCTCTACTCATTAGTCGCCAGGAATGACTTGGCAGAGACTGGGGAGCAATTGGTGGATTGTTATATTTGCGGATATAAGGAGTCTATACAAGAGGTGTTGAATATGTTCAAGATCCTTTCAGTTTTAGAATCAAGCTAGAGGGCTGTGAACGTTGAGCGGCAGTAGAGGCGACACCAAGTTGGCGGCCGAGACCACGTGAGAGCACTGCCAACTCAGAATGCACAAAGAAAACCACTAGCCGCCAATACCGGTAAGCCGAATACTAAAGACTTGGCGAGCACGTAAAGAACTCATTGCTTTAAATGTGGAGAGGTTCTAGGCTTCTGAGTGCCATAAGAGTGATAAACCTGGCAACGGTCTTTACACCGAGGAGCGCCACGGAGAAGACGGCGAGATTATTGAGGAAGAGGTCCAAGATGAGTTGGCGCCACTAGAAGAAGATGTTGTGGCAGGTAACAAAGTACGCGTACTGGTGGTTTGGCGCGCTTGCTTTGCACCAAAAGAAGAGCAAGGAGATGGACAGCTGAGGAACAACATCTTCCAGACCACATGCACCATTGATGGTAGGGTGTGCCGCATGGTGATAAACTCAGGGAGTTGTGAGAACGTCATCTCCGAAGAGGTAGTCGCCAAGTTAGGGTTGAAGACAGAGGTTCATCCAAGTCCCTACAAGTTGTCATGGCTCAAGAAGGGAAATCACGTAACCATTTCTAAACATTGCTTGGTTAACTTTTTGATTGGGGCGAAGTGCAAGGACAGGGATTGGTGTGACATTGTCAACATGGACGCTTGTCATCTATTCTAGGGGCACCCCTGGCAATACGATAGGAGTGCCGTTCATGACAGAAGAAAAAACACCTAGAGCTTCATCTTTGAGGGGACTAAGATCATCTTGTTACCCAAGAAGGAGGAGGCACCACGAGCTTTAAAAGCATAACACCCGAACATACAAGGACAAGCCATGTTCACCAAGGAGGTTGACGATACCAAGATCATTTTTGTGTTGATTGGGAAGGAAAGCAAGGTGAGTCCAGGGGAAGTACCAAGTTAGATTACTGCCTTGTTGTAGGAGTACACTGACATATTCCTGGAAGGGCTACTAGATGCACTACCGCCATTATGAGACATTCAACACTACATTAATTTGGTGTTGGGTGCTTCATTACTGAATAGGCCTTGCTACCGGATGAGTCCATCAGAGCATGAGAGTTGAGACGCCAAATGGAGGAGCTACTGGCCAAAGGCTTTATCAGAGAGTGCTGGAGTCCTTACGCCATGCCAGCTCTATTGATGCCAAAGAAAGATGGTAGTTGGCAGATGTGTGTCGACAGTAGGGCAATCAATAAGATCATAGTACATTATCGATTCCCTATTCCGAGGTTGGATGATTGCTTGATCAATTATAGAACTCGAAGGTGTTCACGAAGCTAGATTTGAAGAGCGGATACCACCAAATTTGCACATCGCCAGGAGATGAGGGGAAAACCTCCTTCAAAACACTGGAGGGGCTCTACGAGTGGTTGGTAATGCCACTCAGATTGTCCAACGCACCAAGTACCTTCATGAGGTTTATGAATCAACTGTTGCATCCTTTCATTGGAAAGTTCATCATTGTTTACTTTGATGACATTTTGATCTTGAAGAAGTGCGAGTTCCTGAGGGGTGAGGTAACCTTCCTTGGATTCATTGTATCCAAGGATGGTATATTAAGTGATGAGGGGAAGATAGAGGCAATACCAAACTAGCTGAAGCCAAAGACAATTTACGAAATCAGAAGCTTCCATGGGTTGGCGTCTTTCTACAAGAGGTATGTGCCTCACTTTAGCTTAGTGATGGCGCCAATCACAGATTGCATGAAGGGGAGTTCATTCGCTTGGACCCCGGAGGCAACTACCGCCTTCCAGACTTCCAAAAGACATTCGAGCTTCACACAAATGCATCTAAGGTTGGAATTGGCGCTAACCAAGAAGGGAGGCCAATAGCTTACTTCAGCGAGAAACTTGATAGGAGCAGGTTGAATTACTCCACCTATGACGTTGAGTTCTACGAGGTTGTTAGGGCATTGAGGCATCAAGTCTTACGTCACCAATAGGGAGTTCGTGCTATATACCAAGAATGTTGCCTTGAAATACATAAATAGCCAAGAGAAGCTCTCAAACCGACACACCAAGTGGGCAGATTTTATTCATCTTTTTCGTTTTGTGATAAAGCACAAATCTGGCATCTTAAACAAGGTGGTGGATGCACTGAGTAGGCTGAATCTTGTCTTAACAAAGAGCAGGATGGTGGTGACAAGGTTTGATCAATTGGCTGAACAATACCCAGGGGATCCCACTTTTGGTGAGATATGGCGAGAACCACATTCAGGTTCCAGTTATTCCATCCATCACGGGTTTCTTTTCAAGGGAAATCAGTTGTGTGTTCTGGATTGATGTTTAAGGCTCAAGATCATTGAGGAGAAGCACAACCCGAGCACATAGGAAGAGATAAAACACTACAGTTCATTACCACCAATTACTTCTAGCCAACCGTGTAGAAGGAGGTTGAGAGATATTTCAAGTGTTTCCATATGTGTCCAACATGGGTCTTTATATGCCACTACCGGTTCCCAGCTAACCGTGGACAAATGTAAGTATGGACTTTGAGCTAGGCTTACCGAGAACAACGGGCGGCATTGATTTAATCTTCATCATCGAGGATCGCTTTTGCAAGATGGTGCACTTCATCGAATCTAAGAAGACTGCAGACACCATACATGTGGTGGGTGTATACTTTCGAGAGGTGTACAAGTTACATGGGTTATCAGCTAGCATCATCTCCGATAGAGATGTCCGGTTTGTGAATTATTTCTGGACGATGTTGTGGAAGATGGCGAATATATCTTTTCGCCTTCAATACCGTTCATCATACTCAAACAAATGGGAAAACCTAGGTCACCAACTGTTCATTGCACAACCTTCTCCGATTCCATGTTGCTGATAACGTTAAGTGGGAGGCGAAGCTGCACCAAGCTGAGTTCGCTTACAACAGTTCCATCAATAGGAGTACAGGTTTGCGCTATTCAAGGTCATTTATGGCTTTGTTCCACAGTCCCCAATAGACTTAGCATCTGTTCAAGATCTGCCATGCCCTTAAAGACATCCATGAGCAAACCAGAGCCCAATTGCTCCAAGCCACCGCCAAGTATAAGATGGCAAGTGATAGAAGACGCCAAGTCGTTCAATTCCAGGTAGGCCACAAAGTTTGGGTGATCTTGACACCGTAACAATTTCCAGCATGGGAGTATAACAAGCTGACAATTCGTAAGGTCGGACCTTTGGCAGTACTGAAGAGGATCAATGACAATGCCTACCGTCTACAGCTACCACCCGATATGAGGACATCCGACGTACTCAACGTCAAGTATCTTGTTCCCTACTTTGGCGATAGTGATGTTGCTGATCCTCAGGCCAATTCAAGGGCAAATTCTCTCCAATCTGGGGAGGATGATGTAGCCCGTATGCGAGCATTGGCGTGTATGAAGTTGGCGGCTAGATGTTGGCGGGTATGGAGACGCAGGCTAAGATTTTACGTTGCTGATAGAGTTTGATTTTGATTAGGATTAGTTTAATTTTTCATATTTAAATTTTGAACTATCTCTTAGAATTTTACTATAAGTCAAACAGCTCCTCTCTTTAAGCTAGAGGAAATCTAGGGTTTAGTCATTCAATTTTTAGATTTAGAGTTTTCTCTCCTTCTCGGGTCATGAGAAATTGAGTTAATTTTCCCCTTGTTTTATTAATTCATTAATGAAATTAAAGGGAAGGCTATCGAACCCTTCTCGTTTCCCTAAATTCCACTTAAGCGCCGCATCAGAGTCAGTTTATACATCTCTTCTAATATTTTCCCCATATTTTAACTACAGTGGTTTCACCAGCTACTTGAGACAACACATTATTATCAAGACATAAAACAATAGAACCATTTGCACAATATCCAGTTTCTACCTTTTCCTTCTTAGTCAAATAGGAAGGCTATTTGTTCGATAGTAGGAGTGCAATTCCCACTCCTAGGGACATTAGCAAGGCTCTGGTCTCGACTTTCCACAAGGCAAAATCATTCTTCCCATCTAATTTCTCTACGTCACTTATCTGAGGCTATTATCAAGAATCTCTAACCAATAGCTCTGATACCACTTGTTAGATTTTAGATCGGTTCTTGATAATCTGTTTTAGCCAAGATTTGACAAGAGATTATAAACGACAATATAGGAAAAGACAACAAACTAGTAAAGGACACTAGATGTACGTGGTTTAGCCCTAAAAGGTTTACATCCACGATCTCCCTGCCATTTGAGAGGTCTATGTCATTACAGATGAAACTAATTATGAATTACAGATCATATCAAACTTGGGCTATGAATTATAAACTCTTTTGCAAAAGGTTCTAAGGCAGAAACTTTAAAAAGAGTACAAAAGTAATACCAAAAGCATTAGGGATCCACCATTGAAGCCATTCCGGAAGGGCTAGATCTGGCCTCCAAAATGTTTACTCTACCACAGATTCCATGCGCAAAGGATGCAGAGAGAAATGCAAGAAAAACCCTAGAAACCAACCCACGAATTTGGGAGAAGAAAATGGAAAAAGGTAATAGTGCAAAATGTTAAGGCTCCTTTTACATGTAGAGGGCTATCCGAGTGCAACCAAAGGTGGCGACGTCAAAGCCGTTTCTTTCATATAGATGAACAACCCAAATTAATCCAAACAAACACAAACAGGGGGCCTAAGATGATGACAAGCATCTAGGTTACCAACCGCACGATGGATGAAACGAGAGCTTCATTAGAAATCTTCTAGGCATGCTTCAATACGGGCAGGAGGCAGGGTAGCGGAAATTACAGAGACAGACGGCAAAGGACAGGGACAATATCATAATTGTCCATAACATTCAAAAGCCCATTTTTCATAATGCTTTAAACCCAGAGTTCCTTTTATTTATGATAATGCCGTTCACGAAGTTGGTAAATAGAACATTGCGTTTGCCTTATCTAACCACCTAGGTTTATAATTTTTGGTCTATAATTAATTTTATATTTGATATATATAGGAACCCAATATCAACAGATGCCAAGAAAGGGAAAGCTGAGGCCTTTTCTTTTAGTAAGAAAGAGCAGGAACCCTGAAGCTAATTTCTGCATATTAGAGATTTTAGTTTCATTTGGAAAATTTCACATATCTTGATGTTGTTCTGGTATTTCTATATGGCTTTGAATATTTTATATGTTTCTTTTTTCTAGTAGGTTGGGGGCCCTTCGGAAACAGCCTCTTTATAGGAGCATCGAGGTAAAACTGCGTAAATACCATCCCTAGACCCTACTTTAGCGGGAGTCCCTTTGTGGCACTAGGTTGTTGTTTTAGATAAGTAGGTATGGGGTTAATGTATTGATGACCTGTAAAGTTCTATTTGGAATTAAGAAATTTCAAGGGAAGAAAAATAGGGGGAGAAAGAATTCAATGGAAAGAGAATAGAAAAAAATGACTTTGTTCTGCTTGTTTAAAATTTTGAATTTACATATAAAATAATTTTTAGCTATTTAATAATATATTTTAAATATCTGAAAAACTTGTATTCAAAAAATTTTTATTAAATGCCGTATCAACAAAAAATAAGAGATGTTAACAGCATCAAATTAAGGTGTGATATTGAAAAATTAGAAATTTTAGATATTTTTTGAAACTGCAACTAAAATTTAGATGGTTTTAATAATAATAAAAAAAAACCCCTTTAGATTTTATGTATTATTCTTCAAATTAGTTTTACGATATATCTTCTTAATCTTCCTCTATCCTTTATTGAATTCAAATGCTACCCTTTGTACTTCTACAAATATATGTACAATGCTTTGCTCAGAGCGCACCAATTGGATTAAAGATCAACCGAGCATGAAGGCTTCGAGCTCAATATTTCTTATGCCCAATCTTAGTCAAGCTAAATGCTTATGTCGTGTGAACCTTAAGCATTGTGAGCTAAGTTTTGGCTCGACTCATATGCACCCCTTGATCCGATCAACTCAATTGCTTGACCAAATATTTATGGTAAAACATAACAACGTAATATAATTATAAAGTGAAGGAAACCTATCCAATTGTTGGATAGAAATTACCGTGCAGTAAAAAAACCACTACTTTAAAGTCGAATTTTCCCAACTCTTATACATACTAGCTATTAGCCAATCAACCCAGGGGTTAAGGCAATTACACCCTTGTACTAGAAGGTTATGGCATGGGAGATGCACGATTAATTTGCAACAGAAAGAAGTAATTAGCTAGAAGAGGAAAGTGGATGGGAATACAATTCTATTTTCTTATACATTTTGGGGTCCACTTGGTACCCTTTAAAGGGTTATAAGTGTCCGTGCTACATAGCATAATGAATTGTTTTTTCTTACGATATTGAGTTGAATAATTACTGTCGAATATTAATTCAGGAAATACATTGTATTTAACAATTTTGGAACTATTCTAATATGTAGTGATGGCGAAATAAACTTAGCAGAACTGAAGAACGTGTGTTGGTTGGATGTTCAAGGAGAGTTCCATACGGCGAACCTAACACCTGGGGTCACTTACAAGATTGCTTTTGAGATCATGTTAAAGGAACAATCACACGGATGGCATGTGCCTGTGAATTTCAAGCTTATTCTACCCAACGGATCCAAACAAGAGCATCCAGAAAATCTCATGCAAATCGTTAAGGGGTCATGGGTTCAAATCCCAGTAGGTGAATTCAAGGCATCCATGGAAAATATTGGGGTAATTAATTTCTCTTTGTACCAAGTTGAAGCTTTGCATTGGAAAGGAGGCCTCGTTGTCAAAGGTGTGGTTATCCAACCAAAGTAACTCAAAAATACTTAGATATGTATGGATGTATCAAAAATAAAGAACCATGGGAACTTTGGTGTCTTGGCTTCTCTTTTAATGTAGAATAACCTTATAAGTGATTTATTTTGACTCAACTATTACAAGCTTTTTTTCATATTACATGAAATCACTATTCTATTATAATTTTTTAACCATATCTTATTGTATATAGGTTGTTATATACACCAACTATGTCAATTAGTACTTAGAAAATATTAAGCTTGAGCAAATTGGCCAAAATACAGTGTTTGATGCATATAACTAACATGAAACCAAGTATTTTCGATTCAAAATTAGTATATATTTGCTTTCAAAACAAAACAAGCATTCTCTATTCTCTCTAATTTAATCCCCTACTCTCTTAAATTTAATTTCTTTCAATTATGTTCCAAGAAATTCATTGAAGTTACAATTTCAATTTGTGTTTTGGCAAAATCTAGCATTTCATTAATACTTGTTTTGTATTTACACATTTTTTACAATATTAATATGGAACAAAGAAATTTTCACAGGTATAACTACATCAAGGATTGACTCATCTTATATAATACAACAACAAATTATTTATTTTGGTTTGTTCGAATTTCCCCATAGTGCTCCCGAAATCATGAATAGCATTGTAGCTGCATGCATAAGTCAGGGATTGAAGATAAAATTATTTGCATTACATTGGGTAATATGACCAACAATATTTCCTTTCACATGATGGGGGAGGAGCCAAACGTTGATGACTGACGCGGGCATGAGGGGAGGTGGTGGTGGCAGCCAGGTTGAGGAGTAGGCTGGGTTACGGTTTCTTAAAGAGGGGGAGGGTTGGGTCTACTCTAATTTAAAAATAATGTGATATATGTTTATTTAGTGATTGAAACATACAGTAGTAATGAGCCTTCGACCACTGTGATTATCATATTATCATGACATACTTTTTTCCTGTTATGGGTCAATAGAGCTTGCCTGGCTCTCTCTTTAGAAAAATGACTCACTACTAACTAGTGTGTCTATATGAATATATATAATCTGATTTTTAGAATTTAGCTCAACTATTTAATGACTTTAATGTGAAAACATTGTACCACCAAATTTTCATAATACCAAAAAGGGTATTCATACACAAAAGTATTTACCAAATTGGACAAAATGAATGCAGAAATTACAAGCAAGTCCTTCAACCAAGCTTAGAAAGAACATCATTGCGGGTGGAGACAGTGTCAGTGTAATATTTCTCTGCTTGAGGAGTGCTTTTTATCTTTGTCACAAATCACAACCTCGTCAGCTTAGCATTCACTATTTAATCTTGTTTGTCAAAGAAACATCTTTTTCAAAAGCTTAAACTAATTAGTGAAGATTCAACAGTAGTTCTATACTCTAACATGGCCCCTCACACAAATGCGTTGGGAAAATTCATACATCAAACATAACGGAGCTATAAAATCAACAAAAACATTGAAACTATCGACAGCGATATTTTTGTGGAAGCCTACTCTCGACTAGAGGGAAAAACAACAGGACCCAAATGGGTGCCTCATTCACTATGAAATCTGGAATTACAATATCTAATTATTACCCAAAACCCCATAAAACCATCATGAATATCATCACTATGACTCCTACACAGCAAGTCACCAGTCCTCTCACAATATAGCTTATGCACGGCGAGGCACGAACCCTCCCGCAAGGTACCTACTACACGGTGAGTCACCAACTCTCCCATAATATAACTACCACATGGCCAGTTACCAACCCTCTCACAATGTAGCGTCTACATAGCAAACCACTAGCCCTCCTCAATGCAGCTTTGGAAAGAAGAAAGCTACAAACCATCACTCATCTCTCAAACATCACACAACTCTTAATCAAAATGCCTCTCAATTAAATCTCTCTCCCCTGCCCTGGTGCCCTACTTTAGAAATCCTAATTTCTCTCTACATTTTTCCTTTCTTAAATATGCTCTTCAATCCTCAATTGTAATCTCTATTTATAATTGAGTTACCTAAATCTAATTTGATTTACAATATCAAATCAAACGTATTTAAGTAATTCAATCCAATTATATCTCAAGTCTTTAAGGAAAGAGTTGAGGTGGAGCTTAGAGGGGAGTGTGAGGGAGATTTAAAGCACTTGTGGAACCAAGTAGCCCAAAAGATTAGAGATGTGGCACGCGAAGTTTTAGGTGTATCAAAGGGCGGGGCACCAAACAACAAGGAGAGCTGGTGGTGGGGCAGGGAGGTCCAGGATAAGATTAAGGCAAAACGAGACTACTTCAAGGAGTGGGTCCGGAATGGAGATGAGGATAAGAGACAACAGTATAAACAAGCCATGAAGGAAGCTAAGATAGCAGTAAGAGATGCACAATCCAAAGCCTTCGAGGAGTTCTATAGAAGGCTAGATACATATGAGGGGGCTAAGGACCTTTATAGAATTGCAAAGGCAAGGGAGAGGAGGACTAGAGACCTGGACCAAGGAAGGTGCATAAAGGGGGTAGATGGTCAAGTGCTCGTGGACAAGCAACAAATTAAAACTAGGTAGAAATCCTACTTCCACGAACTGTTCAATGAAAAGGGTGATACAAATGCATCCCCAGGAGAACTACAAGCATCTGTGGAGCACCAGACCCACTGCTACTGCACGAGAATTAGACCCGAGGAAGTTAGTGAAGCATTGAAGAAGGTGGGCAGGGGTAAAGCAGTCGGTCCAAATAGAATACCCATTGAGGTATGAAAATGCTTTGGAGAAGTAGGTATCAGATGGTTGACCAAAGTATTCAACCAAATTCTCCA